>JAMXBB010000009.1:38347873-39033647 GCA_024138015.1 Lumnitzera littorea
GTACATCTACTTCCTTTAAGATTTGCTAATGAGATATGATACGCTTTTGAACAATAACATCTTCTCAATCAAAGAACTAAGATACCTCTAATAAGGGTATCTACTTCAAAATACAACATATCATTGAAATGAAGAAAGTCTTCCAAGATTTTAGCTATTGCCTTCCCTATCTTCTACTCTAACAAAAACAAAATCTGTAGATCATATTGCCACACCAAATCCCTTATAGATTTCCTTCATCCTTCATTGTTGTCCCCCCTTGCATTCCATATCAAGACTTTAAATGGTTTTGGCTTCATTTTAGTGTATAAAGTATCCATCAACTTCAAATTTATCATTTTAAAAATTAATTTGTACCACTTATCCCTTTAAAGTCATGTTTAGAGGACTCAACTTCTATCTGCCATTAACATAGCCTGAAGGTCATACAAACCACTAGCATTTACATCTCCTCTATTATAAATAGCACTATTTTTCCTATAATCATCTAACAACAAGATTTTGAACTAGACCCATTGCACTTCCAATGGGAATTCTATGCTCACCATAACATTCTCCATTACTGTCTTGCATGTCTACTCTAGTATGTTTAGGATCACCCCTCCTATCCAATCGGGTCATATCATTGGCATTTTCACTATTAGAAATCCTTCCACTGTTGTTTGGATTGTCTTCCCTCCTTATTGTAAAGTTCAACCTCCTTGGAAACTTAGTCAAAATACTATCTCAAGCACTTTGGTTCTTTTCCACTAAACTTGGGACATGATTATTCTCATAACTTCCATTATGACCCACTCAAAAAATAATTCCGTTTGCGTCTCTAAAATCCTTAAGTCTGGATGTCAAGCTAGAAGTTGCAAATTTGGGCTCAATGTTTGCATTGCTAACTCCACTTCCAACATGTTAATCATTTTTTCTAGCAATTTTTTTTAAGGGTGATTAGTTGTCACTATACTTTTTATCAATGGTTTTCCATTCTTCTTCAAGGGGAGAAATGTTCTCTTTCCCTCTGCTCTTGGGTAGTAATAACCCCATTACTACCCATTCGGTTCCAATCATTATGCCTTTTCCCTCCCAATATCCATCATTTTATCTACTTTAACCATGTCATTATAATGACTATTCAACTCGTTTCCTCCTCCTTCTAATAGGACACTTATTGATTCCCTAGCAAGTGTTTCTTTCCCTCAAGTATTGCTACTTGCTATAGAATTGAGTTGATTCTTTATTCTCCTTTATTTTTTTAAAATTCTCTTTATTTTGTACTTTTATCCATTGTAAATCATTAAGGGACTTACACCTTGACCTAATCCCTTATCATGATTTTGATTTTCATCACCACCCATCTTTTCAAGCCTCTCATCATTATTACCTACCTCTAGATGTCTCATCTCAGTTCTCTGCTCCTACAAACCCTTTTTTTCTTAGATTTTATGCATATCCTCTGATCAAATTTCCTCCTCCTTCTGTCAATTATTTCCTCTTTCCGGATTATTCGGGTAGAAATTATTGTAGCTAATTTTACCACAAATCTCTCATAAATTAAGTAATCCCTCATGTTAAATTTTATATATAATTTTATTTAAAATCACTTTATGATTTAGTAGAGTTTTCATGTTTACTGGAGGACATATTCTTCCAAAACATCCTCTTTCTAGCCTTACAAAATGTGAGTTATATCTTAATACAAGGCCAATTTTCTCCCCTATTCGTGGCATGGTAGGAGGAGAAAAATATTCAAAAGGTAGACTAGTGATTTGAGCCTAGATAGCTACCGATTCAAACCGCAAAAATTCGGTTCCCAATGCTTCAAAGATAGGTAAAAACCATTAATAAACCACTTTTTGTTCTTTATGATCCATTAAAAATTCACCATATTTTCCAAAGATATAAGATAAAAACCCGATCCCACATAAATGAATTTAAAATTTTCTATTGATTCCCACACCCTCTTTAGCTGATCCCACATAATTTTATAGCCTGGGTTCAAACCCATAACCTTTGCAATGAAGGTATTTTTTCAAGGTGCATATAGTATTCCTCTCTCTGATTTGGAGTAATTTACATAACATACCCTTGGGTCAACATTTTCATTTAGATGAGCTTCCTCCTCTTTAGTCATATCCAAGTCATGTTCCATGTCATCCTTTTCTTCCAAATCACTAAAGCAGTATTTCTCATATGCACCCAGAATGTTAGCCAAGACTGTGTCCTTAAAAGAAACCTCATTCAATATATTTCTAAATGGTTAAGAAGCTTCATTATTTTGAATGATCTTACGATGATCATTTTTATCACCCGCTATTCTTCTCTTACTTTGACGAAGAAAATCACTATCATAATCATTTAAAGAAGAGCTACTCTCTCTAGGGTATTCCATCTCGAACAATTTTGTGCTTTTTTTTTTTTTTTTTAAGTTACGAAAGCAATCTTTACAGGTTATATTTATTAATTATTCTCTCTCTCTTTTTTTTTTTTTTTTTTTTATGGAAAGAGAGCTTCATTCAGAAAATAAACCGGCATGGAAAAAAAAAATAATAATCTAACAGTTCAAGTCACAACCGCAGTATTAGACCTTTGGAAATATATTTCATCAACACTACTATGACCTGCTAAGTCTTTAGCTACAGTATCAAGTAAGAACGCAGGACCAATATGTCATTATATCTACTGTGTTACTATCTTATTCCCTATTTGGCAATTTAAGGATACCTTAATATCTTTTCATTTTCTTTTTCTTTTTTTATTGTGATTGAAAAGGTAGTTCCCATAGTTAATTTGGTTGAGTTGTATAGCATAGAGGGAGGTTAGATCATATATGTTATTATACCTTGCTATGATTAACTGATTGATTCATACGACATTACATTTGTGGAAAATCATAAGAGGTCCACATATGTTTGAATTCCTAAGTGCCAAATCATTGCACTAAGCACACCTATTGAAACGTTAACCCAGTCGACAATGATTGGAATAGGTTCTATGGAGCTCGAGGAAGAGTACCTATGGATAATTTGGTGAATTCGTTGGGAATCTAATAAACAAGGTCTTGGTTCGTAAATAGTAGGTTGCATTGAATTAAGTGTTATGTTGATCTCATAACCCTCATTAATTTATAATCTGCTGGTTTGCACGTCCAAGTGAATTTGGTTCAAATCCTTCTCTCCTATTTTGTAATATAGTTGGTAAAATAAATATATATATTATTTTTAATAAGATTTAGCAAAATTAGTATTTTTCTTTAATTTTTCATTTTAATGCAATTAATAAGGTGTGGGATATAATGATGCCAGTACATTCCATGCGGGTATGGCTTGAATGTCAAAATAAATTAGATTCAAATCCTTCTCTCCTATTTTGTAATATAGTTGGTAAAATAAATATATATATTATTTTTAATAAGATTTAGCAAAATTAGAAGTTTTCTTTAATTTTTCGTTTTAATGCAATTAATAGGGTATGGGATATAATGACTCTAGTACATTCCACACGGGTTTATTGCAAACCACTGTATTATTACGTGTCTGCCCAAGTATGCTTCGTCGTTGAAATCCAATGTGAAGTTCTTGACATTGTTGTTCCGGAAAGGAAACTAGTGATATTTAGTCTTTCGAAATCATTTTATTTTGTACATTTCGTTTCGTATCGTAATTATTTAGCCATAGTGTTAATTTTTGCTGGTTGAGTTTAATATTTGTTATGCTTGCTCTGCTTTGTTAAATAATTTTGACATAGATTGTATAAATTTATCAGTTTTTTTTTTTTTTTGTCTTTTTAATGGTTCAATTGATGTTTTTCAAATATCAAGTTCAAGTATTCACCAAAACCACTGTTGTCTAATAATATAAATACTAATTTTTATACTACATTCGATTCCTTCTCCCCAAAATTACTGTTATATATGACAGTTGGCAAAAACTATATGCATATATTTTAAGTAGTTCAGTTTCGTTTTTTGGTTGTTATTAAATTAATTTTGAACCTTAATGTTGCATATGATTCATTAAAATAGAATCACCAAAATAGTTATTCTATAATTTGGTTTACGAAAAATTGTAAATTAAGCAACTTATATTTCATATAGTATGAAGTATATAAGGAAATTTTCAAACGAATTGCTATTTTTCATAGAATGCAACTTTTATTTCAAAAATACTTTTAATAATAAAATAAAACAACACTAGAAGAACTGTTATTTCTTTTCAGCTTTATTTTATTCTAGTAAATTAAAAGCAACGTAATTGTGTTGAATATGAAATAAGGGCCCGTAGATGCTTACTTTGGAGTTGGATCTTAGAGATATTTGTCCTCTAATCATCTCGAGCAATTAGAATCTTTATGAGCCTAACATAGAGCTTGAAGAAACCAATAAGTAGATGATGGTGAGTTAGGCATGTAATATAAATTAAATGGGAATGCAGGTAATAGACATCTCGTTTTTTACTATCTAAGACGTCAATAATAATAATAATAATTAGCAAAATTAAGCTCATAATAATAATAATAATAATAATAATAATAATAATAATATATTATTATTATTATTATTATTATTATTATTATTATTATTATTATTTTGAGCTTAATTTTGCTAAAGATAGGTAATTTTTTAACTATATAATTTGGAGTCATAGACAATTTTTAGCCGGTTCATGTCACGAGTCTTCCCATGACTAATTTTACTGTCAATGTCCAAGTTGCAAATTTTGAGTTTGTAAAATTTAAAAAAAGGGTATAAGGATGTTGCTAAAAATACATTGAATTAATAAAAGTATTATATAAGGCGAGTCTAGAATATAGTATTTTTAGTCTTATCAGTATTGTGATTATTATTTTGAGCTTAATTTTGCTAAAGATAGGTAATTTTTTAACTATATAATTTGGAGTCATAGACAATTTTTAGCCGGTTCATGTCACGAGTCTTCCCATGACTAATTTTACTGTCAATGTCCAAGTTGCAAATTTTGAGTTTGTAAAATTTAAAAAAAGGGTATAAGGATGTTGCTAAAAATACATTGAATTAATAAAAGTATTATATAAGGCGAGTCTAGAGATTTGCTTTTTAAGGCTGAACAGGACTGTGACTTGCAAGATATCACCATCTTGAAATTTTACAAGGTTTAAGCAACTGGTTAATAATCACAAATTAGATGTACATTTATGCAAAGGGACTTGATTGAGTGATGAAATATGGCAATCTAGAGGGTGAGAAACCTAAATCAAGTAACAATATCAAATAAATCAATCAAATTGATGGGTAATGGAATCAATTCAAATTAAATTACAATAAAAATTATCCATTAAACAAAGATTCTTTTTTTTTTTTTTTTTTTTTTACATTCCTAATTAGAAATTGAATGTGTACAACAATAAATAGGAGCTTAGGTAAGCATTTCAAGCATTGAACCTAACTTGAAATTCCCTCAAATCACTCAAATTCATTCCTTCTCTCTAGTCATATTTCTTCATGAGTTCTCTATTTCTCTCTCACACATACAAACACACATTTTACTTCAATTTTGCTCAAACTAAATGAAACTAGAACTTGAATTAGCTTCCTTAACTTCTAAACAACGAAGCTCCTCATTCAAATCTAGATTTTATCATGATTTGAGCTTTCAATCAAATCATGATTGAAGGGTTTTTTGTTCAAAAACTCGACACACTCAAGCTTGATTGGAGTACTCATACTTTTCTAATCATTAGATTGAGATAGGGCTTTTCTTGCCTATACTTCTAAAAGCCAAATTGATCCATTCCCTAGGTAAATTTCCCATCCTTTTCCCTTTTCTATTCATCTAGATATTTGATCTAATTTATAATAAATAAAAAATCAAATGTCTTTGGACTTTTTATTATAACCCCTTTCCATATTATAACTAACATATTTACTTTTGTATTTTTTGTAGGTGCTTTTAAATTTCATCTATTAGAGATGGAATCATTCTTTCATTTCTCAATGTTGAAGTAAGATTAAGCTCATGAACTTATTATCATAGGTTGGTACAAGTTGATAGGATCCCTTTCTTGCTGTCCCTATGCTTTTCCTGCATGGCGACATGAGGTCAAAAAAAGGAAAGAAAGGGATGGGTTTTCTCTCGCTTTTAATATAACGGGCTCATTTTAGCACACGTGTCACCTAAGGCATAAGGGGCATGATGACATAACGTCATCCTCACCTTCCTTCAGCTTATCATCACTAGTTTGTTTAGGGTTTCAAACTTAATAATGGCAACTAAATAGGGGTAAATAGATAACTTTACTATACAGGGTACTTACCTAAATACTACTCCACCAAATAAGTTTCAAATAGGTAATGAGGAATACAAGATAGTTTTTAGATAGTAGTTTCTTAAAACTTGCTCTTATAAGATAGGGTACGGGTATAAAGTTCATGTTCATTAACCCACCCTGCAACTTGTATTCTAAAGTATATGAGGTAAAAGTTCTATAGTGTTTTATACCTATCTTGTAATAATAATTAAATAACATTAATTAATAAAAAATGAATACTATTGATTTCTTTTTCAATTTTAAAGAAAATATCAACAAAAACTCAACTCATAATGAAACCTTAATGCTATATACTGCTTGTATCTATTATCTAGTCTCTCTCTTCTTTTTCTTCTTCTTTTTCTTCTTCTTTTTTTAGGTAAAATCATTAATCTTCTTTTACTATCTTTTTTTTTTTTTCTTACCACTTCCTCTTTTTCTAACTATTATCTAGGAAGATCTTAAAAATATCTCAGTTCTTAACTTATCATCCAAAATATTATATTGGAATTACTTATACGCAATGTTTATATTCTGCATATAACAATCTTACGGCTTAATAAAAGTTTTATTTTAATGATCTAAAAAGAAAAGATAAAAAAAAATTTAATCATAACCTAACTAAGGGTTTGGAAATTTTTAGTTATGGAAATATTTTCTATTTTGTTTATCAAAGTTTTACATTGCTTGAATTTAAAGTTTTGTTAAAAACTATGCAAATTATTACTTGGAGGTCTAATGATATTATAGTTATAATTTTAGTATTGATTAGGCATATAACACAAAGTTTTGAAGAAAATAAAGTAAAAAATATATAGATTCCATAAGGTATGTTGTAGATTCTATAAGGTATAGGGTACAAATGGCTCCAAAATATCATACAATAGGATCTATGTACAAAAACTTGGAAACCTATATTTATAGGGTAGAATGTGAGTAGAGCTTCATACCTTATCCCCTTTGTACCTACTCACCCTTGTAACCAAACATGAGCAGGGAATAACCCAAATCACCAACTAAGGCCCCCAAATGATTACTTATTGATAAATGACATAGGGGTGTAGAGATAGCCACGAGGTTTGCCTAGTTATCTTAAGCCTTTATTCAATAGGTTCTTATTAGATAAACTGGTCATTATTTAAGCCACTATTTTTTTTCAAAATTTTATATATATTATTGGAGTTTTCTAAATTTAAATACTTTTCAAATATTTTTTCAAAATAAACACTTCCTAAGTAATATTTTAAGAATTTTTTCCTAAATAAAAAAGGAAAAGATAACAAAAATGTAAACTGTGACATTTTGTACAAATAAAAATAATTAATAAACGAAAGCTTTTATAAATTATAAGAGAACCATGATAGCTTAATCTTGGATTCCAAGTATGTACTCATTTTTGGAGTAGCCACCTTGAAAGATAAAATTTACCTTTTTCATAGAAAATGAAACAAGAACCAAAAGAAATGGTAAATTTTTCAGTTTTTCGAAATTAGCCCTATGTGGTAACTAGGAAAGTTTTAGTAGGTTAACTCTAAATCTAGTTTTCTCAAGTTTTTCTTCAAAAGATCCTTTTCCTTAAACAAAAGAAGTATTTTTATAGACTTATAATATCTAAATTTAAGATCGTTACACTAATACCACCTTAACTTTTCCCTTTTTCTAACTTCAATTTGTGGAGACTCCAATTTTTTTTTTTTTATATATAGAGAAATGAAAAGAGAGAATTCTCCTAAGTTTGGATTGAGTAGTTCATATTGATTAGATAAGGTTCTATATGGACTCACAATAAGGAAAACAAGAGAAAAAATCAAACTCGATAGCCACAATCTTGAGGCAGATAAGAATTCTAAAAGGAATAAAGAGAAGAATAAGTCTCAATCACCAATAATAAGACCCTTAATGTTAATGACATATAGTCAAATTTAGGGATAATTCATTGTTAGTTTTATCATATCCATGTCTATATATGTAAGGTAATAGCATAAGCTATGTAACCATCAAAGTAAATAACATAAAACGGAATTAAACAAGGAAAATAAAATAAATAAATTGTTAAGCTCAAACTGAGGCACATAAACACAATACATAGTAGGTAAGCATATTGATAGGTCAACCTCTCATTAGTCCTTTAAGTTGACCTCCTTATTAAGTTTTCCTTAGTTGACCACTCAAATTTTTAATTAAGTACTTGATTTTACTTCTAAATGTGTCATAGACCACAATTCAAACCATTACCATCTAGTTAATGAAGATGCATCACCAAACATAATTTTTTCTTTTGAAAGTACAATGTCTTAAAATTCATGAGCATGCCTTCTTTTACCCACACTCTTCTATTTAACCATGTTGATCTAAACTTTTAGCACTATTTTTAGGGTTATAGATGGTAAATCGTTGTTCAATTTCCTTGAAAATGCTAGTATTTTTAAATTTATCATTCTCGTAGCTATTGTACAACTATGACCTTCTTAAGAGTATATGTGTAGCACTCATAAGAACTAAATCACCAACAATCTCATTGACATAACTACCAATCGTAAACATAGATCACCTATTGTTAATATGCAGGAATCCTTTATCATTGAACCAATGTAAACCATACAACTATGAATGTGAATCAGTCTAAAGTCTTATTTTCTTAACAAATTCTAATGAAGCGATATTTATATCTTACACTAATAATGATAATCGTACAAGCTTTGCATTGTATCAAGCATTTGATGTAAAATATATTCTTATGCTACCTCTTTCTAGGTATTCAAAGTCCTTCTAATCACCATCCTAAATAATGGCCTAATCTTACCCTCATTTACCACAATCTTGTTGATGCTAACTCCTTATGACTATATTTTCTACTTTTTTTAAGTTTTACTTTCGATCTAAGTTATCTTCCCCCTTAAAGACCATAAATTTGTGATTATGTTGCTAGGCTATCAAGTATCAAAATCCGAGGCATCAAACCATTTAATAATCTTACCCTATATACACTATACTACTCTAAACAACTAACATTCATATTCTTCTTTGATTTGATTCTACTCTTTTTGGTTTTTTCTCAATTGGACACTTTTCTTTAAACTTACCATTGCGGATTCATTTTTTTTTTTTTTTTTTGTTGATGTCATGGTAGTTTATGCTCTTTGCACCTATGAAGCCACCAATTTAACATCTTGTGAAGTTTGATACCATTGCAACTCCACCATATTTAATATACCAAATCTAAGCCCACTTACAAATTAATTCATTGATATCTCTATAGATTCACTGACTTCATATCTACTCAACAATACTTTAAATATCTTCATGTAATCCTACAATTTCAATCTACCTTACCTTAGACTCTATAGTTGCATTAATATCTCTTGTTTGAAATATTTAGGCATAAATCTTTGATGCATCAAACTCTTCATTAAATATCATGTTCTCGTGTTTTCTTCTCCTTCTCTACATCTCTAGGGTACTAATTTATCCCACCAATAGCTAGCAAATTTAGTAAACACTACTAATCTCATCTCGACTTTAGTGCGCTCATTATAATCATATCACTCAAAAATCATTTCAACTGTAAGCACCTAATCTATACTCCTCTAAGTGTATATTACCATTAAAAGTAAGAATCTTTAATTTCACATTCTCCAAGTCACTACTAATGCAACTACCACTATAATAAGCTATCCTATCATTAATAAAATTATCAACACTAAACTCATTCTTTATACCACTCCTTTGATTAAAAACACTTTGACTCCTCCAATTGTTTCTCCTAGACATGCCTAATGCTCCTCCTATCATTATTTTTTACCAAGACCACACTCATAGAAGCCAACTTTTTTTTTTTTTTTTGCCAACTAATTTTTGACATTTTTCAATTGCCTATCCACTTTACCAATGAAATTTCCTCTAGAATCACTAATACCTCTACTAAAACTTATTATTTGACAATTAAGTTTTAATATCTACACTTAATATTTTAAATCAACCGCATAATACCATAGGTATACCACTAACACCACCAATCACAATGCATAATTCAAAACTCATGATTTCAATCAAGAAAGGAATTAATACTTACCATAAAGAAGACACATCTCACTAACAACTTTTATACAATTATGATGTAAACTAGATTACCTCTTGATCAAGGATACAATTAAAACCATGTTTAATTAGAATTAGATTTAAACTATGAAAGAATGGTAATTTTAGTTTTTTTCTATGTATTTGTGAATGGAAAATAAATGAGATATGGGTGAATTAAGAATGGACATTATATACTTTTCTTGAGATGAACTAGGGTTTAATCAAATCAATGATTGATATAACTCACAATCATTAAAATAGTCTACGAAAATAAATAGATTCCAATATTATGCATGAATTCTAATTAACATAATTCACCATAACCATAAGATTGGTGAGAACTCCAAAAGAAATAAAGACATGAATAATTCTCAATAACCAATTATAATACTCAAAGGATCTTTCAATGTCAAATTTACAAACTCAAATTCAAAGGTAATTCATTATCTGTTCTTTTATAACCTTGCTTATATATATGGGTTAATAACATAAACCCTAGTAGCAGTTAGAAAAAATAACATAAAAGGAAAATAAATTAGGATAATGAAAACAAGGAAGCTAAATTAAACAAATTTTAGAGCTTAGACTAAGGAACATAGACTAGGCTAATCGACTACTCTTTAATCCTCCTTTAAGTTAACCTCTTTATTTGCATTTGTCATAACATGAATCTAAAGGGAGGTAATAGTTTGCTATGTGTTCTACTTAAGTTGCTCACATAAGACTCCCCAACAATTAGAATGGATTCTAACATATTTTAAATTTCAAGAAAACCTTAATTAGATTTTAGAAAATCTCCAAGTAAATCGAATATATATATATATATATATATATATGTATACATATACATATATATGCACACATGTACATTACACACATAAACATCATACCATAATAAGTCTCAAAAGTAGGAATCACAAAAGAGTTAAAAGTTTATCAACAAGGTGTATAAGCAAAACCTTAAAGTCATCTAGCCCATCACATTAGGCAATAAACTAGACAAATCTAGTAAGAATGGTATAGATTAAGTCAAGCCCACTATTCATTTGGATTGGCTTGACTCTTTAGACGAGGTGATAGGATCTAATGATTTTAATTTATACATAAGATAATTTAAAGAAATTTGGCTTGGTAGGCTCAAAATAGGATTTGTTAGACTAGTCCATCTACCTCTAACCTTTCCTAAGTAGGCTCATGCACCATGAGTAGAGCTATTAGCCTCAAACCCTTTACAAGTTCATTCAAGATAATTATGAAATGAGCATAACTCCATCTTGTTTATTGATCATCAAGATGATTCAACAATTATCCTCAAGTCTAAGAGCCTATAAATACTTAGTCATTTCTCCTTTTTTACAACAACTCTAAGATTAGAGAAACGATATTTTACTATAAAATCTCTACTCTTTGAGATCAAATATATGTTCAGGCAAATAACGATCTTAGTTTCTCAAAAATTATAAGGTTGATAGTATGAGTTTCCTAATTTCCTTTATCTGTTACTTGTGCATTTGATACTCTGAGATTATTTGTTCTTTGTCTCTACCATTCTCTCTATAACCATCTCATTAAGTATCATCTGCACATTACTATTTTAAGACCACATGTAATGTAATACTCGCGTAACTTGTATGTGATAGTTGCAATAAGAACCCCTTATCTACATTTTAGCAACTCCACTAGAGAGAGTGATAGGAAAGGTATGGCACCTCTTAGGAAGAGAATGACTATTACAAATAATGCTATCTCTCAAAAGTAAGATACTAACGTTAAAGAAATTAAGTAGGACCTACCTTTACCACCATAGAACACTAATCAAGATAACTTAGTCCCTAAGCCTCCTTAAGACCCTACAAAGTTTATGAGAACCATGCAAGAGGCAACAAAATCCTTAAAAAAATTCATGGCTATGTTTTCCCTTCTAATGATAGTGCTAGCTACCTCTATTACTATGCAACATAGAGTAGCTCAACCAAACTCTACTATTGCTAAGTAGCCAAGTACTACCCTTTCTACTCAACCAACTAATCCTCCTACTATCATTAAGGAAATCCCCTATGGTGGGAATGAGTAAACACCCTTAACATAAGCTATAACTAAACAACATCTAACATCTAAGGTAGAGAATTTAAGAGTCCAAATCAATAGCTCTTCATCCTCCTAAGTTCCCCTTCATACAACTATTGATGGATCCATATGCTACTCGACTCCTACTCTTGCATCTATGGTATCTACTCTAAGGTCTTTCCTAATAACAAAGGAAGACTTAGATGAATATATGAAAGAGATTCAAGCTAACTTGTCCATGGGAATACTAAAGTTGAAGCTTCCCTATCATTCGTGAATTGCTACAAAACTGTATCTTAAAGAGTATGTGAGTCCTAAATTTATGCCGCTTAATGGTAAAAAAGGAAGTGCCAAAGAATACTTACTAAAATTTATTGATACTTTAGAGCTATATAGGCTTAATGATAACTTGAAACTACAAGAGCTCTCTAAGTCATTGACAAAGAAGGCATATACCTAATATATTAATCTCTCTTCACAATCAGTTGATTCATGAAGGACCATGTGTAAGTTATTTCTAGAAAACTTCTTCTACACACAAGAAAGAGTCACCATCATCGACATGGGAAGAACAAGGCAAAACCCAAAGGAGGATCTAATGGATTATATAGAGCACTTCCTAGATATCTAAGATATATGTGATGAAAGCGAATTAGTAAAAATCAGCATTCAAGGGATGTTCTCTCACTATGTTATATACTTAGAAAACCTCTCTCTATGTTATTTTGCTGCACTCAAAGAGAATGCATAAAAAACCAATAATTCTATTTTGAGGCAATAAAGGGAAAGTAGCAGGCTCAACAAAAGGAAAGCTTCCATATCCTAAGCTTGAGGCAAGGACTTCAAAAGTAGTAAAAAGCTACAAAATAGTGTATTGAAGAGTTTTACAAAAGTTCTATCCATTCCATGCTCAATGAGCAAAGTATAAGCTATTCTCAACTATTGGCTAAAAGGTGAAGATATAAGGTTGCCAAGAGTTGAATGCTAACCTATAACAAATGAACAAAGAAACTCTAAATATTGTTGATATCATATGAAGGTAGACCACCCCGCTAAGGATTGTTGGAGTTTAAAATGGATACTCTACGAAAGAATTTAAAACGGGGAGCTCATCACCAAAGACAATAATGTTTGGAACCTACTCTAACCCATAACACTTGAATGCTAGCACATGAGTCCTTTGACAGTGATAAATGAATCATTAGAACCCTTTGTAAACAAAAGAAAATTTTTCTATTTAGTAATGAAACTTTCATTTTTTTTTTCCTCCATGTTCATTTTCCTTAAGCCATGCAACATTCAGCATCTTAGCGTTCTTACTTTAAGCCCAAGCATCACCTTAGTGCACTTTCTTTTACACTTTTAAAGCTAGGCAATGCCCTAGCAATATAACCTTTGTGCTTCTATCCTAAGTAATACAAAGAAGTCATGTAATGGGACTTACCCCATTGACTAATATAAGGGGATTCATAAGCATAGGTAATGCCTTAGCATCTTAGCTCCTATGCCTTAAGCCCAAGTAAAGTCCTAACATCTTAGTTATGTACCTTAAGCTCAGGCAATGCCCTAGCATCTTGACTTCAATGACTTCAACTCAGGTAATACCCTAGTAGTATAGCCTTCGTGCTTCGATCCCCTATAATATTCTAGAAAGCCATACTAAAGTTAAGTAGTAGAAAATACACCCTTGACTAAATATAAGAGGATTCTTAAGCCCAAACAGTTCCTTAGCATGTCAACTCTAAAACTTTAAACCTAAATATCCTAACATCTAGGTTTCTACACCTTAAGCCCAAGTAATGCCCTGGCATCTCAATTTCTATGCCTTAAAGCTTTGCAATGCCCTAGCAACTTAGCTTCTACTCCTTAAGCCCAGGCAATACCGAAGTATCTCAACTTCCATACCTTAATCCAAAGCAATACCCTAGCATCTTAGCCTCTACATCTTAAGCCTAAGTAATCCCCTAGCACCTAGGTTCTATGCCTTAAGTCTAGGCAATGCCTTGACATTTTGGTTTATAAGGCTTAAGCTTAAATACTTCCCCTGGTAGATAGCTATAATGCTCTGAACCCAAGCAATGCCCCAACAATAACTTCCATTATTGCTACTTTAAAGTGAAATATGCTTTCAATTATGAGTGAAACCTTCTTGTTTTCCTAAAGTTTACCATAAAGTAACTTCTCTGATTAAGCAAAACTTATCAAAGTGTCTTACTAATTGGTAAGAGCATTAACTCCCAAGAAAATGATGAAAAGTTAGGCTTATATAGTGCAAACTGGTAACAACATTGCCTCTTAGGCTCATTACAAGTTATTGCAGCTAGGTAAGGTAATTCTAAGTAGATGAGTAATGGAAAATACTCCTTTGACTAAGGGAAGAAAATAAAATGGGGTTTGACAAAACCTAAGTAACTATCAACTGGATATGACATACCAACTAATTCTACTCGGCCTAACCTCCACTTGATATGACACATAAGTGAGGATTAGGGTCACTTGCTATTACTCCTTCTAAAAGGAATGGATAAAAGTTAAGGAAGAGAAGACATGGTAAGCACTCTTAAGGAAAGATGTTTATATTTTCGGTATAAGTGATGATCATGTTTATGTTATAAGCAAGTAAGGCTTATATATGGCCTCCTTAGGGTTACATTTCTAAGAAAAGACAAAAGTGGGAAAATTACATGTTAAATACAATGATTCCTGAGACAATTACTTAAGAGGGTAAAAAACACCATAATATAGTACAATATATGAAAAAGAAATCATTTTAGAAAGTTGCGCCAAAAGGCACATGTTAATTGGAGGTTGGTGGGCTAAGGTAAGGTACGCTTAGCTGCTTCTATGGAGATGGAGTCGGAGGCTGCTCAGTTAGCTTGGCATTTGTAAGAAATAGCTCAGAGTAGGTTAGGGTAAGACTAAACAAATTGGTTGACCAAATTTGGATTAGGTCGAAGTTTGGACACTAGGTGTTGTTTGAAGCCTTAGCTAGTCATGCATCTTATATGATCAACTTGGGTAGATGTCTGGTGTTCTCCAGTTAAGGAACTGCTCTACTCATGACCAAAGCTCAACACTTAAGTTAGATGAAGTGTAACATACTCTAGTTAATGTCGATATTCTCGTCCTTGAAATGTCTTAGAGCTACTATATATTAGGCAAGTTCTTGTGATCCCTTAGCTTGGCTTCTAGTAATGGGTTCATGGAGTTAATTCCGATTATCTTCCTAGGGGTTGGAGAGATTTGGCCTCAAATTTATGGGGTCTTCTCTAGTTGGCCCTTCCTTTATTCATGCTACAAATTCATTTAGGTGGTAAGGGATCAAGTCGGATATGTTGAAAGTAGAAGAGACACCATAATAAGGATCATAAACCAATCACATGCCCCCAAGATTGTGGGCTTGCCTAGTTGGCTCGCCAAGCTGTTCGAGGTGAGTTGAGCACCGAGGAGCAATGCATTTCACAATCTAACTTATCGAGCTACTTCACTTTCTACGTCATTTAGGAAGCTACTGAGGAGATCAACTAACATGCCAAGCTGTCCCCTCCACAACAAACCCCAGTCCAAACATTGAATCAAGATATAGCTAACTTTACCAATGCCGAGGCTAAGCTAACAACTGTTAAGAGTTGATCATTCGAAGCCAACCTGAAAATGAGTTACCCCCTAAGTCAACCTGTTCCAATTCTAATTGTTTGAGCTATCAAACTACTAACGCCAACCTTAACTAATCGGAATTCGCCCTTACTTAGATAATAGTATCATAAGGACCACTTTATTAGCAAACTATACATACGCTGTCCTTTTTCTAAGATTCGTAATGTCCTTTTCTAACAAAGGACATTCTTTTTGCACGATTACATTGATACCCTTGTAAATTATTCCCTTTTTTCCTTAACTAGTAAGGATCCTTTTCCGTAATTCCCTATAACTTGAGACTTACCCTAATTATGTACTATAAAAACTTGCAAATTGTAATAGTTATAGAAAAAAAAAAAAAACATTGAGAATACACTAAACTTTTACACTTTCTCGACCTAAGTGTTCTTCTATTTACTCTTGAGTTGCTCATATCTAGCTATTGTGCATAGACTAGTGCTGAATGACCTCTAACCATACTTGCACGTCATATCAAGTGTAATCCGAGCTCATATGAGATATTGGTGCATCATATCCATTATCGGTGTACGGGAACCCCTACTTAACCTTTGACTATTAGTAAGCTTATCCAAGCAGTACGTCATAGCAAGTGTGACTTAAGCTCGTAAAGAGCGAAAGCAACAAGAGCAAGGCAATGGTCAATTTAGCCAAGCTAATATTTGACCACCTTAAATTGAAAGAATAGGTAGAGCTACTAAGTATAGGCTAGCACTTGAAGAAATTAAAGAATAAAAGGAAGGGGACGACGAAGTAAAGGAGTACTATAAGCCTAAAGAAAGGAATATACGAGCCCCTAAGGTTGAAGGGTAGAGGATGCATATTCTAAGTTTTTCTAGAAGTAAAGATGCTAAGGATTACCTAGATTGGGTAAATAAAATTGAGAACCAATTTGAATGCCATAAAGTGGTTGATAATGCAAAAGTTAGACTTACTATGTTGGAGTTCATTGGTTATGCCACCCTTTGGTGGAAAAACTTGCAAACCACTCGACGAAGGGAAGGGGAATGAGAAATAGGAGTTGGGATGAGTTGAAGAGGGTCATGAGGAGAAGGTTTATGCTAAGCTACTATCTATAGGATACTTTCAAAAGGTTGCAGTAATTGAGGGAAGGAGGATCAACCGTTGAAGCTTATGTTAAGGAGTTCCAAATGTTGATGATCCAATGTGAAGTTAACAAGCCAGAAGATCGAACTGTATCCTAATTCATCAATAGATTAAAATACGAGATAAGAGATATCCTAGAAACGATGGATATTAGGACACTTAACGACGCAATCTAAGCTACCCAGAAGATAGAAAGGCACTAAATAAGAAGGTTTCGACTACTAATTAGCCAACTTGGTAATAGTTGATCCATTCTGAGCAGACTCATGTAAACGAAACCAAGTAAGGTTGCTAAGATTCAACCTGTACAAACTACCCGAGTAAAGAGGAAGGAAGTTTGAGAAAGGCTAGAGTTTGAAGAGGAAGACGAGTGAGATTAAGTATTTCAAATACCAAGGATTTGGACATATGGTTGCTCAGTACCCAAATAAAAGAACTATGGTGATTCGAGGCGAGATGCCAACTATTAAAGTAAACAATACTGATGAGAAAGTAGAGGAGCTGAAAGAGAATGAATAGGCCAAGCTATTTGAGGAAGAAGTTATCTACAATGAAGAAGGCAACTTTATGCCGACAACTCTAGTGTTGAAGAGGATAATGAGTGTTAGTCCTTCTTTCAATCTACTTCGTGACGTCATCCTTCTTTATAATCAACTCACGACCCTCTATCCATCATTAATTTCAATTACCCAACACTGTAGAAACATTATACAGCAAATCCTTGATGAACCCAATACTGTAGAAACAAACACAGCTTCACACTCATACATAAATAGCAAATCCTAGACCCCACAATACGCACCAACAACACATCTACTGCACAAACATACTCACACTCATGATTGATTAACACCATCCTCTGTCCCCTTTCCCTTACATGAACCATCCTCCACCACTACCCTTAAACCTTTCATCAATAGCCAACATCCCTAATACCATTAACCCTCTCTCACCCAACCATCAGCTACCTTATGTAACACCAACAAACCAAGCTCCCTTGACCAAAATCGATACTTCTAACGAATCTACCACATTTAAAACTCCATAGAGACCTTACTACAATACTAAGGAATAGTCATCACCATTACATACAACTATCATCACTGTCGCTTTACATTAGACACCACCCAAATGGCTACCACAAGTTACGCCGCTTATGCCATTGCAATTTTTGCCAATCACTTTCTCACGAGAGCGAAATTTCCCCCTTGATTTGGTGTGTAGAATTCTTTATGCAATGCTGGATTGGTGGCAACTATTGGAGAAGAGCTAACTTAATCCAGTCCGACTCATGGAGCTTCGAATCTAACTTGACCCAATTGAACTGATCCAACCCACGCCCTACTACATCCTTGGTTCTAACCTTTTGCTATTTATTTGTTGTTGCTTCGTTGTTTTGTTTTTTATTTTTTTTATTTATTTATGTATTTCATGTAAATATTGTAATTGTAACAAAAAAATCCAAAATAAGAAAAGAAAAATATGAGAGAAAAGAATAGAAAAAGGGAAAAAGAGGTAAGTTTAGTTTATTTTTAATTTCTTCATTAAAACATAAAGAAAAAATAAAAAATAAAATGAAGAAAATTATAAAATATAGGAAAATCATTTTATCACTTGGAAAAATCAATTTTCCAAATAAATAAAAATAAATCAACCCTTTTCAAAATTAGAATACTTTTAGAACTTTCTAAAAATAAAAAACCTCGATTTAAAACCCTTTAGAAATTTTCATAATAAAATGGAATGGCTAAAAAACACAAACTCAGCTACTTTTTAAATTTAAAATAAACCAACAAGTTAAAGCTTTTATATACAAACTATAAAAGTCTAATCCCGAATAGCGGGTATGAAAATACTCATACGTAAATATAAAGCAACTTAAAATATGAAAAGATTTGTTTTTCCACTTTTGTAAATAGTTACTCAATTCATCTTTTTTTTTTTGTAGATCCATTTAATTTTACTTAGTCGCATGTGATTAGACATTATTTTTATTCGGTATTTTAAAGATAAAATTAAAATAAAAAAGTTAAAAAGTGATACTCATTAAGAGATTAATAAGATAGCCTCAGGATCTAAAATCTTTGGTTTTTCAAATCCTTTTTTTACAATCAATTTTTCAAGTAAACCAATGTTTAGGTTAATCAATCTACCTAATCGATTTAACCTAACCCACTCTTTTTCCTAACTAATATTTTTCAAAACATGATTAAAACTTTGATTTTTCTTAATTCTTAGTTAAGGGTTAGTATTAAATGGATTAGGGTTTGATATTAACTGGATTAAGGAAAATTAATAAAAATCAGGAAAAAATCAAGCTCGATAATAACTCTCCCCTCTCATCCTAGATTGCAACATCAAGCCTTCTCTACTGATGAAACAAGAGTCTACTTGAAGCTCGCTGCAAATGAAAGTTGTAGTGCTTAAGGCCTGTTGGTGCCAATTGCTCCCAAAGCTTGTTGCATGCAAGTTATGCTATGCTCAGGTGTATTTGACGCTTGCTTGCTTGAGGCCTACTCATTTAAGAAACTATCGACATACTTCAAGGAACAAAGTCAATATGATCAAGACTTAATTGTGCAACATTCTCACTTCAAATGGAGTGATAAACCAAACTTTTGTCACCTATAATGAAATAAGTGAAATGAGATATGGAAGCAAGAGACTGGAGCATGATTTGGAGAAGAAAGTTGCCTCCATCACAAGATGAGGACAACAAGTGCTATTGTTGCTTATTTTACCTATGACTAACAAAACCAAAGAAAGAAAATTGACAGCTATTGGTATCGTTAGCTTAACATTTATCTTTGTTAGAGTATAGTGTTTTAAGCTTTCTTAACTCATATTGTTTGCTCCTCTATTGAAAGAATTAATGGAGTGTTATGGTAATGAGCTCAATGCTTATCTCATTGTAGTATAGCATTTCGAGTTTTTTCTTAATTTGCTTGATTTGTTCATTCACTCAAATTCATTTGTGTTGCCAAGACAACTAAAGTTGAAGAAATTTAGTTTGAAGCAAGATATGAGACCACTAATAATTCCGTTGACTCGTTGTGCTTCCTAAAGATTAGTTACAAGCATAGATTGGGGGAAAAGATGGCCTTACCAACAATATATGAAAGTAAAAAGAAACAAAATCAAAGTATGTGAAAAGAAATAAAGAATGGATGAGAGAGTCAAGGTAAGAACATTAAAACATATAAGGACAAGAAAATAAAATTAAAAAAAAGGCAAAAGAATATCGATGAGAAGGATCAAATTTTTTCATCAACTATGGATACTATTCTAAACTAGCTAATATATCCATGGAAAATTAATGGTGATGCTAGCTTAAAAGTATCCACAATCAAATAGGCATTCTTTTATCTAGTCTTCAATTATTAAGGCATATTGCTATAAAGGTTCGACCCTCTAATCCACCTAAATACATGTCTAGCCATGTGGTTGTCATTGCTAAATTCAAATAGCAAGTGAAATATTATTCTTTACATAGGATTACAAAGCCTTAGTTTATTAGTACCCGATTACACTTTGCAATGGTGAAATAAAATTTGAGGAACTTAAACAATTATACTTGAGGAGGTTTCATTGGAAAACTCCCGCCACATCTTATGTGAGATTAAAGAAAATTAAAGCAACATTGACACATGGAGGCTAACTCAATGAGACAAATAATTCAAAAGGTGAAGTGGAACCAACATAGATAAAGAAAGCTCATATGATACAATAGACTTATTAATATATTGCCATAGGGGCAATACGACTCCAAAGTAGATAGCTTAGATGGTGTTACAATCTTGTGTACTAAAATACACAATAAATAAATTTGCGGTGTTGGTGCTAGGTTCATATACTTCCACCCATCAAGAATTAAAGTCTTCAATTATTTGAGTGTACTTGGTAGTATTACAATTCTTCACAGTGCGTGTGCCCAGGTAGCAATTAGCTATTTAAAGCATGCAATTAATGTCTAAAATACTTAGACTTCATCTAAGAACTTCGGTCAAGAGTCACAATTAGAGGGGCAAATTTATATATTGGGTTAAGTTTACTATTTATTTAGTTAAACTCTTTGAGTTAGGTGATAGGACCTTAGGAGTCTAGTTCATCTTTGGAATAATTCATGGAGATTTGGCTTAGTGAGCTTAGAACAAAGCTCATTGGACTAGTTTGTCCACCTCTAACCTTTCATAGGTAAGCTCATACATCATAAGAAAAGCTACTAGCCTTGGACTCTTTGTAAGCTCATTTAAGATAATTATGGAATAAGTAAAACTTCATCTCCTCCATCAATCACTAAGATGATCTAATGGTTGTCCTTAGGTCTAAGAGTCTATAAATACTTAACCATTCCTTGTCACTTGATAATAACTTTAGAGATTAGAGAAATGGCATCCCACTATAAAACCTCTACCCTTTAGGAACAAATACACATTCAAGCAAGGAATCATCTCAGTTGCTTAAGAATTGCAAGGTTAATGTCTTTGGTTCCTTAAGATCCTTTGGTTGTTATTTGTACATTTGAGACCCCAGAATCACTTATTCCTTCCTTTGCCATTCTCTCTTCAATCATCTCATTAAGTATCATCTTCATATCACTACTTTGAGGCTACATATAATGCGATACTTGTATTTCCTGCATGTGTGACTGATCTAGTAGGAACCCCTCAACTATAAATAGTAAGTAGCTAAATAATATACTGCTAAGTCTTGTACAGTCCATACTAGAAGGCTTACCCTCCTCTTAGTCATCATTATAACTAGTCTTAAAACCCTTGATCTTATCTCCATAGCCAAGCCATCAAATGTTTGATCCCCATATTAATTATTACCTTAAAAAAATAAATAAAAGGGGTGAGTCACAAGGAACTAAGTATGATGACAACTGCAACATACATGTACACCACTTATAAGCAAGCCTAAAATGTAACATGGCAAGGAATAGTTTAACTTCATCAATAAATTAACATAAGAAGCAACATATCTCCAACATCCCAATAATATGCATAAATGCAAGAGTGCTCATAAGTCTAGGCATTAAGATGGGGAACAAGGGTCTAATCCTAAATGGCTATCAAGGGATTTTGAGAATATCTAACTTCTTATCGAAACCAAATCTAAATTCCATGAAAATTTCTAATTTCAATTCAAGAAAGTTGTCTCACACATATGTCATTGCATTTCAAATAACACAATTCATTTTTATCTATCTATAGTGTGTCACACATGTGATGCATCACCATATAACACTTGTAACATCTCTTCATTTTTTATGACCATAAGTGCCAACATAGTGTCCTCCTATCGATTATGCCTATCAACATAACCTATTCTAAGGGAGTAAGCTTACTAGAATGAGCTAACTAACCAACAAAAAACAATGACTTATTTGGGCCAAGTTTACATACTAGTCTCTTCTAAATTTCTATCTTAACATGTACAAGCGACATGTAAGGCTAATGCATACCTGTAATGTTGAGGTCTTGAATTAGAGATCGAGTAGTCTTAAGTAATTACAAACTATTCTCAATTTGAATAGAAATCATACTAGTATTAGTCATATATGTCAATTTAATGTTTATCTAATAGGCTTAATTTAAGTCCTCTTGATTTACTTCCACTTAATACTTAGTTACGTTAGTCCTTTAGTAAATTGATTAGGGTAAGGTGTTAAGAGCTAAAAATGGGCCTTAGTCATGTACTAAGCCTAGCCAATTAAGTCAAATAACCAATTAATTATTATTATTATTATCATTAAATTAAGTTAATAAACAAGAATGATCTAGGTTAGGGAAAACCAGCTCAATTAAGATAGATCAAGTTTTGATAGGTTCAATCCACATTGTAATAATTAATTATTTATTTTTTATTATCCTACTTAACAATTATTATTTAATGCTTGATTTATATATTAATCATCTATGACCTAACATCTAGAGTAATTGATCAATTTCGAAAAGCGAAACATGCTTTTAGTTGAACTGGCCTACCAAAATGGATCAAAATAGGTAACTTTAAAATAACTATTTGAATATGGTAAAGAAGACAGGGAACATGTTATGCATATTTCTAGAAAAATATTATAAACTTATTCGATCACCAATTCAACTCAAGAATTCAACAGTTTTTCATTGCTACAACAATGTAACCATATGATCAATACCACAAGAGCATCAAATGTACATGATTATCATTAAATCAAACCATCAAAATATTTATCTTTGCTAGAAATTTTGGATTTGTATATAAATCATTGATATATTAAAAGAATTCAACCTTTCAAGGTCTTATGGCTACTACATAGTATACTAACTATTCAGTGATCATTTTAACACTATAGATTCTAAATATAGTTATGTATTTAAACACTTAACACCTGCTAGCATAAAATAACATGAAATCTAATATATTCAAACACTATTGATCAAGTTGTCAACTTTAGCTAATAACCATAATATTAACATAACATGCGCTAACCAATTCTACTCCAAAACTTCAAATTGCTTATATTTACTCCACTATTCAGCCATGACATACCAAAGGATATTCAAATTAACAATTAACCATTATTTCGTCCATCGAATGTTGTACCCCAAATACCAAACTATGCATATTGAATTCCAAGTGAGCAATTTAGAATGTATATAAAGATAAGCCGATTGAGATGATATTTCACTTGTGACTATTAGGAGTTAGACGAGGAGACCTTGTGTGTCCAGATTATAGAAATATAATAAAATAATAGCATTATAGTTAAAAATGGTTAATTCTACTAAATTATATTATATTATATTTTACCCACCGTCAACGTGCAATTTAGGTAACAGAAATTTAATAAACCTTAAAGACAAAATATTGGAACTATAAAATTATAGAATGACAATTTAATATGTAAAAGTAGTATGTATACCCTGAGTATAATTATTGTAGATAGATATCTACTTGTAATTGCTTAAAGTACTTGAAATTATGTAAAATTAACTAAAATCCATTAAGAAAAATAGAAAAAAATTATGAAAAATTCCTAAACTATCAAAATTGTAAGGATTTAAGCGTTGCTTGGGTTATATTACATTAGGACAACACAACATGCTTTTGGGTGGTGTACTTAAACTAATTAGGGAGAGAGAAAAACCTCCATTTCTAATAAGCAAGCTAGGAAATTATCACTATATACTCTCTAAAGCTTCTTAAATGAGTAAGAAACTTAAGAAAAATATAAGAAGGTAATGATTAGTGAAGGAAAAAATTCAAAGAAAAATGAGAAGTAAAATTGCACAAATTGAGTGGAATCGAAAAGCACCGATCTAAGGGTGTTGTAGAAGCAAACCACCACAACCACCTAATAGTAGAGGCAGTGGCTTGCTTGGCTGACAATGGGGTAGCTAGAGTTGGTGGCTAGAAATATATTTATCTAATGAGTTAAATCTTCAATCTAATTTTACTTAATTTTGTAAAAATAATAAATGAATTCAAAAGATTATGAGAAAAAAATTATTTTGAAGTATTTTTATTTGTACTTTTAGAGAAAAATATCATATTATAATATTTTTAAGCAAGAATACAACCCCCTTAAGAAATTACCCAAAATAGATTAGTTTTTGAAGTTATTTTAAATAACCCTATGAGTGTAGTTTCACAACCAAAATTTTTTTGGAACATTCTAATTTGTCATGTAAGGTATGAAGAGTTTTGGATAAAAATATTTTCTATAATTTTTTAGAATTTTTAGGCCTCTAAAATAAGAGAAAAAATGTTATTGTTTGAAAATTATGTGTAATTAACCTCAAGGAAAACCATTTGTAGCTATTCTAAAGTTCATGAGTTATATTTTGCTGTCATATATGATCTAGAGTTGAGTGAATTCAAGTGAAGTTGAATCATAATCCTATCACTAATTATTGGCTTAATGCATGAAAGAAGGAAAATGATGGTTTGGAAGTTTTGGTGATATGGTGTTAATGGGTGTGATGAACCTATTAAAAGATCAAGTATTAGCAAGTTTGTAACCAAAAATATGATGCTAGAGTGTGTTGCTTAGAGTAAACTTGTAAATGGGATCTATTCGAAGGGTTCTTCATAAGGTTAATTTGGTAAAAGAATGAATTGATTATTAGTTCAAAAACTTGATCAGAAGGTTAGTTGGTGAAAAGATCTTAACTGTAACCATGTTAGAGCTTCATTTAAGAAGTTATTTGGTAGAAGAAGCATAATTGTAATGATTTCAGAGACTTGACCAAAAGATTGGTTGGTTCAAAAGGTTTAGATGAAATTGCTTCAAAGACATGTTTGGAGGGTTGGTTGAAGTAAGAAATTTAACTGGAAAGACATCAAAGGTTTAGTCTAAATGTTCTTAGTTTAGGGACACTTATATTAGACACTTCATTAGAATGTTCTCGGACCACATAACTTGGTATTATGCAAGCCTTCAAAACCTTGTTTAGAGACTTAAATGTTAAGCTAAAACTCATACAAAGGTTACACGATTTTCTTAAGATAAGCCGCAATCACACTTAAATTGTTAAAATAAACTCGTTTACTTTATATTTAATAAAAATAAAGTGATTATATTGAATATTTAGGGGATTAGTCTTTTATTATACTTTGAAGTATAATTTAAGAATACTTAGAGGCCTTAGTATCTATCTTATTTGTGATTGTAAGTTAGTTGCTTGTGTGTATACGACGTATATGCTTAAATATTGTTTTGCAACTTTAGAATGCTGAACTTTATGTACTACTTAATTAGATTGTTTAAAATTGATTAATCACCTCGAAAGCCAACTAACTTAAACTTGGTTTAACTTCTAATTGGACATGTGTCGCAACCCACTAGGAGAATGACTAAGATTCTCATATCAAACACATACCTTTTGATGCGGACAGCTGAAATGCTCATTTCCCCATCCTTAATTGAACTAAGTGATAGAAGAGGAGGTTGCTGCAAAATTGAAGACCGTAGTTTGGAGGTAGTCTCAGGTAGAAGATATTCTCCATTGCACAAGTCTTAATTTAGTTCCAATTCATGTATGAGATATCAAACTCCTCAACTTGAATTAAAGTAAGTGTAATTTCTCTAATCTTGTGATGGATCAAATAACATCATGTAATGGCATTTGCTTGTACATGCATAATATCGAACTAAACTACTTGAAAACCGTAGTTGCACTATGTTAGATGCATACTATTGATTTCGTCCCTCTTACTTGTCACTCATTCCCCTATAATTGCTGTACAGGTTCAAGTAGATTTACTAGTACATCTCTAAATTCCAAAAGATTACAAAGCGGGGTTAGGGAGTGAGATTCAAGACAAATTAGCTAGATTTCTATTTTTCTATCGACTTTACTAACTTTTAGGAAAACTAATAGGGTCACATTAGGTGGCTCTCTAATTTTCAACTACCGATATTTATTCCTCAATCTATAAACTTGTGAATTTTAATAAAATCTTTACTAGTTAATTATCTTTTCATATCAATATAATTCTTAAAACTACTTATTAACTTCAAGATTTTGTATACCATATGGTTTATAAAAATCAAATCTTCTCGAATGATTAAATTACAAAGCTATTTTCAATAGCTATTTTTAAAGATTATACCTTAAGTTTATATCAAATAGATATGGAATTGGATGCCTTAAGTGGTAAAGTTGCTAATGCCTTGTGTAAACTATATCTATATTAACAGCTAAGGTAATTACCTTTAAGCTTAAGTTAGTTTACACGGTAAGGCTGTTACGACTCATTAGTTTAGAGCGTGATAGTTCTAAGTGGTATCAAAGCATGGTTCTTGGGAATCCACTTAAAGTGCAACTCTTAAAAACCAGCTTCGAGGCATCATAACTAAAATGAATTAGAACACTTTAAGAACATCAAGAGTTAAGAAAATTAAGTGGGATGTAAAAGACTTAGACTTGTAGGTTTATATATAAGTTATATGGACATAAGATTATACATAATACAAAGTAATAATGAGTAATGAATAATGCTAATCTAACTTATATTATGTTTACTCAAAGTTTCAAAAGTAAAGGCTCATTTATGCTTTGTGACTATAATGGATAGTGAAGAGTTTATTGACTAGGAGGCTTAGTTATGGGAATTGTTCCTAGATAGACTATTTGAGTGCTGTTTTATATTTCCGATGAAATTATAAGATATGCATATATCTATTGAGAGAATTATCTTATAGATGTTGGGTGAGTTGGGATATTGGAGAATGAGTAAAGACATGTATTACTATTGCTACTATGGATAAAAAAAGTATATGATAATTAAGGAGGCTATGATAGTAATGGTTTCAATGATACAATTTCTAACAATTGAAAAGTCTAAAAGGAACTATTAGAGAAATTGTAACCATGTAAGAATAAAAGTATTCTATATTTTTAGATATTTCCTCACTGTATCATGGTTTGATCTTGTAAACTTTTATCTAGAGAACATTGGCATAGAAGTGCTACTTTAAGAAACTCAAACCTTTAGTTAAATCATTAGAAAACCCCTATAGTACCATAAGAATGTAGAGGCAACTAACTAAAATTTAGATGAAGGTTCTAAAGAAGACTTAGATTATGCTTTAGATGTTGTAGTTACTCAAGTTGAGAACTAAGGATTGAAATCAATGGATATACAAATTTAGAAGTGTAAAATAGAAGAGGAAGTAGAACCTTAGGCAAAAAAACACTTCTAGAGTTTAAGTAGAAGATTGTAGAGAAACTAGAGAAGTAGACTATGGGAATTGTATTTAATATTGGAGATATTAATAACAATGATGAAGTATATAAAGTTATAGTGTCTTAGACCCCAAAATAAGTAGTAATAAATTTTGACTTCAACTCATAGATGATGATATACATGTGAACAAGCATGGAAATTGCTTTTATTGGATGATGTAGCCATTTCTAAAGAGTCTAGTAGTTTGTAAAGTTAACTCTTAGTTGGATTTTGAAAAAATTTTTTAGTAATTTCTTTCGTGTCGATAAAATTATGGATTGGGAATTTGATTATCCTTAACATATATTGTTTATAATTTTCATAATAAACTCTTATTGTTTTGGTGTACTTAATGTCTTCTTATGTGCTTTAGCTCTTCTAAGTAATCTAGCCATGATCTTATCTATATAGTTAATTGTAATAGTAATTAGAAATAGAGAATTTGGAAGGTGAATATGTGATTTTTTGCGATATATATATGGAAGTTTATATAGAGTTCCCAATTGAGTGAAGATTTAATTATGATGTCACACCCTTTGATATAAAGTTAAATCCTAATGCAAATTTTTGGAATAAAGTTTAGATTCTAATGTATTTCAATTCTTTTGCTGACGTAGACATGATTTTGTATATGGCTAATTGAAGTTGTAGTTAAAAACAATGTATTTGGGAAAAGAATATGTGATCTTTCAATATGTATCAAAGTTTATGTGTAGATTCTTGTTAAGTGAAAGACTAATTTTAGTGTAATTCTCCTTTAATGTTGAGCTAAGTTTTAAAGTCTATTTTTGAGAAAAAAAAGTTCATTCTGATATATATTTTTAAGTTTATAAGTTGAGAATTAGAGTATATGATTTCAAATGAAGTTGTATGTACTTTGTGATAAATGTATAAAGAATTTGCTTAAGTAGATTAAGTACTAGAAAGTTAAAATTGAAGGATATATAAGAGAAGAAGTATATGACTTTAGATAATGTAAAATGTACTCAAATTTTTAAGTGTGGAGATCAACATAGGCAGATGGATTATAGGAAAGTAGTATTTAAAACATGATATTTGATAAGAGGACTTTTGTCACTATTTATTAAAAAACAGATAATGTGACATCTTGAGAATACAATGCTATCTTATTACAAGTATGAATATAGGTAATATGATGTTTGTAGGTGTTGATTTGTAATCGATTCCTATTAAGTAGAGACTTAGATACTACGGGGAATACTTTGTTGTTATTCTATGTATATAGGATGTGTTTGATATGAATGATTTGTGGATACTAAAATTTCAATGGAAGACCTGTTGTTAAGAACTATATGACATTGGGTCGGTAGGGAATAATTCTTTCAAATGGCATTTTAGAGACGTAAATTTTATGCTAAATTCCAAAGTTGAATATAGGAATTTGTTCTACCCATGTAACATTCCACTAATATTGCAGATATATGAGAACATACTTATCACAGGTGCTATATGAATATCAAGAAAAGTTTATCAAAGTATGCATTGTGAAACTTTTATAATAATAGAAAAACAGGAGATTCTCACTTAAAGGAGTTAATTGGGATTGAATTGTATACTCACTTCTAAGTTATATGTGATTGAGTGTAGGGTAAACAATCACTTGTAAAAGAAAGATATTTGGTTACAGAATGGTTAGATACCTAAGGAATTAATTAAAGAGTATAAACTTATTTCTAAGTACTTATATACCTTAGGACTAACCAAGGATTAATTTCTATAACTTTTAAAAGATGATGGACATAGCATAAGTTAGATGGATGATAATTAAGGTAAATACAAAACAGAAAGGAAAACTGAGAATATCCTGAGATTAGAATACAATGAAGAGTTACACTAAGGAGATTTGATTTTAGGAAGTTGCAAAACTTTTGAATTTGTAGAGATAACTTGATCCTTTCAAGAAGAGATAGGAAAGAAAACCTAATTAACTAAAAATTGAATGGTCTAAATTGAGATGGGTCAAAAGTATTTAGAATTCTTAAGCACTAGAAGAGATGTCTAAAACATTTAAGTCAAGGATAGGAGTCAGGTTCTAATAGGATTTAAGGACACCGAGATCTAGATGTGTTAATAATTTGGTCTACATTTGAGAAAGAAGCCTAAAAGAGTACTTCCAAGATAATTCGGAGAATGACAGTTGGATTAATGGTGGTCAACAAGGAATAATAATAGGATATAAAATATAAAACTCCTCTTACTTAGAGTTAAATGTTGAATTTATCCTAGTATGTGCATAATTAAGGAAGTTGAAAGTTCCTTATTATACAATGTTGTACACTGTAACTTGTCTAGAGATAAGGATTGGAAGTGTGATGGATTGTAAAGCTAAGATATTGGATAATTGTAACAACAAGAAGTAAGAATACAGTGAAGACTTAGGACATAACAGGGAGTTTAGATCCAGCCCAATTAAAAAGTGAGAATAAGTTATGACAATGGAGCAATTATGGAGAAAGTAAATTTTAAGGGAAGACAAAATAAAGAAATGCTTGAAAACTTAATAAACTTGAATAAATCATGGGAGTCATACCTTAAAAGCAATAAGTAGAAGATCTTAGTAAACACATGGGATTAAGATTACGAGAAAGATTTACTGGGCTATGTTTAGAGAGATGAAAACTAGATGATGGTAAAGAATGCTATAGCAAGAAAATGTGTGAAAATGTTTGAAATCAACTAACTCATGCAAATAGAAGAAGTAATACCTTCATGTAGCAAGAATAGGTTATGAAATAATTAATGAAGTTATATACTTTTGATTGATTACGAAAGCAAGAGAGGAAATAGATAGATATTACTGAATTAAAATATGATGATGGAATGGTTGTACTCCTCAAATATATCTTGAGTACATATGAATATGGAAGAAGAGGATGGTAAATTTGTAATTCTCAAGTCTCTCTTATCAAACCTGTTAAAAGACATGTGTCTTTGAGTTGATTCAAATATGTTGTGTTAGTGGTTAAACCAAAACTAGTTAATGTCTTAGTAATTCCTAAGGTTGTGTCAACTTTGTCAACTTAAGTCAAATTCATTTATCAAGTCAATTTTTATCTCCTTTCAATTATGTTGTTAAAGGAATGAGATATACTGAACTCAACTTTGTGATTTTATGTATTGTGGTTGTATAAGTGCCTAAACTCTAAACTACAAAGGTAATGGAAACTTTGAGGAAGAATCTGACTAAAGTGGTTAAGTTAAAAGGTTGATAGATGGATCTGTTGTATCTTTACAACTTATGCTATGGTTGAGAGACATTAAATAGACAATGGGGACTAATGATGTGAAGTAAATATCTAAAGATATTTGGTAAGAAGCTTTAAAGATAATTTCACTTAGGAAACGCATTAATTCTTCATGTTAGGAGGTAGAAAAAGTTGAATGTGGCATGTTGACTTACTTTACCCATGATTTTAGTAGAATACCATGAAGTGTGCTATCTAGTGATATTGTGTAAACTCATGAAGAATTCAAACGTACTATTAGGGTTAAACCAATGGATCTACAATATGACTATATACTAAAGAACCACCTATACAAATACTTTATGAATAGATTTTCTAAAATACAATGAGGAGATGACCTTGAGCAGAACTAATTGGAAATAAAATCAATAGACCCATAAGAGAATTATATAGTTGAGGAGTAAGCCATTTAGATACTAAGCAAACAAATTCGAAGACTACAAAATTGAGACATAGGGTACGAGAAAAAATGTTATGTTAGAGAAATGTTCCTCAAGCAGAATTAGCTTAGGAAACTTAGGCGACGATCTAAAAGAAATATCCATGGTTGTTTTAGAAATCATGTTAGTAAATCTTCTTATCTTAATTGATGATAATTGGATAAACATTGAAGTGTTTAGATGTGGTAATAGGTAAGGTGAATAATTAAAATTTTGAGGACAAAACTTTTCTAAAGGTAGGTGGAAATGTAAGCCCCATAGTTTTGCATATCAGATTCCACGTAAGTAATTTAGGGCATATACAAAGGTAAGCCAATTGAAATGATATCTCACGTGTAAGTCTTAGGAGTTATACGAGGACACCTCGTGACTTCTGATTGTAGAAATAAAATAAAATAGTAGTATTATAGCCAAAAATAATTAATTCTACTAAATTTTATTATATTATATTTTACTCACTACAAATGCATGATTTAGGTAACAAAAATTTACTAAACCTTAAAGATAAAATATTTGAACTATAAAATTATAGAATGACATAAATTAATATGTAAAAGTAGTACGTGCACCCTATGTATAATTATTACTTATACTATCTACCTACAATTGCCTAAAGTACATGAAATTATGTAAAATTAACTAAAATTCATCAAGAAAAATAGAAAAAAATTATGAAAAATTCCTAAACCACCAAAATTGCGAGGATTTAAGCAAGGCTTAATGTAGGATAGCTCTCACATAGGTTACATTGCATTAAGACAACACAACATGCATATGGGTAGAGTACTTAAATAAATTAGAGAGAGAAAAACCTCCATTTCATAGAAGTAAGCTTGGAAATTATCACCATATGCTCTTTGGGGCTTCTTAGATAAGTGAAGAACTTAAATATATATATATATATATATAAGAAGGTAAAGATTAGCAAAGAAAAAAATTCAAGGAAAAATGGGAACTAAAATTATGCAAACCAAGTGGAATCGAAGATCGTGAGTCTAAGGGTGTTCTAGAAGTAAACCACCACCACCACCACCACCCAATAGTAGAGACAGTAGCTAGCTTGGTCGACAATGGGGTGGCCAAAAATATATTTTTTCAATAAGTCAAATCTTTACCCCGATTTTACTTGATTTTATAAAAATAAAAAATTAATTTAAAAAATTATAAGAAAAAATTATTTTGAAGTATTTTTACATGTACTTTTAGAGAAAAATATCTTATTGTAAAATTTTTAAGCAAGTATAGGACCTCCTTAGGAAATTACGTGAAACTTATAAATTTTTTAAGTTACTTTAAATAACCCCATGAGTGTAGTCTCGTAACCAAAATGTTTCTGGAACATCCTCATTTTACACATAAGAATTGTACAAAATGTTTTTGGATAAAAATATTTTCTATAATTTTTTATAATTTTTTAACCTAAAAAAAAAGGAGAAAATATGTTATTTTCAGAAATTGTGTAATTAAGCTTGAGGAAAACCATTTGTAGCAATTCTAAAGTTCATATCAGTTATATTCTACTATAAGATTTGATTTAGAGTTAAGTGGATTCAAGTGGAGTTAAATCATACCCCTATCACTTGTTATGGGCTTAATGCATTAAAGTAGGAAAATGAGGGTTTAGAAGTTTTGGTGATATAGTGTTAATGGGTATGATGAACCTATCAAATGATCATGTATCAATATGTGTGTAACTAGAAATGTGATGCTCTGTGTCACTTAAAGTAAACGTATAATTAGGATCTATTTAGAGGGCTCTTCAGAGGGTTGACCTAGTTAAAGAAAAACTTGATTCTTGGTTTAGATACTTAAATAGAAGGTTGGTTGGTGAAATTATCTTAACTACAACCATGTTTGGAGCCTCGTTTAGGAAGTAATTTGGTAAAAAAAGTATAGTTGTAATGACTTCAAAGACTTGACCCAAGGGTTGGTTGGTTTAGAAGGCTTCGATGAAATTACTTCAATGACATGTTCAAAGGCTTGGTTGAAGTAAGAAGTTTAACTTACATAACATCAGAGGCTTGGTTAGAAGGTTATTAGTCTAGGGACACTCATATTAGAGACTTCATCAAAAGGTTCTTGGAACATAACTTGGTATTACACAAGCCTTTGAAATCTTGTTCAAAAACTTCAACATTAAGCTAAAACTCAATACAAAGGTTACATAACTTTCTTAAGATAAGTCACAACCACCGTTTAATTACACAACTTTCTTAAGATAAGTCACAACCACTATTAAATTATTAAAGTGATATCATTTACTTTACATTTAGTTAAACTAAAGTGATTATATTGAATATTTAGGGGTAAATTGAAGTGGATGTAACCAACCATCTGAATCATCGAGCATCACATGTCTAAGTAAGTAAGATCGGTGCTTCACCATACTTTGAAGTATTATTTAAGAATACTTAGAGGCCTTAGTATATGTCTTGCTTATGATTGTAAGCTAGTTTCCTGTATGTATGTAGTATGTGTGCTTGAATATTAGTTTGCTACTATGGAGTGCTAAACTTTATGTATTGGTTGCTTTATGATACTGCTTGATTAGATTGTTTGAAATTACTTAATCACCCCAAAAGCAAACAAACTTAAACTCGGTCTAATTTCTAAATGGGTATGCATCATGACCCACTAAAGTAACAACTAGGATTCTCGAACCAAATATAGACCATTCGATGAGGATAGCTAAAATGGTCTTTTTCTCACCCTTAATCAAACTAAGTGATAAGAAAGGAGGTCATAGCAAGGTTAGGAATTGTGGTTTGAAGGTAATCTCGAGCGAAAGATGTTCTCCAATACACAAGTCCCAGTTTGGTTCCAATTCGTATGTAAGGAATTAAACTTCTCAACTTAAATTAGAGTAGGTGTAATTTCTCTAATCTTACGACAGATTGGATAACATCGTATAATAGCATTTGCTTTTACATACATAGCATCTAACTAAACTGCTTAAAGACCCTAGGTTCCTTATGTTATATACATACTATTGACTCTATCCTTCTTACTGAGCAAGTTGTCACTCAATCCTCTATAGGTGTTTTGCAAGTTCAAATAGATTTACCATCACATCTCCAAATTCTAGAAGATTAGAGATCAAGGTTAGGATGCGAGATTCAAGACAAATTGGTTGAATTTTTATTTATCTATCGACTTTACTAACTTTTAAGAAAACTAATAAGGTCTCCTTAGGTAGCTCTTTAGTTTTCAACTATTGATTTTTATTCCTCACTCTATAGAACTGTGAATTTTAATAAATTCTTTACTAGTCGCATTATCTTTTCACATCAATATAATTCTTGAAACCACTTGTTAACTTTAAGATTTTGTGCACCATATGGTTCATAAAAATCAAATCTTCTCGAATGATTAAATTATAAAGTTCTTTTCAACAACTATTTTAAATGATTACACCTTAAGTTTATATCAAATAGGTATGGAATTGGATGCCTCAACAAGTGGAGTTGCGAACACCTTGTGTAAACTATACTTACGTTAGCAACTGTGGTGGCTACCTTCCAGCTTAGGTTGGTTTATACAGTAGGATTATTACAACTCTTTAGTTCAGGGCATGACACAAACATTACAAAAATTGCCAATTTCTTCCTAACTCTTTAAGTTTATATTATACTATGCTTTGAAATACTAAAGCTTTATTCAAATGCAAAATCAAGCATCAAGAAGATCAAGTAACCTTTCATTTATCAATTAACGAATGAAAATACACATGAACACTAATCATGTCTATGGGATGATTAGGTATACATAGCAAATCCATTTTCAATGAACAACCATCAACAAGTATGAAACTAACACTCAACTATCACCAACTTAAACATTATACTAAGCATCATGAATCATCTAAGTATTCTACCTTTCTTACAACACTAGCTCTATGCTACACTTTAAAACCATCATGCTACCATCTTTCTTCAATTCAAAAATTGGAAATCCCTAAGCAAGATTAATATGTCATCTATCTTGGAAATTAATACACCCCACAGCTAGACGCTATGTGCCATGCTTAGTATGTGATTCTCACTTAATCTCCTCCATAAACAACTTCAAAATGGGCTAACACGCTTAAAGAGGGATTTACCATAACATGGAAAGAAATGCCCTAAAAAGGAAAGGGGTAGAGTGGCAATTGCTTTATTATTGAATAAAGATAGCAGTAGCAGCTACTTTTTAAAATGAAGGTGGTGTTACAAGCATTATATAATATAAGCATTTTGAAATATTCTAAGGTATATTGGAAGGTTCTAATACAATTTAAGGTTTTCAGATATTATGTTAAAAATTCAATTTCTAAAGTTTCTAAACATTATAAATTAAGTTGACTACTTTATTTAACCTAAAATAAATTATTTTTCTACCCTTGAGATTATTTCAATAATATTCAATTCTAAGGCATTACACACATCTTAAAATATTTGGCTTAAGAATTGGTAATTCCACATTTAATTGACCATTTTAAATTCCTTAATTTTTTATAAACTTTTGAAAATATTTTTATGGAGTCTCTCTCAATGTATGTCTTAAAAAATAAAAATGAAGTGTTAAAATCATATGTGTAGAATTATCGTAACCGAGTTATTAGCAAAATAAAAATTAGAGAACCATGGTTTATGAAGTAAAAACTTTCTCAAATATGGGGAGATTCATTTTCCCTTTAAAATGTGTGATGAGCCAAAATAAAGAGATGTTTTCCCAAAAAAAGGAAATTCAATTAAAACATACAAAAAGAGAAAAATTATTTATTTATTTTTATTTTTTGGGAAAAATTAGTGTTTTATTTTATGTGACTACTCCAAAGAATGCTATGTACCTATTATTCAAGCTCAAACCTTTCTTACTGCTTTTTCAAAACTCTATTATAAATGAAGTTCCTTTTTTTTCTTCCTAATTTTCAAAATGCTATAATATTTAGTGTAGTAGAGAAGATTCTTCTCATTTAAGACCTTCTTCATAGTTTCAATGTGAAAAAAATAAAAGGAAAAAAAGCCATATAATGGTAAAAATTAGTTTAGAAAAGTCCTACAAAATAGAATATGTGTTTTCGTTATCACCCTTTCATGCTCTTGACTTCCCAAACTAGCAGATTCAACTTAGAAGCTCTTATAATACTACTAGAAATTCCAAAGTCATACTAAAATGTGAACCCTAACCTCCATCTCCCCTACCTATTAGGATTAGGAATGGAAACTCTTAGTTATCTACTAAAAATAGGAGTAACCAATGATAAAAGAAGCACATAAAACAACCAAAAACAAATTTCCAACTAATTCACATCTTCTTTGCTAACAATATATTCCTCACAACTAAAGCTTTCACATCTACAGTATGTCCAATATGACATACCCTATCTCTCCTTCAAGAGTAACCAAGCCTCCAAATGAATAGTTAGAAATCAATTTTGTTTTCCCTCTAAGAATACCTTTGAGTTTGATGCATATTCTATTGTTTCTATCCGTAGCCTAAAAATAACTGAACATTTATACAATAACTGGGTTTTCCTCTAAATAAAGGCCATCATCTTAAAACAAGAGATTTTGATTTTCTTAACTCAAAAGTGCAATAAGAAACAAAATGGTTGGAAGGGTCAATTACTAAGCTAAGTGGGTCAAATAGTGCTCATTCAATGAATTCATTATTTACTACCCATTTACTATATGTAAGTAAGCACTATTCCACAAAGAACCATTTTGAAGTTAAAGCAAGTGATTAGAAAAAAAATTTTTTCCCTAGAAATGGCATGAATAGAACCAATCATCTACACTACATAAACGGCCAAGTATATACCAAACAAAATATAGGGAGAGAGGGGTTTAGGATTACTGGTGGAGAAAACAAATGTTTTCAAATTTAAAGGGCTTGGAAGTCTAATAAAGATGGGAAATTATGGAGCAAATAATGTTAAGTTAGATAATATTGATAAATGAAGGGAAAACCTTTCCTAATTACTTAGATTTCATGTTTACTTTACTGAACTAAATAATACTATAATGGCATAGATATTACAAAAGATTGTAATAAGGCTAGAAAATTTATTACTTCATTTGCTTGACTAAGTAGAATTGCTCTTACTTTGCCTAGTTTGCTGAATGATTTTAAAGTATAAGGGTTAAATAACTAAAAAAGTACCAATGTACTCTTATATATAATTGCAAGACTATAATAGCATAATTTTAATAAAATGATTATATTTTATTCTTATATTCATGAAATTAATATGATAATTAAAACATCTTGTATTGATTAATTTTCATGTTAACCTAATATGTTATACATTATATAGTACTAAATATTGTATAATTAAAATTATTATGTTATGAAATATCTCTTATTTGTTTATGTTATACATATTTAATTTTAGTAAGTTAACATATGTAATTGATGAAAAAAATAATTATAACTATATTACTATATTTGGTTAATTATAACTATGTTTTAAAGTACTTTAATTATACAATTAATGTTTTAAAGTACTTAAATATATGTAATTTTGTAACATAAAAAATTGTAAATTTTGATGTGATAATATTATAAAATTTATAATGTGTGTATTGAGAAATAATAATAAATATTTTATTAAAAATGTAATATTCTAAGGTAAATATTGATATTAGTAAATATAAATATTGTATGATAATCCATAAAGCAAATAATTATATGCATGTATTTTTTGCCAAACTTATAAGTAAATCTCGAAAGTCATGCCTCAAAAGAGTCTCCGATCACTTTATCTATATATGTATGTTTTATTCCAACATTCACAGACCCACTCGTATTTAGTTTTACCCACTATGATTGAGGAGGAAACCATCTTAGTTGAATTGCTTCTAATTCATAAAGTGTCCTCTCTCTTCTTAATTGTGTCAAATACTCATGTCTTAAGTTTCCTAATTTGTTTATGAAATTCCTAATTTATTAGATTTGGATTAACTAAAGCCTAATTCCTTTGAAACCATAATACCCAAATCATGATTCCAAATGTAAAAGCTTTAGGGGGATGTATTAGAGTCAGTTCTTTCCTTCTCATATAGCAATTTGCCCTAATCCAATCAAGAATCTTGACACTTTGATCATCTATATTTGTATTTTGCTATAGTTGACTAAGAGTATGAATTTTTTTCATACGTATGAAAGGAGTGCTTGATGTCTTCTTTATTTCTCTACACCTAAGATAGTTTGCATCCAATCTTATTTGTCTCTTCCTCAAATCGATAGCAATAGGCAAACTATCATGTAAGATTCACCACAATAGTAATTTAATTTTTTGTGGAATTGGAGAGTGTCAAATCTATTATCTATTTCTTTTTACTTTTTAAGATGCTTATAAATATCTAAGAGTTTGATTGAGCACTTAAAATCTAATGGTATTCTTTTCTCATTGACTTCATTAATTAAAATTGTGGGATCTAATATTTTAACAATGAGATTTGACATTTAGAAGCCTAATTTATTATTGTCCCATTCATAAGGAGACAAATGAGAATCAGCTATAGTTATCTTTAAGCCATTTTTTATTAGAGATCCCTGAGTAATATGTGGCATAGTAAAATCACCTGCCCACTTATCATCTCAAAAGCTAACAATTCTACCATTTCCTAGAGCAACCATGCCATTTTTGCTAAACTAACCATAGCTTACACATAATTCTTTCACTATATGTGAAGCATTTCATAACTTAGGCATATTTTGATTATCCTTGACCTTTCTATGTTTAGCTTTTATAAGCTTAGCCTAAGCTACATATCGTCTTTTCAATTCATAATATCTTCTGCAATAGCTAGCCTAACTTCTTTTGAATAAATTAGTAAAGCCTAATCTACCCAATTCTTTTGTTTTTGTAATCTTTGACCACTTTATCCAATGAACTTCCTTTGTGTCATTTTTACCATTCCATAGAATATCTTGATATTTGCTCTAATTTATGCAAAATTTTCTATGGTAATTTAGCTACTTACATGTAGTATGTAGGTAGAGCTTCTAAGACTAATTTGATTAAAATAATTCTACCACACATACTCAATTGCTATGCCTTCTAACCTAAAAGCTTTTTGTGAGCTTTTTGATCATATCATTCAATTGGCTAGCACTTGGCCATTTTCCATCTTGTAGAGGATAGCTTAAATACTTGTTAAAGCAATCTATTTTTCTTATTCCCATTAATTGTGTTATTTCATCTTTCTATGCTCTAGGAGTATTTCGGGAAAACAAGATTAATGATTTTTTAGGATAAAGTTTGAGACCCAAGAGCTTAGAGAAAAAATTCAAAGTTTCCTTAATGCACTTAGCATTTACTAATGAAACCAGATCATCTGCAAACATTACATAAGAGATGCAAGTTTCATTTCTCTAGAGTTTAAATCCCTACCATGCTCCTAACCCAATTTTCTTTTCAATTAATCTGCTTCAGAATTCCATACTTAAGAGGAATAGGTAAGGTGATATAGGATTGCCTTACCTTATTCCTTTACTTAGCTTAAATGCATCTAATGGAAATCTATTTACTAAAACTTCTGTTGAAATTGCAATGATACAAGAAATAATGAGCTTTATCTATTTTGTAGGAAATTGTAGACTTTGTAATACCCAATGGATAAAGTCTCATTTTGTTGTATCAAAGTCTTTTTCCAATTCCACCATAATCATCATCCATCTTTGCTTCCTATTTCTTGAAAATGTTTACAATTTCATTTACAAGGATTATATTATTAGCAGCATTTCTTCCTTTTATAAAGTTAGTTTGAGTTGGATGCATTAGCGTATCTAGAAAAGGTTTAAGCCTATTTACTAAAATCTTTGTAATAATCTTGTTTATAGTGCTGCATAACCCAATTGGTCTAAAATCCTTAACTATTCTAGCACCCATTCTCTTAGGAATAAAAAATAATTGCATTTGATTTAGGTGCTTTAGGATTTCTCCTTTATCATAACACTTTTGAAGAAGTTGACTCAATTTACTTCCCATAAGCTTCTTACCTTTTTTTTATAGAAAAAGACATGAAATCCATCTTTTCTTGGTGCTTTCCAAGTGTTCATTTGACTTAGTGTTTGATAAATTTCTTCATAACTAATTTCTTTATCTAACTCTCTTTTGTGTTGCTCTATTAGCCCATAACAACTTGCTTCTTCTATTGGATTTTTTCTTGAAGTAATGGTCTTTAAACTTATGTAAATCTTCTGAAAGTGCCTAAGAATCATTCTTGATATTTCTTTTTGACCATAAACCCATGTAACCCATCCATCTTAAAGATCGCTAATCTAGTTTTTTGCTCGCCTATTCTATATTAAGGTGTGATAATATCTTGTGTTCCTCTACCCATCCTTTATCTACAAAGTACGAGCCTTCATCTTCCATATCCACTTTTCTCTACATAGTAGAGTTCCAATTCATTTTTTAGTGTTTTCTTTAATTCAATAAGATAAAAGGAAGGATAACGAGGTAAAGTCTTATCTATTCTTTCCAATCATTTTAATAGCTTTTCCTTTTGATGATGAACTATTACAAACGTTTTTCTATTCCAATCTTTTAGGAAGTTCAACAACTTCTCTATCATATTTACTAAGTTATGATTGGAGGCTTCCCCAATTTCCTTGATAAGCTTATAACAAGATTTATTAGTAAAACACATAGGTTGAAATTTAAATGGCCTTTGCTTCTCAAAAGATATTAATAAGATATGTGTGTTGAGTAACAAAGGCATATGATCACTTAGCCATTTTGGCAAGGGATAGATTTTTGAGTTTGGATATAGGATTTGCTAGATATAATTACACCATGCTCAATCCAAACGCCATTGAATAATTAGGGGTAAATTTTTCTCATTTGACCAAGTATAAGGAACTCCTACAATATCCCATATCCATTAACCTAGATAGATTCATACATCTAGCATAACACCTATTATATACTAGGACTCATGTTAAAGGAGATTATCCCAACAACCTTAAGAGAGTGATGAATTCTATCTGTAACTCAATGAACATATTATTTACATTTTAAATTAAGATCATGTTTAATGACATTAAAGTAGGATAATCCATATTAGATTGTTAAACTCTCAATTTTACCTAAAATTGCTAAAGAATGTGTAGAGTAAAATTGGAACAAAAAATTGAAATAAAAAAATGTATGTTGCTAAAATCTGTGAAAACTAATTTTAAAAGTCATAAATATGATTAAATAGTTATAGAAAAACTTGAAATTCATAATGAAAATAAAAGAATTCGAGGATAAATTTTAGACATAATGTAAGTTATAGTGCAAGTATTAAGTATAAACAATTATGCTAAAAAAAAAACTAAAATACTAATATTAGTACTAATATAAATTATATTATAGTGTAAAACATTGTGATAAAATACAACTCTAATACAAATCATTAATTATCAATTGCCTTCTTATCATTAAGATTAGCATTAGCTCTCCTATCATCATCATCATTATCGTTATCGTCAATGTTTTTATTGGTATCATTACCTTTGATATCATTATCTTCTAATTCTAAGTCTTTGAAGTATTCATCCATACTTTATCTTCAATAGCATAAATATTATGAATATCTAAATCATCTTAAGTCATACTTCCCTCCATATATATGCACCAAATTCCACTAAGATATTACTTTCATATATTCCCTTACCCCTTGTCAAAATTGCAATTTACTTCACTAACTATTCATCACCATCAACTTAGTGATCTTCAATAGTAAAGCTAGTAGATATATCAATTTAAGTTAATATATATATATATATATATATATATCATTTTATTCATGATTTGATGGGATCATTTTAAATTGTAAAAGCCTAGCTCTTTTTCTTAGTTCCATAGCCTATTTGACCTAAATTAAGATAATATAAAATTTGTAGAATTTTAAACTAATAGAATCATCCATATTTGTAGAATTGTACACTCTGCACAATCATGCACTTGAACTCATGATTCCATCATTGGTTTATACTTAAACAATCTTGTCATAATTTAACTCAAAAAGTTCTCTCAAAATCATATAAGTAAACTTGCGATTTTGATAACTCTATATATATAAGATATATAAAAGTCTTAAGTTTAGAGATTATTTCAGCTTGTCCATATAGATGAGAAATCAATAACGATAAACATTTAGTATCCTCTAATGATAGGTTATGTCCAGCGTATCTATTTAAATTTTGGACATGCATTTACATAACTTGAATATATTTTTCTTAGTCTAATAAGAAAGACTTTAGTCATATAATGTGTTAGTTTAAATATCTACATACAGACAACATTTGGATAATATGATACCATAGGATTCCCTCTAATAATATATCTTTATTATTATTCCAAATATTCCATAATTATCTATGTGACTTTATAGAAAAATATATATGAGCAAAAAAAAGAACATATACAATAAACATTTACTTTTTATTAATAATGTTTATAAATACATGAAACATGTCTTGGCATAATATGCACAAATTACAAGTACTGGGTGCATACTAGAGAAAATGAAAAATATATTCCATCTTAGCATACTCTATCTCTTAGAAGCCTCCGGATCCTAATTAGGTTGAGCTCAACAGTGATGCCTTGGTGTATGTGCTTAAATGGAGCAAGCAAAGGCAAGAGGATTCACTCGAGATGCGTAGGGACAGTGTATAGTTAACTGGCCAGGAAATTGGAAAAAAATTGATGCCTAAGAAGCAGAATTGTGGGGACTATATTAATAAGTACTATAAATTAAATCTCAACAAAGTTTAAAGTACAACTTGATTCCTACACGACAGTGAAAATAGTGTTAGATGACTCAAATATTTGTACTCATTGTGCTAATATCTTGTTCGCTTGCACAAAAAACCTCCGATTGATTAACGACTATCGAACCTATTAAATCCCTCCTATAGGGACTCTTGTATATCTTATGTTCTCAATTTTGGCAATATGTGAGCCTTAGCTTCACTGGAAGCAGACATCATATTTCCACCAACCACACATTATGTAGTAGGATAGCCAAATTGGTTACTAGAAGAAGTTAAATTTAATCAATTCCTTACAATTTTTATAGTAACTAACGCTTCATTTTAATAAAAGCCACCATTCTCTACAAAATCTTCTTTTAAAGGATGTAATCTAAATGGTGTTTCCTTCTTAGAGTCAGTCTTGTGATAGTTTAGACATCTATTTTTGTTGATCAAGATTCCTGCTTAGATATATTCTTCCAATTTAAAGGAATTTTCGATTAAAAGAATAGCAAATAAATGAGAAAGGAGGAAAGAATCAATTATAAAATGTAACCCAATGGACTATGATGTGTTATCAATATGCAAATATAACTAAGAATTACATACGCACTGTGTGTCATGGTAATAAGTCTACATATGTTAACATCATTAAAAGTTGTAACTCCTATTAAGGATTTACGCTGTCTTCTCTAGAATCCTATGTGATTATTGAATACTTTCTTGGGGTCGTTTATTTTGTAAGTTAACTTTTAAAAATGCACTTACATTTGTCACACTCACAGTCACATGGTATCTAAATGAAAGGTCTTGAGCTCAATTCTTCTATCAAGATTTGGCTCCTCATTTAATTACTTTCAGTTAATGGACTTTAACTAATGTTCAAGATGTCGATACGTAAAATTGGGATTGGCCCCCGAAAGACCATTTTGGCCTTTCCTCCTTGTCGGCTAAACTGCCTACAGTCTAAGAACGGGTTTTAGAGGCTTAGCCTTAATTGCTTCTCCGAAGGGATCTGAATGAACCATAGACCCCAGGTTGATCCCCAACCTTCTTGTGTGGTAGCCGAAGTCTTATCGTGACCTGCGTGGTCGAAGGATCCCGAGAGTCAGACGTCGGGCTCTTGAAGCTCGATTGACGGATCATTGGACACGCAAGGGGGGAGATACCGAGCTACTGTGGAATTAGACATAACAATAGGAATTGATACGCTAAATACAGATATAAATTATCTACAAATTGATGTTGTATTATGTTTGAAAAATTCGAGAATAAACACAGATTTTATTGTTGGATGGTAAGAAAGAACCAAGCATCAGGTAAGACAAAATCCTTTTTTATTGGATATTGAACTTGTTTTCTTATTTCATTTAAGTAAAAAAAAAAAAGACATAAAAATATAAAATCTAGATACATCATTATCTATCACATACTTTTATTTCCCATATGATCTAATTCTTTACTAACTTAAGTTTCAGAGTTGCAATGCAAGATAACCCCCCAATGCCTTCAAAATTAAGTCCAGGTCCAACATTCTCTACCAACAAAATTTTGAAGACAACATTTGGCATTGTTTGTGGAAAATGAAGTCCCCTTTAAAATTTTACGTTTCAACCCATTTTTCTTATCACAGCAATGGCAAAAATCACCAAATCCAAGTGACGTGATGAGATTTACCCAGCAGTTGGTAACGTGGTCGAACTTGCTGGAAGCCAAGTGACTAGCACCGGCAGAGGTGCTAACGCTGGAGACAAAGAAATGAACGAAGGCAATTATGATGCCGTCTTGCTAATTGATGGAAACCAGAATGCCCCTACAATTGATCTGCAGTAGTTTGCAGAGATAATGGAACTCTTCAATAAGTCGCACGCTCGAAATGATGAAGTCCGACACTAGACCGTCCGAGTCACAAAGCAAAACGACTTCATCAAGGAGTAGAACGAGGTCCTAATAGCATAGTTTGCCGATTAGTGAAGGATGCAATGCCCTAGGCCTTACACTACAAAGGATAATGACTCGCAATCTAGTAGCTCTTGCAACCGAGGGTCGGTATCTAATCGATAAGCCCCTTGCTAATAAACGAGCCATTCAAAACAAGAAAAGAGCTCCCACTTACGACAAGCCGCCATAAGAAGTTTGCTGAAAGCTACAATGATGACAGGAAGTCAGACCACGACAAGCTAGCTCGCTCGACCACATCATATGGGTGAGCTGCCTAAGGCAGAGGCAAGATTCCATGAGTTGATAAGCCCTCGAAGGGCCTTGATTATAACCGACTGGCTGATTTGATGTCCAAGAGAATGTCCAACAACTGTAAGAGTAAGAAGACAAATGCTACCACCCCAAGCATGGGCAGTAGGATCCCATTTTCTCAAAAGATATAGGAGTAGGTAGTACCCAATATCAAGCTACCAATGTTGGGCTCTTGTGATGGTTTAACCAATCTAGAAGACCACTTGATGCAATTCCAAACAATGATGGATTTACACAGCCTTAATGATGGAGTGAGATGCAAAGCCTTCCATGGCATGTTATAGAAGATGAAACAGATGTTGTAGGTCCTATATAAGATATCAAGAAGAGAGTAAATTAATATCTTTTGCAAAAATAAAAACCTTTTCACTTTTTAAAACAACTCTCTTCTCAATAACTTAAACGGCATGAGAAGTAGTAGAACATTAAATGTTTAACTTAGGCGCAAAAACAACAAGTAGTAAAATGCAGAAATTGAATAAGATAAGGAGAAAGAAGATTAAGCGATCAATTTATAGAGTTTTAGTCTTTTGTTCACTACTCTCTTCTAGCTCTACTATTAGGGACCCAGTCCTCTTTACTAGTATCGTTCCATTAGTCTAATATTTCACTAACCAAAAATGAAAATAAGGTTACAAAGATATTCAATCCCTTCTCTATCCTATCTCACTAACTGTCCCTATGATAAACATAAGACTACAGATAACTCCCTAACCTCATACTCGTTCAAATACAATATCAATAATGTTTACAAGAAAATGAGACAATACAATCAAATATCTTTCTACAATACTGGCCTAAAAATAATAACAATGAAATGAAGAATTTGTTTTCACTTAGTTACTAATTGAGTCACAAATAGAGTTTCTAATAATGTACATGAGAGAGATTTTTGAATTTTAGTTATGATATGAGAGTTGTATCTTGTATATTGTGCAGCTTCGACTTATATTGATTATCCTTATCTATAACAGCTAGAAAATGGCTAGATGCTGATATTTCTCTAAAAGACTTGATTCAAACTTGATTTTCTTTGATGATTAAAGGGAATCCAACAAAAATAGGAACTAAATTTTTGAATTTTTGAATCCTTAAATGCCTACCGTCCCTAATGCATTTCTTTGCTGAACTCGAGCTATTTGAATATTACTTCACATGATTGTTTGCTTTGACTATTCCTTGGTAATGTGAAATTTCAAAAGTCACTCTTCAAATATAATGGATAACCATGGAAAGATTTGGATAAGGTATGAATATCTTCAAGAATATCTCCTAGCATAGTAGACCTTATCTCCTTTTCAAACCAAATCTATTTTGAAAATCCGTAATGTGAATCTTCCGACAAATCTGGCTAAATATATCCCAATTAACCAAAATTCATCTTGATAAATTATCTTGGAATTTTCTTATTTCAAATTTATCCATTTCAATTGTAAAAATTTGAAATGTTGAGTCTAATCCTAAAGTTGCAACCTATAATTTTTCGAAAACAATAGAACTTCTTTGTTTCTCTTTTCAATTTGAAATTCCTGACATAAACTTCAAGCTTCTAAGTCAACAAATCCATGCCATTGATTAATTTTTTATACTTTGATCTTGTTGAGCTTTAAAAGAAAAACTTTCAAATCTTGCCATTATTTGTCTTGTCATCAACTTGAATAAGCTTCATAAATGTTTAAGGTTCCTTCATAAATTTGATTACTATGATCCTCTAACTAATATTCAACCAAATGTAAAAAAAAAAGAAAAAAATTCTCTAAAATCCCTAGGGACTAAGTCCAATTTTAGTAGAATGGAATTGAGCACATTACCAAAATATGCCCAATAAAGTGGAGCTAGGTCTTCTACATATTTATCTAACTTAATTTGTTTAGATTATACAAAAAACGGCTTAGGAACATCTTCTGATCTAGAATATGTACACTGTCAACGCAATCCTTTTCTTTTGTGGATATACATTCTAACTTACATTTTGACATTCACTTTAACCAGTACAATTCCAAGCTTAATTTTCTTCCTTAAACTAATTTCATTCTAAAATTGACCTATACACTTGTTGTTCTTATTAAATACATTTTAATTTTTTTGTTATCATCAAAAAATATTAAGAGAGAACTCATCAAATGCGGTTTAACCACTTACGTGAAATTTCTATTTCCAATTCCAAAGAGTTCACTAGGAAATTCTCTCTATACTTCCAAGTTAGTAAGCCAACAATAAAGGACAATTCACTTTGTACCTCATCCATTAGAAGGATGGAGAATCTCTCTAAGCTTTAATTGATCGGTTTAAACAAGCCATCATAAGAATGCCTTGCCTTAATGAAGGGATAGCCATTCATATAACTACTGTCAACTTAGTTGGAGATTTTCTTTAAGCCACTGTTTAAGAAGAAGCCCAATACTCTAGCCAAATTCAAGAAGAAAGCCTAGAAATACATTGTCTAATAGGATAACATCATCACCAAGTACAAAGCCGAATGGAGAAAGTCGAACAAAAAGAAGGAGAAAGATAAAGGGTCAGTAAAAGACCACCTAAGTCCTAAGGATGACAATGGCAACTTGAGGGATCGAAAGTGGTTTGGGGCAATACTAACCTTTGCTCGACATACTCCCCTAACCAAGCCTATAAGGGATATTTTTACGAAAGTTTAAAAGATGGGACTTCATTCCTAATCGGGGAATATGCATACTAAGGTGATACAACAAAATAATAGCAAGTGGTGTGACTTTCACCAAGACCAAGGGCATAACACTAATGAGTGTTACCAACTAAAAGATGCCTTAGAGCATGCTACTCAAAGAGGCTACCTTCATGAATATTGCTAAACTAGAGAATCGAACTAAATGTTCCCCTCAAAGATGATGGGTTGAAAATGAGGATAATAGGAGAAATCGCAAGGATCGCCAAGCCAACCAAGCTCCTAATGGTGTCAACAACACCATAGTAGGAGGACCACATTACAAAAACCAACTTAAGCCCTCTAGTTCAGTAAATACCTTGAGAGGTAAGAATGTGATGCATATCAGGGAGAAAAGGCTAGGGGTTGACACTTTGATTTCTTTTTTTGATGAAGACCTTCAGGGATTGAAACCTCACACTAGGAATTCTTGGTGACTGATGCTTAGATCATAGGTATTGAAGTTCGTAAAGTGATAGTTGACATGGGGAATTAAATAGACATTCTATTTAAACTTACCTATAATTCTATGTGTAAGAAACTTCTATGCCAAATAAAGCCCTATTACCATAACCTAACCGACTTCAAATTGGAGTTGAATAACCTAAAGGCATTATTACTTTAGATATGGTGCTTGGAGACAATGATGACATTGCAACCAACCCCATGGAGTTGTTATGGTAGATTGTAGGTCTCTCTTTACTGCTATCTTCAAGAAAGCAAGCATGACAGCCTTTCGTATGGTTACAACCCCTCTACATCTTAAGGCAAAATTCTCAACCCCTATAAGTGTGAGGATATATAGGTGCAATTAAAAGATGTTTTAAGGTTTGTATACTAAGGCATTAAAGAGAGATGGGGTTTTTACCCTAGAGACCGAACTGCATATAAAAGCAACCAAAGGATACAAACATACCAAATAAGAATATGGAACACCACAAGCAGGTATAGAATTAGTGCAACTCGGTGATGACACCATGTACATGCTTGAATAGGGATATCTTTACCCAACTAATGAAAGAAGAACTTGATCGATCATCTCCAGGAAAACCTTATGGGTTTGCTTAATCGCCATCCAATATGCCGAGATTTACCCTAAAGATAGCCATTCATCGACTTTCCATTGATAATATGGTCAAGATGGTGAAGTAGAAGAAAAGACATTCTCCTAAGAGACAAGAGGTCATAAAGAAGAGGTGCAAAAATTATTGATGGCCAAGATAATCTAGGAGGAGAAGTGCCCTATTTGGCTAGCCAACGTAGTTTTGGTTAAAAAATCTATAGGGAAGTGGTGGATGTGCTTTGATTATATAAACTTAAACAAAGCTTACCCAAAGGACCGTTTTCCCCTCCTAATGATTGCTAGCTTATTAAGAACCTAGGGACATGCATTATTGAGCTTCATAGGTGCCTTTACAAGTTATAACCGAATCAGAATGGAGTTGGAAGATGAGCTGCACACCTTCTTTGTTACAAATTTTTGCAGTTTTTCTTATAAGATGATGCCGTTTGGCCTCAAGAACACTGGATAAACCTATTAGAGGATGGTTACAAAGATGTTCAAAACCTAACTTAGGCATAATATAGAAGTTTATGTGAATGACATGATCGTCAAAAGCTAAAGGCTAAAGTATCATCTCCAGGACTTATAAGAAACTTTTGATTGCATGAGGAAACACTAGATGAAGCTCAACCCCCAGAAATGTGTTTTCAAGGTAGCTTTTAGAAAATTCCTTAGTTATATGGTCATGTAACAAGAAATCAAGGAAAAGTTGGAAAAGATTAAAGCCATTTGGGGCATGATTCCCCTAAGCAATTTAAAGGAAGTTTAAAAGCTAATGGGTAAGTGGCAACACTCAATAGGTTCATGTCTAAAAGTGTAGATAGATTTGCGAACTTCATCAAAATTTTAGAGATCACCTAAGGGTTCGAGTGGATACTGCAATGCAACAAAGCATTCAAAGAGCTCCCAAAATTTCTTACACTATCCATCTACTATCTAGTATAATTATTTAAACCTAAAGCTCAACACCTCCTTCTTTTTCTCCTCATCCCTCCTCGCGATCGTCATTGCATTCACCAAGAAGCTTGGTAGTCCTTCTTCTCTTACTTAAGCTCTTTAGTCTTCTATACCAAAGCCTTACTGAGCTCTTTGTTGTTAGCACTAAAGACCAACATTTCTTCCTATGCTCCCTCTAGTTCTTTAGATATAGAGTTTAGCTTTCTTTGTAGCTCCTCCAAATCATTCTCCTTCTCTTGAAGCTTTATATTTGCTTGTTCTATAGCCTTCTTAGCCTCAAAAAAAGTACATTTCCCACCGTTTGAATCCTTTGCAACAAGAAGGAGATATTATAAGAGGTAGCCAACAATTTACCCAAAAGACCATAAAGTTCACCCCTAAACTGAGCTACTTACTCCCTTTCAACCCTCTAACGGTTGAAAAGCATAAACTTGCAAAGCATGAAGCTCAAAACGAATGCAAAGAAAGAAAAAAGTAAATGGTTATTGAATGAGTATAGGAACTTACCTCTTACAATTTTGTGTAGACCATCAACTTAACACTATCGTCAAAAAGGCAAGTGAACTTCTAGTCAAGAAGTTCATGGTCCTTAGGCACTAAGAAGCCCATCAACAATTCTTGGCTCACCTTTCCCCCCAAGAGGCCAAGACATAGTTAGTTTGTGCATACCGACCACTTGGCCAGTATATGGGACTCCATCCTTTTTGTGAAGATTTGATAAGGGGGTAGAGCAAAATGAACACCAGCAATAAAGACCGATTGGCCCTAAGGAATGAACTTTGCAAATTATGGAACATATGGCTCATTAACAAGGTCTACTATGATCCAATTGATGGGTAATGGAGATGCAACGCTTGCTTGTTGGTGATGAAGAGAACCATTTAATCCTTTTGAGCCTCCATCTATGACTTTGGGACAAGTTCTTGCGTTTTCTTTAAAGCCATATTGATTCATCCTAAGCCATATGTCTCCATTTCCTTGTAGTTAGTCCAATACCCATTCTCTTCATAAACCTCCCCTTGGCATTAGGAGGTAAAGGGGGATGGGAACAGGATCTCTTTCTCTTGCCTCCAATAGCGCCACTAACCTACTCTTTGGTGGCTTCCTTGTAGACGTCTTGTACACCCATCTTTTAGCAGCCCTCTCAACCTTCATAAGTTTGCATTAGGTAACTTTGGGAGTGACTTGAGTCGCAATGCCGCAACATTACCTAATAGAAGTTTGAAACCTACAAAAGCACCAAAAGGTTAAGGGAAAGAAGGAAAAAGAGAACGAAGTAACCTTAAGGAAAGACCGTATTAAGCATGAGTAGTTGCTCAGAGTAACCTATGGCTCCTTGATAACCAACTATCCAAACCACAACATTATGCTCACCTTAGTACGACTCTAAAGGAACCACATTTTCGCCATCACCTTCGTCACCCTCCTTATTATCAAACAAGAACAACTCGTCATGTAGATTTTGACTAACTCTTGTTTGGGTGTTTCGTAACACCGCGCCGTAATGGAGGAAATGCCCATATATGATCTCAAAGGTCACCTTATCGTGGGCTCAAGGGTCTTGACTTCCTTAGTATGAATGGGTGTAATCCATTGGTCCAAAAATTAGATTTATGCTTGGTTAGGATGAGCATGAACTTCTCCTTCCAACCATGAATGGAAGATTCTAGACCCTCCAAGATCTTCTTATTAAATTGCTCAGATAAATAATACCATCCATCTTGAGTCCAGCATAACCTAAGGAAGCATCGACATAAGGTTGAAGTAGTCCTCACTACAAGCCAAGTACGAGTAGTCTCAAAGGTAACTAGTAATTGGAAACCAATCTGAGCAAGTTGGACTAGATAGAAACAGTGCTAGTTAAAGAATTCCCATTGAAACTCACTAAACTATACCCTTAAGTCTCTAACACGAAAATGTTCCCAATATATGCAGAATGCATTAGTATTGATAAGGTAACTCAATCTTCAGTATTCGAAATGTACATGTGCCATCCCTTAGGAACGGGATTGAAATATTAGGTCAAGCAATGGCTAACAACGACTTAAGTTATGGAGCTCCTTCTTCCATATAAGCAACCTTAGTAAAGATTGAAACTATCTTGTTTCAATCTAAACCATCATCTAAATATGTATCACAAGGAATACACCTCATTGTTGCTTGTTCAATTAGTACATACTTAACCTGTTCAAGCCATCACTCATTGCCACTACCCAAATAGTTGCCATTATCATTGTTGAGGTAGGAGCTACCCTTACTACTTTCTTATGCTCGATACTCTGAATTGACTCAATTCGTGACACAAGCCTAAATCTACCATTAATGGAGAGAGAATTCTAAAATTAAAGGCTTCATAACAAGGAAAGGGTCCTTAAAGAAGAAAGTGCAAAGAGCTTGGGGATGAAAATGAACACGAAAGAGATTAGAGAAGGCACAAGTGAATTCTAAATGCAAATGAAGGTAAAAAGTAACCGAATCATGTGGAATTTGAATTACCAATTCTAGGAAGTTATGAAAATGTGATGTATAAGTCCATAGATGCATATACATAAACAATGTGAGTTTTAAAGGGCTCAAATCGATGTGACGTGATGGATATGCACAATACTTTGAAACTAAACCTAACACACATCAAGTGCGTTATTTGCACTCGGATTAGCACATCAAAAGTTAGAAAGAGAAAATGAATTGTCTTTGAGAAGCTACTAACGCATCAAATCAAGTGCAGTATAAAGTTTCAAGGTAGGTGCTACATGCTAGTCAAACAAAAGCTCAATAGCGTACATCAGATCGATACCAATATGGAACCTCACCAATTATAAGGGAGATTGAGAATAACAACAATAAGCCCAAAGCCTAAAGCTCAGTAAAGCATGATAATGATCTAAAAGCCAATCCATCTTGAATGATTAGACATCTAAGTCTTACCAATCTATTGGAGGTTCTCCATCTAAGATCAAAAGGTGCTACCTTAAATCGGATGGCTTAGAATGCACCTTAAAAGACCTAGAATAATGCTAACTCTCCTTGTTGATTCCTTACTAACAAGACTAGGGGTAGGGTAAGTTAGGCCCCCCAAGGCCCATTTTAACCTTCCTCCTCCTATGTTGATCTATTCACGACCTAAGGGAAATCTTAAAGGCTTAGCCCTAGTTACTTCTTTGAAGGGATCTAACCAAAACATAAACCTTGAGTTGATCCTTGACATTCCTAAAAGGTTAAGGCCCAGTCCACATGGTTGAAGTCTTCTTGTAACCCCTTAGCTAGGGGATCTTGAGAGTTGGACGTTAAGCTATTAAAGCTCGATTAACGAATGATTGTAGACATAGGGTAGAGACACCAACTTATGGTTGAATCTAATGTATAAATGGCTACATCATCTTTATGGATCTTAAACTTACCAAAAATATAGAAGATACTATTTTCTATTTATGTAGGATCCAAGTACATCTACTTTCTTGATTTAGCACCACTGTCACAACTATAAATTAAGAGGTCACCCAAGAGATGTAGTCTTAATTCTAGCTATTGCCTCCATTATTACCAAACTCTTATTGACTTAAGATTTAGGCTACCCAAACTGAACAACCTTGGTAACCCCTCATAGTATTCTCTTTTGCATATTCCAAGCCTAGGTCCTATGTTTTCTACCAACAAAATTTTGGAGATGACATAAGCCAACATGCATGTGATTAGGATTGTTAAGTAATAACTTAAAAGCTAATACCCCTTCAAACCTAAACTTTGATACTTGTTAGCTCTAGGGAGTTAACTTCATATGGTACAAGGATAAGTTTTGTCATGTTCCCCCGACATTGTTACACTCATAGTGCAAGCATGACTATATTGCGTTGCTTTATTTCTCTTGCAATAGTAACTTTAATGCATGTTTACAAAGATTATATACTTAGTGCCGTCTAGCCACATTTAAACAATTGTAATGGTGCATAAAGCTTTTTGAAAGACGGTAAATTCTCATAATATAACAAGGGTTACTGAGTTTTACTAGGGAAAAAAAAGGGTTAATAATTGTGAAGTATGCGTGAAGTATTAAATATAATAGTACACACTAAATTTATGAACTGACATTTATATAGTGTCAAACCTTGACGAGAACAAGAATAAAGAATAACTAGGTTAAAGTCATACATTGTACCGAAAAAATTCACATTAACTTTCATCCTAATTTTCGTGGATGTTATTCATGGAGGACGGACGATTACGTATACGCGTTTCCCAGCGTGTGATAAGAAGGTGGTTGCAAGTGGATGATTGTAGCTGTATGTAGCAAGGTCATCACAGATACCGATCAGCCCACCAAAGATGAATAACAACGGTTGATAACCGGTTGCTGCTATATAGTAAAAAGAAAATGGCCCCCACACCCTCGCAACTTTTGTTGACAAGAACACGTGTGAAATGGGGTTACCCAGTTCCAAAATAACCCCACACCAATAGGAACTGATGAGTTGTTTGCATGTGGGCATGCACTGATCTTTCTCCTCTTAAACCAAGTGGGTTTGGTCCCACCTAGGAAGATGACTGAAAGCACTCCAGCGTTAAGACACCCTTTTCTTGTTTTTCGTGATATTGTGGTCCATGCCTAGCCCATGTCCCATTGCTTAACCGTTGCAGTCGTATGGGAACCAGAATTTTTGAAGATGAATGTGAACCTCGGCGATACTAAGACCACCCACTGAATTGATAAAGGGGCTAATCGAGAGTATATAGGTAGGTGCCATTAGTGCCAAAATGCTGGGTTTGTTTGTTTTATAGATAAATGATGATACTTTTCAAGATTGTAAAATTTTCTTCTTGCTCCTACTCTTCGGCCTGAGTGCTCACCATGGATGAAGGGAAGGAAAAAAAAAAAAAACAATCCTTGGATGATTACTTCATTAAAAATCTATATGCCAAAATAAGAGAGGTAGAATGTTTTTTTAATGACAATGATATCGTAAATGAACTAATTTTGTTCTCAATTTCAATTATTTTGTTTATTACATCTACTGTTATGTACAATTTGTAATGATTTGGTTAATTATTTTTTCAATTACACAATATTATAACTTTAAGAAACTCAGTGTTTATTTTATTAGATTATAACAACTTAGCGATTTATTCAATTATTTATTGCTATATTTGCACCAGAATGTAACGGACTATTGTAGCATGATTTTCATAAATCAATAGTAAAATCCTCCTCATGAAGCAAATTATCCACAAGTCAACCATGCCATGAATTCTAATCAGAATGTTGACGCTAAAGCTGCTCAAACTGAGGTGCAAATTACAATAGGAACTGGCCACGGATAAGGCATTGGTCATTATATTTATTATAAATAATGGCTGCTTTTGACTGGCATAAATTTAAAGCATTAAAATCTTGATTCAGCGTGAGTATGATACCTACTACGAACATATTATTGTTGACGCGATGGTTAGTACAAACTTCAGAAGCACATGTCTAAGGTTTCCGATCTCTGTCATCATTGGTTCCAACATAAGAAACCTAAGCTACACATCTTTCAAAATTACAAGGATTAGATGCTTTCCGACAAAATGGCATTGAATCTGAAAATAAAGAATAGCATACCAGAAGAGCCCCATCATCATCATCCTAAGGAATTGAATTCTAGGTAAATCTATGGGCTGATTGAGTTGTACTTTATCAACTTTAAGCACTATGTAAGTGACGATAAAACACAGGGAAAAGGGGTTTTCTTTCGTCCTTGCACCACCAGATGGATTCAGTTTTTGGTGACTCTAAAAAGGTACTTTAACACCAAATTCCGGATAGGCATGATGGTAGATGACTAGCGTATGGTCCAATCGATCAATGTGTTGGGTATATCTAACGACAGTGTCATGTTTTGTCGTTTCTTGGTGCTTAAGTAACTCCTTGTATCATACATACATACACATTGCCATGTGTATTGGGAGGATAGAAGAACCATGTTAAATACCAAGGAATCCAATGGTGAGGTGTTATCCGAGTGGGTTATGAGTACCGTTGTGTCTATAGTGTAAAAGTAGGAATATGTGCGTGGTCTTACTAGTGGTTTTTCACCTCTTTAAGCGTCAGCACATTAAATTTGAATACTGCATTCTCTCTCTTTTACTTGCTATCTATTGCTTATGTCTTCCGTCATCTATAATAATAAACCTGAACTCGATGCTGAACAAATTGGTACCAGAGATATGCATCATTCAACATACCGGTATTAGAGCCAGGTGTCTACATATTAGAGCCAAGGTACCTAGATCAAGGTTGAAACCAAATAGATGAAGTCTGGTGGTGGTGCAATAGGACCTAGTTGTGGCACACTGAAACAACACGTCTGTGCACAACGAAATCGAGATTTGTCGGTTTGTCAGAGGAGATTTATGTACAACATCGAGAAATCCGATAGGCACACAAGCTTGTATTATGTGGAAAAAGGAATCCCAGCATAGTTTAGAATTAGAAATGTAGTGGATGGCGATCCTGCAAAATTAAATTACTAGTGTTCCGTTGGAGATACTTATGGTGTATAGAATGGTCGTAGAAACACGATGATCTGATAGTGATGTTGCATTTCTGATGCATCGATTATAGGAGATCGCCCATTCAGTAAGGATAAATTAGACCACAAGTGAATCTAAACAAGTGAATTTTATAGATGGTCTTACTGTTCATTGTTGTCTGATTTTTTTCACCTGTGGCTATGCTACAAGGAAAGTCGAGGGACCTGTGATCTACTTTTACTACGTACAAATGGGCCATAAGGGGCTGAAACCAATTCTTAATACAGGATGGTAGGAGTAAAGTAGTTGTTAACATGGATGTATTTGAGTTGTTAAACAATGTGATGTTATCGGTTTCAAACAGTCTCTATTCAAATACCATGACAGAATAGATTGATTTTGGACCATAAGCCCGTATAGAATGACTTTACATAGATGGCCAAAGGCTACAAGTTATTGATACAAGCTAATTCAAATTAAACTGTATGTTAATGATGGAGTATAGATAATGTACTAAGACAACAACCAACGAAAAGGACCACCTTAAAACATCCTTGATCGAGTCAATAATGTTGAGAGTGACGATGAGATGGTTCCTGAGATGAGTCAATAATGTCGAGAAGGACAATGAGATTTGATCGCTAAGAATCCCAATGACATAAGACCATTTGAAAACATCCCTGATTGAAAGTGTTGAGCACTTAGTTGACGACGTGCATAGACTAAGATCACTCTTGCTAATTCAAGAAATTAGATAATTCAAGTCATGTAATTAGGTGCTCTATGATACTAATGTTTTTTTCATTTCTTTTTCGATCTAGTAAAATTTCAAGGTAGGAATTGAATAAAAAACATGATGCTTGAAGTAATATTATTAGAGACAAATTTAAGGAGATAAAACCAACTCGAAATCAGAATCCAAGTAAGATATATATAGAGACTTTAGCATAGGAGTAAGTTAATGAATCATTAAGGACTTAAGAAATTAGAAAGTTAGAGTGTATGAAATCTTTTCGAAAAGGTTTCAAGGAATTGTGTAAGTTCAGGCATAGCTCAGTAAGTTCATAAAGCTTGGAATCAATGCTAAAGGGACCATGGAAGTTGGATATGAGGCCTCGAAAGCTTATAATTACATCCTAAAACTTGGACCAAACCCATTTCGACTTGAAACTTAGCAAGTAGACCTTTTCAAAATCTTAAACAATAAGTTACTTCCAACCTAAGCATGTAATGAATATGCTTGAGTTTGAAAGAGCATGTGGAATTGCATTACATTTCCTATAATAGTTAACTACAATTTATCACTAGTCACTACTATTATCATTTTCCACAATTTACTACAACATTTTGATACCATAATTCAAAAAAAATAAATAAATAAATTTGTGAAAAAGTGGAAGTGTGTATCTTTTTGTGGATCTTCATATTAGAATTTTCCTTTTGTTTTTCCTTTTTTTCTAAACTATAGATAATAACTAGAGGGACGGAGAGGTAGGTATGAGGTCTTACCCCTAACCTATCTTCTAAATACTCGTTCTCAAATTTTTGAAACTAGAATCTACTCTATAACACCTTGAAACTATCATATAACTTCTACTTTGTAGAATTTATAAAATACAAGGCTCCCTATGGAACCTATATATATTTTTTTTCTTCTTATAAATTTCAACTTCATACTTATATTTAATAGCAAATACTAATTACATTTTTTCCATGCCAAAAGGTTACTTTTCAAATATTATATGGAATCTAAATGTTAAAGGACATCCCTTATTAGCAAAATATTAAATGATAATAGCATGAGGGTGTATATAAAAAATAAAAGAAGATACAATTTGATATTGTAATGGACAAAAATTAAGATTATGTGTTCGATAGTGACTCCATCTCACACATTATATTCCACATATACAAGGGAGTTGGCATAACAACAAAAAAGAACTAACATAGTTAACAAATGGTATATTCTAGAGAATATCCATCTAAATAGTTGAATGATATTATTTTTTTTTTCTTTTAGGTTTTCTTAAGTAAAATAAAATACAAGGTTGTTTTCCTTTTATTAATATATATTATATTATTTAATACATTTTACAAGGTAGGTACAGGTTCCTTAAATTTTGTCCCCTATATGCATTCAAGTATAGGTTTCATGGTAGGTACAAAATATGAGACACCATACCGTAGCCTATCTTATGGGAGTAGATTAAAAAAAAAAAAAACTACTTGAAACCAACTCCATTACACTTGTTACCACTCAAAACCTACCTGATAAAGTAAGGTACGAATAGATACCAATATTATCCACTCGGCTCTAATTAATAGAGAGATATGCTAAATTTCATAAGGAGATGATCATCCTTTATCACAATAAAAGAAAAAAGCTCTTGCCATATCATTCAAGCTAAAGGAGCTTAGCCTTCAAGTTATTATGTGAACTTGCTAATGTATATCAAGTTAGTTTTTTCATTCAAAAGCAATGTATTAAATATTGTTTCAAATGCAATTTTAGCTCACATATAAATCAAAACAAAGTCTACATCATCATTTTTTTTCACTTGAAACATTTATGGTAGGTACTCTAACTTAAGCTATAAATTTGATAAGAAACAATAGAGACAGACTCTTTGGAAGAAGGGACTATTAGGCCTTAATATTGGGTGAGCTCCTTGCTTCCAAGTACCTACAAAAAGCCTCCAGTGGGTTGTTCCATGAGGGCCCTCCGATGCTCCAATCAATAAGGAGGGATAAAGGAAGGGAAATAAGGAAGTATCTAAGCACTCTTTGCCTAAGAAGGAGGTAATAGGGTATAGTGGCACTAAGTGTTTAATAGAGAGCTAAAAAACTCAAAGGTCCAATGTCCCCCTACCTTTTGGCTTCTTAAGCTATTTATAACACAAGGAGCTCACCTATCAAGGGCACATGTCAGTTTAGGTACATTTACACTTGCTACTAATAGGGGATATGTGCTGTAAAGTTGATAAGGTAGCTTTAGGCATTGGTCAACCATGAACATCTTAGCAACCATGTCCGAAGCCTAAGACCTTAACATTCTTACAGGATGTTAGGTATACTGACCATACCATGAATGTTAAACTGCAATTAATGAGGAAAGGGGAAGAGCAAGTGCAAAGGACAAGCAAACCTAAGAAAACAAGAGGAGGCTTTAACCAGCTTACGAATTGAGGGTTAACCTTTTGGGGGTGCTTGTAGAAAAGGGGCCTCTTCGAGTGGCAAGTGTGCTCCTAATGATTGGAAGGGCTCACATGGCTTAAGCACACCCAAGTAGGCAGTTAGGTCCTCGAAAACTCAATGCTTAAGGGATCAGCCTTTAAGGTATTAGGCTGTAGGCCAAATGCTTAAGGACTACGAAGTGCTTAGGCAAGGTGAAGTATCTGCTTACTTAACTGCTAACAGGCCTTAGTGGGCCTTTATTCGATTTGGGCCCCGAGCTTACCTAAAATAGCATGTCATCACATACCCCCTATTCTTCTTGATGTTAAGTAAGCAAAGAGAGTAGGTTTATCAAGGCTTAAGCCAAGGCATCAGTTGTTTGCTCCAAATGAGGCATCCAATGATGTCACTAGCTAAAGCAACATTTCAAATGTCTAACAAGACTTGCTATATCATGTATTGATCCTTGACGTGATTGACATGACCACCAGGCTACTTTAAGACATAGTGATGGTTTCTTAAGGAGAATTATATGCATTAATGGATTCTTAGGAATGTTTGCACGTGTGGGGCATCCGCATGCATGGCCATGTCATCAATTTGCATCTATAAGGAATCCAAGCCATTAATTGTCGACAAGGACACATCGACGATAGGTATGTGATATACATCTTAGTAATTGGTGTACATTCTAGCAATTGAAAAACCATTCATCTCCCCCCTTTCACTATCTATATAAGGGGTGCTTAAGGCCTTCATTTTTCACTTCTACTTTCAAATAAGGGGAAACTCTGCTAAAATCCTGGCTTAAGAGCTCATCACTCACTTTGAAGTTCCTCATCTAATTTTCTTTAAGCTTTCATCTTTCTTGTAAACTAAAAATGGTCAATTAGAGGGTTTTAACCTCCTACAATGAGAATCTGACCACATTTGTCTTGAGGGAGATAAGCGAAGAATACAAGGAGATGATCCTCGAAGCGGGTAGTAACCCTACTCCCTCTAAATGACAATGGTGGCAACGAGCAATAGAGGAGAAGGTGGGGTGTTGTTGAGCTAGGCAGAAAGGAGATTATTTGTCGCTTCAAGGCATTAGGATGTTTATGCCTCAAATAGTAAGGATCACAAGGCAGTAGAAGATTTGCATACGACCAACACCAAAGAGCATGCTTGTACTCGTGTCAATTATGTATAAGATGATGAGAAGCTAAGGTTAGTAAATCAGGTAATCAAGGCTATGCCCAGGTGGTGAGTGAAGATGCTTGTAGGAGGGGAAAAGGCATTCTAGATAGTGGACAAGCACTCATTTAGCATGTATACAAAGCCATTTGAGATAGGCTTACAATTGCTACTCTCAAAATTCCTTGTAGAGTTCTCTAATTATTTTAAGATTGCTTTAGGGTCATTGCATGTGAATACCATGGCACAATTGCATGTACTTAAGGCAATTTGCTTGTAATATCTCTAGAAGCTAATGGCTCGAATGTTCTAACTCCTATTCTAAGTGAAGATGGGTACAGATGGTTAAGTGTACATCTTTTCACAAAGTAAGGCTTTAAAAGTGTTCAAAGGGTTACCTACCAAGGTTAAGAAATGGAAAGAGTATTTCCTCCATATCTACACACCGAAGAGGCCAAGTTTCCTGATGTCTTAGATGAGGCCAATCTAGACCCGGCCAATAAGCTATTGGGGGACAAAGATGAGGACATAAAGGAGGAGGTGCTAGACCTTGCTAATTGGTAAAGGCTTTGCTCGTTAACAATGATTTAGATGTATGCTTAAGATAAGCCTCTCTTTAAGGCAGAGATAGGTACTTAGTAATCATTGTTGAGGAGGGGATAGTCGAGTGCCTACTGTGTCACGTTATCACCATAATGGGGAAGCTCAAGGCTATTCATCCTCAGTAGTGTGAATGTACTCATTTTCTCTTTATATTGTTTTTTCTAACCCTCCTTCTATGTTCGCAACAAAGCAGATGGTCATGAAGAAGATGAAGCTAATAGCTATCTACGAGAAGAGGATGTAAGAAGCAGGGGCCTCGAAGAAGAGGAAAGGAGGCACTATGGAAGGGAAGGGGGAGAACTCGAGGTGTCCCATGAAGAAGAGCAAGAAGGGGACCAAGCAGACAACTATCTCTAAGTTTATCTGAGTTGTGGTGGAGCAGGTTCCAATCGTTGCCATTGTTACCTTAAGTTCAAGGGTGGCCTCAAGCAGTATAGTGCCTACCTCAGCTAATAAAGCTAGGCAGGCTGTGAGGGTTGTAGAGTCCCAACAAAGTGAAGGGCTTAAAAGGGTAGCATAGTAAGGCACCAAAGGCTAGTGAAGCAAGGAAGAAGATAGGTGCACAAAGAGTAAGGAAACTTGAAGGCCACTCCTTAGGATGCTACAGTCTAGGAAATCGATATCCTAAATGATGAGCCTGCGCTATCACTTACTCAAGACAAATAACTAATGGAGCAGCAAGAGGCTTAACAGTCTTCTAATTGAATTCTTAGGTAGATAAGGTGAATAGTGGAGCTTAAAGTCAAGTTTGGTCACTTCTTTGAGGGGAATAGTGATGTAGAGTCATCCGTAGAGATGTTGCGCAAGTTTGTTGAGGTAAGTAGTCTTGATTGTTGTTCTCTAAGTATTTCATTGTGTTCACTTAATCTGTGGTGTACATTTTCGCACAGATGTATGATATGTTAACTTTGCATTTACACACAACTATGGCTATCAAATGTTGGTTGCTCGAGAGATGAAGAACAAGTTGAAGGAGGAGGTAGTGAGGCTTAGGGCCTCCTTAAAGGAGGAGAAGAAGTAAGTTAGTGATTTTTCATCAACCTTTAAAGATCTTGAGTGCCAGCACTTTGAGCTTAAGGACTAGGTAAGGAAGATAAGGGCCAAAGTTGCCACAAAGACCTGCAATGAGGAGTTGGTGAATTTGTGGGTGAAGCTCAAGGGTAAGCAAAAGGAGCTAGAGCATGTTTGGACATTTTTTGCCTAAAGGGAGATTGAGCTCTGGAACGGGGAGGGGCTTGCCATAGAGGCTAGATGGCAAATATTCCTCAAATCCCTGAATGATCCTAAGCTTAAGGAGGCCATCACCACTATAGGCTTTGATGTTAAATGAACAGTTTAGGACCAAGTTCGTCAATAACTACCAAAGGCTGACCTAAGCTTTGCATAGTGGCCCGATGCCCTAAAGCCTTATACTAAATAGGGGGAGGAGGAGGAATCTACAGAGGAGAGCACTAGGGAGGTTGATGGTGGATAAGGATCTAACGAAGAAGAAGAGGATGATGAGGAAAACGTTGTGATTGATTAGGGTGGAGTAGCCTTATACTCTTGTTTTTATTTGCATTGTCTTTTGCTGTACGAAGTCTTGATGCTAAACCCTTCTGAACATTTTGTAAAGAGCTAATGCATCAATGAAAGAACTTCTTTTTATACCTCGCCCTTATCATTTTTTACCTCATTATTGCTTCGTTATCTTCATTTATACACAGCATTTACATTATCTTTTTGCACTAATCCCTTAACTAACTTAGCTATAGGGTCTGCCAAGTATCGTTTTCTCATTCTGTCTTCACTTTTGTCACGAGGTGATTTGTGTAAGTACTTGGATGGGCTCTTCGATTATTGCTACATAGTAGATAGGTTTCGATGCTACGCTCTTCTTAGGCAAAGTACATCTTAGGTAGAGAGCCTACCTAGCATTCATAATGTCTTAGGTAATGTGCCTTCTAGAAGGTATTAAATGCATGTACAATGCATTTATGTCTAAAAGTGGCTTGTTCACTTATCATTTAATCTGGGTTATTGGTAAGTAATAAATGTAGATGACTGGGATTGCATAGGGGCCCTTATATAATGGATTCATGGGGCCTTTATCCCTTCATTCAAACATATTCCAACATTCCTCTTGTATTAGAGTTAATTGTCTTATAGCTCCATTTCCTTCTATGACTAAGTCAAGGGGGATTAGGGTAACAAAGAGGTTATATGAGCTTGAGAGGAGGGTATTGGTTCTCCTAGGGTCCTTAACTACGCAGTGATCGTGGAGTGTAGTAGCCTTCGAATGCCGATTGAAGGGTATACATGGGTCTCTCGGTTAAGCCTACCTCTGAGCTAAGAAAGTTCGAGCGATGGTAAGACCTTAAGTATCCATCGATAACTTAAAGGGGCAACTTTACAATTAAGTTCACTCATCTACATGAGGTTGCTTATGGGGCCTTCAAGTACTACCTCTCAAGCACTTGTGCAAGTAGGTCCTCAACAGTAACTATGATGACAGAGGAGGCTCCTTGTGTGACCAAGAGGTTTTCAGCTAAGGGTTGATTTGGGGTCATGTTAGGACAGTCTTGAGCCCAATGTAATGTAGAGTGAGCCCTACAGGGAGAAGGGAGTAGTGGTTTGAGCAAATTAGCTAAGGGTAAACTCCTACTATGCCACTCATGTGGCAGGTTAGCTCATTTGGCTAGTGTAGGGCTTGCCTTAAAGCTACTAAGGCTACAAAGACCATGGCCATCAACTCATCCATAACCGGGATATTAGTTATGGTTTTCCTAGCCATAGCTACAAGCTAAGTCAAAGTTGCTAGCAAATTGGCTTGAATAGAAATCTTCTCTAGGTGACTAAGTTGAAGTTGCGAGCAAACAATAAGAATCAGTGTTGGGCAGTAAATTAAGAATTGGCTTCGTGCTAACAATTATAATTTTTCCTTTTTTCTTTTTGCATGTACTCAAGCTAGGGATGCTAACCCCTAAGGCTTTGTAATCACTTTCAATTAATGACTTTTTTGAATTTTTCCTTACACCCATGCTCTCTTTTATCTTCTATTCACAGTGTTTTGCCATCTCTAGGTTGCTTATTTAGAATTTCTACTCAACGTAGAAACTGTACATTAGTGCGCCTAACAATTGTTTAGGCAAGTATTCTAACTTGGTTAGGTTATCATTGCCTTGACTACATATCCTTTATGTGCAAGAATCGTCAAGGCAATTTTAAGGCATAGCCAAGTCAGTCAACTTGCTCATGTGGCCCATGTACTCTTGATTTCGAGAGCAACGCAACTACCCAAGCTTTATTAAGGGAGTTCACCTTAACAGTCAACAAGGCATTAGTCCTCATAGTGTCAATGTGAATACTAACTTGGTATATAGCCTCAAGGATGAGAATCAACCTAAGGGTAAGTGATACAAACTCACGAATGAACATACGAACCCGATATCACGCGTAACTAAAGGGGTAGGTCCAAGCTACAAGATGGCTTGAAAGGTAAATGATAGTCGAAGGTTGAGCAAGAGGTTCCCGTGCACTGAGGAAGGATATGACACACCAATGCCTCATACAAGCTTAGGTCACACTTAATATGATGCACAAGTATGGTCGGAGATCACTCGCCACTAGTCCACGCTCAAATGGGCTAGATAAGAGTAGCTCAAGAGTAAGAGAGATACTTAGCTCTAGAGTGAAAAAGTTTAGTGTATTATATGTATTATGATGTCCTTAACTTTTATAGTATGACAATATTTATATCATCCCGTTAAAGCAAATCCTAAGTTATAGAAATTACAAAAGAATGGTCCTTATTTGCTAAAAACAAAAAGAATAATTTACAAAGAAAATATGAAATCATGCAAAAGAAGGAATGTGGGTGTCATTTGTCAAAAAGGATAGTACAGATGTCAATAAAGGACAGTACATGCACGTTTTTACTATGATTCTGACAGTATTGTGGTCCGAGCAAGGATAAGCCTTGGTTCAGGCTTGTTCGGTATTAGAAGGGGCTGGACAATGGTTGGTTCAAGGACAATTCACATGGGGTTGGCTTTGAATGGTCGGTTCTTGATATCTCTGATCGACCTCGGTAACAGTAGGGTTTGCTGCATTCAAAATTGGCGCTAGTACTATGGTTTAGTGGAGAATTCGATTCAGCATTCTGATTGATCACCTCGGCAACATCTTAGATGACATGGTAAGCAAAGTAGCTGGGCAAATTAACTGGGGCAAGCACTGCTCCTTGGCGCTTAACTCACCTTAGACAGCTTAGTAGACCATCTAAAAGAGCCCTCAGGATCGAAAGCGTGTAATCGGTCCTTGATCCCTATCATCCCCTCTAAGTTGTTTGAGATTTGGGATCAAATCTGGTTCAAGCTAGTTTACTCATCTTTGAGAGTGTAAGGTTGGAGGTCGACGATGTTAAAAGAGTCTAAGACTCTGTATCCTTCATGTAATTCAATCCTATAAGCGTTACGATTGATCTTTGCAAGCACTCTAAAACGTCCATTAACTTTGGGAGACAACTTACTCTTCCTTCAATTTTGGAATCGTTCCTTGCTAAGATGTATCTAGACCAAATCGCTTGGTCGAAATTCTCTCTTCTTCCATCCCAGACTTCATTTGTCAAGCTTAATAGCAACTCAACCCAATTGCTCTATAACCTTCTAATGCATAACCTTAATGGCCTTAACTATCTCGATGGCTAGCCGATCTTCATCAAGCATTAGCTAGGGTACCTAGTCCAATGGTAATTCAGTGTTGAACCCATAGGCAACTTTAAATGGAGACCTGCTTCTAACGCTGTAGGTGGTCCAATTGTAGGCAATTCAATGATTTGTAGACATATATCTCAATCAGCCATGTTTTGTCCAATAGCAACCCATAACAAAGTTCCCACAGTTCGGTTGACAACTTCGATCTACCCATCGGTATGTCGATGGTAAGACATGCTGTACAATAACTTAGTTCCCAGTCGCCTCCAAAGTGTCCTCCAAAAGTGGCTCATGAACTTGGAGTTTTGATCCGAAACTATGGTTCTAGGCATGCTGTAAAGCTTAATCACTTCCTATAAGAAAAGAAAAGAGATAGCCAAAGCATCATTCGTTAGTCTTAGAACAGGGCACAAAATATACCATCTTGCTAAATCGATCCACAACCATCATGATGGAGTCCTTTCCTTGAGACATTCTTAGTAATCCTAATATGAAGTCTATACTCAGCTCAAACCATGGTTTGATTGGGATCAACAAGGGTTGGTAGTATCCTTACTCAGCTCGACTCTTCGCTTTTCGGTAGGTCGCACATCTTTCCATCATGGATCGAACATCTCTCTTCATCCTTGGCCAAAAGAATATGGAGGATAATACCTCATAAGTCTGAAATTGGCCAAAGTGTCTTGTCAATCCCCCTCCACACGCCTTGTGCACTAACAGTTCTCATATGGAATAGGTTGGGATACATAGCCTCTTCTTCCTAAATAAGTATCTATCTTCCCTATAATAATCATCCAGTGACCATCCTTCTTCACAACGGATGTAGATAGGACCAAAGTTTAGGTCTTCAACATACAAATTCTTGATGGTTGAAAAACCAAGTAGCCTTATCTACAATTCGGTCAAGAAGGTATGTCGTTTTGATAGGGCATTAGCCACTACATTGTTCTTTTCATCTTTATATTTTATGGTATAAGAAAAACCCTCCATGAACTTAACCTACTTGACCTATCTCCGAGACAACTTTAGTTGACACTTTAGATATCTCAAGGATTCATGATCAGTGTAGATCACGAGTTCCTTGGGTAGCAGGTAATGTTGCTACACCATTAAGGCTTAGATTAAGGAGTAGAACTCCTTGTCATAGATGGCAATAGTTAAGTGTGGCTCCTTGAAGTTCCTCGAAGTTCCTCGAAGTTTCTCACTGAAGTAAGCAATAGGTTAGCCTTCTTGCATTAGCACAGCATCTGTGCCTAGTCTAGATGCATTACACTCTACTTTAAATATCTTAGCAAAGCTCGGTAGAGCTAAGAAGAGGCTGTAGTTAACCTCTTTTCACTTCCTCAAAACTCCTCTTCTCTTTCTCACCTCATCTGAATTCAACATTCCTCTTTGAGAGTTTGATGAGTGGGGCCACAATCGTATTGAAGTTCTTTATGAATCAACGATAGAATGATGCTAGGCTGTGGAAAATCCTCATATCAGTAGTACAAGTTGGCTCAGGCCATTCTATAATCACTCTTATCTTCTCCTCATCAACTCAGATGCTACCTCCACTCACAACAAATCCTAATAATATTACTTCGTATCAGCAGAAATCGCACTTCTTCATATTGGTGTATAGTTATTTTGGTCGAAGTTTTGCAAACACTCATCAGAGGTGCTCTCGGTGTGTCTCTAGGTTGAGACTGTAGATTAGGATGTCATTAAAATAGACCACGACAAACCTTCGTAGTAACTCTCAAAGCACATGATTCAAAAGTTGCATGAATGTGCTCAGGGCATTGGATAACCTAAATGGCATTACAAGCCATTTATACAAATCATGTCGTGTCTTGAAGGCGATCTTCCACTCATCACCTTTACGCATTTGAATCTGATGGTATCCAGATTTGAGATCGATCTTGGAGAACACTCTTGCTCCACTTAACTCGTCTAGCATGTCATCAAGCCTGAGCATAGGATACCTATATTGATGGTTCAGCTATCCACACACATCTTTGAAGACCCATCTTTCTTCGGTACTAATAAAGCTGGTACAGTGCAAGGGCTCAAGGACTTGCGTACGTACCATTTCTTCATAAGGTCGTCTACTTGCCTCTACAGCTCAGCAACTTATTCAAGGTTTAGCCTACAGGTAGGCTTACTCAATAGGGCGACCCATGACTGTAAGTCAATTGAATGTTCAACACCTTAAATTGAGGGTAGACCCTCTGGTAGCTCCTCCGAAAATAGATCAACAAAGTCCTCTAGTAGGGTTTTTACCTCAATTAGAAGCTCTTTCTCCCTAAGTCTCATCTCCAAAAACCTCTTGACAAGCAGATAGGTAGGTCCCTCTAACTCCATTTCTCTTTTCAATTTGGCTTAGGTTAATACCAAACCCTCCTTCTTCAAGGTTCGGCTAAGCTAAGACTGCATGATTTTTACCTACTTGGTGGTCGTGGGGCTCAATTTCATCCTTCTTCCTTCATGCTCCACAGAACATGTGTTCCTCCTATCGTCATACATAACCACTCGATCAAACATCTATGATAGTCCAAGTAGAATGTAGGATACACTCATGGGTAGTACATCACAGAGCACTTCATCTAGATACTTACCAATGCAGATCGGTACAGACACCCGCTTGTTCACTTATAAGGCTCCCTTATCACTTAGCCAATGAAGCTTGTAAGGTTTTGGGTGGGGCATGGTTGGTAATTTCAACTACTGGACCATAAATGCAAAGACTGCATTGGTGCAGCTCCTGCTATCTACAATCACTACGTATAGTGATTCATTCACCTTGCACCCAATATAGAAGAGATTTTCTCTCTATATGTCTTTAGGTGCAAGGTTAGCACTCATCATCCTCCTTAATACTAGAGTAGTTGGCATGAAGTTGCCTTCCTTGTTGTAGATGACTTCCTCATCAGATAGCTCAGCTTGTCTATCCTCTTTTAGCTCCTCTACTTCTTCATCTATACTACCAACCTCTACAGTCGACGCTTCACCTCTGATCACCATCATTCACCTGTTTAGACATTAAACAGCCAAGTGTCCAAATCCTTGGCATTTGAAACACTTGATCTCACTCGTCTTCCTCCTTAAACTCTGGCCCTTCTCAAACTTCCTTGGGGGTTCCTTCTCCTCTGATCAGGTAGTCTAAGCAGGTCAGGTCTCAATAGCCTTGCTTAGTTCCGTTCGCATAGGTCTACTTAGAATAGGTTAGCTATTGCCAAGACGATTAATGCTTGGTCGAAATCTTCCTGATCGACGCCTTTATATCCTTTAAGCAGCTCAAATTGCATCATCGAGAGTTTTAGGGTCTAAAGTTTCTAGGACATCTCCAATCTCATACTTCAATCCACTAATGAATCGAGACACAATTCGGTCTTCTAGCTCCATAACTTCACATCAAATCATTAGCATGTGGAACTCTTTAACGTAAGCATCCACACTTGATGCTCCTTATCTCAGTTCTCATAGTCTCTTAAAGGCATCTTGCAGATAATAGCTTAGCACAAACCTTCTCCTCATAACTCTGTTCATATCATCCCAACTCCTAATCTCTCATTCTCCTTCCTTTCTTCCGGTGGCTTGCAAGTTCTTTCACCATAAGGCAGTATAACCAGTGAACTCCAACACAGTAAGTCTAACCTTTACATTACCCAGCACTTCATGGCATTCAAACTACTTTTCATTCTTGTCTACCCAATCTAGATAGTCTTTGGCATCACCACTTCTAGAAAAACTTAGGATACGCATCTTGAGTCCTTCGACTTTAGGGGCTTCTACATTTCTTTCCTCAGGCTCGTATTACTCTCTGCCTCATCAACTCCTTTTGCTTCCTCCTCAATCTCTTCAAGTGCTAACCTTCGTCTAGCATCCTTACCAACTCCTGTAACTTGGGGTAGGCGAGCTAAGGCATTAACTTAGCTAAACTAACCATTGCCTCATTGTTGCTGCTCACATTCTCTAGTAAGGCTATTTCTAGCTTGTTGTCTGTCTTATTAGATAACAATCACCAAGCTAGCTACTAAGTCGATAAGCCTATCCAAATGGTCACCCATGGATTGAGGTGAAAAGCTTCCTTCTTGCCCTTGGTCAAGTTAAGTAGCACTTTCTTGGTTTTGTAAAGTCCCTTGTATACTTAAATCTGATATTGATGTTTACAATGACAATTTCTCAACTAACATATAGTCAACTACTCTTTGTTTTGGCGTATCAAAAACAGGGGAAAATAGAGTACAAAACACTTCTTACTACTAAACTTCAAAGCTAACAATAGAATCACTATTACATGAGAGTAGTAACAAACTATTAAAAAAACACAGTAGCAGAATCCAACTTCAAACGTAGCCAATCTCTAATACCAAGATTATACGAACTCGTGGATGAACACACGAACTCGATATCACGTGTAACTAAAGGGGTAGGTCCAAGCCACAAGATGACTTGAATGGTAAATGATAGTCGAAGGTTGAGCAAGAGGTTCCCGTGTACCGAGGAAGGATATGATGCACCAATGCCTCACAAGAGCTCAAGTCATACTTGATATAACGCACAAGTATGGTCAGAAGTCACTTGCCACTAGTCCACGCTCAAATAGGCTAGATAAGAGTAGCTCAAGAGTAAGAGGGACACTTAGCTCTAGAGTGAAAATGTTTAGTGTATTCTCTATATTATGATGTCCTTGACTTTAACAATATGAAGATATTTATATCATCTTGTTAGGGCAAATCCTAAGTTACAAAAATTACAAAAGAATGGTCCTTATTTGCTAAAAACAAAAAGAATAATTTATAAGGAAAATATGAACTTGGGCAAAAGAAGGAATGTGGACATTATTTATCAGAAAGGATAATACGGATGTCAGTAAAGGATAGTACGTATGCATTTTTATTGTGATTCTGATAGTATTATGGTCGAAGCAAGGGTGGGCCTTTATTCATGCTTATTTGGTGTTAAAAGGGGCTGGACAATGGTTAGTTCAAGGACAGTTCACAAAGGGTTGGCTTTGGATGGTCGACTCCTGATAGCTCTAATCAGCCTCAGCAACAGTGGGGTTTGCTACATTCAAATTTGGTGTTAGGACTATGGTTTAGTAGAGGGTTCGGCTTAGCATACCGGTTGATCACCTCAACAACATCTTAGATGACATAGAGAGTAGAGTAGCTTAGCAGATCAACTGGGGTAAGCATTACTCCTTAGTGCTTAACTCACCTCAAACAGCTCAGCAGACCATCTAAGAGAGTCCTTGGGCTCGAGAGCATGTAATCGGCCCTTGATCCCTATCAACGAGGGTATACAGTGCAAACCAGCAAAGAAAAGAAAACAATTAGTCAAGTGTAAGAAACTCATTATTTCATTAATATGGTCAATTTTTACAAGTACTTCAAATAAGTTACAAAACTTAAGTGAAATATAGCCTTAAGTTGCTCGCGTTCTAGGTTTTAGGGATAGGTTAGCCAATGAGTGTCTCAAGCCTATAGGCTCTGTTGCCTACAACTTCCTTTACACTTACCGAATCCTCTTAATTGAGGACAAGTTTGCCTAACCTTTCTCTTGAGCTGATTACCTCTAACCTTTTGCATACTAAGTCCTCTTATTGGAACACTTTGTGCTAAACTTTCTTATCATAGTACCAGGCTACTCATTGCTAGTAAACTGCTACTGGAGCTTATGTAATGTCGTGTACTTCCTCAATTGTATTAAGGCTTTCTTAGAGGACCGTGTGATTAGTATTCACGTTGAAATTTTTTACCCTACTTATAGGCAACTCAAGCTCAATGGGGAGCACTACTTTAGATCCGAAGGCGAGGCAAAATGGCATCTCCCTTGTAGAGGTTATGTAAGTTGTATGATATCCCCATAAGATGTTGGGGAGCTCATTTGCCCATTTACCCTTAGCATGTTCCTCTCTCTTCTTTAGGTTGCCAAGGATGATGTTATTAATTGCCTCAACTTGGGTGTTGGTTTAGGAATGTAAGACTGGGGTGTAATAGAGCCTTATATTATATTTTGTCACAAAACTCTCAAAACTTGTTACTGTCAAAGTACCTCCCTTTGTTCATGATCAATGCAGAAGGCACTCTAAAGCAAGAAAGGACGTATATGAAGACGAAGCCTTCAGTAAATGAGGTAGTGATGGTTGCCATTACTTGTACTTCAACCCATTTTGTAAAATTATCCACTATCACTAAGATGAATTGTCGACCTCCAAATGCCTTCAAAAAGGGACTAAGCACATGTATACCCCATTAGGAAAATGACCATAGGCTTGTTGTAAGGTAAAGGTCAGAGGTCAACGTATAGGAGATTAGGGGCGTACTTTTGACACTTAATGACATTTTCGAACCATGCCTCACCCATCTTCCTTCATGATCAGCCAATAATAACCCAAACAGAGAGCTCGAATGTATAGGGCCTAAGACTGGATCTGGTTGTTGCATACTTTAGTGTAAAGCTCCTCTAAGGCATAGGCTCCCTCTTCGGGTCAAAGGCACTTAGGAAGTGGTATGTTATGACTCAACAGTATAACACATTGTTTATGCACATGTAATTGGCAAAGGTGTAAGCTAACCTCTTGGCTCCGATTTAGTCCTTTAGTAAGGCTACGGTCTTTAAATACTTAACTATGGGATCTATCCAACAAGGTTGGGGGCTTTTGGGTCAAATTTTGAAGACTTCCTATTCCCGCTAATCCATTTTATGCTCAAGGAGATATTAGATAAAAAGTAGCTTGTTACCATCATGATGTGCTGGGATGATGGTAGAGGTTAGCTTAGATAGTCTATCCACTTCTGAGTTCTTTAATTGAAGAATTTTGTTGATCTTCCAAGAGGTGAAGTCTGCAATAAGGCCCTAAATCGTCCAAAGTTATTTAACCATCTAATTTTCCCTTCATCTCATACTCTCCCTTCACTTGCTAGACTACTAACATGGAGTCTAAGTGTATGTCCAACTTTCTACCCCAATGTCCTTAGCAATATTTAGTTTGGCAATGAGCATTTCGTATTCGGCCTTATTGTTCCTTTCCAAAGACCTGAACTTTAAAGCGTAGAATACCTTCATTTCGTATGGGCCTTGCAATGTTATGCTGACCCTATACCCCCTCCATGTAGAGGATCCATCCACAAGGATAATTTACACTGGCATCTTAATGTCCAACTATGGTTCATCTTCTCCTATATATTCTACAATGATGTATGTGAGGACTTAGGCTCTATTTGCTTATCTTAGCTAAAACTAAACACCATGGGTATAAAGGCCAGGAGCATACTTAACTATCCTACCTGAGGCATCTGGCCTTTGCAAGATGGTTCAAAGTGGTTGGTTGGTTAGTTGGTTGGTTAGCACTATGATTAAGTAAACTTGTAAGTAGGGCCTAAGTTTGCGTACAACAATTATCACGACAAAGGAAAACTTCTCGATCTTAGTATACTTGACTTCTAAGGCTTGGAAGATGTGGCTTACATAATATACAGGCTTATATTCTCAACAGTCAATACAAATGAGGACGACAGTGCTCTATCACTTATGGCAAAGTGTAGGTACAGCTCTTCACTTGGTATGGGCTCAAGAGTATAGGTAGGTTCTTGAGGAACTTCTTTACGTTATCAAATGCTTACTAACACTAGGTTGTCCAATTGAACTCGAATGGTTTCTTGAGGAGTTTAAAGAACTACGAGCACTTATCCACACATTTAGAGATAAAGCAATTGTGGGCAGCAACTCTTTTTGTGAGATGTTAAACTTCGTTCACTATTTTAGGGGTAGTCATGTCATGAACTACTTGAATTTTGTCTAAGTTGGCCTTTATTCCTCACTCGGTGATCATAAAGGCAAGAAATTTTCCTAATGCTACCTAAAAGATACACTTATGGGGGTTAAGTTTCATCTGGTAGTAGTGGAGGGTGTTGAATGTTTCACGGAGGTTCTAGATGTGACCTTTCCTCTCCTTATTTTTCATAATCATATCATCTACATATACTTCGATGTTTCTACCAATCTGTAGCTTAAAGATGGTGTTAATAAGTCTCTAATACATTACTCCAACATTTTTCAAATCAAAAGGCAGGACCTTATAGCAATATGTACCGAAGTCTATAACAAATGAGGTGTAGACCTCATCTTTGGGTGCTATGTGAATCTAATTGTAACCCAAGTATGCATCCATGAAACTAAGCAAGGCATGACTTGATGTTAAGTTGACTAGCCAGTCTATGTAGGGTAGAGGGAAATAGTTTTTCAGAAGCTTTATTAAGGTCAACATAGTTAACGTATATTCGCCACTTACTGTTAGCTTTCTTTACGAGGACTGTATTTGCAAGCCATATTGGTTATTTTTCTTGTTTGATGAATCCAGCCTAGATTAGCTTCGAAATCTCTTGTTTAATCACAACCTACCATTTAGGTGCGAAGTATCACTTCTTTTGTTTGACCAACCAGACTGTAAGGTTGACATTAAGGTGTTGAGTTGCTTCAAGTATGATAATGATGCCAGGCATGTCCTCGGGTACTAACATAAAGAAATCAAAGTTTTGGCAAAAGAAATTGATGAGCTCGAACGTTTCATCCTAGAGAAAGGCTATTCCAACCCAAGTGGTCAGTCTCAGTGTGCATTTGAGCTCGATTTCTTCAATTTTTTTTCTACTAACTCTCCCTAGAAGTTGGGTTTTTCTTCTAGGGTATTTTTGATGTTCATAACATTGTCTCATGTCTGGGCTTTTAAGTAGAGTGACTTGGACAATTACCAAGGTCCTCACACTTCACCAACTCCTATTGGTGCTAAGAACTTAGCCTTCAAGCATCTTTGACAACGATAAAGTTAATTGACTATGTGGTGACATATGCAGCATCACCCAGTCAAACTGATAGCATAATGAGCCATTTATTTAGCACAAGTCTGCTGCCTCTAAAGCTTGTAAGGCTATGTTTGTAGTGTTTTAAAGGTTCGTCGAGTTAATCATTCATATGTTCATATGTGCTATAGAAGAGGATATCTACTGAACTTCTACTATCAAAAAACATTTTAGGGACATCAAAGCACCCTATGTTAACATTAATTACAAGCACATCACTATGCAATAGTTGATGCCTTGTTGATCCTTCGAGGTAAAGCTAATGGTTATGTCCACTTTAGGCTTCTTGCTTCTAATGAGGTATATCTCATGCTCAATCAATGTAGAGGATGTATCTCTTGTAAGGTTAGGGCCTCCAAAGATGGTGTCAACTTGTCCTCATTTACTCTGAAGATTTTGATCATCAAGAATGTCTTCTTAAGGTTGATGTTGCTATTGTTGGGGCTACTGTTGTTGTTTTACCTGGCAATGTTAGGTTGGTCATTTAAGTTGGTTTCTTTCATGTGTAATGAAGTGGCCGATGCAACCTTTGTGAACAAGACCTTTAATCGCATTCTTCAGATGACAACATTCATATTATAACCATGTGCCTTCTAGAAGTCATAATACTTGTCAAAGTTAATCACCTCGAGTGTTTCTCTAACATTAGGTAATTGAGGAATTTGTCCTCTATCCTCGTACAACACTTCTCTAAGTGGGCAGTTTAGGGGTATATAATAAGTGTAGTTCGTGAATCTTTGCTTTCACCGCTCACATCATCCTCTCAAAGATGATGGCTTAGTATCTCTTGGTCCTAAGTGGTCTTTCACTAAGCTATGGATACTACTATTGATCTCCAATCTTGCTTTGATGGCATCTTATTAGGCAACATATTTCTCAACTACTCACATGAACTCGTCTAGCAAGTTTTGCTTATTAAGCGAAACTGCATCAAAAAGTTTCCCTACGAGATCTATTCCTATTATCAAGGCTTGGAGGGATGTTGTGTCAAGTTTAGAGACTTAGAGTTTTGCAATGTCGAAACATTCCATGTATGTGTGAAAGGATTCGTTAGGACACTATCCAATGTTATAGATCATCAAGGAGTCTTTGAACAAGACCTTAGACCTATGGAAGTGTAGTTGAAACTTGCTTGTAAGGTTATCGAAGGAGGTAATGGAACTATCAAGTAGGGTGTTGAACCATAGTAGGCTAATTTAGCCAATGTGCTAGGAAAAGCTTTGCACAAAATGGCATCCACGAAATTGTGGAGGCTCATCGTTGTGTAGAAGTGGACCAAGTAATCGTCTAGGTCTCTAAATCCATCATATGTGTTGAAGTGGGGAAGCTTCGCATCTTGGGTAGTGTTTCCTCAAGGATGAATGGTGCAAAAGGGTTCTTTACTGTTGTTAAGCATGATGGGGCCGATGATTCTGTCACGCCCCGAACAAGAAGAGTCATAACAGTCCCGCCGTGTAAACTAATCTAAGATAGAAGCTGACCTTACAGCTGCTATCGTAGATGCAGTTTACACAAGGTGCACAACTCAACCAACTTGAAACGTCTGTTCTAACATCTGTTAATATCCAAACCTGTGGTAGAGCTTATACAAAATACTTGTTCTATACAATCTGCTATTTAGTATCACAACAGTAATTATACAAACATTTCACGTCCAAGGGTAAAGTTTACAATCAGAGTTTATTAAAAACCACAGGTTTTACGATTCATATACAATAAGTTAGAAAACTAATGGGCTCCTAGGGAATTCCCATTTAGTTTTCCTCAAAACTTAAAGACAAAGCCAAAAGCTCAGGTTCAGTTAAATTCCTCGATCCTCACTTTCCCACACAGCAGCACGCTAACCTGAGAACGGTGGTACCTGAACATCTTGCCTTCACTCAGCACCTGTAAAAGAGTCTGTAGGGATGTGAGCACAATTAGCTCAGTAAGTGGGGCAGAGTCAAAAGAGTACTATACAATCACAAATAAGGTTAATAATTATGATGAAATGCAATGCAATCACTCAAATAAAAACATCGCACAGTGTTAACCAGTCCACTGTAAGGTTAGAGAAATTACATCCGCTCCAACCCGGATTAAGGAGTTTCATCGCGACTCAAGTCAGACCAAACCCGGGCTTGTGCAATGGAGAACACCCCCCTCCCATGACCGCCTTCGAACCACGGCCCCCAACCTTGCCGTGACCTCCTCGCCTATCACTTAGTTCGACTAAGGATGGGGAAAGGACCATTTCAGCTATCCTCATCGAAGGAAGTCGGTGTTTGGCCTAACACTCTTAATCATTTCCCCTAACGGGTGATTATACATGACCAATTACACTTTAGTCGAATAATCATTAGTGTTAATCAGGGGTGACCAATAAGTTCACACAATACAGAATCCATACAAATATGCAAAACAGTACACCAAAGAGTTGAACTCCTGTCACAACTGAGTATCATTCACACACATAGCATGTGCATAATCATTTAACTACAAACACAACCAGAAGTACTCTTGGGTCTTCGAATACTTTAAATGGTATCTAAACAGCGGTGAACCTACTATCCCAACTTACTTGTTTAGATGTTCGCTATTGCTAACTTGAATTGTCAACCGTCTTTGAAAGGTCCTAATTACACAAAAGGTCCAAATATTGTAATACCCCTTACATGCCTGGAGAGAGGAACTCTAATCATCGAGGCGCCTTTTGGTGTAGCGGCTCGGAGTACGTCGAAACTCCGGAGTTAAGCGTGCTCATGCTGGAGCAATCCCAGAATAGGTGACCTCCTGGGAAGTAGTTGCACCAAGGGACAAAACCGTGTGGCGTTTCATGCCAAAGCGGACAATACCTCGATGAAAGGAGTTTTGGCCGGGTCGTTACAGAATGGTATCAGAGCATTCCACCAGCCGGAAGGGCGTGGTCTTGCCTGGTGGTTGTCTTGGACCTGTGTAACGAAACTGACGAGGGTGTCAGTTCTGTAAGGGGAGTGGATTGTAATACCCCTTACATGCCTGGAGAGAGGAACTCTAATCATCGAGGCGCTTTTTGGTGTAGCGGCTCGAAATACGTCGAAACTCCAGAGTTAAACGTGCTCATGCTGGAGCAATCCCAGGATAGATGACCTCCTAGGAAGCAGCTGCACCAAGGGACAAAACCGTGCGGCGTTTCATGCCAAAGCGGACAATACCTCGGTGAAAGGAGTTTCGGCCGGGTCGTTACAGATTTGATGTTCTTTTGATTGCCCATGCTATATGCATGGTGTATGTGTTTGTCCAATTATTGGATGTTCATGTCTTCGAGTGGTTTTTGGGATAGTCCTAAGGATGAGTCTCTAATAGGCCTACTTGTCTCGAAGTCTTCACCTTACATGTGCATTTTGTTGCGATTGCGATTTAGTCGGTCATGCAGGTCTTTGAAGGCTTATCAATCGTACTGAACTTAGTTGAGTGAACACACCAGGTGCTCATTACGTAGACGAGCTGACCGTTGTTTCTTCATAGGGGCATTTCTTTGATGCATTTTTTAGGAGAGTTATGTCCCTTTAGAGTGCAACATTAAACTCTTAAGTCCTTAAGTTATCTTCAAATACTTGTTGAATAAGTATCCTAAGTTGTTGCATTTCATAGGCTTGAGAGTTTAGAACTAGGGGAGTTAGTGAGTGTTGTAGTAAAAGTGATCTCACATCTTCAACTTAGTGCGAAGAATGAGGATTATTATTCTTGCTTTTCGCCATTTTGAGTAGATTAGCCAATAACAGTAGGCACCAAAATGTTGATTATAGGAAATCAACTAGGTATAATAGGGGGGAAGTGCTTATATCCTTCAAAAGAAGGGATTATTGAGCCTTGATATTGGGTAAGTAGCTTATTTCCAGGTACCTACAAAAAGCCCTTAGTGGGTTAGTCCACAAAGGCCCTCAAACGCTCAAGTCAACAAAGAGGGATAAAGGAAGGAAAATAGGGAAGCGTTATGGGACTCTTCACCTAGGAAGAAGGTATTTAGGTGAGGTAGCCCTAAGTGCTTAACGGAGAGCTAAAAAACTCAAAGGTTCAGAATCCCCCTACTTTTTGGCTCCTTACACTATCTATAGTGCAAGGAGCTTACCTATCAAGGGTACATATCGGCTTAGGGTTCATTCGTACTTGCTAATAATAGGGGATATATGCTGTAGAACTGACAGGGTAGCTTTAGGCATTGGTCGGCCATAAACATGTTGGTAACCATGTCCAAAGCTTGGGGCCCTAATATTTTCAAAGGATATCAGGTGTGCTGGCCATATCACAGATGTCAAACTACAATTTGTGATGAAAGGGGAAGAGTAGGTGCAAAGGACAAACAACCCAAAGAAAAAGGGGAGGACGCTCTAACCAACTTGCGAGTGGCTAACCTTGTGGGGGTGCTCATATGGGAGGGGGCCTCTTCTAGTGGCAAGTATGCACCTGAGGATCATAAAGGCTTACATAGCTTAAGCATACTCAAGCAGACGATCAAGTCCTTGATGACTCAATGCTAGGGAATAAGTCTTCGAGTTACTAGGCCATAGGCCAAGTGCTTGAAAACTACAAAGTGCTCGAGCAAGGTGAGGTATCTACTCACCTAACTGCTAATAGGCTTCGGTGGGTCTTTGTTTAGATTAGGCTTTAATCCCGCTCAAAATAGCATATCAACATATACTCAAAAGAAAACTCACAATAAAATTCAATGGAAAAACTATGACTCATTAATTTAGTTTTTCAAGATCGAAGAGAGAGGGTGATGGCAAAGAAATGGTGGAGAGTCTAGTTGAATCGTCTTTTATTTTGTCAATGTTTTTCTTTTTTTTGTTTCGTATATGAACGGTATGAAATATGATATGTTTGGGAAGATGTTTATAGGTTTTTGATATACACTATTCGAACTCAGGGTTTATAAGTTATCTTATCAAATATTTATATTAAACAAAATAAAATCAATTGGTAAATTGGTGAGTCGTAAATATAAGAATTGGAAAAATGAACATATCCCTATCTGTCTCCATAATAGACAGCTTTCAAAGAAGTGTTCAGCTATATTAATTCTTTCTTTTTCTCCCTTTATTTCCTTTTTTTTTTCCCGTTAATATTATTAGTCTATTGAAAATATAAAGATTTTATCTCGTATTTTATTGAAAAGGTAAATTAAACTAATATAACCTATGTTTTAACATTCAAAACTTTGTGATTGTTTTCAACCGCTTAAGCCATGCTATTAAGCATATGGGTGCGCCTAAACTGTTCCTTCTTACCTCCCAATTCGAAACCTTAAATTCACATATCTGTTTGAACTATTTCCTCTCAAACAAAACACAAATTTACCCAAACTCGTCATTGTGTGCGGATGCTTTGATTTACGTCCAGGACATGAACGACTGAGAAATTAGAGATTCTGATGTTTTATTGAGTTTGGGTTTTGCTTAGGAGAAATTGAGGGAGACGGTCAAGCAAAATTAGTGTCCGGAATGGATTTCTCCCGTTGCATTTAATTTTAGGTTTTTCTTATATAAATATTGGATGGACACGATGCTGTTTTGGGGTACTCTGTGATGTGTGTATATATTTATACACACACGTGCCACATTTCCGAACCACTTGCATTCAGTGTTATCCTTTGCAGGGCATAAGACAAGGTAGATAACAAAAAAAAGATTAACAAAGATTATACTGAAGTGAAAATTGCTCAATTATCCTTATATATCAATACGATCTCCCTTTTATAAGATTTAAGAAAAAGGTAATTGACAAAAAGATCGACTTTTATAGGACTGACTCCCATAGTCTTATGTTGTGTGTACTGTTATTTTCATTTTCTTTAGTATTAGTGTCTTGTTTTAATGAAACATTATAATCCTATTACAAACCGGAGAAAATATTTTTAAAAAAATAATAGAAAAGGGGAGTTGAACAGTGGAACCACCAAACATGTCTCTGAGCACCGAAACCGATAAAAATGAGAATGAATAAAACAAAAGAAATGTATATCAACTTTATTGATGGAAATTGGAATTATATGGGATTGAAGGGGGAGAAGTCAATTTCCATGGTTGGAAAAACTAGCAAGTGTGTCGGGAATCATGGCGTCGTAATCAGTAGCCAAAGATGCTTGGAAAAATCAAAGCCTTCTTTCCCTAAAGTAGCCAGCTAACTGTTGGCCCCATTTTCTCCCCGCAACAGTGACTTTTATAGTTCTTGGGTGAAAGATTGTACTGAGCCCCCCATGTGGACTACTGGTTTAGCTCATCTACCCATTTAACTCGAGAAAGGTTACTTTTACTTTTTGCAAACTTTTGTTGGTCGATTGATGAGAGGGACGTAACCAAAGAAAAAAATGACACTCTAGGACATTGTTGTTTTTATGGGAATTCTTTTTTATTTGGTTTAATAGAAATATGATATACATATATATATAGATTCCAATAGGAAAAGATATTAATTAATCCATTATCTTAGGCGATATTTTTTTGTTATACTTCAGTTTTCTGCTTAATTCTTGTTATTTACGGTGCTTGGAATCTTTTGATCCCGTAGTGTAAAAAATGTTGTATTTTTATATAAACCATGATTCATTCAGTAGGATAATTTTTTGACATTCTAAACAGAGAATCATCGATAAGTATTATTAGTAGTATTGTTAAATCCGGGTTGATCTTTAAGATTCGATCCAACTCAATCTGATCCAACCATAAAACCGGTTATGTTTAATCCTAATCCAATCTCGACCCAAACATGATTAAACCTAATTCCACCTATTTAACCTTTGATCATCTCATATATTCGAATAAATTATCCGAACTAAATCTGACAATATTGATTATTAATGAGAGTAACTAGTTAATGAGTCATGAAAAGAAAATTCTCATATTTTTCAAAACTAATTACACAATTTTCAAAAACAAAAATATATGAAAAAGGTTCATAAATTTCATCTTTTTTCTTTTTTCTTAACAAGTATCTTTATAAAACTATATACGAATATCTTGTCCTTAAGACAATCCACTTAAGACCCTAACAAGCTTAACGTTTGGGAATATTTGAGGCACGTCTCGGGTCATAAGAAGCTTTTTAAAAATTTTACCAAAATGGTTTTTATAGTTGTGAAATTTTCTTAAAATACAAACATACTAGCCTTTTTCAGTGGCTATGCTCATTCTATTTCTCGTCTAGAATTAATCTGCCACTCAATTTGGTTGATTACTTTGCTTCAGATATCTGAAATCTTACAATCCAGAACCAATATATATCCTATCAATGTCCGGGACACTATAAGCTATACATAGAGATGATGTAATACAGCTAGTAGGTACAGATCAGATATTATATCTTTCGAGTTTTCGCGAACCAACCGTCCTATTATAATTTGACATAATCAAACAATCATTCTACCTACGAGGTGCACATGTGTTAAAAAAAAAGAGCTAATGTGTTTGCCCTTTTTCCTCTTTTTATGCAAAAGACAAAGTTATAAAACGTAACGGTGCAAAATATTTTTTTCAGGATTAAGAGTAAACTCGAGACTGTATCTATATTATCGTTCCCATATGACCATTTTTTCTTTATAAAGTAATTTAAAAAGTGCTTTATTATTCTTAACCATATTATCTAAGGAAAAATTAGTAAAATAAGATTTAAAATTCATTTGGTAAATTGCACCGATACCCCTAAAAAACTTTTAAAATTGCTTTGACCCCATTTTTTTCAAAAGTTGGCACCTAACACCCTTAAGATAATAATAAATTAATAAATTGCGTTGAGCCCTATTTTTAATGTTCATTAAGCTAACATAAGTTGACATGTATATTTATGTAGCAATTTATTAATTTATTTAATTAACTACAAAATAAACTAAAAAACAGGAAGTAAAAGATAAAGGTATAAAATTATAAATTAAAACTAGAAAATAAAAAGAAGGAACAAAAACAAAGATATTAGAAAATGAGAAGAAGAAAAAAAGATATTAAAAAAATGCAAAGAAATCAAAAACTAAAATTGCTATGTAGTTACTATACTGTTAACATGTACATGGTATTTGTATTTATGGGATTTGTTAGGGCGTCTATGTAGCCATTATAAAATAATGTAAATTGTTATGGTCATGAATTTTGTCAAAGGTTTCTAATTAAGAGGAATAATATTATCATACAATATGAGTATATATGCATAAATGAGGAAAAAAAATTAGAGAAGTCAATTTAATTTGGGAAATTGGTGGAGGCAATATCGATGGAATTTATCTAAAGAGAAAATATTATAAAGACAAAACTAGTTTTCTATTTCTTTTTTGTCTTAAAATTTCTTTTTATATATATTTTTCTAGTTCTTTTTTTTTTATTTTCTAGTTTTCTATTTTTTTCTTTTTTTTTATTATTTTAACTTTAATTAAATTAATTAATTAATTAATTACCACATCAACTTATATGTTAGCTTAATTTATACATGGCAACTTAGCCAATATTAAAAATGGGGCCATGCTTATTTCAAGGTGCTATGTGCTCAATAAGTTTTTTGGGAGTTGATGCAGTTTACCCAAATTCATTTGTTAACGACTTCGGATATGTGCTAAATTTTAAAGATTTAACCATCTAATTACTCATGGAGCATATATAAAGACGAAATGTATTTGCATAACATAAACTACAACTCCATAAATGTAGAGTGCGTAAATAATATATTAGTTTTATATATTATCATTTTTTTTTTTTGTTTTTTTACCGAATTTCGTAGAGATTGCCCGTTAAGAGGCTTTTATATTCATTATTTATATTTTCTGGGTTTACACTAGCGGTCAAAAAAGAGAAAGAAATGATGATAGTTTATCCCTTCCGAAATGGAATATCATCATTTCACATGCTGTAACTGCCGTGTGCCAAAAATTATCCGGTATATCAATTTATTTCCCGGAGAAGAGAAAGCCGACAAGCTCTGATTTTGATGTTTTAAAAAGTGAGAGCTTGAAATTAATGCTTTTCCATTACTTAATATGCTTTTGAGAGTACGAAAGGGATTGGTCTTTTTCTAGGGGCTACATCTATACGTTGTTGTATAACCCATTAAAACCCTAGGGACCTAGGGACGTGTGCCATTTGTTTTTTTTTTTTTCGTATGGAATCTGACCTATCACAAGAAAAAAAGTGTAGGAAGACAATTCAAAAAGTAAGAAATATGAGACAAATATAAAATTTGATGTGAGGAAGCTTTTATAAACACTTATGAGGATTTAATAATTTTTATATTCCTTTTATCTGCGATCAATAAATATAAAATAATCAAGCGGCTCTTTCTACGGTTATGAAATTTTTCATTATTTTATTTTATCATTATCACCTTTAACTTAAAAGCATGTAGATTAATCCATTAAAATATCAATGCATTTATATATATATATATGTATGTACATATATATAATATAGAATGTTTTAGTATTTGTAAAACAATTTAAAAATTTAGAGACAAAATGGAAACATATTTATAATTTTATGCTAACTTATCAGATAATATTATATGTTAATTGAAATAAAATCACATTTATACCTAAAGCTTCAGTATAATGCCATATTATATGACATTGTTTTTTTTTTTTTTTTCCTTTCTGTTAGAAGATGAGAATGGATAAGGTTACATTACTACACATTAATAAGGGTTGGTTTCAAGATTATTTAGGTAACTATTCATTAAAGAAGGTGGAAGGGAATTGTAATTTTATCCTGTCAAAGCATAAATCGTATTATATCTTAAAGATGAAATTATCGATTCCAAGAAATAGCGATTCCAATTTCTTAAGATACTTCTAAACATAAGAAAGGGAAACGGACTTGAAATCACAATTTCATTAGAAGTCCATCCCTACATACCAAACGTAACATAAAAGTATCAAGTTAAATCCATTAAAAAGATAATTTAAGCCCTATAATTGAACTATCCAAATTTAGTATGTAAAATTTAAAACAATCATGAAAGTTGTGCAATCGAGTCCGTATTCTACAACAAAGCTAATAAAATTAGTAGGAGAGGCCTTACGAGTTTGGATTTAAGAAAATTAAATATTATATTTATAGGATATACGTATATTATTAGCTTTTTATCGAAAACGTATAAAAAGGGCTTCGATAATTAAAAAATTATTAGAAATAAATTATTTGCAAACTAAAATTCATAAAATTATATGAATAATATTTATAAGTGTTTATTTGTATTAAATATAATTTTATGTATAGGAAATCATACCCGAAATTACTAAAAATACCTAAAATGTATTAAAATATAATAAAATAACTCAAGAAAATTAATAAAAAAATTAGATTAAGTTATGTGGTAGCTTAGGAAACTTGATTAGGGGTGTGGTGAACTTAAGATACTATTTGGATTACTTTTGTAGGGCCTAGAGAAACATAAGGTAAGGGAGACTAAGAGTAATTGGACATTTGGTAATTGGAAAACCACTCCACTAACACAAAGCATTTTATAAATTTGAGACTTCACTTCTAGGAGAAATTTTGGACCAAATAGAATATAGGAAAAATAGAGAGAGTTTTAGGAGAGTTGAGAGGGACTTTTAGAAAATTAGACAACAATAGGTGTAATTTAAGGTGAAATTAAAGTGTAAGGATCAAACTAAGACTTAGAAGTGCAAGGCCACCATCGATTGATAGAAGATCACTGCCTAGTGGGATTGATAATATTAGGGTAGCTAAAGGTAGCGGTAAGGGCAATTTTCGATAAGTCCAAATTCAGCTCCAATTATTGCAAAAATTAATAAAATATCAAATTTTCTTAGAAAAATTTTGAAAAGTTGTATTCTAAACTATTTCTATAAGAAGTTTCTTAGAAAAAAAATATTATTTTATTGAAATTAAGTGTCAAAATATATTACTCTTAAAAAATGACTAAAATCTAATTGATTTCACTTTCATTTTCAAAACTCTTATTAATGTTGTTTCACCTAGAATTTTTCTATAAAGTACCTATAATATGCATAAAATTATTGTAAAGAGTTTGTTGTGAAAACTATTTTCTATGTTTTTAACTAATTTTCACACCATAAATCTTATGAAAAATGCTATTTCAATTAGTTCAATTATTAGATTTTCAAATATTTGTGAAGATTCTGATTTTGGTTGCATACCTGCTATAATGTATGCGAGAATTAGTGTTGAAATATGATTAAAATATAATGTAGGAAGTTATTCAAATAAAGTAGTGAAGTAAAGTTGTATTGGGTTGTGGAAGGTATTTTAAATCTAGTTATAAGTGGAAATTATAAAAAATATGTTACATGCGGATCAGAGGCTAAGTTAAGGGATAAATTAGAGACTATATATAAATGAAAAATTAGAAGGTTGTTTAAGAACTAGATCTAAGACTTTATATACGCAAAATGTAGTTAAGTGAAATTCATATGATACATTAGAAGATATTCTTAGGAATTTTGAGTAAATTACAATCAAAAGCCAAATCAGAGGCTAACTAAACACAAGACTAATAAAAAGAGACATAAAAACCTACATAACTAGGTAATTAAGTATAATAGAACTTTAACTTAAGTTAGTAAATTAGGTTATAGAATAATAGCTTATATCCAGTATTTGTATGAACACTATAATGATATTTTTATTATAGGAAACTAAGGTGAAGATATAAGACTAGTCGTACCATAGTGAGCAAATAGGAAGTCTAGGTAAATTTAAAATCAATATATTACTATATTTCGAAGTACAATTTTATAGTACTTGGAAGCTTTAGGTTATACTTAGTTGTAGCTTGCTTGTGCACATGATTGTGGATCTCTAAGCTTGATTGTATACTATTGGGTTGCTACACTAAGTTGCAACTATTTGAACTACGTAGAATTGATTGATCGCCTTGATCCAGACTTAACTATATTAAACTTGAAACTTTAACTAGATGTACATTGTAACCCATTAAAGGACAATTAGGATTCTTTGACAAAATATTGGCCTCTTGAAAAGGGATAGCTGAAATGATTCCTTTTTCACGCTTAATCAAACTAAATAATGGGAGAGGAAGTCATGGAAAGATTGAAGGCAATAGTTCGAAGATAGCAACGAGAGGAGAGATGTTTCCATTACACCAGCTTAAGTTTAGTCAAAAGCTATTGCATACACCTGAAACTCCTCAAACACATATTATAATGAGTGTAATTTTATTAATTTTATGACGAATCGGATGACATCATGCAAAGGCATTGGTTTTGTTGCATTGCATTTAATTAACTATTTGATAACCCTGTTTATATTTTTCATATAGTTTTATGTCTCCATCCTTACCTACCGTGATACAGCTTGGAGTGCATGTAGTGAATACAAACTACCAATGGGTATTCAAAGTTCAACGAAAATGAGAAATCAAGAAGTAAAATGGGGTTTTGAATGTAAATGTGAATGGATATTACATACTAAGATATAAACACAATTAGGGGTTGAGCTTGAAATGGGTTTCGATACAACTGACAAAAATCAAACCAAGGCACAAGATTTCAAATGAGGTTTAGATGTAACTCACTAACTCACCTAAATAAAGGGGTTCACCACATTCTTAAGAATTAGATGGATAAGAACAAGAAAGACTAAAGAGTAAAACAATACTCAATAATCTGAAGCACAAGCTTAAGTAGCTCACAAAGATGTCAAGTATATTCTTCCTCAAAAGAAGGTTCAACTATCTCTATTAATTACAAATGTTGCTATTTATAGTACATCCTCAAACCTTAGCGACAAAAATATAAATAGAGTACAAGGCCTTAAACTCTAAAGTAAGCCCACAATTAAAGTTCAAAAAAAGTTTACAAGTGTACAAAAATCTACGCTTAACAGGGAGGTTGGCATGCAAGTCATCCGAGTTGTCCTAGAATGAGTACGATCCGAACTGGATGAGGTCGATAGTTAGATGTCCTAGTTCGAGTAGGAGTCGCTAAGGTCCTACAATGCTCAGCTAAGTTAGCTATGGGTCGACCCACAACTGCCGAGTTCTAGGATTAGTCAACACTAGGTTCATAGTACCATGTCAAGCTCTAGGCTGTCTGGTCTCTTGGCTTCTCAATAACGAGTTATTTCTTTTCTTCCTCTCGGCCTTTTAGTATCAATTCAGCCTTAGATGGGGGCAAGTCAGCCTCAACTAGGGGTAAGTCAGCCTCTATTTAGAACAAGTCAACCTAGGTTTAGAACACGTTGGCCTCAGATTCAAACAGGTTGGCTTTAGCCTGCAATAGGTAAGCCTCAGCCTAAAGATAATCATAGGTTGATTCCTATCATCACCGTAGGGCTGAAAAAAAGTCATCCTTGACTTTTGACAATGAATATGGGCTTGCATGCTGAATAGACTCCTCTTCCCTTTTCTTTTCACCATGGGTACAGGGTTGCTCTAAATCTCCTCAATAGTCACGAAGGTTAAATAGTAGCTCTTCCCATCCTTCCGAACCATGTAAATGTTGAAGAAGCCATCGTAGATCACTCTCCAGTCATCCTCCTAAGGTCAACCAAGAATTAGATTGGAAGCATTCATAAGCACCACATCATAATCTAACTCGTCCTCATGTTGCCCTGCCTTGAATGCTATCCGAGCTCTCTTATGTACATAGACCATACCCTTATCATTAAACCACTTCAATCCGTAAGATCAAGGATATGGATAGGTTGGAAGCTTCATCCTTGTAATTAGTTCAATAGAAATTATGTTAATGCAACTACCTCCACCAATAACTAGGGAACAGGTCTTCCCATTCACCAAACATCAAATCTGGAATAAGTTCTCCCTTTGACATGGGTCTTCTTTCATGTCGGCTCATTAGCTTGTCATGGTTAAGAATCCGTCCAAATCTGCATAGACATTCTCTTCTTCCAACTCACCTTCTGAGCTCTTGTTACTCTAAATCTTTACTTAAACATTAGGTCCCTTACCTTTCAAGATCATGACCCTCTTATTTGAACATTGGGAGGCAATATGTCCATAGCCCAAACACTTAAAGCACTTAACTTCTCGGACCTTGGCACTGAGCAATTTCTCCTTCTCTACTTTCTTAGTCTCAGCCTAGTCAAGTCGGCTAGACTTTCCTTTCTCCATCTTCTTCTCAAGCTTTTTCTTCTCGTCATACCTCTTAGGCTCAAGGCTACCATGTTGAGGTCAGATGGTTAGCCTCTGGAGCCTTCTCCTCATCTGATGCTTTACTCTCAAGGCTAAGTTGATCAGCTCATCCACTGAGTTGAATGGTTAAAGCTCGACCACATCAGCAATGTCATATCTCAGGTCGCTTAGGAACCTAGCAATAGTATGGTCCTATGGTTTGGCAATCTCACATCTAATCATCAAAGTCTTAAACTTGTGCAATTACCCTTCAACAGTGTTTTGACCTTGCCTCAGATATTAGAAAGCATAGAGCATCACTTACTTAAAGTAAGTCAATACAAAGCGTTGATTCATCGGCCTCTTCATAAGCCTCCAAGTTCTAATCAATTCTTCTCTTTTGACATCTCACTTAGTGACCAATTTATCCTACCAAAGGCTGGCATACTCAATAAGGGATAACAAAGCTAACTTGACCTTGGTTCTATTATCACACTCATAACATTTGAACTTCTCTACTCAGAGAATCGAGTTAAGGAATTCTTTAGGTTGGCTACTTCCACTGAAGGTCGGCAATTTAAGATCAATGTTATTAAGTCCTCAACTATGTGTTCAAGGCTTATCCTTTACATTCTGAATGGGTTGGTTCACTTCAAATCTACCACTTCTATTGGAGCTTTGCTCAACCAAATGTCTCCTTAGCTCGAGCTCTATTCTTCAGGCTCCTTGATTCACTACGGAGTCAATACTCCTATCATTACTTTTCCTCAACACGATAACTCGTCATGGCTATCATTCATCATTAACAGTCTATTTGGAGTCAATTGCATTAGTTAGTGCTCGGTCTCTTCTTTCACCTCGACCAACATGTCTTCGACCTTTAACTAAGCTAGTAAGTTCTTGGATAGAACCAATGAGATTCTGAATCTGATAATTAAGATTATTAATACGTCGCCTCAAACTACCACGAAGACTATCACCACTGATATTCATACTATCTTTAGACATTCTTATATGTATAGTAATTTCTATTGATAAATTTTGACAAACATACAATACACTCAACTCAACTTAGAACCACCACAATTTGAAGTCAACAATCACTCTTGACAAAAGAATACCACTAAAATAATGCCACAAATACTACTGCTAACAAAATACAACTAGAGACAACTATTGAAATTGCCATTACTCAACTCTACAACCCAATATAAACAACACAATACGACAACTACTAAGAACCCGAACAACACACTATACTACAAAACAATGATTAACAAAAATGTTCAAATGATGAATGAAACTTTGAAGAACACTAATACGTATGTCTCCCCAAAGCTCTTATACTAAGATGATACGACTCAAAGTGTATGCAACAAACACAAACTATGAATAGGTATTCGGAGTTCAATAAAAATGAGAAATTAAGAAGTGAAATGGGGTTTTAAATGTGAATGTGGATGAATATTACACACCAAAACACAAACACAATCAGGGGTTGAGCTTAAAATGGGTTTCAATATGACTCATGAAAACCAAACCAAGGCTTGGGGTTTCAAATGAGGTTTAGATGTAACTCACCAACTCGCTCAAATGTAGGGGTTCACCGTAATCTTGAGAGTAAGATTGATAAGAACAAGAAAGATTAAAGAGTAAAACAACACTCAATAATCCGAAGCACAAGCTTAAGCAACTCACAAAGATGTTAAGTATATTCTTGCTTAAAAGAAGGTTCAACTATCTCTATTAATTACAAAAGTTGATATTTATAATACATCCTAAAACCTTAGTAGCAAAAATTGAAATAGAGTACAAGACCTTAAACCCTAAGGTAGGCCTAAAACTAAAGTCAGTGAAAATATTTACGAATATAAAAACTGTACGCTTAATAAGGAGGTTAGCATGTAGGTCATCCAACCTATCTTAGAATGAGTATGATTTGAATTGGGTGAGGTCAGCAGTTTGATGTGCTAGTTTGAGTAAAAGTTGCTGAGGTCCTATAATACTTAGCCAAGCTAGCTATGAGGTTAGCCTATAATTGTCGAGCTCTAAGATTGGTTGACACTAAGTTCATAATACCATACCGAGCTCTAAACTACCTAGTCTCTCAACTTCTCTACAAACCAGAGATCTGATGCCAAATTGTTTCTTTTCTTCCTCTCGACCTTCTAGTATCAATTTAGCCTCAAATGGGATAGGTCGACCTCGGCTAAGGATAAGTCATCCTCTGTTTAAAGCAAGTCAGCCTCGATTTAGAGCACGTCGACCTTTGCTTCAAACAAGTCGGCCTCAGCTTGTAACATATAAGCCTCGGCCTAGAAATAGTCGTAGGTTGATTCCTATCATACTAAGTAGTTAATTACTCACATTCATGTGAATCTTTTTATAAGTACTGACTAAGATGTTGCGATATAACTATCTTAAGGTTAACAACTACTAGATATTAGGGAGTAAGGATCTAAAAAAGAAGAATAGCTAAACTTTTAGGGCATTTGTTATTAATTTATTATCTTTTGGTGCCAAACTATGTAAATGTTTAAGTAAACTAAATTACTGATTGGAATCAACCCCTTAGACCAATTATAAGAAGCCGAGCTCAAGGACTTTGAGGGCTCACATGGAAAATACTAACTTTAAGCCATAACCGAGACGGGGACTCCTATCCTGATCCGACCTCTTACCTACCTGTCTATTAGATCTTTACGTATGTCCAACATGCTCTTGACCAGATACGAAGTCCTGACCCAAAAGGTAACCCAAGAAAGGTTAATCGAGCCAAGCTCTCCAACCAACCACCAGTGCATGACACTAATTTAGCTAACTTCCTAACCAAACTAATTAGCTCCTGACCTAATCTAGATCAGGTCGGCCCCTAACTATAACACATTCCTGCTTCCACCTATATTGTATCATATCCCTAATGTCCAGCCACCAAGTGACACGTGTCTTTTGATACAATGTTCTAAGATGATGCTTTCTTTTCCGTATTGAACATTCTTTGTCTTTTTTACCCCTTTTAGTATGTCTTATGTAACTTAATGTAGAATACCCTTTTGTCTTTTCATATATATAAAGCAACCATAGTGAACAGGTATATAAACCTCTACTTTCTTGTACATAAGGATCATCCAACTTTCAATACAAAATTATTCACCTTGAGCAATCTTAATATTCTCGTTATCATTCAACTCTTATCTATTCCCTTTAGTAAGGAGTAGAGGTGAGTGACCCTTCAATTCGAACCGATGTGTCATATCCGATGGCATTATCATTCAACTTTTATTTATTCCCTTTAGCAAGGAGTAATGGTGAGTGACCCTTCAATTCAAGCCAATGTGTCATATCCGGTGGATTAGCCAAGTAAGATCAAGTAATGTATCATATCCATTCAATTGCTACCCGGACTTTGCCAACATTTCCTTTGTTTCTTTTTGGTTCGCTTCGTTGCAGCATCTCTCCATGTGTCCGACCCCAAAAACATATCAACTTTGTTAGTATCAAAGCATAGTTCTACGAGAGAGTGTGTGAAGTTACAATGAAGTTTTGGCTCGCCTTACTGTTTATGGCTATTGTGTTCCTTCCGTAGCTGCTGCAGTGTACTTGTATGTTCATAAGTGTGGTTTCATTGATACTCTATTTTTCATTATGAAAATAAAGCAAGTTTATCTCTATTTTGTTTGAGTAACTCTGGGTACCACAGTTGTTAATAATTCTATTTGGAAATTATTGTAATATGTCAAAATCAAGTATTCAACGTGTCATTGGTGACTAGAGTGTAGTGCTCAACCTAGTCTTGGTCATAATAGTAGTAACACTCTAAGGTCCGTTGATGACAAACTTGATAGGCTCACAAATCTTGTTGAGAGTCTAGTCACCGCAATACAAGTCAATAGGTAACAACCCCAAGATATATAAGAACAAAACCTTTAAGATGATGCCCCTAAGAGACACTATGGCTAAGGTAACCAAACTAATCACCCAGTTTGACTATAGCGAGCTAGAGGAGTAGCGGGCTAAGCTGTTAAACGAAGATTGGAGTTGGAGGAGATTGAGGAAGAAGGTGAGGAGCTGGATGTTGAAGAATTTAGGGAGGAAGAAAAGGAAGCTAACTATTACCCATTACAAGGACAAAGACGCTGAGCTTCTCAAGAGCTAGATAATGTCAAGGTTCAAATCCTACCCTTCAGTGGAAGTGGAGATGCTAATGAATACTTGGAATGGGAAGAGAAGGTTAAGAAGTTGTTTGACTGTTACGGAGATGCAGATGTTATCAAGGTCTAACTTGCTGTATTGGAGTCTACTGGGTATGCGACAATGTGGTGGAAAAATCTGAATGCAGCCTAAATAAGGGATGGAAGACGAGGTGTTAGAACTTGGGATGAGATGAAAAGGTTATTAAGAGGCAAATTTATACCCGAGACTTATCTACATGATATATTTGCAAAGTTACAGGAGCTGTGCCAGGGATGCTAATCTATTGATGACTACATAAGGGAGTTTTAAGTATTAATGATCCAAGCTGACGTGGAAGAGCTAGAGGCTCATACTGTATCAAGGTTCATTTATGGGCTCAAGTATGAGATTCGTAATATCATATAAGTATAGAGGTTTTATAATTTGGAAAAGGCCATCAAGATAATATAAAGGGTTGATAAATAGAGGAGAAATGTTCTGATCTGACCTGGGCTAACGTTCTCCCAAGCCCTGGTACCACACCAACCTATTTAAGCTAACCCTAGGAGACCATATCAGGCCGAAGAAAAGAATGACCGATTTAACAATAGCCAAGCAAGTTAGCATAGTCGAGTAGGACAGCCGATTGAGCCGAAGTTAGTTCACCCTTGAGAATGTATGCGAAAGGACAAACCTTCGGACGAAAGTCTAGCGAAGTGAAATGCTTCAAATGCTTAAGCTTCAAACACATGGCTACTGAGTGTCTGAACCGATGTGTCATAGTGCTTTGAGGAGATGTAGTGGATAGCACCAACGAAAGTAAGCTTAAGGAGGAAAAGGATGTTCGAAAGGCAGAAGCCAAGGAGGATGAGGAGTCCTGTATCTATGCTGACCAGGGAGAAGTGATGACCCTAATATTGAGACGAGTCCTATATTCCTTGCCAAACCCTGAAGAGAACCAAAGGGAGAATTTGTTCCATACTAAGTGTATCGTCAAAGGCCAATTATGTACAATCATAGTGGATGGAGGAAGTTGCACTAATGTGGTTACACCATCATTTTTGCAAAGGTTAGGTCTGCTAACCTTAAAGCATTCCTAGCCTTACAAGCTACATTGGCTTCATGATAAGGGTACTTTACACGTAACTGAACAAGTGACCACGCCATTTGGTGTTAGAAATGTATATAGGGACGAAGTGGTGTGCAATGTTGTTCCTATGGGAGCTTTACACCTGCTACTTGGACGACCTTAGTTGTTTGACTGATGTGTTATGCACAATGGGTATAGGAACACTTACGCCTTTGTTAAGGATGGAAGGAGGATAGTGTTGCAACCCTTAACCCCATTCCAAGTAAATAAAACCTATAATTAGCTTACCCAAGCTAGTAAGAAAAAGGCCCTAGTAATGAGTCGTAAAGAGCTCTGATCTGTTGAGAAAGTTGATGAACCGATGTTCCTATTAGTTAGGAGACTGATGGAGATGAAGGAGTTATGGAATGTTCCAAAAGAGATCTAAGGCTTGCTAAATGAGTTTTTCGACCTATTTCTAGAAGAACTGCTTAGAGGACTACCACCAATCCGAGGCATAGAGCACTATATTGATCTATAGCTAGGTACCACCTTACCAAATCAACCTGTGAATAGGATGAACCTCGAGTAGGCTACCAAGCTGAAAAGATAAGTAGACAAACTCATTAAGCGAGGGTATGTAAAGGAGAGCATGAGCCCATGTACTGTACCAACTCTACTCGTTTCGAAGAAAGATGGTTCATAGTACATGTACATTAACAGCCGAGCAATCAACTGAATTATAGTCAAGCACATGTATACGATACCGAGACTCGATGACATGTTAGATGAGCTTCATGGCACGAAGATATTTTCAAAGATTGATCTACGAAGTAGCTACCACCAAATTCACATGAGGTTAGACGATGAATGGAAGACTGTCTTTAAGACTAAGCATAGGCCTTACGAATGGTTAGTTATGCCATTCGAACTTACTAATGCACCGAGCACATTCATGAGGTTAATGAACCATGTGATGTGCTCTCTTCTTAGAAGATATATGGTCGTATACTTTGATGACATATTAGTGTATAGTGCCGACTTGAACAACCATGTTCAACATCTTCATGAAGTATTTGGCATTTTCTTAGCTGAGAAGTTATATGGGAATGTAAAGAAATGCATGTTCTACTAGAGAGAGGTGATGTTCCTAAGGTTTGTAGTGTCAAGGGAAGGAATCCAAGCAAATGAGGAGAAGATCTGAGCTATTCTAGATTGGCTAACACCGAAGAATGTCATTGAAGTTTGAAGTTTCCATAGCCTAACTTCTTGCTATAGGTGATTTATTAAGGACTTCAGCATAATAGCTACCCCATTGACTAAGTTGACAAAGAAGAATGAAGGGTTCGGATGGAATGATTGAGCTAATTGAAGCTTTAGGGAAATTAAGGAGAAGCTCACCTCGACACTTATCCTTTCACTATCGAATGTAGAAAAGCCCTTTAAACTAGAGTGCGACGCATCAGGAGTTAGAATTGGTGCTATCTTAATGCAAGGACGATAGCCCGTCGCTTACTACAGTGAGAAACTGAGTGGCCTAACCCTAAACTATTCTGTGTATGAGAAGGAGATGTACTCCTTTTTTCAAGCCCTTATTGTTTGGCAACACTACCTGTTACATCGAAAGTTTGTTATTTACATTGACCATGAATCATTGAAGCATCTCGAGAGTTAAAGCAAGCTTTCAAAGAGGCAAGCCAAGTGGTTAGAGTTTATGGGGAATTTCTCATACGTTATCTGGTACAAGAAGGGAAGTGCAAATGTGGTTGCTGACACTTTGTCACAACGGCAAACCTTACTGACCACTTTGTAGACAAAATTATTGGGATTCTCACTAATTACTAAGCAGTATGCTTATGATTCTCATTTCAGCCCTATCATAAAACAGTACAAGGACAAAATTGCTGTCAAAGGATATTATCTCAAGCATGGCTATCTATTTAAGGACCGTAGGCTATGTATTCTAAACTACTCTATACGTGAACTGTTGGTTTGGGAAGCTCACAATGGTGGACTTTTAGGCCACTTTAAGGAGGTCAAGAAAACTAACCTATTGAAAGAGAATTTTCACTGGCTGGGTTTGGCCAAGGATGTCGATAAGGTAGTCGATCATTGTAAAGTGTGTAAGTGTACTAAGAGGAAGAGAGAACCCCATGGAGAGTACATGCCTCTACCAACGCCTACATTACCTTGGGCCAACCTTAGCATGGACTTTGTCCTAGGGTTACCCCAAACATCCAGAGAAAAAGATTCTATTTTTGTTGTAGTAGACCAATTTAACAAGATAGCGCACTTCATTCTATGCTATTGGACAAACGATGCTTTATATATTATTGATTTGTTTTCGTAGGAAATTGTATGACTACATAGAGTACCGAAGACTATTGTCTCAAATTGGAACACAAAATTTTTGAGCTATTTCTAAAAGACTCTTTAGAGGAGACTTAGGACTGAGCTATTGTTCAGCTCCAATAGCTACCCTTAGACTAATAGCCAGACTAAAGTGGTGAATAAGACACTAGGCAATTTGCTTAGAGTTGTCATAAGGAAGAACTTGACATATTGGGATCTGTACCTACTAGTCGTAGAGTTTACATACAACTAAACTATCCATAACACTATAAGAAAGACCCCATTCGAGGTCGTTTATGGCCTTAACCCAACCATTCCCCTAGATATGGACAGTACCCTAGTAACTACTAAAGAGAGTCAATCTAGAGTTGATTGAGCTCAAGAATTACATGAACTGCACCAATCCATAACAAAGAGGATTGCTAAATTCAATCAAAGATAGTAAGAGATTAGTACCTAAGGCCGCCGAACTATTTCTTTCCAATTAGGAGACTTACTACGATTTCACCTCAACCGAGAGCAATTCCCGTACTTAAGATAAAGCAAACTATCTCCTCAAGCTAATTGCCCATTCAAGATCTTAAAGAAGATCAACCACAATGCTTACTAGATCGTGTTGCCTAATGACTATGGTGTCTCCTCTACATTTAATGTATCCGATCTAATTCCCCATCAACCAATATAAGAAGACCCTACAAGCGCCATAAAAGAACGAGCAGAAACCACTTCAGATTAGAGGATAAATCTTTCTAACCCCTAAGCAAATAATAGGAATCAACACCTTGGACCAATCACAAGAAGCCAAACTCGAGGACTTCAAGGGCTCACACGGAAAATACTAACTCTAAGCCATAGTCGCAATGAGGACTCTTATCCCAATCCGACCTCCTATCGACCTATCTGTTAGATCCTTACGTATGTCCAATATGCTCCTATCTAACTACGAAGTCCTGACCGAACAAGTAACCCAAGAAAGGCTAATCGAGCTGAGCTCTCCAACCGACCACTGGTGCAAGACTCCAATTTAGCTGACTTCTTAACTAGACTGATTAGCTCCCGACCTAATCTAGATCAAGTCAACCCCTAACTGTAACACATTTCTGCTTCCGCCTATGTTGTATCATATCCCTAATATCCAGCCACCAAGCAATACATATCTTCTAACACAATGTTCTAGAATGATGCTTTCTTTTCCTTACTGAATATTCTTTGTATCTTTTACCCCTTTTAGTATGTCTTATGTAACCTAGTGTAGAATACCCTTTTGTCTTTTCATACTGTAAAGTAATCCAAGTGAATAAGTATATAAAGCCCTACTTTCTTGTACATAAGGATCATCCAACTTTCAATACAAAATTATTCACCTTGAGCAACCTTAGTATTCTCGTTATCATTCAACTCTTATCTATGTCCTTTAGCAAGAAGTAGTGGCAAGCGACCCTTCAATTTAGACCGATGTATCATATTAGGTAGATTGTTGGCCGAGTAGAATCTAGTGGTGTGTCATATTCATTCGGTAGCTGCCCAAACTTTGCTAGCTTTTCCTTTGTTTCTTTTTAGTTCGCTTCATTATGGTGCCTCTCCTTATGTCTAACCCCAAAGACACATCAATTACTAAGTCATGTAAATAATACCTAAGTTATTTAAGCTTTAATATATCTTTCTGCAAGTGAAATAATAGTATGAAAATGTGAACTATTTACTTAAAAGTGGGTTAGTCATGGACACCTTATGTAAATCAGATCTATGATAGTAGTTATGACATCAGCTTTTATCTTAAGATGGTTTATACGGCTAAACAATTATAACTATGCTACCTAAGAACGTAATAGTTCTTACTTGGTATTAGAGTGTAGTTCTAATGAACTCATTTTGAAGCATCTTAATTAAAAGAAAGTAAATATCATAGGATCACAATAATAGTAAGTAATAATAAGCAGGTAGTGAAAGATTGTAATAGGGACTATGAAGTAAAGAAATTATAATATTGAATTACAATATACATTAATTGATCTTAAATCCATCAATAAGGCCGAAAGGGAGAATTGATTGTCAATTAGTAGTAGTTTAAGTAGAATGGAGAAGAGTCCTTTATCTCATATAGAGTTGCAATGTAGAAGCTGTTGTTGGAAATGGCAGACTAAAATATATTTAGGACTGTAGATGAGATTATTGATAAGTAATCTATAATGAAAGACTGAAATATATATGGCTGTAGCCGCCTTTAAGCAAAGATGGTTAGAAAGTCAAGGTATTATGACTTTGATGATGCTAGTGAGCTACTTTCCAACAAGACTAGAAGAAAGGACACCTTATCCTGCTAGTATTGCCCATATTCCTATAGGTGTACCTTATATCCCTAGATGTTATCCTCAAGGAGTCATTAACTAGTTTCCATGTTACCTTGACCCAATTGAAGTAGGTATAGAGATACTCTTAGATTAAAGTGAACTTCATCCTAAATCAGTAAAACTTGAAGCACCATAGGAAGGTCATCAACTTGTAGAACCCCATTACGATGCTTAATCGGGTGTGAAAAATAATCATGAGTTAATTGAAGGTGAAATAGAGGGTAATGTAGAGGAAGATCTAGAAGAAGAGAAACCCAAAGAGGAACCTAAAGAGGAGGACCCCAAAGTAGACATTAAGGGGGATCTTAGTGAGGATATGCATGATATGGTGATGCAAGCTACAACAACTGCTAAGGTAAATTAAATAAGAAAACATAGCAAAGGTAGGCAATCATGAGATAATTCAGACAATGACAAAGTTAATGAATTAATTATTTTTCATAATAGTCATGAGTTAGTACAACTAAGTTTTAAATTTGTAGGCAAAGAGGGGGATGACATAGTAGGTGGGCATATAGAATGGATTCCTCTTGAGCAAGTGGCCACAACTAATGGCTCAAATGATGAATAGTTCTAGATGACTGACTTTGTTTTGCTAGGTCCTTAGAGATGACCCTATGATACTTTTTGACTTAACTTGATATAAATTTAGATCTTTTGATGTACTTTGGATCTTAGCAAGTTGCTACAATTGATAGCTCAAATGATGAATAGTTTTAGTTGGTTGATTTTGTTTTGTTAGGTCCTTAAAGATGATCTTGTGATACTTTCTAACTTAACTTAATGTAAATTTTGATATTTTGATGTATTTACAATTTTTGGTTATGTACATATGTTGTAAGTACTTTATAAACCTAGTTATAAACTATGTTACAAGATGAGATTGAGTATCAAATGAACTTATCATTGGATATGTATGCAAGTTTCATAAATTATAAATATTGAGTAAACAATGGCTAAAATTGAAATTGAAAGTCGTAATAGAAGGTCTAAAGGGAATTAGGACCCTCCACTACGAGCTTCTACACCACCACTAGAGCAACCTAGAAAGGATATACCCCTACTACTATGAGAAGCTATTCTTATTGGACAATTACTTACCTACATGCATACTATGATAAGACAATAAGAAACATTGATCTAATATCTTGTTACTAACGGAAATGCAGGAAATAGAAAGCCTTAAGAGACAAACCAAAGAACAGATAAGTCTTAAGATGTTGGTAAGCTTTCTAAATTTATTAAGGCAACATGGCATTTCAAGGGTAAGATGGGTAAGCATACTTTAGCCGACAACTAGTTAACTCAAATTGAAGGAAGTTTTGAAGCTTTTAGAATTTCAGAGTCTCAAAGGCTAGCATATGGTGCATTTATGCTAAATTTAGCAACACAAGTCTAGTGAGACTCAAGACCTAGATGACTAGGAGATAATATCATCTAGTAGATGTTCAAGGTGGAATTTAGGAAGGAGTATTTTTCTAATAGTGTTCACACTAAGATGATGCAAGATTTGTTTGAGTTAAAGAAGGGAAGCATGGACGTGGCTCAATATTAAACTAAGTTTAATATATTGTTGCAATATGTACTAGCCTCTTATAGAGATAATTCTAAGTTAAAGAAAGATTTGTTTCTTATTAGATTTGATCCTATAACACATTGTAAGCTGGAGGATTATAGTTTCACTACTTATAATAAAGTAATGGATAAAGTACGACAATTAAAAAAACAACACTTTGAGGATATGAGCTTAATAGATTCAAAAGATTAGTAAAGGATTCTAATTAAGCTCTTCATTTAAGAGACCTAATGCAAGAGTTGCTAGTAGTTTTAGTTGGAAAAAGAAGAAACCAGCAACTTAGGCTAGTAGTCCTGCACAGTTTGTGCCTAATCTAAGCTTCTATGACAATGATGGAAATGTCAAATGCTGGATGTATAAAGTGAATCATTTTCCTAGCTACTGTGCTAAGCTCAAAGGGAGGTGCTTTATTTGTGGAGATAAATGAAGTTGCTTAAGTATAATAAATGGGGAAAGAACAAGCACCTCTCTAGATCTTGTCCACAACTTGAACAAGGGTCTAGAAATGCTAGAGTATCTAGTAATATAACTGCATCTACCCATGTCTTTGCTATAGAAGGTATAGAGGATGATGAAGAGGATTTTGCTAATTGGGTGGAGGAATATTATCATTATGATTCCCAAGAGATTGGGGGGCAAAAGATGAAACTGATGAAGGATAAGTGGCAAGTACATATTCAAATTATTATCTTGGTAATAATTAAAGTGTAAGTCGAACCAAGTTACTTAAATTCTAAGCTCTATGAATTGAAAAAAAAAAAGGTTAGTAATCATAGTGTTAATATATATTTCAGGAGACATACATATAAATGGACAACCTGCATTTTCACTGTTTGATACTGATGCATCTCATCCTTTTGCAAGTTGAAAGTTTGTAGATGAGAAAAGAATTAATGTATTTGATATTAACACTAACTATAGAGTTAGAACTCTTACTAGAGAGAAGGTAACAACCTAAAGAGTTGTGCATGACAATCAAATTAAAATTTAAGGAAAAGAGTATTATATTAGTTTTGTAGTATTACCTTTGCAAGGTCATGATGTGATTGGGTGAATAAACTAATTGTCTAAGCATAAGGCAAATATGGAGTGCAAAAGTAAGAGTATCACCCTAAATGATGAAGAAGTGGTATTCTAAGGGAAAGCTAGTAAAGGTAGGTTAAAGTTGGTGGTTACTGAAGTTTGTGAAAGGGATAAGGAAACAAAAGTTGAAGAAGGTGATTGGAAGTTTTGTTAGGTGTTTGTAATTGAAGAAAAGGGGAAGCAATAAAGGTATCAAATATACTAGTAGTATGTAAATTTCCATAAGTACTCCCTAAAAATTGTCTGGTTTAGCTCTGCATTGAGAACCAAACTTCCCTATTGAGTTAGTTTAGATGACACCCATGGAACTCTAAGAGTTGAAGAAGCAACTTCAAGAGTTATTAGATAAAGGATTTATCTACCCGATTGTTTCACCTTAGGAAGCACCTGTATTATTTGTAAAAAGAAGGATAGTATCATGAGGTTGTATATAAATTACAAAGAGATAAATAAAGTGACTATTAAGAAGAATTATCCTTTGCCTCAAATTGATGATTTGTTAGATCAATTGTAAGGAGCAATTGTGTTTTCCCAAATTGACTTGAGGTTGAGTTATCATCAATTGCGAGTTAAACTAGAAGATGTACCTAAGACTGCATTCAAGACTCAATATGGTCACTATGAATTTTTAGTGATGCCTTTTGAATTAACCAATGCACCGGCTGTATTTATAGAACTGATGAATCATATATACCAGCTGTATCTAGATAAATTTGTAGCAATGTTTATTGATGATATTCTAATTTTTTCAAAAACTAAGAAAAAGCATGTAGAGCATTTGCAATTAGCATTGCAAAAGTCAAGAGATAACCAGTTGTATGCTAAGTTAAGAAAATTTGATTTCTAACTAAATAAGATTTCTTCTCTTAGACAAATTGTATTTGGTGAAGGAATTTATATAGTTCCTAAAAAGGTTAAAGCCATGATGGGATGGAAACAGTCGATAACTGTTTTGGAAGTACGAAGTTTCTTAGGTGTGGCAAGATATTATAAGTGGTTTATAAAAGATTTCTCAAAAATTGGAATCTCATTGACTTTATTGACTTAGAAGGATGTCAAGTTTGATTAGAGTAATGAATGCAAGAAAAGTTTTCAAGAATTGAAGAAACGACTTATTACGGCATCGGTGTAGATGTTGTCAAATCCAAATAATTTGTACAATGCGTACAGTGATGCTTCTCTAAATATATTGGGTTGTCTATTAATGCAAGTTAGAAAAGTTATTACTTATGCATCTAGGCAATTAAAGCCATACGAAAGGAACTATCTAACTCATGATTTGGAACTTACAGTTGTGGTATTTTCTTTGAATAGGAGATACAATGGAAAAGATAGCTAAATCATAAATTCAAGAGATTATAAGATTACATGGAGTACTTGAAAGCATCGTTTCATATTAGGATTATTGATTTGTGTCAAAATTTTAGGAAAGTTTACGTAGAGATTTGGGTACAAAGTTGCAATTTGTTACAACATATCATCTACAGACAGAAGGACAATCTAAGCAAACAATATAAACTCTAGAAGACATGTTGTGAGCTTATGTATAGGAATTTACGGTTGATTAGGATAAGTATTTTCCATTAATAGAATTTGCTTATAATAATAGTTATCAAGAAACTATTCAAATGGCATCTTTTGAAGCCTTATATTGAAGAAAGTATAGATCAACATTATATTGGGAAGTATGCAATGATTAGATTTGACTTGATTAATCATATGAATGAAAAGGTTAAGGTTATGTGGTAATGGATGAAAGAAGCTCAAGATCATTATAAGAATTAGGTAGATTTGGAAAAAAAAAAAGGGCCATTAGAGTTTGAAGTTGGAAACCACGTTTATGTTAAGATAAATCCATTCAAGAGACTCAAACCATGTGATTCGAAAGAAAAATTAAATCTTCGATATATTGATCCATTTCAAGTGTTGAAGAAAGTGGGGAATGAGTCCTACAGGCTTTCCTTACCCCTAAGCTTGTTAGGTTATCATCACGTATTACATGTCTCAATGTTAAGGAAGATCTTTAAGAATCCAAATATACTTTTAAATATAAAGCTAGTAGAACAACAAAAGAATTTTAAAGTTGAGAAGTAACCTACAAAGATAGTAGGTAATCAAGTTCAAAAGCTAAGGAATCGAGATGTAAAGCATGTGAAAATACAATGAGGAAAACATTCAAAAGTTTAAGTTACTCAAAAGCATAAGACAACAATGAGTGAGTAATATTTATGGCTTTTCTAATTACCAAGTTAGTAAGAAATATAGTTGTAATAAGTTTTAGATTAGGGAATAGGGTATACAGAAGTTTTGAGAATAATACCTTTTTAAAGGAGGGTGGAAAAGTAAGCCATGCAATTAAACAATCCAAAATCAATACATAAATTTAAGACCATCAAGAAAGTTGTCCAATCGAACTCAAATTTGATAACAAAACTAGAAAAATTAGTAGTAGTATCTCTGTGAGTTTGAATTTAAGAAAATAAAATAATTAAATAATTAATTATTATATTTATAAGATATACATATATTATTCTCTATTTATAGAGAACACGCAAAACAGGTTCTGATAATTGATAAATCACTAAGAGATAAATTATATACATACTAAAAGTCATAAAATGATATGAATAATATTTAGAAGTATTTATTCATATTAAATATAATTTTACATATAGGAAAATATACTCAAAATTACTTAAAATACCTAAAATATAATAAAATAATTCAAGGAAATCAATAAAAAATTAGATTAAGTTATGTGGCAACTTAGGAAACTTGATTAGGGGTGTGTCAAACTTATGATGCAATTTAGATTACTTTTGTAGGGCTTAGAGAATCATAAGGTAAAGGAAACTAAGAATAATTGGACGTTTAGCAATTAGAAAATTACTTTACTAACATAAATCACTTTATAAATTTGAGACTTCGCCTCCAATACAAATTTTGGACCAAATAGAATATAGGAAAAATAGAGAGTCTTAGGAGAGTTGAGAGGATTTTAGAAAATTAGACAAAAATAGGTGTAACCTAGGGTAAAATTAGAGTGCGAGGATTAAACTAAGCTATTTTTGTATGAATTTTTTAGGAAAAATATTATTTTTTTTCAAAATTAAATGTAGAAATATATCACTCTTAGGAAATAACTAAATTAGAGATTATATAGAAAATAAGTGGAAATTATAGAAAATATGTTGAAATATGGATTGTGTGCAAATTAGAGGCTATGTTAAGGGGAGAAATCAAAGACTATATATAAGTGACAAATTAGAAGGTTGTTCAAAAACTAGATCTAAGACTATATATGTAAAATGTAGTTAAGTGAACTTTAGAGGATAGGTCAAAAGATATTCTTAGGAATTTTGAGTAAATTACAATCAAAGGATTAATTAAAGGCTAAATTAGAGATGAGCTATACATGAGACTAATAACAAGTGACCTAAAAACCTAGATAACTAAGTATAATAGAACCTTAAACATAAGTTGATAAATCGGGTTATAGAACAATAGCTTATATCTAGTATTTGTATGAATACTAAAATGATATTTATATTATAGGAAGCTGTAGTAAAGTTATAACACCAGTCACACCTTAGTGAGCAAATAAGAAGTATAAGTAAGTTTAGGATTAATACGTTACTATATTTCAAATTACTGTTTTATAGTTCTTGGAGGCTCAAGGTTATAATTGGTTATGCTTATAAGCAACTTGCTTATGTGCATGCTTATAGGTTTATAAGCTTGAATGTATACTACTAGTTTACTATACTAGATTGTAGTTACTTAAACTATGTAGAATTGATTGATCACCTTACTCTGAACTCAACTATATTAGACTTAAAACTTAAACCGGACACGTATTACAACCCATTAAGGGACAATTAGGATTCTTTAACCAAATACCAACTTTTTCAAAAAGGATAACTGAAATAGTCTCTTCTTCACCATTAGTCGAATTAAATGATAAGAAAGGTAGCTATAGCAAGGTTAAAGGCAGTGGTTTGAAGGTAGTAATAGAAGGAGAGATATCTCTATTGCACAATCTTAGGCTTGGTCTTGAGTTGTTGTATATGTATTGAAACTCCTTTATTCTAGATTAAAGCAAGTGTAATTTATCTAATCTCACAACTAATCAAATGACGTCATGTGATGGTATTGGTTTTATCGCATTACATTTAATTAATTGTTTAATAACCTTATTTATGTTTATTATATAGTCTTATGTCTTCATCCCTACTTACATGAATGGTTGATTACTTATGTTTATATAAATCTTTTTACAAGTGCTAACTATGATGCTACAATATTACTACCTTGAGATTAGCTACTATTAGATTCTAGGGAGTGAGGATATGAAAAAGAAGAACTACTAAACTTTTAGGTCTTTTATTGTCAATTTTTGATCTTTTGGTGTCATGCTTGTAAATGTTTAAGTAAAACTAAGTTACTAAGTCATGTAAATAATACCTGAATTATCTAAGTTTTAATATTTATTCTAAGACTTCCGTAAGTGAAATAATAATATTATAATGTGAACTGTTTACTTTAAAACCGGTTAGTTATAAACGCCTTATATAAATTAAATCTACAATAATGGTTGTGAGATCGGCTTCTATTTGAAGATGGTTTACTCAATAGGATTGTTACGACTTTATCTCTTCGTAGCGTGATAGATAGTAATGACAAATGCAATTTTGACATCTTCTTTTGTTTGCTAAATAATGAGAATTTCTTCATTAGAATAACTAGAGAAACAAAAGATAAAGAGGCACCAAAATATCAAAACCAAGAGAATGTTTCATTCCCAATATAATGTAAGATACAAAGAGAATTATATCATAACGTAACTTGAGCAGAATTATATGGTACAAGTTTTGGTAGTTACACTATTCATATGATTCCATATTTATTTTACCTACATTTCCCTATGACATCACCATCTCATAACCATCGTTGCTTTTGTTGTCATCATTGCACCCACTATCCCATTATAATATCACCACCATTATAAACTCCTTGCCACCAAAGTAGCATCATTGTGCTAATATATTAGTACTAAAGGTGATAGTAGAGTGGTAGTAATGTAGAGTGACGGTGAATATAAATGTATAGTAGAGTAAAGGTGTTAGTATTATATGCACCCTATTGTTGCTACCCTCTTATCTTTATTTTTGTTTTTGGTCAAATTTATAAGAAAAAATAAAAAATTTGAAAAAATGAAATATCCAAAAAAATTGAAAAATAGAAATTACACAAAAAATTAAAAAATTGAAAAAAAATAGTATGAAAGAGTTCAAGTCTAGTTAATGAGTCGATTAGGGTCAAATCGAGTAGTAATAAAATATACATGTGATTTAATAAAATTTGAATCCTTGAAAATTTGAGTTTTATCTAAAATGAATATTTTTTGGCAAAGCCCAATGAAATATTTTCAAGTCATGAAGTGTGTTTAGTTAAAATTGGTGGAAGTTTCAAATGGGACTTTGATTAAACTTAAATTGAATTTTTCAAAAAGAAAAAAACTGAACAAATTAGAAAATAAGGATTTGAAATTTATTAAAATAAATTTGACTTAAAAATTCATTTAGCATTTATATTTTTTGTCATTTAGTTGTCTTAGGGTCGTGTTTATTAATCTTTAAAACAATTGGATCAATTTAGTTTCAGACTTGAAAACCCAATAAGAATTCGGCCCCAGGATTTAATGCTTAAATGTTATTAGATGTCCTAAATTGATGAATAAAAAAGCTATTAGCTTAATGGTTAGAATATGCGCATGTGACCAGGGAGTCTAGGGTTAGAGCACTCCCAGCAATAGGCATGCCATTTTTTGCCCCCTTCGACCAGTTAGGTGCATGGCACATGTTCTTCAACAAACAGCCAAGTCAAATCTACATTATAGACTATGAATCTGCACTAGATTTGATCAAATCTTCAGCATTTTTAGGTAGATTTGGAAGAAAACTTATACAATTATTATCAAAACACCTAAATATCATAAAGATTTGCTTTAATGTCCACAATATGAAGATATGAAAAAATCAATTTTGAGATGGAATTTCATCCATGGCTACCTAAGCTTGATACGGGTTTATCCCAAGCCCTAATTTAGGTTCAAACCACATTTTTATAAAAGAGATGGCTCGGGAAACTCAAAGGGAGTTTTAATCTGGAATTAAAAAAAGAGAAAAATCACTCTCAAACTAGAGCTCTTTCTCTCTAGAATTCGAGGAACACAGTCTCAATTCTCTCTCTACAGTTTCTTTATATTAACGAAAAATTGAAAGAAACAAAGTCTAGATTTGTGTTTTTGAGTGTTCATAGTAGGAAAAGGGGTTTCTTTCGCTTCGATTCGTCAAGACTAAGGGCGAAGCCACTGTGGGTGTTTAAAAGCACCATCACCACGATATTAGAGTAGAAAATGACCACACAGACACGTTCCTAGCACTCGGAAAGCTAGGATCCGAAACCCTCTGGCAAGCTAACAACCGCTAGATCGCTGCCAGCAAGATTTCTCAATTGTTGTTCTCCTTCGCTCCTGCCACATGTGCTACACTTGTGGGACCCGAACCCAAGATCCAAACCCGTGTCTCCCTAACCATGACCAGACCAAACCGCATCAGAATAGTTTAGGTTTTTTTTTTTCATTTTCATTTTATTTATTTAATATTTGATTAGTTTATTAATTTTTAATATTTATAGTTTATTCTTGGTAATTATCTATATTAACTTTATTTAATTTTTTTTATATAGGCCTTTTTTAGGCTTAATCATAGTCTCATTTATTGGTAGATGATCTTAATTGGAACGATTAGAGCTACGGATGTTGTGTTTATTAGATTTTATTTTTAATTACATTTTTTAGTATCTCTTAGAGTGAATTGCATGCTTACCATAGAGATCACATATTGAGGACAACAATTGCACACTTATAATAAAAGTCGTATCTTTAGTATACATTGCATGTTTTTAATAAAACTTCATGTTTTTGCATAGTATTGCATAAAATTGCCTTTTTTAGAAAAGAATTATATCTTTTTAGTTAAAACAAAATCACTTAGAAAAAATTGTATCATTTCATTAAAAATTGCACATTTTCATCCATTTCATAAAAAAATTAGAATCTTTTAATAAATTATATCTTTTGTTAATATTTGTCAATTATTCATGATATTTGAATCTTTCATATAAAAATTGCATTGTTAGGAAAAATCACACTTTTATCAAAATTCAAATCTTTTAAGATAAGATTTGCATCTTCTACACTAAAATTGCATATTTTAGATGATTTAGGTAATGATTGCACTTTTTTCATAAAAATCACATTTTTAGATACTCTAGGGATTTTTCTTAATTGAATTATTATTCTATCACATATATTTGGTTTTTCAAAATAATAAAAACAAAATATCTTTAATTTAAAAAAAATTTAGGATTTTCCAAAATTAGGCAATAAAAATTAAGGTTTTTAGGACTTTTCTTAAATAAATAAATTGTCTAAAATTGTAAACCTAACCATTTTTCAAAAATAAAATAAATCCAGACTTTTAAGTTTTCTTAAAAAAAAAAAATCAAAACTACATTGGTTTTATTTAGACTATTGAGTACATATGCACTTTCAAGACTACCATAAAATTTAGAAAATTTTTTCCTTTTTTAAAGGTAAATCCATAATAAAAAAAATCATTTTCATGCATTTTTGCATATTTTTGCATTCTTATAAAAATTGTAAAAAATAAAGACTCATTAGTTAATTTTTTCTAATTCCTACATTGTGACTTTATCTTAATAAGTTATCTTCTAAACTCATTTTTTTTATTTATTTTCTAAAAAATTAATTTTTGTTAAAAAAATTCATAGATTAATGACTTGATTAAGGATTTTCCATCCAAAAACTCTAATATTATCTTTTTACTAGTTTTACTGATTGGCAACTCTGTAATTACTTTCAAACAAACATTTTTTAAAGAAAAATGTTTTTCCTTGATTTTATATTAAATAACTTATATTAAGCAAATTGGGCTTAAATAAGGAAAATCATAGTAAGGCTCAACAAAATTAACAACTCCATTAAGGAAACTAGTGAGCTAGTCGTATATAATTTAAAAAAGGGATAATTAAGGGGCGTTTATTTTTCTTTTCATTTTAATTTGTATATTATTGTTGTATTGATCGAGTTTTAACAATGTAAGCCTACTAGGAAGAGCCCGACCCAATGGGCCTTATGGCGCTTATTTTTTAAATACCATATGTGTGCTTAGATGAGGTCAGACTTGGACCATCTTAGCAAACAAAAATGGACCATCATTGTATAAATCTTAAGTTGTAGGTGTCTTTACCCTTGCCTAGCAATGATAGATAAGCCCATTCATGTTTCAATGCAGCCCATGAATCATTTTTCCAAGAATGTATGAGGTTACAAAGCTTAAGATCTATAGACCTTATCTTCCTGCATTATCATTTTAAAATAAAAGGAGGTAAGTAATGTTTAATTATAAGAACTTGAAAAGAATTATTATAATCAATGGCCAATTGAACCTTCATTTTCAAAATCAAATTAATTAACACACATATATGTATGTTTAGGAACCTTATTTTCAAAAAAATTAATTTTAGAAATTCATAAACTTATATATGTAAGTGTAAATGAATATTAACTGTTTATAATAGTTTTATTCCTATAATTTATTAATTATTGATCCTTATTGCATCATATGCCTGTATGGCATAATATATTAGTTTTTATTTGTATTTTTATTTATATATGTTGTTTTTATATGTATATATATTTTCGTTTTTTCTCGTATGTTATATAATGTTGTCTCCAAATATTTTCTTGTAATACATGTTTTGTGCATCATATATTTTTTTTTTTAATAAGTAAAAGGTTATACAACGAAAGGTCAAGATAGAACCCACTAAACTTTTTATGGGCTACCAATTAGATATCGGTGCAACATTTCTCAAATAAATAAATAGAATAATCAAGCGCAAAGAATTGCAAAGTTATTATTTTGCTACGTGACATAGTGGTTGTATAATACTTTCCTATATGCCTTTACATGTAAATAATGTTCCCTGTAACATATTAAATAGTATTTGTTTTTGTAAGATTTTCTCTATATTTTATTCACCATTTGTACTTGTAGGAAAATTGTACACCTAATAGGGATCTACCTTAATTATAATTCAATTGATATAGGTATGGGATTTTTAATAAGGTTGCAACTCAAGAAAAGTTTACAATAATTGTCACATTATTATTCAATTGCTAGCTTTTACATTTGTATCCGTGTGTTATTGTTCAATTTATTATTTATTCATTTCTTTCTTGTTTGTTATAATCAGGGTGTATGCCACATAGTACATATATATATATATATATATAAGAACTTTTCACTAGGCTTGTAAAATAATTATTATAAATTGTTATTGCTATGTTACTTCCCATTCCAAAATCGTCCTTGTAAAGTTATCATCTCTTTTGTCCTCAATTGTTATCTTTGTAATCATTTATTTTATTTTATTTTTCTCATTTTTCATATTACCTTTGTTGTGAGACCAGTTAGGAAGCAATAATAATCCAATTGTCTGTAAGATAAATGATAATAAAAATTTTAAGGAAACAAAAGAAACAAAAAAAAGACTTACTCTTATATATGAGTCATTATCCTTAGGCTGCAAATAACTATCTTCCTTAGTCAATACTTTTGCATGATAGGAATTAGATTGCTACCTCTCCATAACCCAATGTCCCCTTATAGAATAATCACTCATTTTTGTCTTCCTGGTTTAACTCATTTTGTGTAGAATAATTATCCCCCTTTCACAAGTCATTATCTTTGTGATAAATCCCATCGTTTGTTTCCGTTGCATAGTTTTACCTCCTTCATAGTAAGGTTCTTCTCGATTGTGTCAACATGACAAGCCTCTATAATATAATTGTTTTCCATCTATAAAAGGAGTTTTTTTAAAAAAAAATAAAACAATGAAAAAAATAATTGTTGACATGTAGGACTCTTTTAAGGATTCTCAAAGATCTAAAGCCAATATGTTCGAAGCCAACAATTCAAACACACAAATCGAATCACTAGAATGGATTATGACATGACTAACTTAGCAATTGCAAGACCTTAGTTCCTCCATTGGTTATCTCCATAATGAGAAGACAGCCTAACAATATGAGTTTATGGCCAATAAGAAAAAGGAACCATAGCATATCCTTTAGAGCTACGAAGACGTGAAATTAGTCATGGCCACACAATTATGGAAAAGAGGCTGTCAACATTAGAAGAAAGGCTCATAAATTTAGAAATGGTGGTGTACATTATATTCAAGCAATTCCGAGATATGAGCCTTATTGCCAGTGTAACATCAAATCTTGAGATTTGTAAGAGGTCATCAAAATCTAGCAATGGATCTCCACTTAGCAAGATAGTGGTTGATGTAGATGAAGATAATTCAATGGAGAACACACCTATTTAGGTCAGCATAGCTATCAACCAACCTTAAGGTGGGCCTTACTATACGTAAGCACCTAGGGTTAAGCTCGATTAGGTCCTAAATATTGAAAACTTATTATTGCTACCTAAAATATAGGCCTATCATTTAAAGCAATTGGAAACACTCTCAAGCAATCACTAAGAGCCTGTATAGAATAAGGAAGGCTCAAAGGCAACTAAAAGATGGCTCACTCTGATTCCTGTCTCTATCACTCAATTACTCCATTAGCTAAGAGAAGTGGGGTTTTGGGGCTTTAAACTCCCTTACACGGGATGTAAACTATGAGATGAAAACCTCAATTTGCATTATAATTATCACTTAAGCTTAGTAGACCACTCAATTGAAGATTATTAGAGATTAAGGCATAGCATATAAGAACTTATTAATGTAGGGTTCATTCAAATAGAGGGGTCAAATATTAAAGTCAACACCAAGTTACCCTTAAAACCTAATGGGGAAAATGTCAATATGTTAACTTCGGTAATTGAAGAGGAGCAAACAGGTGCAACTACAAAGTAGGGAAGTAACTTTACATCACTCCAAAGTATGGGGCCAAAGCTTATATTAAGTACATAATAACAAGGTCTTAAGAGGAGAAAATTCACTTTGCTTCCCACATCCTAATGTCTCAAGTTTTCCATTAGTTAAGGGAAATGAACTTACTACACTCGAAAGCTCCATTAGTAAATTACAAGCCATGGAAATGTAATACTGATGTGTACTTCGAATTTCACATGGGCTAGAACAGACATGCCACTAATAATTTTTGGAGATTGAGAAATAAGGTCCAAGACTTGATTGATATTGAATTTATTCAAATGAGCAAAAAGGGGTTGAGTTATGGAGAAATGCCCAATTGTGAGAAGAAAAGCCCATTTGCTATGGTACAAACAAGAAGAATTATCAAGGCATAAAAGGAATATAGATTGGCTCCATGCACATGTTTCATTAGATTATTTCATCTTTCCATTGTCTTTAGTGTTTGCAAAAATAGTGTCTTTGAATTTTAGAGTTGCTCTTTGAATAAATTTTCTCTTTCCTATATGAGTTTTCTAAATCAAACTCTATAAGCACTTTGCAAATAATCAAAGCAATGCAATTAATAGGGCATCATTTCAAGCCAATCCATCTAATTGAACCTAAGGCAATTTTAATTAATGATCAAGTCCAGTTGACTAATCACTTTCTACCTAAGGAAAGGGGACCTATTGCTTGAAATTTTTGGAATGAAGAGAGACAAACCATGTTCTAAACACTAACCCTAAACACACATGAGAGATGAGTGCCATTAAAGTGAAGAATTAGGCTCACTCCTTAAAGGAGGTCTTTCTTGAACTTGATACATTATGTTAAAATGAAGTTAGGCATTCAATTCACCATCCTTAAACACAATTATCTCTTACAAACCTACTTGAGCCTTCTAGAGATTTTTCTTAAAATTAGCCTTATCAAGAACTACCCTATATTGGGAAGTCAAAAGGTTAAGGTTATTAATTTGGAGAAAGGGATAAACTAACTTGTACTTACCTTAGTTGTACCAATTAATGAGCAATACTTGTCACAAATAAATCAATTTCTTTGAAATCAAGGAGAGCATCAATCCACATGCACTTCACCCAAGCCGATACACTTCAAGATCTTGAATTTTTTCGACACTCTAAACCCAAACACTTTTGATAAAAACCTCAAGCCCATACACACTTCACCTAAGCCTATACATTTCAAACCCATAGTTTTGGGGCTTTGATCCTCTTAAAATGGGAGCTCAAGATAATAGATGGCAAGCACTAATAGGGATCAAGGATCGATTATACGCTCTCGAACTCGAGACCTCTCTCAGGTGGTTCATCGAGCTATCCAAGATGAGCTAAGTGTCGAGGAGTAGTGCTTGCCCTTATCTAATCTGCTGAGCTACTTGGCTTTTCATGCTATCTAAGATGTTGCCGAAGTGATCAACCAGCATGCCAATCTAAACCCTCCATTAAACCATAGTCCCAGTGCCAAATCTGAATGCAGCAATCCCTACTATACTAAGGCCTAAACAAAGGCCTACCCCTACTCGGACCACAATACTGTTAGAATAACAATAAAAAAGTGCATGTACTGTCCTTTATTAACATCCTTACTGTCCTTTCTGACAAAGGACGTCCGCATTCCTTCTTCTGCATGATTTCATATTTTCCTTGTAAACTATTTCCTTTTGTTTTTAGCAAATAAGGACCATTCTTTTGTAATTTTGTATAACTTAGGATTTGCTCTAACGGGATGATATAAATACCATCATACTATAAAAATAATATCAGAATATAGAGAATACAATGAACTTTTTCACTCTCGAGCTAAGTGTTCTCCTTACTCTTAAGCTACTCTTATTTAGCTCATTTGAGCATAGACTAGTGGCGAATGACCACCGACCATATTTGTACGTCATATCAAGTGTGAACTGAGTTCATGTAAGGCATTGGTGTGTCATATCCTTCGTCGGTATACGGGAACCCCCTACTCAACCTTCGATTATCATTTACCTTTTAAGCCATCTTGCAACTTGGACCTACCTCTTTGGTTACGTATGATATTGGGTTCATGTATTCATCCATGAGTCCGTATCATCTTGGTATCAAAGCTTGGTTACATTCGGAGCTGGATTCTATTACTATGTTCTTTTAATAGTTCGTCACCGCTCTTGCGTGATAGTGATTCTATTGTTAGCTTTGAAGTTTAGTAGTGAGAAGTATTTTGTATTCTATTTCTCCTGTTTTCGATACGCCAATACAGAGTATGGTTAACTGTGTGTTGGTTGAGAAATTATCATTGTGAAGTAAACATCAATGTTGGATTTAAGTGTATAAGAGACTTTGCGTAACCAAGAAAGTGTACTCAACATGGCCAAGGGCAAGAAGGAAGCTCTTCACCTCAATCGATGGTTGACCGCTTGGATAGGCTTACCGACTTGATAGCTAGCTTGGTGACTGTTATCTAAGAAGACAAACAATAAGCTAGAAATAGCCCCACTAGAGAACGTATTCAACAACAGCAAGGCAATGGTCAGTTTAGTCGGTTTAATGCTCCAACTCACCCACCCCGAGCTAAAGGAGTTGGTAGGAACGTTAAACATAGGTTAGTGCTTAAAGAAATTGAGGAAGAAGTAGAAGGAGATGATGATGTAGAAGAGTACTATGGAGCTGAAGAAAAAAATGTACAAACCCCTAGAGTCGAAGGACTTAGGATGTGAATCCTAAGTTTTTATAGAAGTAGTGATGTCGAAGACTACGTAGATTAGGTAAACACGATTGAAAAGTAGTTTAAATGCTACGAAGTGCCTAACAATGCAAAGGTTACACTTGCTATGTTGAAGTTCATTGGTTATGCCACCTTATGATAAAAGAACTTGTAAGCCACTAGAAGAAGGGAAAGAGAATGAGAGATTAGGAGTTAGGATGACATGAAGAGAGTTATACAGCAAAGGTTCGTATCGAGCTATTATCTACAAGACGCCTTCAAGAGACTATAAGAACTAAGGCAAGGAGGTTCAAGTGTAGATGCTTACATTAAGGAGTTTTAAATGCTAATGATCTGGTGCGAAGTTGTAAAGCTAGAAGATCAAACTATGTCTCAATTCAGTGGCAGATTGAAGTATGAGATTAGAGATGTCCTGAAAACCCTGGACGTTAAGGCGCTCAATGATGTAATCCGAGCCACCTAGAGAATAGAAAGGCGCTAAACAGGAAGATTCCGGCTAACCATTTACTGTCCTAGCAGTAGTCGACCTAGTCCAAGCAAACTTGTGCGAATGGAACTGAGCAAGTTCACTAAGACCCAACCTGATCAAATTACCCGAGTAAAGGAGAAGGAACCTCCTAGGAAGTTTGAGAAGGGTTAAAATTCAAGAAGGAAGATGAGTGAGATCAAGTATTTCAAGTGCTAAGGATTTGGACACATGGCCGCGCAATGTCTGAACAAGCGAATGATGGTGATGAGAGGCGAAACACCTATCGTAGAGGTCGACAGTACAAATAAAGAAGTAGAGGAGCTAAAAGAAGATGGACAAGCCGAACTGTCCGATGAGGAAGTCGTCTACAACGAGGAAGGCAACTTCATGCCAATCGCTCTAGTATTGAGGAGGACGATGAGTGTCAGTCCTATACCCGAAGACAAACAGAGAGAAAATCTCTTTCATATTGGGTGTGAGGTGAACGAATCACTATGCGCGCTGATCGTTAACAATAGGACCTATACTAATGCAGCCTTTGCATTCATGGTCTAACAATTGAAATTACCAACCATGCCCCACCCAAAACCTTACAAGCTTTATTGGCTCAGTGATAAGAAAGCCTTATAAGTGAACAAATAGGTATCTGTGCCGATCTGTATAGGCAGATGTCGAGATGAAGTGCTTTATGATATACTGCCCTTGAGTGCATCCCATCTTCTACTTGGATGACCATGCATGTTTAATCAAGCAGTTATGTATGACGGCAAGAAGAACAAATGTTCTATGGAACATGAAGGAAGAAGGGTGAAATTGAGTCCCATGACTGCCAAGTAGGTAAAGGTTATGCAGTCCCAACTTAGCTAAACCCTGAAGAAGGAGGCTTTGATACTGACCCGAGCCAAACTAAAAAGAGAAATGGAGCTGGAGGGACCTACCTATTTGCTTGTCAAGAGGCTTCTAAAGATGAGACTCAAGGAGGAAGAGTTACCGACTAAGGTAAAAACACTATAGGAGGACTTTGCCAACCTGTTTCTAAAGGAGCTACCAAAGGGTCTACCTTCAATCTGAGGTGTTGAGCATGCGATTGACTTGCAGCTAGGGGCCGCCCTATCGAACAAGCTAGCTTATAGGCTGAACCCTGAATAGGCTATCAAGCTATAGAGTTAAGTAGACAACCTCACAAAGAAAGAGTATGTACACAAGTCCTTGAGCCCCTGCATTGTACCGACCTTATTAGTGCCAAAGAAAGATAGGTCTTGAAGGATATGTGTAGATAGTCGAGCCATCAATCGAATCGCCATCAAGTATAGGTATCCCATACCTAGGCTTAATGACATGCTAGACAAGTTAAGTGGAGCAAAAGTGTTCTCCAAGATCGATCTCAAATATGGATACCATCAAATTCAAATGCGTGAAGGCGATGAGTGGAAGACCACCTTTAAGACACGACATGGTTTGTATAAATGGCTTATAATGCCATTTGGGCTATCTAATGCGCCGAGCACATTCATGTGACTCATGAATCATGTGCTTTGAGAGATACTAGGAAGGTTTGTTGTAGTTTATTTTGATGACATCCTAGTCTACAATCTCAACCTAGAGACGCATCGAGAGCACCTCCGATAAGTGCTTGCCAAACTTCGAGTCGAACAGCTCTACACCATTCTAAAGAAGTGCAATTTCTACCGATCCGAGGTGATCTTCTTAGGATTTGTTATGAGTGGAGGTAGCATCCAAGCTAATGAGGAGAAGATAAGAGCAATTATAGAATGGCCCAAGTTAACCTATTCTGTCGACGTGAGGAGTTTCCACGACTTAGTATCATTCTATCGCCGATTTATAAAGAACTTCAGTACGATTGTGGCCCTACTCACCAAACCTTTGAGGAAGAATGTTGAATTCAGATAAGGTGAGAAAAAGAGGAAGAGTTTTGAGGAAATGAAAGAGAGGCTTACTACAGCCTCTATCTTAGCTCTACTGAGCTTCAACAAGATATTTGAAGTAGAGTGTGATGCATCCAAACTAGGTATAGGTGCTGTACTGATGTAAGAAGGCCAACCTATTACCTACTTCAACGAGAAACTTCGAGGAGCCACACTCAACTATTCCATCTACGACAAAGAGTTTTACTCATTAATCTGAGCCCTAACAGTGTAGCAACACTACCTGTTGCCAAAGGAATTCGTGATCTACACCGATCATGAATCCTTGAGATACCTAAAGAGCCAACCGAAGTTGTCCTAGAGACAAGCCAAGTGGGTTGAGTTCATAGAGGGTTATTCTTATGTCGTAAAATACAAGAATTGATGGAACAATGAAGTGGCTGACACCCTATCGAGATGACATACCTTCCTGACCGAACTGCAGACGAGGTTACTTAGATTTTTAACCATTAAGAATTTATATGCCGAGGACCTACACTTTGGTCCTATCTACGTCTGTTGTGAGGAAGAACGGATACTAGATGACTATTACAGGGAGAACGGATACTTATTCAAGAAGAGGAGGCTATGTATCCCAACCTGTTCCATGCGAAAACTGCTAGTACGTGAGGCGCATAAAGGGGGATTGACAGGACACTTTGGCCAACACCAAACTTATGAGGTATCATCCTCTAGATTCTTTTGGCCAAGGATGAAGAGAGATGTTTGATCCATACTAGAAAGATGTGCAACCTGTCGAAAAGTAAAGAGTCAAGCTAAGCAAGGATACTACTAACCCTTACCAATCCCGACCAAACCATGATCCAAGCTAAGTATGAACTTTATGTTAGGATTACCGAGGACATCCCAACAGAAGGACTCCATCATGGTAGTTATGGATCAATTTAGTAAGATGACAAATTCCTTGCCCTGTTCCAAGACTAACGATGCTTCGGCTACCTCTTTTCTTTTCTTACAGGAGGTGATTAAGCTTCACGACGTACCCAAAACCATAGTTTCGAATTGAGACCCCAAGTTCATGAGCCATTTTTAGAGGATACTTTGGAGGCAATTGGGAACCAAGTTATTGTACAGCATGTCTTGCCATCTACAGATTGATGTGTAAACCGAAGCTGTTGATCGAACTATGGGAACTTTGTTACGAGTCGCTATTGGACGAAACATGGCCAATTGGGATTTGTGTTTGTCAATCATCGAATTCACCTACGATCGAACTGCCTATAGTGCCATAAGCATGTCTCCATTCGAAGTTGCCTATAGGTTCAACCCTGAACTGCTATTAAACCAAGCACCCCTGTCGATGCTTGATGAAGATTGGTTAGCCATCGAGAGAGTTAAGACCATCAAAGCCATGCACTAGAAGGTTGTAGAACAATTGGGTCGAGCTACTATTAAGCTTGAGAAACGAAGCTAAGGATGGAAGAAGAGAGAATTTCGACTAAGCGATTTAGTCTGGATACACCTTAGCAAGGAACAATTCCCAAACTTAAGGAAGAGCAAGTTGTCTCCCAAAGTTGACAGACCTTTCAAAGTGCCTGAAAAGATCAATCCTAATGCCTATAGGATCGAATTACTTAAAGGATACAGAGTCTCAGACTCTTTCAACATTGCCAACCTCCAACCTTATACTTTCAAAGATGAGCAAATTAGGCTTGAACCAGATTTAATCCCAAATCTCAAACAACCCAGAAGGGATGACAAGGATCAAGGATTGATTACACGCTCCCGATCCTGAAGGCCCTCTTAAGTGGTCCATCGAGTTGTCTGAGGTGAGTTAAGCACCAAGGAGTAGTGCTTACCCTAGTCTGATCTACCAAGCTACTTTGCTCTCCATGTGTCGAGCCTGGTTTTTCACCTTCCTTCTTTTTATAAAATAGGCCTTCTTTAAACCAATTAGTATTAAACCCTACCCATTTAATACTGGCCCTTGACTAGGGTTTAAAGAAAACCATTTTTTTTTTCAATTTGAGATTACCTTAAAGTCGCCACCTGACCGGAGTCAGGAAAAACAGTGAAATTATAACCAATTAGGTAGAATGGTTATAACTCAGCCACTAGTCTTATGATTAAAACCAATTTTTTTGTAAAATGGTTTTTAGAAACCAGAGATTTAGGTCCGGGGGTTAAGAATTTTGAACCCTTACGAATACCATTGACTTTTCAAAATTAGAATTAATCTTAAAAATCACCTTTTAATTTTGAAAGACAAGACTTAATTTAATTACTCTAATTGGATAAACAAAACAATCTAAACTAAAGGAAAAGGGAAATTAGGTTTTTTCGTTTTTTACCGTCGCCCTATAGGTGCTTACATACCTATTATTCAGGATCAAGTGTACATAGTTCTTTTAATGAAGACTTTAGTGGGTTAAATTGATTTTAATTTTGGAAACATATCGAATTTTTGTTTTTAATTCAATATAGATTATTTGAGGAAATTTCTAAAAATGAAAGTCCTTATTTGAAACTTTTATTTTTGGAAAATCTAAGAGGGGCCCTAATTTTGAGAAATGATTAATCTTTTATGTTATTTTTTATATATTTTTCTAGAAAATCGATTTTTCTAAGTGATAAAAACAATTATTTAGCCTTATTTTATTTATTTTTCCTTTTATCCTGTTTAATCAATTAATTCATTTATTGCTTATTATATCTTATTTATTTAAACTAATAAAGAAAAATAAAACAAAATTTACTCTTTTTTTCTTCTTCTTTTCTTTTCTTCTTTCTTTTTCTTTTCTTCCATTTTTTTTATTTGATTACATTTACATAAAGAAGTAAAACAAATAAATAAATAAACGGAAAAAAAAATTTTTAAAAAGGGCTTTAGACAAGTTTGAGTGTACGAGTCGGACCTGGACTGGTCAGATCGAGTTGTATAGGTTGGGTTGAACTCCTCTTCTTCAAGCTTCAATGACGATAACCAAGGTGGTTCAAGGCGATTTCGATAGATTTTCTTAGGGGTGAGGGTGGATTTATGAGTATTTTATTGGGTTTATGGGGGGTAGGCGAAGTGCCGCGACTAAAGGAGCTTAGGTTGGTGGTTTTCGAAAGACAACTGTAGGTAGTAGTGGTGGTTCAACCGTGTGGGGTTTGCTAGGTATGATTGGTCGGTTAAGGTGGGCATTTTGGAATGTGGGGAGTTAGATTATAGGTTTAGTTTGGGCTAAGGGTGGTTGAGAATGGTGGTTCGAGGAGAGAGAGGGGCAGCAGTTAAAGTTTGATGGAGGGTGGCTTGGGGAAGCCGCTAGGGGCTATGACGGCGGTTAAGACTGGTCGGGTTAGAGAGCCTAAGCTAAGGGGAGTTCGACCGTAATGGGGTTGGGCTCAGGTTAGGGTAAAGAGAGAGAATCGAAGAGGGAGAGTGCAGGTTAGAAAGAGAAACGGCCGCGAGAGAGAACGAGAACTTGGAAGTTACTCGTGATCAATTATGTGTGTCCATATGAACTCCTCGAAGCTCCTTTAATACTTGAATTTTTCCTAGAAGGTAAGGAAAGCTTGAATTGGATTTGAATGCAAATTCGAGAAAATCAGTTTTTCTTTTTTTTTTTTCTGATTTTTGGAGCTCAAATTGAATGCTCATTTGACTGCATTTGAACGTATTAATGGGTTCAATTCACAGTAGGCTATGTAACGGATGAATTCGTACCATTAAATGGTGTATTTCAACAAGGAGAAAACACGAAATCAAAGGCCAAAGTGAAGGGGTCATGCTATTCTTGAGAAGGAAAAAGGAGGAAAATTGGGGGCAAAATGAGGGACAAAGGAGGGAAAAAGAAGGAAAGTGCTGACATGGCACTAACATAGTGCCACATCAACTGTATTAACCATTCCCAACCTACCACGTGTCATCACGAGACATGTGACAGCTAACGTGGTGCACTACATAACGTCACATCAGTAAGGCCGCCCAACTCGATGCTGCCACGTATCAAGACATGTGGCGCAATCAGATCCTGACACATGGCAATGCTAGTTAACAAAAAAATGAAAAAAGAATAAAAGGCCTCCCTACCTTTATTAGGATTCGAACCCAACACCTCATACTCAAACCCCATCCCTAGTTCATATACTTAACCGTTAAGCCATTGGCATGTGCCTTATCCATATGCTTAACCATATGTACCCATATGGACTCCGTCGGTCTAGACTAGATTTAAATTTAAGCCCAAGTTCAACGGCCAAACTTCTAAACCAAAATAAATATCTACCACAATAAAAAGTTATTTTCTAAAATCTTTTATTTTTTTCAATTTTTCTAATTTTTTTGTAATTTTTCAATTTTCTAACTTTTTTTTTTTTCAAAATTTCCTATTTTCTAAATTTCTCAATTTTTGTGTTTCTTTATCCAAATTTCATACTTTTTATGCTTTTCTTTTTTTTTTTTTAATTTTTGTATTTTTTCCTAAACTTCATATTTTTGGGGTTTTCTTATTTTTCTATTTTTTTGTACTTTTCCTAATTTAAGGCCTATTGAGAAAAGAAAGAAAAATAATAAAAATAGAAATAAAGGGGGAAAAAATTAGGTATCTATACCATGCTATTCAAGATGTTGCCGAGGTGATCAACTAGTATGCCGAGCCAAACCCTCCACTAAACCATAGTCCTAGTACCAAATCAGAATGCAGCAATCCCCACTATGCCAAAGCTTGAATAGAGGCTCACCCATGTTCGAACCACAATACTATCAGAATTACAATAAAACGCATACGCACTATCCTTTCTAACAAAGGATCTTCACGTTCCTTCTTTTGTACGATTTCATATTTTCCTTATAAATTATTTCCTTTTGTTTTTAGCAAATAAGGACCATTCTTTTGTAATTTTCTGTAGCTTAGGATTTACCCTAACGAGATGATATAAATAATGTCATGCTATAAAAATGATATCAAAATACAAAGAATACACTAAACTTTTTCACTCTTGAGCTAAGTGTTTCCCTTACTCTTAAGCTACTCTTATCTAGCTTATTCAAGCATGGACTAGTGGCGAATGACCTCCAGCCATATTTGTGCATCATATCAAGTGTGAAAGGAGTTCATGTGAGGCATTGGTGTGTCATATCCTTCATCGATGCACGGGAACCCCCTACTCTACCTTTGATTATCATTTACCTTTCAAGCTATCTTGCAGCTTGGACCTACTTCTTTGGTTATACATGATATCGAGTTCGTATATTTACCCACGAATTCATATCATGCACCTTGATAAAAAGGGAAGGAAAAAAAAAAAGAGAAAGGAAAGAAAAAAAAAAGAGAAAAAATGAAGAATGACAAGAGAGAAAAGGAATAAGGTGTTTGTATCCAAAAGTCAAATAGAACTTATACGCCTAAGGTAGTCATATATTCAAAAAGCTGATTTTAAAACCCATGGTGGAATTGCAACACTCAAAACCCTAAGCTTTCACAAGAGTACTTAAAGTCGAAGCACAATAAGAGTCTCAAACCCAAAAGCATAAAGCCCTATTTCCATAACCTCGCCCACATGACCATCCTTAATTCAGCTCTTTTAACTAAAGAATTGCACTTATCTTAAGTAATATTTGCTTATGAAACTGAGCTAAGCCCTTGTTCAGTCCATTCTTAGATTCTTGGCTTGTAAACCAGGATAGAGTGTATATGATTTCTTTTAAACCACTACAATGATTTCTTTTCTTAAGTCACTGTCCAAAAGCTTTACATTGTAAGCCCAGAAAAGCCCTAGTTGATTGAATAGGTGTGTCATTTACAAGACAAACTGCAATTTTTGGAATCAGTGTTAAGAGTGAAAATAAGCCTATAAGTATGTAAGGAAGTCTTTGTGGACTAAATATTTCAAAGTAATGGCATCCATTCCTTAGGTGGAAAATAAAGAAGAATTGAATACTTCCTTAGGAACATAAATGATCATTTGCCCTAAGTTTGAAGTTGATGCTTTCAAGTGCTTTCAAAAATCAATGCTTTATGAAGCCATGGTACGAGTTTCGAGGACAAATCCTTTAGCGATCACAAGAAGAAAACAAATTACCATTGAATATTATGGCAGTTTGCCACTAAGATGCAACTTTGAGAGCTAATGAAAATTCTCTAATTGGTTAGCAATTTCCTTAAATAGATTTTTCCAAATTCAAAGTTTTTAAGAGCAAAGAAAAACAAAATCTTTCAAAAGAATTCAGTTGAATCAAGTTTATTCCTATCCTAACATCCTTTCAAAGTCATCTCTTATCATTTCCATAAAGCTTAGAGTTCAAAGCCTTCCATTCTTAAGATTCATAATCATTGCTAGTTCCGTTTATGCTAGAAGAACTAAGCTCTCCATCCATACAAAACGTTCCCATTTATCCACAATAAGTCTCATGAAAGAGATGTCTATCCATTCAAGATAGCTTTTAATAGTCTAATAATCCTTAGCCTTAACTTGCCAATTCAAGCTGGGACCCCTCTAAATAAATCTTTTGAGAAAACCTTCCTTCTTAAAAGATACTGACTAGTCCAAGCCAAGGTATGTCTTTCTTTAGGTTTTGAGGTGATCTGTCCTCTTAAGGATACTCGCCATTCTAAGCCAAGGTTTATTTTTCTTTACATCCTTAAAGAGATCTATCCTCTTCAAAATACTCGCTAGTTGAAGCCAGGGTTATCTCTTAGATTCTTAAGAGATCAGTCCTCTTCAAGATACCTATTAGTCTAAGCTAGGAATAAACCTTTATATTCTTAAGAAAGTTGTCCTCTTAAGGATAATTGACCTTTTAAGTTAGGACCCTATTTATCTAACATTTCAAGTTAGAGTCCTTTTATCCTCACCTTTCAAGCTGAGACCCTATTTATTTGACATTTCAAGTCAAAGTCCTTTTACCCCAAACTTTCAAATCAAGACCCAATTTATCTAACATTTCAAGTCAAAATCATTTTACCTTGACCTTTCAAGTTAGGACCATATTTATTTGACATTTTAAGTTAAAATCTTTTTCCCCTAACCTTTCAAGCCAAGGCCTTATTTATCTAAGCTTTCATGCTAGAGCCTTTTCACCCTGACCTTTCAAGTCAGGACCTTTCTTAGCTAACTCATTGAACTAGAGCCCTTTTTATCTACCAATTTGAGATAAAATCATTCTTAGCTAATCTTTCAAATCAAGATCACTTTTTAACTAATGTTCAAAGTTAGAACTCAACAAAAATAGGCATGTCTTTTTGTCTTTATAAAGAGGTTTTATTCAAACTTCACTACAAAGAGAAGTAGTTACAGACACTCCATTTTTACCACTCTCATATTTCTAAAAATAAAAATAAAAAATTGAAAAATAAATATGATAAAAAGAGTCTGAGTCAAGTTAGTGAGTTAATTAGGATTGAATCAAGTAATAATAAAATATACATGTGATTTAATAAAATTCAAGTCCTTAAAAAATTGAGTTTTATCTAAAATGAATATTTTTGGCAAAGCCCAATGAAATATTTTCAAGTCATGAAGTGTGTTCACTTAAAATTGGTGAAAGTTTCAAATGGGATTTTCATTAAATTTAAATTGAATTTTTCAAATAAACTAAACAAATTAGAAAAAAAAAAAGACTTAAAATTTATTAAGATAAATTTGACTTAAAAATTCATTTTGCATGTATATTTTTCGTCATTTAGTTGTCTTAGGATCGTATTAATTAATCTTTGAAATAATTGGATCAATTTGGTTTTAGGCTTGAAAACCTAATGAGAATTCGGCCTAAGATTTAATGCTTAAATGTTACTAGATGTCATAAATTGATGAGAAAAAAGCTATTGGCTTAGCAGTTAGAGCATGTGCAAGTGACCAACGAGTCTAGGTTCAAGTCCTCCAACCAATAGGCACGCCATTTTCTTTTCCCCCTCTCAACCAATCATGTACATAGCAGATGATATCTATGTCTTCTTTAACAACGAACGGCCATGGTCAAATCTACATTTTAGACTACAAATCTACATTAAATTTGATCAAATCTTCAACATTTTTGGTTGAATTTGGAAGAAAACTTATAAAATTATTATTTAAACACCTAAATATCATAAAGATTTGTTTTAATATTCGCAATATGAAGATTTAAACAAATCAATTTTGAGATGGGATATCAGGCTGCCCAAGCTTCATACGGGTTATCCCAAGCCCTAATTTAGATTCAAACTGCATATTTATAAAAGAAAGTGCTCAAGTAACTTGAAGGAAGTTTTTGGTTTGGAATTAAAAAAGAAAAATCACACTCAAACTAAAGCTTTCTCTCTCTAGAATTCTAAGAACACTGTCTCATTTCTCTCTTTATAATTTCTTTGTGTTAACGAAAAATTGAGAGAAATAAAGTCTAGATTTATGTTTTTGAGTGTGTTTATAGCAGGAAAAGGGGTTTCTTTCGCTTCTATTCATCAAGCACGCGATGAATCAAAGACCAAGGGCAAAGCCATAGTGGGTGGTTGAAAGCACCACCACCAAGCAACTTGATTAGAAAATAACAACACAGACTCATTCTTGGTACCCGAAAAGTTAGGATCTGACACCCTTTAGCAAGCTAACGACCGCCTGATTGCTGCTAGCAAGATTCTTCAACTGCTGTTCTCCTTCACACTTACCATACAAGTTGCAAGTATGGACCCGAACCCAAGATTCGAACCCATGTCTGCCTACCCCACAATTAGACTAACCCACTCTTACATAGTTTAGGTTGTTCTTTCATTTTCATTTTATTTATTTAATATTTGATTAGTCTATTAATTTTTAATTTTTATAGTTTATTCCTACGAGTTATCTATACTAACTTTGTTTAATATTTTTTTTTGTGTAGGATATTTTTTGGCTTAGTTATAGTCCCTATTTATTTATTTTGTTTATTTTTTAAAATTTTCAATATTTAACAAGTGTATATTATTAGTAGGTGATCTTAACTTGCACAATTAGAGTTTTTGCATGGAATCTCACTAACATGCATCTTTTGAAGGTTCTTGTGTTCATTAGATTTTTTTTTTATTTTAATTTCATTTTTCAGTATCTCTTAGAGTGAATTGCGTGGTTGCTATATAAATCACATATTGAGGATAACAATTGCATACTTATAATAAAAGTCACATCTTTAGTATAAATTGTATGTTTAAAATATGAATTGCATATTTATAATAAAAATTCATGTTTTTGCAAAGTATTGCATAAAATTGCATTTTTTAGAAAAGAATTGCATCTTTTTAGTTAAAATTACATTGCTTAGGAAAAATTGTAGATTTTCTTTAAAAATTGCATATTTTAATCCATTTCATAAAAATTAGAATCTTTTAATAAATTATATATTTTGTTAACATTTGTCAATTTTTCATGACATTTGAATCTTGCATATAAAGATTCCATTGTTAGGAAAAATCGCATTTTTATCAAAATTCATGTCCTTTAGGATAAGATTTGTATCTTTTACACTAAAGTTGATTATTTTAGAAGATTTCAGTAAGTATTGCATTTTTCGTAAAACTCACAATTTTAGGTACTTCAAGGATTTTTCTAAGAAAGAAGTTATTATTTTGTCACATAGATTTGGCTTTTTGAAAAAACAAAAAAATTTTAATTTGTTTTTTTTTTAAAAAATAGTTTGTTTAGATTTTCTAAAATTGGGCAACAAAAATTAGGGTTTTTTAGGATTTTTCTTAAGTAAAAATAAATCATCTAAAAACATAAACTTGGGCATTTTTCAAAAATAAAGTAAATACGCATACCAAAGTTTCCTAAAAAAAAGTCAAAACTACATTAGTTTAATCCTGACTAACAAATATATAGGTATCTTCGAGGCAACTATAAAATTTTTCCTTTTTTTTAAAGGTAAATTCGTAATAAAAAATGATAAAAAAAAATTAATTTTCACATTTTTGTATAATTTTTTATTTTTTATAAAAATTGTAAATAATAAAGGTCTATTAGTTAGTTTTTTTTTTTTTAATTTCTACATTGTGACTTTGTTTTAATTATTCTCCAAACTCATTTTTTTTTGTTTATTTTCTCAAAAATTAAGTTTTTTTGGAAAATTCGTAGACTAGTGACCTGATAGGGGTTTTTCCATCCAAAAAATCTAATCTTATTTTTTTTTTTACTAGTTTTACTAGTTGGCGACTCTAAAATTATTTTTCAATCAAATACTTTTCAAACAATTTTTAAAAAATTTTTTTTTTCCTTAATTTAATATTGAGTAGGTTATATTAAGCAAGCTAGGCTTAATATAGGTTAAATTAAGGAATATCAAATGTTGAGCCTTATTTTGATTTTCCTTAATCTAATCCATACTACTTAGCCCAATTCACTTAATATAAATTATTCAAAATTAAAATAAAGAAAAAATTTTGCTTTAAAAATGTCTAAAAATATTTTTTAAAAATCAACTAGATTTGCTAACTAATAAAAATTGGTTAAAAGTAGGATTAGGGTTAGCGAGCGAAAATAAAGATGCAATCAGTGTGAGTTCAAGGCAAGTTTTGTCAAACTCGAACCCAATCCTATAGGGTTTAGCATTTCCCAAAACCTTATAAAGTTTTACTCATTATTCCCAAAACCTAACTCTATAGGGTTCTTAACCCTATAGGGACAAGTTTTTATAGGGTTTAAATAGGATTAAAGAGATAATAGAAGAAAAAGAAATTAAGTAGAATTAGAATTATATTTATTAACTTACACAGTAATAAAATTTGAGAATCAAATGCATTGTACATTGTAAAACTTGTATAAGATATGCATTTTTCATAATTAAGAGTGAATATTTTTATTAATATATATATTTTTTATTGAGTCAGGTTTCCCACTGAGTTCTTTCGTAATCCTAAAACCTAACTCTAAACCCTTTAAGGTTTTGAATCATATTCTAAAATCCAACCTTAAACCCTATAGGATAATATCTTATAGGATTTTTATCAAGTTAGACGGGTCAAGTACTCTTTAATGATCTACTCAGTTACATCTATAGTTAGAAAAACCTTAATCAAGCCACTGGTCCACAAATATATATATATATATATATATATATGTATGTATTTTCTCAAAATTAAAAAGAAAACCCTAAAAATACCTAAAGACCAAATTAAAAATTTTTCATGTTTTGGAAAACCCAACTAAGCAACAAAATTTTTTTTTAATCTCTTCTTTTTTATTTTATTTCATGAAATACCCTAAAATACCTAATTTAGGAAAAATATGCAATCCCTCACCAAAAAATGTAATTTTTATACAAATATGTAATTTTTATGAGTACATGGAAAAAGATACAATTTTTCACTAAGAAACGCAATTTTACCAACCAATAGCAATCAACGTGAAAAGACATGCAAAAACTCATGTCAGTGAATATTTTACTCAACATTCTAATCATGCAAACCACTAATATCATGTATTAATTATATACATATTCTAAAACTAAGAAATAAAGCAATAATAAAATAAATAAATAGAAACTACAACTAATGCTAAAAATAAAAAAGCTACATAAAAAAATAAACTTATTATAGATATTAATAATAATTCTTTTACGTAGAAACTAAACTAACTAAGCTAAAATGAAATAAAATCATAAAATAAAACAAAATATAGAAATAAAAAAAAAATCAAAATCTACCTATCCTAAATCCAACAAATGAGTCAGATTAGGTCTAAAGGTGTGTAGGTTGGTTCGATTGTAAGGCTCCAATTGGATTTGAGTCAGATCGTGACATAAACCAAGTGTAGCTACCATGAAGGCTTCACATAAGGCTTTCCAATCACTAAATCAAGTAGGAAAACACATTTAGTATCAACACCTCGATTTATGGTGGCCGTTTGGTGGTTTTTTGAAAGTAGGTGGCAATAGCAATTGTTTGAGTAACGCATCTAGGGGTGCTTTAAGTTAGAGTGAAGGGTATTTTTGGGGCTTTTGTGTGTGAGGAACTCGTTGGTGGGGTTAGTTTTAGATGAGGACCAATGTTTATTTATGTTTCAATATGGGCCGTGTGTGCTGGTTAAGGTTTAGGTTAGAGACTAAGCTAAGGGTTAGGCTAAACTTGGGAGTAGTTAGGTTTAAATGATTGGGTAGTGGTGGTTTATGTGTAGTGGTGATATGTACATGTGTCGTAAGATAAAGAGAAAGTGGCATCAAGTTAGTGAGAGAAAGTGGATAGGTGTTTGTGATTTTTTCTGGTGAAAATTGGACGTTATTAATATTTCCCAAACTTTTTTTTATAGTTTTGTAGTTCAAATCTTATTTTTTTTTAGCTAAGGATCAACACATTCAAGATTCAACTAACCGAGTTTACCCCTTCTTTAGATTCTATCAAACCTTTATTAGATAGATATTATCACAAATTTTTAAAGATTTAGTCTTTTTGATAATGATTTACTAAGATTCCAACTAAATCAACAAAAAATTATTAAAGATTTGATGAAATCCATTAAAGAATCAGTTCTAAAAGGTGCTCGACTTTCCCTCTCTTTCTTGACATTTTCTCTACTGTTGGAAAGAGATGGTCACGAGCATGGCATGTAAGTAGGCCGAAAAGAAATTTGCGCATATGGACTCTTGAGTAACTGAACTCATAACTTGAAGCTCCTAAACACAAGCCTTAACCAAGTCATTTATGACTAATTTTCTCCACATATAATCCAAACCAATTTTATTTATGCCTTATGTTTGTGGGCCAAATTTATGTTAAGCCTTTAAAACCCTAAACTAATCTAACCCAATACCTTTATGGATTAATTAAAATAACCTTAAGAAAACTAAATAATTAAAACATATATGTGAAAAGAAATTTTCACCTTAAATTTATTTTGATAAACTTCAAGTCCTAATTTAATTTGTCCAGTTTATTTGTTAAAAAATTCAATTTAAATTTGGTGAAAGTCCTACTTGAAACTTCTACCAATTATAATTGAATATACAAAATATTTTGTTAAACTTTTATAAAAAAAAAATTATTTCAAACAAAACTCTAATTTCCTAAGAACTCAAAATTTATTAAATCGTATGTATATCTTTGATTATAAAATTGCTTCTCCGACCCACCAACCTAACTCGAACACTTTTAACATTGTATTTTTCAATTTTTTTGTATTTTTCTCGATTTTTATTTTATTTTTTATTTTCCTATAAACTTGGCAAAAAAATAAAAATAAAATCTAGACAAAGAGTGGCAAAAAGGGAGTGTTTATAGCTACCTTTCTTTATAATAAAGTTTAAACAAATCTTTGCTAAGTCATAGCTTAAATTGGTGGGGTAAAAGAAACCTAACCTAATCGGTTGAGTAAGTAAAGTTCCCAGCTTGCAAGAGCAAGTATCCTTAAGAGGATAGATCTCTTAAGAATCTTTCTTTAAAAAAAAAAAAATCCTAGCTTGAATGGGTAGGTACCCTTAAGAGGATAAATCTCCTAAGAATCCAAAAGGCAACTTTGGCTTAAACTAGCAAGTATTCGTAAGATGATGGATCTCTTAAGAATCTAAAAGATAACCCTAACTAAATTGGTGGATATCTATAAGAGGATAGATCTCTTAAGAATCTAAAAAACAACCCCAGATTGAACTAGTGGGTGTCCTTAAGAGGATAGATCATTTTCTTAAAAGGATATATCTTTTGAAGAAATAGCTTCCCAAAAAGGTTTGAAAAGGAACACTTTCAAACCTTTGGATAACTAATGTTCCTTTATGAAGGACAATAGAAGTTCGTATAGTGAATCTTTTATGGAAAAACTAAAGTTTCTAAAATTCTCGCTAACTTGTCATAGGAAAACTAAAGCTGCTAAATTTTCTCACAATATAAGATAATCAAGGTTCCTGAGTTAAATTAACTAAGGATGGCTAAGATTCTCAAATTATAAGATAAACAAACTTCCTAAGTTTAAGGAAAACTAAGGTTCTTGAATCATAAGATAACCAAAGTTCTTAGGTTTAAGGGTAACTAAGAAATCTAAATCATAAGATCACCAAAGTTCCTAAGTTCAAGATTGATTAGGGTTCCTGAATCATAAGATAAAATAACCAAAGTTCTAAAAGATAACCGACATTCTTAAGGATAACAAAGGATTCTAAATTATAAGATAACCAAAAGTCCTAAGGATAGCTAAGGTTCCAAAAACTTTATAAGATGATCAAAGCTCCTTAAGGTCAATTAAGATTATTGAATGTGAGATAACCAAAGTTCCTAAGGATAATTAGGGTTCATGTTCACAAATTCTCAGAATTTCATTATTGAAAACTAAAGAGAAATGTGCTATTGACGACTTTTCTTTGCTAACTAGTGAAGAAAATTACCAACTTTAAGTATTACAAATTAGCACCATGCTCATTCTTTTAGCCTATTGGCCACTTATTCTTCATCCTTGATTGTTTATCTGTTATTCAGGTGGGAATAGGAAAAGGCTTCCACTTGTTCCTCTTGCTTTAGAGAGTCTCATTCATTACTAAATAAATTGCTTTCTCAAGCCCTTGGGACACTATTGGCTTTGTTTTAAAATGCTTCATAATCTTCCAAGGCAAAGTATTTCATTTTTTAATTGCTTAGTCCAAGAGGACTTCCTCACACTCTGCAATAGTTTAATTTCCACTCATGACTACAATTCCAAAAATTATGGTAATTTTTGTAAGTGATATGTTTTGATTGATCTAATAATTCTTTAACTCAAGATTCTAACATAGGCATCTAGTCATCGGCCTAAAACAAAGGAAATATTAATGTGTTTGCTAATTTTAGAACAATTAATATCTCAACCTAGGTTTATGAGTTAAGAACCTTAACGACTAAATACTAAGATGAACTCGCCTTAGTATAAGTGACAAGTTACCTTAGGATAACCTTTGGAAGGTTGGTATTGTATGTAAGCTCAAGCTTTGAGACAGTTAAAGATTTTTGGCTTGTTTTTGGAAGGAGACTCGAGTAATCATCTCACTTTTTCCTTTCTTTTCTTCTTTTTTTTTTTTTCTTTTTCAATTCAATGAGGAGATCGCTTGGTACTTTTCTCAAGCTTTTTTATGTAAGGGTTTTGCAACTTAAAGTGTTTATAAATGTTTACTAGAATTGTACTTTTCTTTTTTCTCCTAAATTGATGACCCTAACCTCCCGATTGCCCTAGTGCAAGATGATTCTTAACAGTAATTGATGACCTTAACCTCTCGATTGCCTTAGTGCAAGATGATTCTTGACAGGGTTTAATTTCAAAAAAATTCCTCAAAGGCTCAAAGGGGATAACAAAGGGTAAAATGTATTTAAGGTAGTAAAATGAATGTCTGTTGTCATTTTAATCTATGTATCACATGCAAGATAGATCTCCTTTAAGGAATGAGTCTTAGCCTTACTTTAATATCTCTCAACTCTCATAAGTGTTTTAGGGACAATGGTTAAGATCAAGGCTTACCTCTTATCATTCTAAATTTTTCCAATGATGTAATACTCTTCCTTAATTAAAAGAATTAGAAGCATTTTATGCATTTATGTTTGCTGATATTTGCCTTAGTCTTATTTGATAAGACTAGATATTCTATGAGGGCCTAATGGGTTACATGCCCTTATGTCTTAAAATGATTGCCCCAAGCGCTTGCACATCTAATTCAACCAACAATGAGACAATAGGGAAAATGAACCAAAAGATAAATTTTATTCTCAAAAACTATTTCAATAGCTTCAAATAATCATAACAAAAATGGAAAAGCCATTCTACTAATTATTCAAGGTAGTTCTCCTCTCATGCTGCTTACTTTGTCCGACTGACCTTCACTTTTCAAAAGAATGGGAAAAGAATCTGGATGGACCAACCCAGCATCAATCAAATCATGTATTTTATTCTTTAAACTCTAATCAATGTTTGTACATACCCTTTCTAGCCTATATGGTAGTCACAGTAAGCTTCTAGATCAACATTCCATAGCCTATAGTTTGATTTGGGGACCTTGCATTTGATTTTCTTTGCATCCCTCAGTTAGTGAAAACCTTGAGATAGGAGTATAGGAATTAGGGTAAACTCCCTCTTCTATGGTTTAGGAAATTATTTGCTTGGTGTTAGCTTATGAGAAACATAGGGCCTTAATGCTATTACTGTAGGGCTTCCACCATGTCCTATAGGATTCACCATATCAATAGTGCTTTTTTTAGATGGCTTTGTGAATATTGCCTTCTCTTTTGTTTGATTCAACTTCACCAACCTTCCAACACGTAAGGCTTCCTCAATTCCTCCCTTAACTACCATAGCATCTGCGAAACTAGCTGTTACATTACCTAACAAGTGTCCATAATATGGCTTGTCCAAGGTGTTGATAAATATGTAAGTCATGTCCTTTTTTGGTATAGGAGGATTGACTCAAGCTACCATTCCTTAAATGATTCATTAGGCTTCATGCACCTATTATTCAATTCCCATATGGAAGGGGCCACTTCAATATTGAATTTTTACTAATTGTAGAAAGCATGAACTAACTTATCATAGGTGTTAATCTCATTAAGATCAAGCTAAACATACCAAGTCAAAGTGAGCCTAATCAAACTATCCCAAAACATCCGTACCATTAGCTTATCATACTTGGCATAATTGGTCACTTTTCTTAATGTAAAGCCTGATGTGAATCTTTAGGAAACCAATGCAATCGTATTTCTCAGAATCAAGCACTTTGCATTTTTAGGGAATGCATCATCTTCATAAAGTTGGAAACTAAACCATTGTTCTAATTCAACTACTACCTCAAGTGCTTTTATCTTCTCAGTGATTTTCTACATGACTTCCTTTTCCATATCCCTTTGCTTCTTTTTGAGTTCCTTTATCAATTCCTCTACTCTAAGGCTTGATTAAACATCATCCATCTTACGAGGCAGGGTTAGCTCTCATTACAATCTACCTATGAGGTCCTATGAGCATTAAATACCCCAACAATAGTGGTGAAGGCTTAGACCTATTCAGTTATTTTAGCATGTACTACTCCAATGTAACACATCATAGGTCAAAGTTGTTGCTATCAGCCATCTTAGCTTTAGAATAAATGGCTATAAGCTCTAGAAATGAGCATAACCCCTTATGAGCAATAACTCAAAGCCTATAAAATTTGAACTTGTTAGCAGATTTTTTCTTTGAAAAACTTATGATTTTTTTTTATAACTTTATTTTAAAAACATTTGAAAACTTGCAAAAAACAAAAAAATCAAGATCTATGTTACAAATAGGATCACTAACATCTCCTACTTTATTAGAAGAATTAAAAAATTATAGGGATGAAGGGAAAGAGTGACTATTTTACAAGGTTATAAGTAAAATTTTTTCTTTTCTTTTGTTTTTTCATTAGAAACTTTTAAAAGCCTTTCTTATTCGTGGAAGCTAAAGGGAACCTATGCTATAAACAACCGGAATGCAAACATTGCCTAACAAATAGGAGAAGTTTGTTATAGAGGGGACATGATGAATACAACAAAGCTACAAAGGGAACAACTAATGATTAAAGGGTGATTATTTTACAAGGGTAATTGCCTAGTGTTACAAAATGGTGACAAGGAAACAATCTAGGAATGACAACTATTTATATATCAAGGGTGACAAATATTTACAAATCTAAGTATTTTTTATGTATCGCTTTCTTATTTTACATGCCCCTGTCTTATTGTACAAAAATTTTTCAATACAACAAGCAATAACAAATAATGTAGTAAGCGAAAATACTAAAACTAAACATATAGATCGTATACAAATAAAGCACATGCATGTAGTTCTAGGGTTGGCAACTAGATCATAGTGCGATAATCTATTATTATAAAAATTTTCCAATTGTAAATTTATTATAACTCCATGAATACATTGATGTGAGCACAAATGACCTAGATCCTTATTAATGTTACAATTTTTCTACAAGTACAAATAGTGAATAAAGTATAGGGAAAATTTTACAAAAACAAATATCATATAATAGGTTACAGGGATTTTTTTTTTAACATTAAAAAGAAGACAACGAAATAGTATACAACTACTATATCACACAAAGAAATAATAAAGCTGCAGTTCCTTACTTATGATTGTATATTTTTTGAAAAACATCGTTTTAATATTCATTTGCTAGCCCATAAATGATTCAATGCAGTTTGGTGGGTTTTAAAAGTCCTCAAGCTCTACAATCTCTTATAAATTTTGAAGAAATAGGTCACAAGCTACATTGAAGCAAGAGTGGGCTTGCTTATCACCAAAAAGTGAGGGTAAATGTAAACCCTGCAAGTTTTAAGCTTAGTTAAAGGCTAAATAAGAGAGAGAACTAATGAATAATCCCTAGAACCCAACAAAAATATAAAGATGGAAACCCTTAATAAGAGGACCAAACCCTAAATAATAAGTCAAAAAACCCTAAATAAGAAAATTGAAAACCCTAAAGTGAGTTCAACCTTAAAACCCTAATTATATGCATAAGATCCTAATACAAAGGAAACCCTAAAACGGCTATAAGATCCAAACAAATCCATTGAAACCCTAAAGAAATGAGAAGAATTAAACCTAAAACCATAAAGTATTAAACGTGTATGCAAATCGATAACTATAAATAGGGCCAAAACCTTAGGAAAACCCTAAGGGTACACATGGGATATGAAAACTAATTAAATTAAAATAATAAAATGTAACAAAGCCTTAGAATATTCCTAATTATGCTTAATTAGACTCAATTGTGTTTAATCGTGCTAATCACACAATAAACCCTAACCAACCGTCATTACATCTTAATTAACAACAAGATAATCACAATTAATGACAAAAGACAAGAGGATTAATTAGCAGGACTAAGGAAAATTGTGCATAAGGAGACAAGATTATGCTAAAAAGGGTTAAAAACATATGAAGGTATATGGTACATATGGGGACCATGTCCCATGCACCCAAAAACAATCCATTCTGAATCCTTACTCCCATGCCAACCACTTCAATCCAAAAATCTCTAATTTTCTTTCATTTTCATCCTTATTCACTATACACAAATACTCTTAAAATCTCTCTAAAAAACCACTCAAAAATCTCACTCAAATACCACCATTACCACAGTTGTGCACCTAACCGCCAGCCACTACCGCACCTCCACCACTCCACCACCAAGCCACATACTACCCTCATACGTCTCCCTAATCGACTAATACACCTACACCCACCTTTTCCCTCACTAAGTTCACGGCACACAAAAGAAGGACCATTGCATCTTCACTCCAGTACGTTATCTAGCCTTGTTTTCTTTAGTTTTTCCTTAAGATTTATACGAGTTTTTCACACTTTAAACACACATAGAGGCATGAACATATATGTTCTAGAGTTTTTGAGTAATGTAATGTAGGGTGAGTCAAGATAATGTACAAACTAGGCTTACTAGTTCAAGTAGTAGCATCAACATGTAATATAGTTAAGTGGTTGTTGGGTTTTGATAACAAAATAACAAGAAACATGCAATAGCATTGATATCTCAAGCTTGCCACCACCTTCATGTTAGGATTCCAACATGGTCTCATTACATTAGGTAGAAAAATCAACTTACAATATGTAAAAATGTGATTTAGATCAAGGAAATGCACTAAAATGGATGACATAGTAGAAGTGTAGAAAGAGCCTCAAAAAACCTATTTTGGCCGGCACTTGTAGCATGTGTAAAGGTTTTCAAATTTTGATTTATTAGCTTAATAACATGATTAATTAGTGTTAAGTATGATTTATGGTGTGATTAATCAAGCTAAGTAAGGTAATGATGAGTGATAGGTTCCTATTTGCATATATTTTATATAGTGATTTTTTATGATTTTCCTTTGAAATTTGCATTTATTTTTAGACAATGATACTTAATTGAGTAACATTTTGTTTTTTAGGTTTTGAAACAATCTACGTGAGAAAATGAGAAGATAGAAACAAGTCTCACTCAATTTGAAGCTAAAATAAGCAAATTATGAAGGTTTAAAGATCAACACAATCGAACAACATAACTAATGGATCATTGGAAGTTTAGACGTAAGGAGTTACTCATGGATGATCTTTAGTGCCTAGTCTACACCAACACTAAGCTCATTCATATACTTAAGCACGAGTCCTAGTTGGGAGGACATTTTGGATAGCCACTAAAGGTAGCCTTCTTGGTTAATGACAATTACCAACCACAGGTTGCAAAGTTTGGCGAGTGGAGACCAATTAGACATAGGATTGCTTTTGCTAAAGATCACAAAGGCCACCATCTGGCCCTATTAGAGATGAATATTAATTGGGTTGTAGACACTCTTTAGGAAGAGATGGAGTTGAACTATGGACTTTCACCTTTGTCTGATGATTAAGATGACTAGCTAAAGAAGCAGATTCCCAAGACTCTTATTCCAACTCCAATGGAGGTCAACTCATTTGGACAGGATCCATCTTAAGAGGAGGATCCACCTAAGCCTATGTCCCCTATTGTACCTATTTCTGACCTTGACTACTCGATGAAGCCAAGCGATGGTGGGGCAGAAATACAGGTAAATAGAATAGTGCTCGATCCTTTGCTACTTGTAGTACAAGATCCAGAAGAGGAAGATTGGTTAGAGTTAGACAAACACAACAAGCCTTCTACTTTCTCTAGTGTGGATTCAAATGGAGGTGACTTTGATGATTCTAGTTGTGCAAGGTTTGACGACCTAGAGGATGATGAGAGTATTGGGGTTGGTTCAACTATCGGCCCATTGATATAGTAGTTAGATTGAGTTGTTGTAGTTAAGGTCACTATGTTTTAGATGTACTTATCTTGAGTATGTGATATGAGTTGTAGTATCGTGTTTCTAAGAATTCACTATGAAACTCTTATATATGCTTAGACATAGTATTGATGGAGATTCACTCTTTAGAAGTGATCACCTTTAGTGTAACCTCATGATTAACTAAAATTAATGAAAAAGGATGACTTTATTTATTCAATATGTGTATTTTGTAATATTGTGTCTTGTTGTTCAGATTGATAGTATTCTCTACTAAAGGTTTACCTAAATAGTTTCTAGCATTGGGCACGAGAGAGGCCAGGGAGACCTCCAATGAGAAGTGATCCCCTAGAGGATCTTCTAATGGATCATCCAAAGGATCTACCAATGCAAGTTTCATAGAGGGACCGTACAAAAGAGGTGCTAGCTACAGTACAGGAGATGCTGAGAACCTTCTATTAGAGGGATAGGACACCTCTATCTCATACTCTACCTCTTATACCAATTGAGGAGGTGCCACCACCACCGCCTCCTATTGCATAAGTGCATTTAGTTCCTATAGCACCCCCAAATACCAAGCCTCAAAGGTCTATGATGCTGAAGTTTATGAAATGTACCAAATACTTTGATGGGGTTGCAGGTTGCCCCGAAGAAGCTGAGGATTGGCTCATGTAGATTAAGCATACTTTTGAGGCATTTAAGGATTACCTATGGTACTTATATGCTAAGGCTTCACGCTAAGACTTGGTGGGAGGCTAAGAGGAAGATAGTGAGAGGTCCGATCACTTAAGAAGTGTTTAAGAGGGAGTTCATATCAAATTATTTTCTAGAGACCTTGAGGTTGCCTTATAGTGATGCTTTTCTATCCATCTAAAAAGGAAACCATACTCTAAATCAATATAAGTATAATTTTAATAGACTATTACAATCTACTAATTAGGAGATTCAGGTCAGTGACAAGCTAAAGACCTAAGTGTTTATCAGGAGATTGGATTCTGAGACACACACCAAGTATGCAAGTTCCAACCTAGAGATTTCAGAGAAGTAGTTGAGATGGCAAGAACTATCGAAAGTGCTAAAGATTCTGAGGACAAAAGTAAAAGACACAAGGTGAACATGTTCAGGAAAAGACCATTTGAAGGACCTAGGTTTTTTAAGAAAAGGAAAAAGATCATGTAGATCCATAGTCGACAGTTGAGGCTACTTGTTCCAAGTTTAGGTGCAGTAAGATGTTAGAAGTATAAGGGAGCACATTACTCAAGAGAATGCCCCCGACTTTCGTACAGATGTTTTCTTTGTAGAGATGGTAGCCACTGCATAGCTAAGTATCCTAAGAGAGCTAATATGACATGTTTTGTATCTAAGCAAACAGGGTACGTTGCTCTTAATTGTCTATAGAGGAAGACTGTATAGGGCACCCAACCAACTTACCCTATGGCACTTCTAAGTTTCCTAATTGCCTCGAGACAGATAAGTGGGCTAGGACCTGCATAGGTTAGAGTAAGCATACCCGCACATGTAAAAGTTTATAATCTAGAGGGCAAGTAGGACTATGTAGATGATGGAGATGATGAGGCTATTGTAGATATTGAGGAGGGAGATGCTGTTAATACAAGACTTGTTTTAGGTATGTGATTTATCCTTTTCTATTCTTTCCTTCGTGGATTTATAACATTTAATAAAGTATAGAAGACTATGAAAAAGTGTTGAAGAACTAAAAGACATCTTAATGAAAAGTTAAATGATGAAAATTGTGGATTGGTTTAGGGAATATCCATGTCTCCAACCTACCTTTATACACTTTGTTTGATACAAAAGCGACTCACTCTTTTATCACACCTAAGATTGTCGAGAAGGCTGGATTACAAGTGATGACTTTAGAGTCCAGTAATCAATGTGCAAAAAGATGCAATTTTTTACTAAGAAACACAATTTTACTAACCAGCAATAATCAACATGAAAAGACTTGCAAAAACTCTTGTCATGAATATTCTACTCAATATCCTAATCATGCAAACCACTAATATCACATATCAATGATATACATTTGCTACAATAAAGCAATAATAAAAAGAAATTAAGTAAATAAATATAACTACAACTAATGCTAAAGATAAAAAACCTGCTTAAAAATTAAACCAAGTTAGTATAGGTATTAATAATAATTCTTTTATGTAGAAAATAAACTAACTAGATGAAAATGAGATAAAATCAATGAATAAATCAAAATAAAGAAATTAAAAAAAAAATCAAAACCCACATATCCTAATTCCAACACGGGAGTCAGATTAGGTCTAGGGGTGCACAAATTAGCTCAATCATAAGTTTTAGGGCTCCAATGGAGTTCAAGTAAGATCTTAGCTAAAACCAAGTGCAATGATGGCAAGGGCTTTGCATGAGGCTTTCCAATCAATGAATCAAGCATAGAACTTGATTTTTGTGAGAAAGTTATTGACAAAAATACGTTTGGTACCAATGCCTCGATTATGGTGGCCGTTTGGTGGTGTTTTGAAAATAGGTGGTGGTGGTAATTGTTTGAGTGGCATGTCTAGGGGCATTTTGAGTTGGAGCAAAGGGTGTTGCTAAGGTTTTCAAGTGTGAGGAACTTGTTGGTGGGGTTAGTCTTAGATAAGGAACAGTGTTTACTGGTGTTTCGATATGGGTTACGCGTAATGGTTAGGGTTTAGGTTAAAGACTAGGCTATGGGTTGTAGCTACACTTGGGAGTGGTTGGGTTTAAATGCTTGGGTAATGGTGGTGCATGTATGGTGGTTAATTTGTATGGTGGTTGTGTATATGTGAGTCATGAGTTAGAGATAGAGTGGCATCAAGGTAGTGAGAAAAAGCGAATAGGTATGTGTTCATGATTTTATCTATTGAAAATTAGATGTTCATGATGTTTCTTAAACATGTTTTTATGGTTTTGCAATTCAAATCTTGTCTTTTTAGCTTTAGATCAATATATATAAGATTTAATTGGCCATAGAGGGAGTTCACCCCTTCTGTAGATTCTATCGAATGTTTATTAGATAAACATTATCATAAATTTTTAAAGATGCAATCATTTTGATGATGATTTACTAAGATTCCAACTAAATCTACAAAAAAATTATTGAAGATTTGATAAAATATGTTGAAAAATCAAGTTCTAGAAGGTACACAATTTTCCCTCTCTTTCTTGGCATTAGGAAAGAGATGAATGCACATATGCATGCTTGAGGGAACAAACTTATGACCTGAAGTTCCCACACATACACCCTAACCAGTTGAGATGTGCTCGATTTTCTCAACGTATAATGTAGCCCAATTCCTTATGTCCTTAGGCCAAATTTATGTTAGGCCTTTAAACTCCAAAACCAAATCTAACCCAATAGCTTTTTAGATTAATTAAAATAACCCTAAGATAACTAAATAATTAAAAATATACATGCAAAAAGAACTTTTTACCTTGAATTTATTTTGATAAATTTCAAGTCCTAATTTAATTCATCCAATTTATTTATTGAAAAATTCAATTTAAATTTGGTGAAAGCCCCTCTTGAAACTCCCACCAATTTTAATTGAATACACAAAATGTTTCACTGGACTTTTATCATAAAATTTATTTCAAATAAAACCTAATATTTTCAAGAACTCGAAATTTACCAAATTGCATTTATATCTTTGATTATAAAATTTCCTTTTTTGATCTACTAACCTAACTCAAACACTTTTGGCACTTTATATTTTTTTTTTCAATTTTTTTGTATTTTTCTCAATTTTATTTTTTACATAATTTTTTAAATTTTGGTATTTTCTTGTAAACTTGGCCAAAATAAAAATAAAATATAGACGCAGAGTTATAAAAATAGAGTGTCAACAGTAATATAATGAATGTAGTAGTTATGATAGTCAAAGTGGTAGTAAAGGTAAGATTATAGTGACAATGATTTATTTTAATGATATTGGTGGTAACGGTGGTATGTTAATGTCTTAAGGTTATAATGAAGGTAATGAAGGTGGTATGGTAGTGGCAATGTGAGTTGTGGTGGTAGTACGAAGTAATAATATGTTGATGGTGGTGGTAAATTAGTGCTAATGTTGTATGGATGAATGTGGTAACAATGCTAACAATGATAATGATAGAAATAAGGATAGCAATGATGGTACGAGTGGTAACAATAGTAAGATTAATATGGTGATGGTGAGATGGTAATAGTGATGATGGTGGTGATAATAGTGAGGTGTTGTTTGAGTAAAAATAAAAAAGGTTATTAGTATTATGTTTTAGTTAAGAAATTTTGTTTTATTATGTTACAAGCTTTTTTATAAAACTAAATGGACAAAAATTTTAAAATTTTTGTCTAATAATGTAAGGGGAGTCTTGTCCAATTGTAAACTTGTTTTACAAGCCAAACATTATAAAATAAGTTTCGTTCGATCCAATACCTTAAGGAGTTACCCACTAGACATCAACTAGAAATGAAGGTCATAAACTTAACCTATAGTAAGTACATCTCCTACAATGAAAATGTGTATTGACAACCTTTGAGGATTTAGCCAAAAAAAAAAAAAAAAAAGAGAGAGAGACAACATTTGAGGGGGAAAAAAAATCTACAAGAAAATGAAAATTTAATACTTTATTTGATAAAAACTTGCACAAAAAGGTAAATAGCTACACTAATTGAAGTAAAAACAACAAGAAAGATAAAAACCCTACGCAACACACACAAAAGCTAGAGATTAGAAAAGGAACAATCAAGATATATTGGAAAATAGATGTGATGGATGAAATTTTTAATAATGAAAAAGGTAAGGTAAGCTTTGGTGATGGTAGATGAGAGAGTAAAAGGTTTATAAGAGATAATGTTGGGAAAATTTGAAAGGTAAAAGGAGAAATAAAGATTCAAGGGCAAGTAATAGAAGAAGGGTGAGTATAGAAGGAGCAAACAGCAAAGGCTACTATCATAAGGTTTTAAAAGTTAATGATGTGAATCAAGACTAAGTCATCATCCAAGTGATGGGGAATAAAGTAGAGACAAGCATAACTTATGCAAGGAACTTCATTGGATTTCCACCCCTACAAAATTCAAATGAAGTGCTTATTATAAAAGAGATTTCATTTGAATGTCATTCAATACCATTCAAATGGTGTACTTATTATGTAAAAGACTTCATTCGAATGTCGTTACATGTCATTCAAATGCGTAACTAGCCATGCAAAGGATTTCATTTAAATGAAAATCTAGTTATTCAAATAGAGTTCATGATGCTTAGATGAAGTGTGTAGCATTTGAATGATGGCCAATATTTTTGTCGAGATTACATTTTAAATTAATTAATTATTTTTTTTCTCATACTTAGCTAAGGTTTATATATATTACTCATTTCATTTGTACTTATTAGGCAATAAACATTGTGAACTCTTTTATCATGAACAAGATTTAGTAGAGTTGTCTCTTTAATCTTACTTATTCTTATAAATCAATACTACTTGTAGCAAAGACCCATTTACTTAGATACTGTATGTAATATCAAATCTCTAATTGAAATCGATTAATGGAAAATTATTTGTCATATTGGCTTTCTAATAATCATCTATTGATTATTTCATAGATTTTACATTATATCAATATGCAAATTTATCACCCAAGTTCAAATTAAGATGAGTATATCATAACCAATTTCTATTTTATCCATTCTTTATTTTCTAGAATTAGAAACACTAAAAACACACAACTTTGGATTCAATAGCATTTATTGAAAGTTGAGAGGAGTTAATGGAGGTGGTATAGGTAGAGCCAAAAAACATAAATGAGACTGCTATAGTGGAGGTTAAAACTAAATGTAAATGGACCGATGTTGTAGACCTTAGAGAAATTTGTTAACATACAACTTAAGCATAGAAAGATAGAGAATGTACAGGCTCCAAGGAAGCAATTACTAAGATTGTTGTGAAAGCTCTAAGGTAAGCTACTGATATAGAGAACATAGATCTTGTAGTTGATGAAAAAGTGGCAAACCCATTGTTGTCTAATGAAATGTGTTCTTCTTGAAGTGCTTAAGAAAATAAATTGATGTAAGCCAAGATTAAGCTACATTATGATAAGTCAATGCTATAATACTAAGATCATCTAGTTCAAAGAACTATGTTGATAGGGTACGTGATGTATGGATTGATAGATTGCTAAATTTTGGCCCTCTCACTTACGTACACTTTTTAGGCCTACAGTCTCTTACAAAGAGGATACTCTCACATCAACCTACCAAGGATGAGCGCCAGTACATGGAAGACCCTTACCCAATCATTGACTTCCCTCATACCAAGGCCAACCTACTAAATGCTAAGGTTGAGGTGACTGCATATTAAGCTTAACTCTAATCTACAGATATGAGAAGTACCTAAGCTGAGTTACCAAGTGTTGAGGCTAAGGCTTCAACATGTCAAGCTCTACTTATTTAGCCTATAGAACAACAACATCCCTCTTTTGTCTTGGTAGTTCCAAATACCAACCATCTGTAGCAACCACAACTTCATCACAATATAGCTACTATGTCCTAAGAATCACCAATATGAACCCATTGATAGGCCACCACTTGTCCTTTACTTTTTTGACATATGTACTATATTCCATTTTCATCATTTGTCTTATGTACCCTTTTCATACATTCTAGGAATCTCCTTCTTCATTGTCTTTTATGTAATTTTCTTTATTTGTATTGTTGCCCTAAAAGACTTACTATAAATAGTCCTTTCACTATAGCTATACGGCATCTTACATCCTTTTAAATATTGAATATACTTGTTCATGTGAGATATCCCTCTCCAAGTATAATTTCTTTACACTCTTATCCAATCTTATCACGTAACTCAAGATTAGTGGTAAGTGAATCTTAACATTAACTTGTGAGTCATATCAAGTGAAGTATTAAGTAGTGTTATGTTCATTGGTGCATCATGTCTTCTTAGTAACTCCCCGAAAGCTATTGTGTTTGCCAACCCTTCCATCTTAGTTTTCTTTAATATCTCAAAGGACCCACTTGGTTACTATTCTCTACGGTAAGACTTAGTGATAACTAGGCTCCTAGGATCATCATATAATCCTAATATCAAAGACTAAGGTTGTGACCAAAAGTTGTGTTGAAGTAATTCCTATTAGTATGTTTGTTCTATTATACTCTATTCTCTACTTAAAAAACAAAGCAAGTTCTTAGTTCACTATTTGAATCATATTTTCTAAGTTTATGAGAATTTACTATATAAATAGAGGATTTCCTGAAGTTTTGTATTAAGAATGTCGAATCCTAGTGTTTAAGGAGAGATTTATGATGATAAGAGTGATGTTCATGGATGTGGTTGTATCACCTAACAAACCTTACGAACTATTGACGTACAAATACCAGACCTTGCTACTATTGTGGATAATCTGGCTATTTCTGTACAACATGTCATAAAGACTAGGCCATAAAAGAGAGCTAATATTAAACAAGACCAAGAAGTAGGAGATAAGCTAAGAAGACAGATTGGTGAGAACTAAGCACTTGAAGCTGTTAATGTCAACCTAGCTCCACCTTAACATGCTAACAGAGTTACGAGAGGGAGACTTGAGTTGGATGAAGTAGAGAAGTATGATGAGGAGGAGCAGTATGATGGATCAAGAAAACATGAGCTTAGGGCTCTTAGAGGAGCCAAACATCTTGAGGTGTAGATTCCAAGCTTTAACAGGTCTAGTAGTACTGATGACTCCCTAGACTAGGAGGAGAAGATTGAAAAGATACTTGACTTCTATGATTACAAAGATGCTATTTGTATTAATGTAACTGCATTAGAATTTTCTGGGCATGCAGCAATTTGGTCGAAAAAGTTATAGAACTTACATTCGAAAACTCAACATGAAGTCTAAATATGGATGAGTTGAAGAGAGTTCTAAGGAGCAGGTTTGTTCCAGAACACTATGACCAAGATACTTTCCAACGTCTCCAAGACTTGAGACAAGGCAATAGATCAATAGACAAGTATGTTCAAGAATTTCAATCACTGATGATCAAATGTGATGTCGATAAACCTGAGACATGAACTATGGCACAATTCATTTCTAGGCTTTAGAACTGAAATTGGTAATATAGTGGAATTACAAAGGCTTGGGACTCTAGATGAGACTATCTTAGCGACACAAAGGGTCGAAAGGCAGAGCTGGAACTAGATCAGCTCAATGCCGAGCAGTTAACCTAGCTTACTGAATAGGAGTAGTATGCCGAGCCAATTTAGATATGAAAGAGCTCCATACAATTTTGAGGTAGACCATCAAAGATAGATGCCAAGCAAACCTAATGATGGCCAAGGCAAGTGTAAGGTCAAGGAGCTTGAAGTCAGGAAGGACTAAGGTTGGAGCTCAAGAAAGAAGACCCCAGATATTAAGTGGTTTACGTATCTTGGTTTTAGATATGTTTAAACAGACGTGTCATGACCATCAAGGGAGACAAGCTCCAATTCAAAGTGGAGAGTGCTAGTGAAGGAGAAGATGAAGTAGGAGTTAATCAGCTGCTGGAAGAATTCTAAGAAGATTCTAATGCCATAACCCCACTTGAAATAAGACTTGAATATTGTTTTGTCGTAAGACAATCTTTCAGTAACTTTGTGTTTGATGAAAATGAGCAGAAGGAGAACCTCTTCCATATAAACTAATGAGTAAATGGTAAGCTTTGTGCATTAATCATTAATAGAGTGAGTTATACCAATGTAATAGCATAGGGAGTAGTTAAATCCTGAAATTGCCAACCTACCTACACCCTAAGTCATACAAGATTCATTGGCTAAGTGAGAAGGGAGGTCTACCTGTTGTTGAGCAAGTTAAAGTGCCAATTACTATTGGTGACATAAGGATGAGTTGCTATGCAATGGCTTATCCATGTGTACCTTATATATCTTACTTAGCCGACCTTAGCTATTTGATTTGAAAGTGTTGTATGATTGATATAAGAACACTTATATACTCTAAAAGGATGAGAAGAAGGTTATATTGGCCCCAATGAGCCCCAAAGAAGTGTAATAGTCATAAGGAAGGATTACCTTATCACTACAGCAAAAGTCCTTAGTGATTTCCCAAGCTTAATTTTCCAAAGACACCAAGATGGAAGAATATGCACTGTTGTTAGTCAAGAAACTTCTAAAGTTGAGAGAGGCCAAAGATTTACATGCTAAGGTGCAGACTTTACTATAAGAGTATGCTGACCTATTTCCTATAGCGATTTCAAGAGGTTTACTACCAATTAGAGGTATAAAGCATTGTATTGACCTTCAACCTGGAGTTGCTCTACCTAACTAACCTACTTATAGGCTCAACCCCGAGTAAGCTACCAAGCTAAAGAAATTAGTTGATGAGTTGATTGACCATGGATATGTCTAAGAAAGCATGAGTCCTTATGCCATGCTAGCTGTCTTGGTGCTAGAAAAGGATGGCTCATGGAGAATATGTATCAATAGCCGAGCAATCAATAAAATTACTATTAAGTACCGATATCTGATTCTAAGGTTAGATGATATGCTCGATAAATTGCATGATGCCCGAGTCTTTCCGAAGATTGATTGTAAAAGCAACTACCATCAAATAACTGCTTTCAAAATGAAGGATGGTTTGTTTAAATAGATGGTAATGTCGTTTGGTCTAACAAATGCACCGAGCACTTTTATGTGACTCATGAATCATGTCCTATGTCCATTGATTAGCAAATGCATTGTTATGTACTTCGATGATATTTTGGTATATAGTGCCAACCTCATATCCCATGTCGCACACATGAGATCTATGTTTGATATCCTCTATGTTAGGATGTTATTTGGCAATCTAAAGAAGTGTATGTTCTACCAAAGTGAGGTAATATTCTTCGGTTATATTGTTTTTGGAGGGGGCATAAAAGTTGATGACAAGAAGGTCTGAGCTATTTTCAAATGGCCGATGCCAATTAGTGCTACTAAAGTAAGGAGTTTCTATGGTCTAACTTCATTTTATCGAAGATTCATTTGGAACTTTAGTTCCATATTGCCCCATTGACCAAGCTGACAGAATTCAATTGGTTTAAGAAGGCTCAAAGGACTTTTGATGAAATTAAGACCAGGTTGACTTCAGCCCTAATATTCATCCTTCCCAACTTTAAGAAAGTTTTTGAACTAGAGTGTAACGCATCTGGAGTCGACATTAAAGCTATACTTATGTAGGAACATTGGTTAGTTGCCTATTGTACTTAGAAAGGCCACACTGAATTACTTAGCATATGATAAGGAGTTCTATGCCCTTGTCCGAGCATTTTAGAATTAGTAACACTACTTACTACCAAGAGAATTCATCATCTACATAGACCATGAATCTCTCAAGCATCTTAGAGGGTAGCATAAACTTTCTTGACGTCATGCTAAGTAAGTTGAGTTCGTAGAGACTTTTTTCTATATCATCTAATACAAGAAGGGAAGTACCAATATTGTGGTCAATGCTCTCCCTCACCAACATGTACCTATCACCACTTTACAAGCTAAGGTACTTAGGTTTGGCACCTTACCTGATCAATATGGGCATGATCCGTGTTTTGGGCCTTTAATGGTTAAATGCAACATAGGAGGAGCAATGGAAGGGTTCTTTTTTAACCAAGGATTTTTTATGAAGGGTAAAAAAATTGTGTGCTAAGTGGTTATGGTAAAGAATTACTTGTTTAAGAAGCCCATGTTATAGGCTTAGTCAGCTACTTTGGTGAGAAGAGAATGGTCGAGTTACAGAAAAAAAAAAAAAAAAAAAAAAAACATTTTTATTTGCTTGAGATGATGAAGGATGCGCACCGAGTACTTGAACAATATGAGGTGTGCAAAATTGTAAAGGGAAAGAAGGAATTGTCTAAAGAATACACACCTTTACCTATACCTGAATGGCCATAGACCGATCTAAGCATGGACTTCATGCTTGGCCTACCTAGAACACCAAGAAGATATGATTCTATTATGGTAGTGGTTGATCAATTCAACAAGATGAGCCACTTCATTCCCTACCATAAAACCAATGATGCTTTATTTGTTACTAAACTCTTTTTACAAGAGATCATGTGACTATATGGAGTACCAAAGAGTATTGTATTTTATCATAATCCAAAGTTCACAAGCTTCTTCTGGAGAACCTTACGAAAGAAGCTTAGCACTAAGCTCATGTTCAGCACTTCTTGTTACCTGCAAACAAATGGCTAGACAAAAGTTGTGAATAGAACAATTGCCAACTTCCTCCGAGCTACTGTTGGGAAGAATCTACATGATTAGGATATATGCCTACCTATCATTACGTTTGCTTACAATTGCACCACTCATAGCTCGATAGGAAAATCACCTTTTGAGGTCGTCTATGAACTTAACCTAAACTTACCCTTGGACATGGTTATCAACTTAACCTCCCAAGGAGAAAGTCAATCTAGCCTATAACATGCCAAGGAGTTCCAAAAATTGCATCTAAAGGTTGTTAAGCAACTACATAAGATTATGGCCCGATAGAAGGAATAAGGAAGTCAAGGAAGGAGGCAAGTCATTTACAACCCAAGAGACCTTGTCTAGATCCACCTCAACACCTCAGTAAAAAGCGTTTTCTAAGGAAGAAGATGAATTAGTTATCTCCAGGGTTGATGAACCTTTTAAGATCTTTCAGTTTGTCAATGACAATGCTTATGAGCTTAAGCTACTAGAAGGATATGAAGTATCTTCTACTTTTAACATCACCAACCTGAGCCCTTATGTACCTGCAAAAGAAGAAGACCAAGATATGAGGAAAAATCTTCAACATCCTTAAGGAACTGATGGACTACTGACCTCTGGCCTCCTCACTTACACATGCCTCTGAGGCCTATAGTTTCTCGCCAAGAGGATGCTCTCATGTTAGCTTGTCGAGGACAAGCGCCAATATATGGAAGAATAGTAGGTGAATTGATACATCTCCGAGCAGACACATGGAGAAGCACATCAATGAAACAAACCAAAAAGAAATAGAAGAAAAGCTAACAAAATCTAAGCAGCTATTGAATGGATATGACGCACCACTCAACTTATAATCCGCCGGATATGACACACCAATTCGAACTAAAGGGTCACTCGCCACTACTCCTTGCTAAAGGGAATAAATAAGAGATGAAGGGTAACGAGAACACTAAGGTTGCTCAAAGGATACTTGATTAATATGATATACTGATGATTCTCCTACATATAAACAAATGGAGGTTTATATACCCATCCACTAAGGTTACTTTATATGTATGAAAAGATAAAAGGGGTATTCTACAATTAGGTTACATGAAACATACTAAAAAGGGGTAAAAGAGACAAAGAATATTCAGTACGAAAAAGGAAAGAATCATTCTGGAATGTTGTGTTAGAAGACACATGTCACTTGGTAGCTGGACATTAGGAATATGATACAAGGTAGGCAAAAATAGGGAAGTGTTGCAATTAGGGGCTAACCTGATTTGGATCAAGTCGAAGGCTAGTCAATCTAATAAGGAAGTCAACTGAATTAAAGTCAAATGCCAGTGGTCGATTAAGGAGCCTAGCTCGATTAGTCCTAGGCTGTCTTCTAGATTAGGAATACACTACTGGGTAGGAGCATGTTGGACACATGTGAGGATCTGATAGAAAGGTCGATAGTAGGCCAACTTAGGGTAGGAATCCTTGTCTCGGCTATGACTTAAAGCTAATATCCTCCAAGCAAGTCCTTAGAGTCCTCTAGCTTGACTTGTCATGATTGGTCCAAAGGGTTGATTCCTATCAACACATTTCTTCACTGTCTCTTTTATTTTATTTAACATCTCCTCTTCTCTTACCCTTAATGTGGGCTTACCATTGCTATCATCAGTATAGCTCTATGATGCAAACCATAGCCAAAAATAAATAAGGTCGATCACTAGGGTGGGTCTAAACTTGCAGAAAGCTAGAAAAAGGTGATGGAAAGGTGCTAAAACAATAGGAAAAGTAAAACACGAGCAAACCCATGAACAGCTCCATAGGATATGATATACCAATAGAACTTTCTAGGACTCATGGCATAAGTCAATATGATGCACAAGGTGATCCGATGAGGTTACTTGCCACCTAACCTTACTTAAGGGTTAGGATAAAAGTGAAATAAGTAAACAAGCTAACAAGAGTTATGTTCACAAAGAAGTATATTTAGTATATTGATGATGATCCTTACAGCTATATGTACAATGGGTATTTATACTCAAAAAACTAAGGTAACCTACCTAAGAAGGAAAACAACTAAATAGGATATTATCTAAAAGAAGTAATGGACAAGGAATAATAAGGGTACAATTGAAAATACAACAAAATGAGCATCTTGTACAGAGGATTTTGTCACGTGGTTACTCAAACACATAACTCATTGTGGGTAGATGGCTTTTTGGTAGAAAAGACAATTCTATACGATTAGTTTGGTTTCTGCCAAACCGAGGTACCGAGCAGGGGTAGTAGGTCAACTGTGTTAAGCCGAGTAGATAATTCTTCCGAAGTGAATTCACCTTAGACACTTTTAGTATAGCTTAGATTCAAGTCGGATGATTCGAGCTAATGCTCAAGTACAATTCAGGTCAACAGCTGGAGACAAATTATGAGTATGAGAGGGTTTAGCTCGACTAGGGCATTAGGTCAATAGATTGCAGTAACCTAGACTCCTCGATAGTGAGTCTTAAGGAAAGAATTCTCCAGGCTATGCTTTCTAACCCTCAAGCTCAAGCGTAAGTCAAAGGTCCAGTGATTTGATTCCTACCATCCCTGCCTAGTTGATTAGGATTTGGGATCAAATCTAACTAGTCCGAGGTAAGCAACATTAAACATGCCTAACACTCTAAAGTCTTCTAGAAGCTCAAGATGGTATGCATTATTATTAAGCTTCTATAGTATCATGTATGGTCCTTTAACTTAGGCAGATAGTTTCTTCTTTCTCTTATTAAGGAATCTTTCCTTACTTAAGTGCAGCCATGCTTGGTCTCTAGGCTAAATTGCTTGGTCTTCATTCCCTTGCCTTTCTCTTTTAGTTTTCTAACGACTCAATCAATCTACTAGGTGACTCATTGATAGATCTGCTAAATAGACTAGGCTCAAGTTCTTGCTTCTGGATCTTCTTATTTAGTAGATGGCATAGGGGTGTGATCAAGGGGTAGTTTGAGGGTAAAACCATAGACAACTTCAAATGGGGCATGCCTAGTAGTGGCATGTACTGTCCTTTTGTAAGCAAATTTAACTACAAGTAGGCAAACGTCCGGTCGGTTAAGTTCTTCGCCACTACAGCTCGGAGCAGTGATCCTAAGGTATGGTTGACCACTTTAGTCTGGTTGTCAATTTAGGGATGGCAAGAGGTGCTGAAAGGTAGTTTGGTTCCCATTCGATACTAAAGGGTTTGCTAGAAATGGCTTAAAAATTTTGGTTCTCAATCCAACACTACACTCCTCGGTACTCTATGTAAGTGAACTACTTCCTATAAAAACAAAGAAGCGATCAAAGCATCATTAGTTTTAGTATAGGGCACAAAATGTGCCATTTTGCTGAACCTATCCTCAATAACCATGATACAATCTTTGCCTTAGGTAGTTCGGGGTAATCTGAAGATAAAGTCCATACTTAAGTCAACCTATGGTTTGGTCGGAATAAGCAAAGGCATTGCTTTCCCTTACTCTGCTCACCTCTTTACTCTTTTATAGATAAAGCATCTCTCTATCATACGATGCATGTCACACTTCATTCTAGGCTAAAAGAATCTATCATTCAATAACTCATATGTTCTCTGCTCTCCAAAGTATTTAGAGAGTCCTCCACTATGGGCTTCTCTCACCAGCAGCTCTCTCATCAAACATGTTGACATGCACAACTTGCCACCTCTGAACAAAGAACCAACCTCCACATGGTACTCTTCTACCACTCTTCGCTCTCCATAGTTCTTATATATAGAGCCAAAATGAGGATCATTCTGATACTATTCTTTTATGCTAACAAACCTTAACAATCTAATTTGTAGCTCAGTAAGAAGAACATGTCTTCTTGATAGAGCATCGGCAACTACCTTGTTCTTGTCTTGCTTGTACTTAATGACAAAGTTAACTCCCTCCAAGAATTCAATCCATTGGGCTTAGTGTTTAGAAAGTTTAGATTGGCTCCACAAATATCTTAAGGACTCATGATCCATATACATGACAAACTTTTTTGGCAAAAGATAATACTGCCACATACAAAGAGCTCAAATTAAGGCCAAAAGCTCTTTGTCATATGTAGAATAGTTCAATTGCACTTCCTTAAGCTTCTCACTATGATAAGCGACAAGTCGACCTTCTTACATCAGCACAGCTCTAATGCTAACACTTGATGCATCACATTCAAACTCAAATACTTTGTCAAAGTCTAGTAGAGCCAGGGCCAAGTTAGAGCTCAACCTCATTTTCACTTTGACAAAGCTCCTCTCCTCTTTCTATCCCTACTTAAACTCCACATTCTTCTTCATAAGTTTAGTCAGAGGCGCTACAATGGTATTGAATCCCTAGATAAAGCGTTGATAAAACAATGCTAATCCATGAAACTTCTCACCTTAGCATAGGAGGTTAAGGTCGACCACTCAACAATAGTTTGCACCTTCTCTTCATCTACTCTCAATCCCTTTCCACCAACTACATAGCTTAGGAAGATCACTTCTTCATGATAGAAATAGCATTTCTTCAAGTTTCTAAACAATCTCTCTGCTCGGAGGACAACAAAACAACATGAAGGTATTTAGTATGCATTGCCAAGTCGACACTATAAACAAGGATATCTCAAAGTAGATGACAACAAATTTCCTAATCAAATCTCTCAAAACATGATTCATTAACCTCATGAAAGTACTTGGGTTGTTTAATAGCTTAAAAGGCATGAGCATCCACTCGTATATGCCATGTCGGTTCTTAAAAACAATCTTCCATTCATCCCCTTGTCTCATTTGAATTTGGTGGTATCTTAACTTTAGATCTATCTTGTTGAATACTCCTTCACCACTCAATTCATCTAACAAATCATCTAACCTTAAGATGGGGTATTAGTACTTGATCATAATCTTGTTGATAGCTCTACTACCCATACACATACGCTAAGTTCTATCCTTCTTTGGCACAAGTAATGCAAGTGCATCACAAGGGCTTAAACTTTCCTTCACATATCCCTTCTCTAGCAATTCATTAACTTGTCTTTGAAGTTTAGCAGCTCGTTCAAGGTTCATTTGATAAGCTAGTTTATTTAACAAGGTAACACTAGGTATCAAGTCAATGCAATATTCAATGCCTATAAAAGGGGGTACTCCCTTGGGCAACTGTTTTAAGAACAAGCCAATATACTCTTCTAGTAGTTCTCTAACCTTTAGGGGTAGTTTACCCTACTCATTCAATTCTAACAATCGTCTGATTAATAGAAAAGTTGGTACATCAACTTTGTTGGCTTCTTAGAGTTCAACTGTACTCAACACTAAAACCTTCTTTGATCCATAGGCGAGTTTAACTTGCAACTTCCTAACTTGACTCAGTGGCATAGGGTTTAACATAATCTTCCTCCCATCCATCTTAAATACATACGTAGTCCTGTAGCAGTCATGAATAGCCCTTCAATCAAAGAGCTAAGGTTAGCCTAACAGCACATGTGATGTGCACATGGGTAGCATGTCACAAAGAATTTTGTCAAAATAGTTTCCAATTGAGATCGGTAGTAGCACTTGTTAAGTGACATGTAGTGCTCCATTCTCATTCAACCAATGTAATTTATACGGCTTCGGATGCGAAGTGATTGGCAGCTTAAGCTTCTTCACCAGGTTGATGGATGCCACATTGGTATAGCTTCCACTATCCACTATGAGTGTGCATATACATTTGTTCATTTTGCAGGTGATGTGAAATAAGTTCTCTCTCTACTCCTTCTTAGTAAAGGGTTCTAAGCTCATTGTACGTCGGACAACTAGAGTCAACTTATTCAGGTCCTCTGCAAACATATCTTCCTCAATCAGGTTGGCATTAACAACAATCTCATCTACCACTTCTTTCCCCTCTTCTAGTTCCTCATCTGTGCTTTCCACTTTAATCTTCGGGACATCTCCCTTAATAATCATGGTCCTTTAATTTGGGCACTAAGCAACCATGTTACCAAATCCTTAGCACTTAAAGCACTTGATCTGGCTAGTTTCCATCTAAATCCTTTCCCCTTCTCATATGTTCTCGCTGACATGTCACCATCAGGTCGACCCTTTTGTTTAGTTCTAACATCTACCTTTCTAGTTAGTTTGATACTTGACTAAGCTCAATAACTTCCTTGAGCAAGTAGGCTTGACTAACTAAGTCGGCCCTTCTATTCAATTCTATCGTCTACCTTTCTAGTTAGTTCAATACTTGACTAAACTCGATAACTTCCTTGGGCAGGTGGGCATGACTAACTAGGTCGGCTTATTCGTTGTTGAGTCAACATTCTACTCTTTCTTTATCTCTCCACTTGCTAAGCTATTCGTATAGCCTCATCTACCATAGTGAACTACTAAAATTCCACAATATCTCGGATATCGCCTTTTAATCTAGTGAGGAATCTAGATACTATTCAAGCCGATGGTTTACCCACTTCATAGTGAATTGTGAGTATCTAGAATTCTTGAACGTATTTATCAACAATTTGGCCTCCTTGCCTCAGCTCTTAAAACCAAGCAAAAATATCTTGTAAATATGTATTCGACATGAACCTGTTTCTAACGATCCTCTTCATCTCAAGCCAAGTATTTACCTTTCTATATCCTTCTCTCCCTCTTATGATTTGGAAGTTCTTCCTTCACATGGCAACATACCTTGAGAACTCAACAGTAGTAGTCCCCACCTTATCTAAAAGAAGTTACAAGGAATAATAAGGGTACAATTGAAAATATAACAAAATGAGCATCATGTACGAAGGATTCTATCACACGATTGCTTCAACACATGGCTCATTGTGGGTGGATGGCTTCTCGATGAAAAAGACAATTCTGTATGATCAGTTTGGTTTTTGCCAAGCCAAGGTACCGAACAAGGTTAGTAGGTCAATTGTGTCGAGTTGAGCAAATGATTCTTCGAAGATGAATTCACCTCGGACACTTTTGGTAAGGCTCAAATTCAAGTCGACTCAACTAATAGTCAAATGAGCCAAGCCAATACTTAAGTACAATTTAGGTTAGCAATTGGAGACGAATGATGAGTGTGAGAGGGTTTAGTTTGGCCAAGGCATCAGGTTAGTAGATTGTAGTAGCTCAGACTCCTCAATGGTAGGTCTTAAGGAAAGAATTCACTTGGCCATGCTTTCCAACCCTTGGGCTTAGGCGTGAGTCAAGAGTCCGGTGATCTGATTCCTATCAACCCTGGCTATAGCTAAGAAGCATTTCCCTAAGATGAGTGACACTTCATTATCTTCATCAATGTCTAAAATTGCAAAATCTACAAGAAAAATAAATTTATCTACCTTAATAAGTACATCCTCAATTATACCCCTAAGGTATGTTAGCGATCTATTAGCTAATTGTAAAGTCATTTGAGTCGGTTTTGGTTCTCATAGGCCTAACTGTTTAAATGATTTATGATGCATTATATTTACACTAGCTCCTAAATCAACTAATTTTTTTTTTTTTGTAAATAAATTTTTAATCGAAAAAGGGATAGTGAAACTCTTTAGATCCTTTAATTTTGTTGGAAGCGTATTCTAAAGGATAGTTGAACATTCCTTACTTAGCATGACTATTAACAGTTCTTCCTTTTTCTTTTCTTTTTTTTTATTTAGGAGAGAAGCTCTTTCAAGAATTTCACATACTTAGGCATCTACAACAAAGGCCCCATAAACGGTAAATTAATGTGCAATTGTTTAAACAAATCTAAAAACTTACCATATTGCTCATTTGAGCATTCTTTCCTTAACCGCTTAAGATATGGGATGGTAGTTTATACTCTTTGACTCTCTAGGGCTCTGGTTCTTCCCTGGTGGTTCTAAAGCTTTTGTAAATTTGTCTTTCAGTTCTCTTGTGACTAGCTCTAGGTTAACTTGGTTCTTTCCAAGTTGTTTAGCAGCTTGCAATTCCTTACCACTTCAAAGAGCTACAACTTTTGCTTGAGCTTGTGATGAAGGTTCTTGTTGCTTCTCAATTGAAATTCTTATAAGTTGCTCAATTTGTTTATTGATGCTCGTCAATCTAGCATTGTTGCTCTGTATATACCTCATCAACATGTCTTCCAGTTTTGACATCTCGTCTTGCTGAGGAGAGCCTTGAAATCTATGAGGAATATTCATATTCCTTGGTTAAATCGCATAAGAATAATCACCTAGATAAGTGAACCACTCCCTACTCTATTCTTCATGGTCGTTATTGGGCATATGTTAAAATCCCTATTGATTCATAAAATTACCAAATAACCTTTGATAATATTGTCCCATATATCCTTTTGAATTAACTGGATCATCATGGGATGTGCTAACATATGATAAGTGTCTAACCTTTTGTTTAAAGCATCTACCTTAGTTGCTAAAGTTGTGGTAGCATATACATCTATCAAGCCAAGATTCTTTTACTAGGTTTAACACCTTCCCAATGATAGTTGTTCATAGCCAACCTTTCAAACAAAGTCTAAGCTCCATCGAACGTTTTCGAATTTAGTGTTCCACCTACAGTTGAATCAACCCACCATTTAGTGGAAAATTTTAAATCATTACAAAAAGTTTGTACCTACATCTAGAGGAGAAGAGCATAATTTGGGCATTTTCTGAGAAACTCTTTTTAAAATACTCACAAGCATCGTATATGGCCTCAAAGTTAGATTGAGCAAATGGTGAAATGTCACTTCAAAGTTTAGCTATTCTAACTGGAGGGAAATATTTTTCTAAAAATTTATCTATCAGTTCCTCCCATGATGTGATAGAATCTTTTTGGAGAGAAGCTAACCATTACTTTGCTTTTCCCTATGAAGAAAAAGAAAACAATCTCAACTTTACCACATCATCCATAGTTCCATCGATTCTAAAGATGGCACATATCTCTAGAAAACTAGTGATATGTGCACGTGGATCCTCTTGTAGGGAACCTTTAAAACGCAATTGCTACTTGATGTAATCAAACATGTTTTTTTGCACTTCACCATTATTGACCATCACTTTAGTCTCCTCAAACACATAAATAAGAAAATTAGAATTAGAATTAAATTAACTCAAAAGAAAGAAATAGAAAAATAACTGAAAAAGAAATAGTAGAATAATAAAGGCATGAGCTTTCTCAATTCGTAACTCCTAGCAATAGTGCGAAAAACTTGTGGGGCATATGCAAGTGCACCTATCTAGTCATAGCATAGCGGATACAAGAGTCTAGGGTTATCAATCCCAAGAGGATCGTGCATTTACTTACTTATGCTTAATTATTCTATTCAAAAGATAATAACAATCGCAATGATGAAATAAAAAATTAAATTGATTCAAAGAAACAAAGATTAATTAATAATTAATGATTAATAAGGCAAATAACTAATAAGAACCCTAAATAATCATAAATAATGATATTTAGACTCTAATCACTAATCAATTAACATGTAGTAATCCTAAGGTTTCTAATATATCCCCTATTCTTACAAATAAGAAGAATTCAACAATTAAATTAATAGGAATCGCTTTTCTATTCATTTCTAATGCTAATTATATTCTATATTAATTGCTTCTACAATTGAGTAAATTAGAACAGCATTCAAAGTAGGGATTCCATGAACAAAGAACATATTAATATTAATTTTGGAAGAAATCTATAACTTATCGCTAAAATTATAGTAGATTCCTTCAATTACAATAAATCTATTTATGTAAAGAGTTTCGCAACCTCAATGCATAAATCCAATAGTTAAGTAGAAATAGCAACTTAATCAATACAAACACGTAATTGAATTAATAAGAAATAAGGAATTTCATTAGAATAATTGCACCTGAGTATGCTACGTGTTATATTAGGGTTTATAGGCTTAGATATCTACAAATCTATGCTATAGTCATGATAAAATGAATAAAATCCTTAAGAAATGCTATGGAGCTCTTTTATCCTTCTCTTTAATATCTCCTCTCTTTATTTACACATGTCTAGGCTCTATTTATATAATCCTAACAAAATGGCCTTCAAATGAAATGTTTCATAAATCATGGCATGTCTATAAGTAGGAACCACGAGCGTAGAATTAGGGCATGAACGGCTCCTTACAATATTTCTTCAAGAAATTGTCTCAAATTAAATTACAAATGGATGACTGTTAAACTCCATGGCTATGATATCATTTTGTAAATTAATCTCCCTTATACAATTAAGATTAAGGTGTCCTATCTAATTCTTATTTTTGTTTAGAAATTTAATTTCCAAGATTATAAACGCTAAAAACACATAACAATTTCTTTTACCATTCTAAAACCTTAAATTCGAATTGACAATATCATTTAATTGTAATTTGAATCAATCAACAAATTTAAGTACATCAATTAAGGTTTTTTCCATTTTTTTAACTTGATCTATGGAGAAAAAAGAGGAATAAAGGGGTCTACATTGTAAGTTTATCACTCACTGAGTTGTATAGGTTTCATAAGTAATAAAACATAGAGATAATGTCACATTTAGTACTTAAACTTTTGGTCTTTTTCATTTAAGCACACTAACTTTTTCAAGTCCCAATTTTAGTACCCAATCAAACTTTACATTACTAAAGTTACTACTCCATCTAATTATATTAGCTACTATCAACTTAGGTGTAATTTTTAACCACAAAAGTAAAGTTGTAAACAAGCCAAGCTAAACTAAGCTTCTAAAAACTAAGGCTTAGCTCGTTTAAAAATTATCAAGCTTCAACTCGAGCCAAGCTTGTTATCAAGCCTAAAATTGAGGTTCGAGCTCAGCTTGTTTAGATTAACAAGCTTTGTCTTGAGTTCAAGCTTGACTCATTTACTAATCGAGCTCAAGCCTAAAGCGAACCAATGTCGAGTAGATCTCAAGCCTATTGATGAGCCTAAGTATATAAAATGAATAGATTAATAAATAGTGAACAAGGATTAGATAATATATTATATATTATCCTATAATATATTATATATTTATATATATTATATAAATATTAGCTTTAGAATTTAATAATATATAATATTTGTAATATATATATAATTGTAAGTCTACCCATAAGCCTAAATGAGTCGACTTACGAGCTTAAGTCAAAAAGCTAGTGAGCTTGAACTAGAGATTAAGCTCGACTCGTTTAGATAAATAAGCTTTATTTTAAGGTTAAGGTTAAACTCAGCTCATCTACTAATCGAGCTCAAGCCTAGCTAAACTCGAGCAACTCGGCTCATTTACAACCCTAAACAAAAGCATAACATGCCATTAAGGGTTAAATGAAAACTATAACATCCCATTCACTTCGTTGAATGGAATAAAAGGAGAATAGAATTAGGATTCTTAGGGAATGGAATCAAAGGGGAATGCCAATTGCAATGTTTTGTTAGACAAAAGGGACATTTAGAATAAAATTGTTATAGAAATTAAAAAGACATTTTTAACCTCATCTTCTTTCATTTTATTTTCTCTCTCTCCCAATTGCCTTTGCACTCATTGATAAAAACTGCAAATTTCATGATCAAATGAAATCCATAAAAACTACAAAACCCCAAATTCAATTAAAAAAAATACTACAAATATCCTTATCAAATGTGCTTATCAAGTGCAAACACAAGCATCAACTTACAAAAGTTACAACTTTGAGCAGTCAATTAGAGACTACATCTTGTCATTGATGAGAAAGAAGTGAACTTACAATGCTTATAAAGAGAAAATGTAAAGATGTTCTTAAATTTATGCTTTGTGTTCCATATAACGTATATTGGAGGGTGAGGGTGCCTACATACATGTAAGGTTTTCTACTTGTTGATGGGGCTTCAGACAAAAATGTAGATTAAAGAGAGAGAGAGAGAGAGAGAGAGAGTAGGCCATCCATGGATTGTGTGTAGCAGTAGTGGTGCATAGTAGTGGTATTGTTTATGGTGATAGTATGTTGTGTTTACGACATGTAGTAGTGGTGGTACATGGCGGTGGAGGTATCAATAGTAGTGGTGGTGCCTTTGACGGCGGTCTTTATACGTGATAGTGGCAGTGGCAATAGTGACGAAGATAAGGGCATGGCATATCTTTGTTTTTTTTTTTTCCTTAAATCGCAATTCGTAGCTTTGAAGAAAGAATCTCTATTACTTGATTTCAAGTAATAAGGATTCCTACCAAATCCCAATTCTAAATAAAAACCCATGTGAACGGCACAATAAGATAAAAACCTAAGTGAACAAGCAGTAAAGTAATTGTCATTACCTAATGTATATCTTACTTAGCATCCCAATCGATTCTTGTGCCTTCATGTCAATGAAATAACTAATATAATATTTTATAACATATTATACCCAAATGCATTAAAATTAAGGAAAAAAGCATATAATTATTTTTTACATACTTATTGCAAATAAATAAATGTATATTGCATTAATATATATATATATATATATATATATACATCAAATCTAAGTCCCTTAAACTTACTACATACTACCATCCCTATGCCAAAATATCCACTTACCACCACCATCTCCATAATTCTTAGGTAAGAATACTAAATAGTTTTTCTATTTTATTTTTTTGGTTAACTATATCATATTGCAACTTTGAAGGAGAAGGGAATTGAACACACTCTATCCCATCGAAAAACTAGTGTTTATATTACTAGACTACAATGCGAATTGACAAGAATGCTAAAAAGATTGAAAAGTTTATTTCCTAATAAGTAAGGAGAATAGAGTTGAAATCTCTATCAAGTTGGTATGATATTTTATGAGTCAAGATGATATATTAACTACAATTTTTTTGGTGTCCTATATTAGTACTTATTGGTCTTATACTTTTGATAATTTCACCTGACTTTTCCTCTTCTTTCCATTCTCTTGGTCATCATCACCATAGTTCTTCCCTACCCTTCTAATTCTATATATACAAAAGCTAGCTCCATTTACAACACAACCCCTAGACATCAACATCCTCTAACCACAAACCGAATCCAAATCTATACCACTAACTACTATACTATAAACGAAAACCTTCCTAATTGCATGACCAAACCCAAACTTACACCACCAATCAATACTCCTTGAACATCCACTACTATAATATCACAACAAATCAATCCTTAGTAGCAAGAAGTAACATAACACCTATAATTTTATCTTTTGTATTGATGATGATGCTCCAATGAAGGTAAATTTCATCTTTCTATGCATTTGGTATTAGTAACTCTTAATACATCTATTTGGTAGAAAATTGTAATTTTATATATAAATTGATAATTTCACTTTCGTTTAGCAATTATATTATAAGGAAAACTAATCAAATAAATCAAATGGGGTTACCCCTTCATCGAAATGAGCCAATTTAAGTCTCTTAAGGTAGTAGTCAAGTCCTACTGCTCTTTTAGGTTCTTATCATCGTATTATGTTATGAGTAGCTGAAATAAGGATTAGCCTCATGAGGTAGTGCTAATAATTCTACAATTCTACACACTCTCAAGAATGGTTATTAAAATCATGATTTTACCCCAACTTTCATGTAGAAGCTTACATTTTTTAACTAATTTTATGCATCAAACTCAATAAGAACTTACATTTTTAATTGAATTTGCCGAGTCTACATATTTAGCTTGAATGGGCCAAAAATAAAAAATATATATATAACTAGGATTTTACTAGCCTATTAACTATTAGGGTAAGAAATCATCTTCCTTTTCGTATTCCAATTTTTTCACCTCTTTATCTCTCTTTCTTAGTGCCTTATTCGATATTCATAGCCTTCTTTTAAGTTCCAGCTTTAATAGAAAAACTTACAAGGAAATGTATATATTTAAATTTATACCATCAATAACTTAAAATGAATTGAAACATTTAGTTCTCTTTAATTTATCACTTTTTCTAAAGGAAAAACTTTAGTTTCAACTCTACTTATCCTTCTCTCATAAATATTATATTATAGATTAAGAATTTTTTTTCATGGAAAAAGAACTTAATTTCTTCATTTATTTATTGTCGAGCTTGATTTTTTCCCAATTCTTATTATTTTCCTTAACCGGATAAAAATTAAACCCTAACCTGTTTAATATTAATCATCGACTAAAAGTTAAAGAAAACTTGGTTTTTAAACATTTTGAAAAAAGTACTTAAAGTCGCCACCCAACCAGAATCAAGAAAAAAGAGAGTTAGGTTAAATTGATTGGATGGACTAATTTAACCTAGGCTGGTCCATTTGAAAAATCAATTTTTAGAAAAAAATTTTCAAAACCAAAGATTTTGGATCCGAAGGCTAAACTTTTAAGCCCTTATAGGTACCACTACTAACTTTTCAAATTTAGATTTAACTTTTCAAATTTACCCTTTTCAAACAAAATTCAATTGCCGGTAAATGAATCATATTAGACTTTATTCTACAAAAATGGATAATTCAAGCAATAATTTACAAGAAATAGAAAACTAAGTTTGTACAAATTTTACATCGCCCCAGAGGTATCCACGTACACACTAATCGAGATTAGACATACATAATTCTTTTTTAGCAAAACTTTAATGTATTGGTTGGTTTTAATTTTTGAAAAAGAGTTGAGTTTATGTTTTAACCCAATTCGAGGCACTTAAGGAAATTTTTTAAAAAGGTCCTAAATCAAGAATTTTTGGAAAATTCTAAAAGTACCTTAATTTTAAAAATGAGTTGATTTATTTTTGTTTATCTGGAAAATTAACCTTTCCAAGTGATAAAACAATTTTTTCTAAATTTTATTATTTTATTTTTATTTATGTATTAACTAAAAATAAAACTAAAACAAAACTAAGATTTTTTCTTCTTTTCTTTCTATTTTTCTTTTTTTTCCTCTTCTTTTTCTTTCTTTTTTTTTTCTTTTTTTTTATGGTTATAAATACAATGCTTAAATGAAATAAAAAAAAAAAAAACAATGAATAACAAATAATTAAAGGGTCAGACCAAACTGGAGAGGGACACAGGTTGGTTTAAAAAAAAGAGGCGAGGGTTAATGGGTCAGATCCAGGTTAACCCGACCCGAACAAGTGTGGCACACATGTACAATGAAGAAGAATAAGAAGATAATGGCACAAGGGCTCGACAGCTTGTTCTAATGCAATATTTTTGTAGGTGAAACAAGATTCATGTGAATCTTATTGGTGAATAGGGGGTTAGGCAAAGTGCCACAATGTTTAGTGGCCGTCTAGTGGTTGTTTGAAGTTTAGCTGTAGTTGGTAGTGGTGGCCAATCCATATAAGGGTAGTTAGGTTTTGAAAGGGAGTTGGGTTCTATGTTTTGGGATACAATGAACACAACTATGGCATCAAATTCGGTCATGGAGTAATATGGAGTGGTGTTTTGAAGAGGCTAGGCGACTTTACTATAGTGCTTAAGGTTTGGTTGGGATGGTAGGATGTGTAGAGTGCTGCTGCATTGTAGTTAAACGTAGGTCACAAAAATGAGGTTTAGTGGTCATTGGGTATATGTGGTTAGTCTTCATTCGATGAAGCAAGTCATGCAAGCATGGGGACATTTTGTTTGAGCAGTCACGAGAGAAGTGACTGAAATGGGAGTTTTTGGTTATTAGGTTGTAGTGGTGATCTTGTGTGTCACACAAGGATGGGGGTAGACTGGGTCCTAGTGCATGTGTATAAGTTGTTGATTGGAGTGCAGTTGGTGTTTGGGCAAGGGTAGAGAGAGAAAAGGTAGTCTAACAATGGTGAGAGAGAAGGTAGTCAAGTGGGTATAAGGCTGTGGCTATAGGTTGGGTTATTGGTACTGGCCGCGGGTCAAACGTATTTGGGATGGGGCTCGTATGTATGTTGTATGTCATAAGGATGGGGGTAGAGCATGGTGTATGTGCTGCTGTGCTGTGCTGTGAGGATGAAGGTAAAGCATGGTGCGTGAGCTTAGTTGTAGTATGGTGTATGGTCAAAGTGGTGCTAGGTTTGGATTTTTCGTAAAGGGGAATGGCTGAAGAAGAAAGGTTGAGGAGTGTTACTCTCTGCAACAAGGGCGCATAGCTGTTTGATTATTAGGTTGTCGAGAATGGAAGTTGTAGATGAATTGATTCAAGGTTTGTTGCATTAAAGTTTGATGTGCTTAGGTTAAGGGTTCCTAAAGATCTACAAAGTATGTGACTCTTTTGGAATTGAAAATTGAATTAAATGCCATTCCTAAGTTTCTATTCTTTTCCAATTTTACAATGCCAATTCAATGCTCTAAATGCTTCCATCTGGATGTGTTTTTGACCCTAATCCAAAGTATTCTATGCCTACTTCATGATTTCACCATTAAATTAGTAAAACCATAAAGAAAGATTGAAGAAAAATGGCCACAAAGTGACCACTCGAGGCTAAAATTGCACAAGGAAAAGGAGGGAATTAGGGAGAAAGAGTAGGAAAGGGAAAAAAGAAATGGAAAAAAAAAATGCTGACATGGTGCCATATTAGCCACGTAGCTTAATAATTGCTTGCCACTTATTATAGTGTACATGTGCTTAAATCATGTTGTGACACGTGGCAGATGAGGGGAGTTAAGAAAAATTAAAAGGCTTACTATGCCTTTTGTAAGAATCAAACCCAAGACCTTTATCCGAACCTAATGCTAGTCAACATCAAGCTATTGGCATATGCCTTATCCATATATATAATCAAATTACATATATGAACTCAATTGGCTTAGGCTAGATTTAAATCTAAGCCCAGGCCCAAAAATCCCCCTTCTCTTATTAGTATTTAAGGCCTTAAAAAGACTACTAAGGCTAAATTGAAAAAAAAAAATCCTATTCTATTTAAACTATGTAAAAATTTATTCTCTGTTATTATTATTATTTTCTTTTTCTTTTTCTTTTTGTATTTTTCCTAAATTTTCTACTTTTTGTGATTTTTTTCTATTATCTATATTTTGTAGTTTTCCATTTTTTTTATGTTTTTTCCCTTAATTAGAACCCTTTTACCCTATTCTAAAAATTTCCAAAAAAACAAAAGGTAAAAATAGGGTATCTATAACTATCTCTCTTTGTGGTGAAATTTAAGTAAAACTTTACTATAAAGACAAAAAAGACCTAATTTTTGCCCCAAGGGTGAATTTTTCCTAAGAAATGCTACAACTAGCTACCTATCCTAGACTTGGTCTATTAGGGATTTGGTGAATGGTGAAAGATGAAAGAGAGAGAAAGTATTCTAAGAGCTGGTCGAGATACAAAAGAAACTAAAAAAGGGTAGTACCCCAATAGGCTAGTAAGAACCCTATAAGAATTTGAAACCCAAGTCATGCCCCTATAAGCTGACTACCCAAGACGGATGGGCAAAGTGCTAATTGAGCTAACTAACCCCTAAATAAGAAATTAAATCCTGGTAGTGCCTCACTAAGCTGATTAACTTAGTTGAACGAACAAGGCACTCCATGAGCTGGCTAAAAACCTAAATTAAAACTTAGCCGTGCTCCTTTGAGCTAACTAACCCAAGCGAAAACATCTCTAGTGGACTAGTAACCCTAAATTAGAATCGATTCGAGAAAACCCTAGAAGTGCTCCTCTAAGCTGGCTATCCTAGGTGAACAGTCAAAGCGCTCCTTAAGCTGGCTAAGACCTTAAATGAGAACTTGGTTGTGCTCCTCTAAGCTGACTAACCTAAGTAAGAGCATCTTTAAGGGACTAAAACCCTAAATTGGAATCGATTTGAGAAAAACCTGCAAGTACTCCTCTAAGCTAACTATCTTAGGTGAATGGGCGAAACACTACTTAAGCTGGCTAAGACCCTAAATGAAAACCTAGTTGTGATCTTCTGAGTTGACTAACATAGGTGGAAGTATCTATAAACACTCTATTTTTACCCTCCTTTTTTTTATTTCCTTTTAGAAATTTTTACAATAAGGTAAAGGGTCCTAATTTAGGAAAAATTATAAATATATATATAATAAATAAAATAAAATAAAATTGAAAAAAAAGAGAGAGAATTTAGGAGATATAGATAAATAATAATCAAAAATAGAAAAAGGTCATTGGGTTTAGGCTTAGATTTGAGTATAGCACAAGCCGATCTAGTCCATACATGCAATTTAATTATATATATAAACAAAGTACAGGTCAACGGCCTAACAGATAAGCACTTAAACATTAGCATCACATTGGAACTAAAGGTTATGGGTTCAGATCCTGCTAGGCACAAAGTGCCTTTTTCCTTTTGAAAGGAAAAGTACATATGATAATAATAATAATAATAATAAATCTTAGTATGCAATTAAGATAGGACTTTTATACTACTTAGTTAATAGGTATACAATTCTAATATTTAGTTCTTAAAAAAAAACAAAAAGTATTTGATGCAAACTAGAACCTAGTCCGTAATTTTACAACAAGGCGTGAAGCCTTAACAAATTGGAAAGCAACAAGGGAAGGGCGCATCGATTTAGCACCCAATTTTTTGTACCACACGCGTACAATGCATGCAAGCCCATAGGATGCTTGCTTTCATCACTGAGTCCCTTTAGTAAGTCCATAAGGTGCTTCCCTCGATTGATCCCAATGTTAAGGTTACTAGTCTTCTAGAGATACTCCCACCTAAGTTAGTAAGCTTAGATAAGCACAACTAGATTTTCCAAATGAATTCCTATTTAGGGTTGCTAGTCCCTAAGAAATGCTCCTACCTAAGTTAGTAAACTCAAAAGAGCACAACCAAGTTTTCCAAATCAATTCCTACTTAGGGTTGCTAGTCCCTAAAAGATGCTCCTGCCTAAGTTAATTATGTCAGAAGGGCACGACCGAGATTTTCTAAATCAATTCTTATTTAGAGTTGCTAGTACCCAAGAGATACTCTCGCTTAAGCTAGTAAGCTAGTAAGCTCAAAAGAGCACAACCAGGTACTCCAAATTGATTCCAATTTAGGATTGTTAGTCCTCTAGAGACGCTGCCAACTAAGTTAATAAGCTCAGAAGAACATGACCAGGTTTTCTAAATCAATTCTTATTTAGGGTTGCTAGTCCCCAAGAGATGCTCCCACCTAAGTTAATAAGCTCAGAAGAGCACAACCAAGTATTCCAAATCGATCCCTACTTAGGGTTGTCAATCTCCTAGAGACGCTCCTGCTTAAGTTAATTAGCTCAGAAGAGCACGACTAGGTTTTTCTAAATTGATTCCTATTTAAGGTTGCTAGTAGTCGAGAGATGCTCCCGCCTAGGCTAGTAAGCTCAAAAGAGCATGACCAAGTACTTCAAATCAATTTTAGTTTAAGGTTGCTAGTCCCTTAAAGATACCTCCGCCTAGGTTAGTCAGCTCAAAAAGGCACGACCAATTTTTCAAATCAATCTTTCTAGTTAGCTCTTCGGGTGCTAGACCTTTTTAAAGCTTTTTGGCTAACTCTTAAAGTGCCTCCTTTGTCTTTCACTTTTCATCAAATCCCTAATAGATCAAGCCTAGAATAACTACCTAATTGTAGCACTTCTTAGGACAAATTTTACCCCTAGCAAAATAGTGTCTCATTTGTTTTTATGGTAAAGTTTTACTCAAACTTCACCATAAAGAGGAGCAATTGTAGACACTATTTTTTTCCTCCTTTTTTTATTTATATTTTTGGAAATTTTTACAATAAGTTAAACAGTCCTAACTTAAGAAAAATTAAAAATATATATAATAAATAAAATAAAAAAATAAAATTGAAAAATTGAAAAAAAATAAAGAATTTAGGAGTTATATATAAATAATAATCAAATTTAAAAAAAGGCCATTAGGCTTAGGCTTAAATTTAACTCTAGCTTAAACTGACCTAATCTATATTATAGACAAGGCACAAGCTAACGACCTAACGGATAAGCACTTGAACATCAGCATCACATTAGAACTAAAGGTCATGGGTTCGAATCATGCCAAGCATAAAGTGCCATTTTCTTTTCGAAAGGAAAAGTATATATAATAATAAAATCTTAGTATGCAATTAAGATAGGACTTTTATGCTACTTAGTTAAAAGGTATTTAATTTTAGTATTTAGTTCTTAATAATAAAAAAAAGTATTTGGTGTGGACCAAAACCTGATCCACAATTTTAAAATAAGGTACGATGCCTTGACAAATTGGAAAGCAGCAAGGCAAGGGCGTACTAATTGCATGCCCAATTTTTTGTACCGCATGTGTGCCCCGATTTTTTTCCTTAATTTCCAACTTCTTTACCTCCTTGGTCAGGTTAATTCAGGTCATTTTTAGACCAATTTTATTACACGATTACACTAAATTAATGGTCAAATTGTGTAGTACACACAACCAACTTTTGAATTTACCCTAAAACCCATCCAAATTCAATTGTTTATGTAGTTAAAATCAAGCTCCAAAACTAAAAAAAAAAAAAAAATTCATTTTTCGAGTCAAACCCATTAATGTAAAATCACCATTTTCCAAGCTTCCAACCCTTATACTTACAGTATAAATAAGGGTTCATTCTTCGTTTCTAGCATACATAATCATAAGAATTCCTTTAAGGAGCACACACACTACACTTTCTCTCTCTAATGCAAATTTTTCTCTTTCTCTCTCTAGAGATATCATCTTCTACAGCAATTTTCAACGAAAACCACTACCGCCATGGGATTCCTCAAATCTACAAACCACAAATTCGATACTTTGATCCAACATTCCGAATCGACTAGGTCTGCTCCCTTTTTTATTTATTTATTCTTTGTTTTCTTTCTTTATTTTTATTTTTATTTTTTTAATATATTTGTTACTCGTGTATTTGTAAATGTAATTACAAAAAAAAAAAAAAGAAAAGAGAAAGAAAGAAAGAAAAAGATAGGAAAGAGAAAAAGAGATAAAAAAGCTCGAGTTTGTTATTTTTCTTTATTATTTTCGGTTAAGATTTAAATGAGAAGAAATAATAAAAAATAGGATAAAAATAAGTTGGTGAATAAAAATTGTTTTGACACTTAGGAAAATTGGTTTTTTCCAAGATAAATAAAAGTAAACAATCCTTTTTAAGATAGGACCTTTTCTAGGAATTTCAAAAATAATAAAACCCAAATTTAGGATCTTTTAGATCTTTTTTAATAAAATCAAAACTATTTAAAAGCGTAAACTCTGCTTGTTTTTTTTTTTAATTAAAATGAATCCAATACAATAAAAGTTTTACAAAAAGAACTATGTACACCTGATTCCGAATAGCGGGTACGAAGACACTTTCAGGGGAACATAAAAAGCGAAAAAACCTTATCTTTCAATTCTAGTTTAAATTATTCAAATTTGCTTAATTCGTTAAACTAATTATTGAAGTTCATTTTATATGGTAGTTTTAAAAGGTGATTTTAAGAGATTAAATCTAAATTTGAGAAGTTATGGTACTCATAAGGGTTTGAAATCCTAACCCCCAAACTCGATCTTCTAGTTTAACTCTTTTTCTTAACTTTAGTCGAGTGGTGACTCCAAAACATTTTTCAAAATAATAAAGGAACTGATTTTCTTTAAATATTAGTCAAGGGTCAGTATTTAACAGGTAGGGTTTAATACTAATCGACTTAAAGAAGGCTATTTTTATAAGAATGGGGAAAAAATCAGGCTCAACAATTTGGCGACTCCACTGGGGACATGTCAAGAAGGTTAGCCATTGAACTTTCCAAAATTAGAATTAATCTCCAAGAATCACCTTACTAAGTGCAATTTATTTATTTATTCATTCGTTATTATTTGTACCATAACTGTACTAATGTTTTTGCAATTTTAGTTTTATTTGTTTAACTATTTTGGGGGGATTTACTTTATGTCCCACAAATGTGTAATATAAATGGTCGAACTCAGACCATATTAAGACCCTAGGCCCGGGGGGGGGGGGGGGGGGCCATTGTGTAAGCTTTAAGTGTTGTGGTGCAACCACCACTCGGGGTTGATTAGGCTAGCCCCACTTAAACTTGATGTGACCAATGAAAATGTTATTTAACAAGTGAGGTCGCACAAGCTTAAGGACTTTTTAGAACCCACCCTTTATGTATTCATGACATCCCGAATTAACAAATAATCAAACAAAATGGGAATGAAAGTATACAATGGCTTGGAGTTTCCTTGATTTCCTTTGTAATTTTTACATGTTGTAAACATAAAATTGTTGTAACTAGGTTTTGTTTACTGTAAATATAACAATCAGCCAATCTTATAACATGTTTTTTCTTTGTAATTCAAATTGAGAAATGGCCTATTCATCCAAGTCTATCCACTTCAGAGAAAAGTACATCGATAAGCCCATCCTAGACCAATGGCTTCAACATTTTAATCCAAGGGAACAAGAGACCATCATCAGCAAGATCAAGCCCATTCTATCGCTTCCTAGGGTGAAAATAGAGATTAATTTGATTAGGGCCTTGACTAACTTTTGGGAGCCTGAGGAGGTGGCTTTTCGAGTTGGGCCTCACTTAATTAGTACAACACTTGAAGAGTATACCCAACTACTTCAAGCCTTGTCCTTAGAAAATATATACACCCTAAATTTGGAAGTTGACTCAATGAATTCCTTTTCAAGATTCTTGGGGATTAGAAAAGTTGAAGTGAGCAATGCCCTTAGAAGCTATAACGAAAACTGCATCAAATTGGAAGACCTAAAAGCCTAATTCACCATTGAGCCTAAATCCAACAAACAGGGCATCTTCTATAGCAATCCTAAAGACTGGGATAGAACAAAATAAGAGCCTTATCCTTGCTACATTATGGACTCTCCTATTCCCTAATGGAAAGTTCCTCATCTATTTCAGGGTCGCTAAATTAGTAGGCCAGTTTCTTGAAAGCAAATCATATGTCTCAGCCTTCCTCATAGAATAAATCAAAGGCCTCAACATTTTGAAGGAGAAAAACAATGGCACACTAAAGACCAAGATGGCACTACTAACAATATGGTTTGTGAGCCACATGAAGTGTTATGAGCTTGATCTAATTTAAGGAGAATTCACCCATAATATTGATCTGATCGATTCTTTTGTTGACAAGGTCCATCTCCCAAAAGAAAAATCTACTTATTGCTAGGTAGAAATGTTGTGAAATTTCCAAGCTACCGATATCTTATGGACAACAAGATGGAGCAACTACAAGAGGGTAATCTTAGTCTACAAAAATTATCAAGCAATATCCCTAATTAGGATGAAATTGTGCGCAAGCTATTACCCTAACAATATGATTAGACAATTCAAGAGAATTCAAGATATAGTCTACAAGACCTCATTAGATATCACGACCTTAGATTATGAACACCTTCAAATTCCACTGCCACAAAAGATGCGCAAACTCTAAGCAATCAAGCAATTATGGGAAACAAGGACTATCAACCTCAATATTGATTTAGGAGAGTGGCTAGGAGAAGTGGATAAGCATAGGGTCACCAAAGAGTATCTGTACGATCAGCTCCATAAAGTAGGGGAGATCCATTATCGAGCACCAGAGATCATCTAACCTGCACCAGTTGAACCAGATCCTAAAATCAAGACCTATATGGACCAAGTACAGGCCTGTGTAGAAGTGATCTATGAAGAGCGGGACATATGGGAGGATTTGTTTCAGGAATCAAGACAACATTCCCAAGCCTTAGAACATCAATCAAGGATGACCCAAAAAAGACTCAAATAACTTAAAGAAACAAAAGAGCCTAACCTAGAAAAGAGGAAAGAAGCACCAACAAGACCTAGTAAGTAGAAAGGGGAACACGTACCAAGTGCCAGAATAACATCTAGAGATAAGAATACTCTTCTTGTGAAACAAATGTATTCTATTTTTCAAATAATGTAAAAGGGAACATCGACAGCTACGAAATAATAAAAATGACCATCTTGCCGATTATTTGTTGGTTCTATTTCTTTGCATCTTTATGCCATACATCTTCACATTCCTATACATTTCTTTTTTTTTTTTTTTTTTATAAGACCCACAATCAGCTACTTAAAGTTTGGCTCGTAGATTTTACGGTAATCAGCTAAAGGATGCTATCGAGCCTAAATTATCAAATAAAGTTAGAAATACTAGTAAAAACAATCCCATAAGTTCGAATTTAAGAAAATAAGTAATAAAATAAAAGAATATAAAATTTCCAAATTTTAAATATATTACTCGTTATTTATCGAAAATGTATAAAATACATTCTAATAACTAACGAACCACTAGAGATAAGTTATATGCACACTAAAAATCATAAAATAACTTAAATAATATTTAAAAGTATTTATTTATACTATATATGACTTTACATGTAGGTAGTAATACGCGTAATTACTTAAAACACGCAAAATAGGCTAAAATAATGTTAAATAATTAAAGAAAATTCATAATTAATTAAGGAAAAATCAAGAAAAATAAGGAAACATCTAGAATTGGGGTTTAGCAATCTAGAATTGAAGAAGTAAAAGCAACCAATCAAATTACAACAAAGAGAAAGTAAGAAAAAGAAGAGATAAGGCAATTACCTAATCAATTTAATACATAATAATTTCCTTAGAGCTCTATAAATACCCAAAAAATTATAAAAGCTCATTTGGTCAGTTTGAAGAGTGAGAAAAATAGAGAGAACCAAAATATTGAGTGTTAGGATTAATACAAAAAAATTACTCAAATCTGTGCAATTAAGGCCTTAGAGGGAAACCAATACCCAACGAGCACCTGGGAGTGGACGGCCACCACCACTATACGGTGGTGGTAGCACCCAGACCATCCAACAAGGCCAAGGTGGCCGACGATGGTCAAAGTTACCGTTTCTAGTAAGTTTAATTTTCCATCTGATTTTGCTAAAATTATTAAAATTATTAATTATTTTCAAAAAATTATGAATCTTATTTTTCTAAGATATTTTAGTATTTAGATTTAAGAAAAATTTTTATTTTTATGAATTTATGTTTAAAAATATGCTGTCCTTAAAAAACTATGCAAACCCGAGCTTTGTTCGGACTAGAAATAAATAGGCTTAGAAGTGTAGTTTTGGACTCAAAATTTTTGCGTAGACTACTTAGGTGATATGGAATAGTGCCACAAAGTCCTTTTTCAAAAATGAATTTTTGAAATTTTTAGATAATTTGTAGGCCATAAAATGATGCATAAAATGGGTTATTTTTTATTAATTAAGTAATTAAATGGTTAATTATCGATTTAATGAATAATTATATGTTTCAAGATATTGAAATCTGATGAAGTATTATATTTGTAACATTTAAAGTATTAGATGTAATTATTAGGGTTTTATGTAATATATATGTAATAAAATGGTATATTTTAACTTAATTTTGTAATTTAGAGTAATTAGGAGTAAAATCTGATTTAGGATGAATTTATATATTTTGAGATGTTAATTGATGTTGAGAGATGATAATTGGAGTAATAGAAATAACAGATGTGTATGTACACATTAAGTAATAATGTGTAATATGTAAGTGTGAGAAATTAATAATTAGAAAAATATTGGTTAGAATTGATATTATGATAACAATAAGAATATATAATAAATCTATTAGGAAACTTAAATTAGGGTAATTATATGAAAAATATAAGATTTTTTCATAACTAGGGTGAATTCGGTAATTAAATTAAGATTCAATGGTACCATACAGACTAGAATACTAGTTAGAGACTAAAAACAATATTTAGGATATCCATTAATAATGCGATTAATTTCACATTATAAGCAGGAATAATTTTTTAGGGTGTACTTATAAATCTCTAACCAAAAACTGAGTTAAAAACCTAATTTAGAAATCGATACGAAAACTAAAACAAAACTTAACATGATTCAAGAAGAACTGTAAAAGTTTTAAAAACCTAGATAATTAGGTATATTAAACTCTAAACAAAAGATAACAATAACCGTTATATGATAAAACCAACCTATAATAATTATATAGAAAACTGAAACTACGTTTGTATTATAGGAATGATCAGCAATGGCCTGAGCAAATCAGACCTTGAGTGAGCAAGCGAAGAGTTCGGGTAAGTTAGGATTAATAAATTGTTGTATTTTGAAGGCTTGAGATTATACTTGGTTATTGTTATTAGAGAGTTGGCCATGTGCATGTGCTTGATTATGAGTAATGCTATGATTTTATTTGTTGTTCTAGTTTATATTGTATGAAATGATTGATCACCCTAAACTAGACTTAACAAATATATGACTTGTAACCGTAAACCGGACTTGTATAGTAACCCTTTAAGGGAAACCTAGGATTCTCCGACCAAATACCGACTCCTTCGAGAGGGATAGCGCTAGATAACATAATTGGTCCCTTTTTTATCCTTAGTCGAACTAAGTGATAAGTGAGAAGGTCTCAATAAGGGTGAAGTCAATGGTTTGAAGTTAATCGTGGGAGGAGCAGTGTCTCTATTGCACAAGCCTAAGTTTGGTCATGAGCTAATGCATTAACGGCAACTCCTCAACCCGGATTAAAGTGGGCACAATTTCTCTAATCTCACGACGGGCCGGACAACGTCGTACGATGGCATTTGCATGTTCATGCATTGCATCTAACTAAATTGGGTGATAACCTTATTTGTGTTGGTGGTATAGTTTTAAGTCCTCCGACCTGACTTACTAAGCTGTGGTTAGTCACATCCCTATAACTATTGTTGTAGGTGCTAGCAATGAAGCAGCCTATAATCACCTCGACACTAGCAACTACAGAAGACCAAATTCATTCTCCAGTCAGATTTATTTTAAAGCTTTTAGCATTAGTTTACAAATTACTCAACTAGATTATGATTAGATTGCTTAATCTTGTAAATATACTCAAATTAATTTAATGTGAATATTTATTTTTCTTAAATTCATAAGTAAACAATTTATTTAATTTATGAACTGTTTACTTCAAAGTAGGTTAGTCGTAGACACCTTGTGTAAATCAGGTCCAAGATGGTGGCTGTATGGTTAGCTTCTATCTTAGAATGGTTTGTACAGTGGGACTGTTATGACTCTGCCGCTTCGAGGTGTTACAGTTTTTCATTCATTTCATTTTAAAAAATGTCCATGTGCTTACTTGTTGACAAGTGATCTTAAATCAGGTCACCAAGATAGCTCCCAAAGGTCAAACCTTTCAAAGAAGTCCTATTAGAACCCACTCACAAACCAGAATAGCCAACTAAGGGAATGACAACATCAACACCAATAACAGCAGTATCAACCCTGAAAATGCTTATCCCACAAAGCTAAGGTTCTACTCTTTGGAACAAACAGTAGGGAAAATTGCATATCAACTAAGTTTCCTTGCTAACAACATCGCCTTACTCAAGTCGACAACGCCATCAAATGAACAAAACTCTAAAGCCCAATATGGAAAGAGTGCTGAAGCCCCACCCCTCAAAGTAGAAGAAGCCTATCCCAAAGTTAACCAGTCCTTTGAATTCTTTGAGACAGAAGGGGTCTATCCGAAGATCAACCCGACTTTCGAGCCAAACACTTACTCATTTCCAGTCAACACAAAGCTTGAAGTTGATCAAGACAGATTGAAAGAGCTTGAGAGGTGATTAACCCAACAAATCTTGAGAAAATCAAAATGCTCAAAGGGTACGATGGTTTCAAGCAAGCTGGTATAACAAACTTCTATTCTTATGACTATAGAAGCTTCTTAGAGAAATTTAAAGTACCTGACTTTAAGAAGTATAATGGAACCGGGTTCCCTAAACTACATACCAAATTGTATGTATGAAAGATAGGCAAATATGTACAATACAACCAACTCATGTTACAGAATTTACAAGACAACCTAACAAGCCCTGCTTTGACCTACTATGCCCAATTGGATGTGAATTAGGTAAACACATGGGAGAAGCTAGCTAAGGCGTTTTATAAGCAATATAAGTTCAATATTGAAGTGGCACCAACCATGATGGATTTGGTTACCCTGAGGAAGAGGCACAATGAATATTTTAAAGAATATGCCTAAAGGTAGAGGCCTTTAGTTACAAGGGTATCCACCTCCATGACCAAAAAAGAGCTAACTTTAGCTTTCATCAACACTCTTAAGAGGCCTTACTTCTCTCACCTAATTGGGCAAGCCTCTTTTAGTTTTGTAGAGGTAGTGGCAGTAGGGTATCAAATTGAAAGTGCCATCTCCTTCAATAAATTACAAGAACCATCAAACTGAAGACCACCTTCTGCTAAACCCACCACCAGCAAGCTTCAAGAAGCTACTGTCAACATGGTTAATTCAAATATCAAGCCCAATGCTCGGGTCTCTTTTAGGGAAAATCCTTTGCTAGCTCAACAACAATTCAAAAGCCAACCGCAAGTAAACAAGGCCCCAAGGCAATTCACCAAAATACCCGTCCCTCTCAGTCAAATACTCAAAAAGCTAAGAAAGGATAATTTGCTACATTCTAAGCCTCCCAATGAAAGGTACAGGCCGAGAGTTTTCGACCCCAATGCAAGGTGTTGATATCATCTGGGGCAAGTAGGCCATTCAATAGACTCGTGCTGGAGATTAAAAGATAAGATTCAAGATTTAATCTACGAAGGCATAGTCTAGTTAGACTTCATGGAAGCTCTAGTCCCGAACATCAACAACAACCCCTTGGTTAACCATGGGCCAGTCATCAACATGATATATGATGACCCAAATCTTGCCATCAACATAATCAGTTCCAACCGAGAGCCTAAGGTCTATAGATTCTACAAATAAGAGGAGAAGCAAATTCCAAAGACCAAATGGTACACCTTCCATGTACCTTTAACCCTTGAAAATTACAAAACTGCTCCTCTCAACTACCAAGCAATAAATGAAGGGCAATTGAACTCACTTGTAGGAGGGATTACCCACTCTAGTAGAATTTATGACACAAAGGAAGACCTAAAAAAGAAAACTATGCTAGAAAGGCCAAATAATAAATAAGCTGAATATGAGAAAGGATTATCTGCCTTCACCAAAATAATCAAGTCTAGTGAGTATAAAATAATGGATCAGTTCGCTAAGACTACAGTACAACTATCTATCATGAGTCTATTGATAGCATCAAAACCACATTAGGAAGCTTTATTTAGAACTTTAAGGGAAGTCAAAGTCCTTCATAAAATACTAGCTAAAAGAATGGGGTCTATCACTAACTCTATCCTCACTATGGATCAAATTTCTTTCTCCGCCAAGGAACTAGGCAAAGAAGGTAATCAACACACCAAGCCTCTCTTCATAATAGTGAGGGTAAACAACATTATCACAGCAAGAGTCGTTAATGACAATGGATCATCATTAAATGTTTGCCCTCTCACCATCTTAGATCTATTGGGCATTAATACCACGACAATCAAGTGAAGTTCAACAACAATTAGGGCTTTCGACAAGTCTAGAAGGGAAATTATATAAGAGATCAACTTACCAGTTGATATCAACCCACAGACTTTCAACATCCGATTCCAGGTCCTAAACATCCCGAAGACCTTCAACCTGTTATTAAGAAGACTTTGGATACATTTAGCAAGGGTCATACCTTTAAGCCTGCATCAAAAGGTTAAGTTCATCTCAAATTACTAGGTCATAACAACTCTAAGTAACCAAGATTACAAAATATATAAGGAAACAACCATACCCTACATTGGCATTGGGAAGCAAGAAGACTTTGGGCTCCAAATTTTTGAAGAAGTGTGTATGATTACTGATCGAAAGAAAGATGAGAGGCCTAAATTTAAAGAAGGCTAGATTAGGACCTATGGGCTCGGTTACATCCTAACTCTAATGGATGAGCTGTAAAATATGCAGGCGAGGGGCAAAAGAGGTGACAGATTGTATCATACCTTAATGACCTTTCTACCATTGTCATAAACTTTCATCCAGGTAAATGTCCAAACTTCAGAGCTTGCCAAAGAAGACACCTCCAATAAGAATAAAATAGCTAGCCCATCCTACAAGTCCTAATACTTGAATAATGGGTTCTCCATCCATTTGAATAGAAATAAGTCAATAAGTCTTCTCTAAGGTAAAGGATAAATCATGATTTAGTATGTTACAAAGTTTTGTAATAATTACCTTTGTCCTACAATATTATACTCAAAAGAATTCCTTCTAACATAATAAGAATCGGTCCTCCTTCTCTTCACTCCTGCCTTACTCACACTTCATTCTTTACATATTTTTTACCCAAATCCAATGCTTCGAATAAAAAACAAGGATACCTCGTGCAAATAGGTGATGAAAATATTGATATCACCTCCAAACTTACTGGGTTAGTCATCAAGAGTGATGTCAATGACCACAGTGACATACAATAAAGATGGTAAAGACACGAAATAAGTAGAATTTCCATTGACAAGCCAACTAAAATAGTTAGTGTTGAGGCTGATGAAAACCCCAAAATATTGCAAAGTGGAGAGAATTTGAAAGAAGAATAAAAGCCAGAAATGACTGCGCTACTATCTGAATATCATGATGTATTTGCATGGTCTTATGAAAATATGCTTAGATTAGATCTATCAATCATAGTCTACCTCTTACCCACATAAGAAGATATCAAACCTAAGAAGCAAAAGCTAAGAAGGTTCCGATCGGATGTCTTGTTGAAAATTAAGGAAGAAGTTACAAAGTTACTAGAGGTCGATTTCATCGAGGTGTCTAATTATCCAAAGTGGGTAGCCAATAATGTGCAAGTAATGAAGAAGAACGGAAAAGTTAGAATGTGTGTGGATTTTTGAGACCTCAACCAAGCAACCCCTAAAGATAACATCCCCTTGCCCCATATTGATGTCTTGGTCAATGATATAGTCAAGAACCATCTTTTCTCATTCATGGATGGGTTCTCTAGATATAATCAAATTCGAATGTCTAAAGAAGATAAAGCCAAGACAACATTTATCACAACTTGGGGCACATTTCGCTATAAAGTAATGCCCTTCGAACTCAAAAATGCCGAGACAACTTATCAAAGAGCCATAGTTGCAATCTTTCACAACATGATACATAAAGAAGTTGAAGTGTATGTAGATGATATGATTGCCAAATCTAAAGAAGGAGAAAATCATGTATATAATTTGAGAAGATTGTTTAACAAGTTGAGAAAATTCCAATCGAAACTCAACTTAAGAAGTATACTTTTAGAGTGACTTTAGGGAAGTTATTGAGTTTCATAATCAACCAATGGGGCATCAAAGTGGACCTTAATAAAGTCAAAGCAATAGTCAACTTGCCCCCTCTACATACACTCAAAGAAATAAGAGGTTTGTTGGGTTATTTAAACTACATAGCCCGATTCATATCTCAACTCACAGATAAATGTCATCCCTTGTTTAAGTTGTTGAAAAAGAACGCCAAGATAAACTAGTGAGAAGAATGCGAGCAAACCCTCACAACGATCAAGGAGTACGTCATGAACCCTTCCATTTTACTAGCTCCTAAACCTAGGAAACCTCTATTTCTATACTTGACAATACTACCAGAATCCATGGGGTATATGCTCGGCCAGAAGGATGAGGAAGGAAAAGAACGGGCTTTATATTACTTGAGTGAGAAATTTACTGGAGGGGAATAGAAATATTCAAAAATTGAAAGAACCTACTATATTTTGGTCTAGGTAATGCATCGGCTCAAACAATGCACATTCTATTACCAAGTTAAATTGCTAACTTAGTACGATCCCATAACGTACTTGGTAGATAAATCGGCCTTAATCAATAGAATCTCAAAGTGAGAAATGTTACTATTAGAGTTTGACATTACATACATGAACTGGAATTTAGTCAAGGGCCAAGCTCTAATAGATCAGTTTGTAGAGAATCCTTCTAATAATATCCCCAAAGAGGTACAAGTCAATTTCACCAATGAAGATATCTTGGCAGCTAATGGAAGTTTTGGTAAAGGAGAAGTTGATGAACCACCAAAATGGAAAATGTTCTTTGATGGGGTAGCTAACGTGTCTAGGTGTGGAATTCGAGCAATACTGATATCCCCTAAAGGTACACAGTATCCTATAATTGTAAGGCTCCTTTCCTTATGCACAAATAATATTGTTGAATACGAAGCATACATCATAGGATTGAAAATACCCCTAGATAAAGATATTCAAGAATTAGAAGTGTATGGGGATGCTTCCTTCATTATTGACCAAGCTCGTAGAGAATACAAGATGAAAGATCCTAAACTAGTACCTTATCACTGGCACTTAATTGAGTTGATAGAGAAATTAAAAGAAATCACTTTCAATCACGTATTAAGGACTCAGAATCAATTTCTCAATGCCTTGGCTACTCTAGCATCTATGGTCCAAATATCCAATAGAGTTGAGATTCAACCCCTCACTACTAAAATTGAAGACAAGCCTACTTTCTATCTAACAATTGATGGAACAAATGGCAAAAAGCCATGGTACCATAATATTAAAATGTTCGTATAACAAGGCACATACCCTTAAGGGGCCAAGAAAAAGGACAGAAGGATGATCAAGAGATTGGCTACCTAATTTTTAGTAAGTGAGTCCACTTTGTATCGACAATCTTTTGATGGCACACTTTTAAGGTATGTAAATGACGAAGAGGCCGAGATTTTGATGAAAGAAGTACACGAAGGAGTATATGGCCCTCACATGAATAGTTACATGTTGGCTAAGAAAATTATGAGGCTAAGGTATTACTAGTTAACAATGGAAAGTGATTACATCAAACACGTCAAGCATTATTACTTATGCTAAGTTTATGCAAATAAGATAAAAGCCCCACCTCAAGAATTACATACACTCTTGGCACCATAGCCTTTTTCAATGTGGGGAATAGACATCATTAGCCTAATTACTCCAAAAGCATCCAAAGGGCATCACTTTATACTAGTCGCCATTGACCACTTCAACAAGTAGGTTAAGGCCTCATTCTATTCAAGCGTTACTAAATGGGTCATGGTTAAGTTCATTTAAAGAAATATCTTAGCTCGAAACAGGACTCCAAAAACAATCATCACCAATAATGACACTAATCTTAACAATAAGCTTATGTCAAAGTTGTACCGACAGTTCAAGATCATTCACAGAAACTCTACCCCTTATCGACCCTAAATGAATGGAGCTATTGAAGTAACCAATAAAAACCTTAAAAGAATAATTAAGAAAATGGCTGTTACATACTAGGACTGGCATGAGATATTGCCATTAGCACTTATGGCTTACCAAAATTCCATCAGAACGTTGATTAGGAAAACACCCTACTCTTTGGTATACAGTATTAAAGTAGTGTTCACAATAGAGGTTAAGATCCCATCTCTCAAAGTATTATCAAAGACCTAGTTGGACGAAGCCGATTAGGTAAAGAAACACATCAAGTAGCTGAATCTGATTGATGAAAGAAGATTGATAGCCTTATGTCATAATCAATGTTACCAATAAAGAATGGCTCGGGCTTTCAACAAAAGAGTACAACCCTAAAACTTTAAAGAGGGTGATATGGTGTTGAGAAAGGCTTTCCCCAATGTATAAGACTCCAAAGGAAAATTTGCTCCTAATTATAGAGGCCCTTATGTCGTAAAGTGAGTATTACTAAGAGGAGCTTTAATTTTGTCTAAAGTGGATAGTCCAAAATTAAGAGACCCTGTAAATGTTGACGCTGTAAAGTTGTACTACGCTGTAAAGTTGTACTACGCTGTAAAGTTGTATTACCCATGAGAAGCTAATAAAAATTTTTACTCAAAATACAAAAATGCCAATTGTTTTGAATGTTATTATGGTTTAATTTTCATTCTCTACAAGCAAAGTTGGTATCCTTGGCAATTGTCAACGTTGGAATCATCACCCTCTCTATTAAAAGGTCTAGCTCCCTTACTCCATTTAATCAAACCCATATACTAAAAACATAAGAGAAGTTAAAAAGTGAGATATAGAACATTGATGATTGATAAAACTCTTTAAAATACTTTATTACAAATTGATCCCCCTCGACAAGGAGTTGTTATTGTCTATTTTTCAAGGGAAGGCGAAGTCCAAATAGGCAATCACCTCACAACAAATATTTATTAGTTAGGAATAAGGGTTTCAATTCATAAAACTTCTAGGGTTTCAATTCATAAAACTTCTAGAAAGACAACTAATCAATGAACAAAAATAGTGGGTAACATTCTGTATCGAGTTAATTTTTGTGATTTCTCTAAAAGAACTAGTGAAGTCTCAAAGGCTCCATACCAAAATCAATTGGGTTAACCATAAGAGATCAAAGATTGAATTCATTTCAAAGAACGAGTTAGTCAATTTTGACGGGACTTTTCAAAGAAAGGTTTGATAGCTTGGGTGCTATCAACAAGACTAGGTAAGTACTTCCATACGATATTAGCACATTGATTTTTGAAACATGGCATTTAGACTAGATCTCCTTAGAAAATAACTAATATTTGCAATCTTTTAAGAGTGGTTTTCTTTTAGGGCATTTACCTTTTGTACCATCTTTTGGGACCCAGCCGGCTCATAAGGCGCTGTCCCGTCTTTCATTTTAAGGTTCTAGCTAACTCTTAAAGTGTTAACCCATCTTTTATTCTTTTAGGGTTCAAGCTAGCTCTTAGAGCATTGTCCTTGCTTCTTTTCTTCTTTTTTTAAGGGTTTTAACCAACCTTTAAGGCGCTTCTCTTCACCAAGTTCTTAACGAGCCCATAAGGCACTTCTCTTACCAATATTCTTTTAGCAAGCCCATAAGGTGCTTCCCTTACCAAGTTCTCTTAGCAAGCTAATAAGGGCACTTCTCTTCATTAATTTATTTTTCATGAGCCTATAGGGTGCTTCCTTTCATCATCGATTCCCTTCAGCAATCCCATAAGGTGCTTCCCTCAATTGATCCCAATGTTAGGATTGCTAGTCCTCTAGAGATGCTCTTGCCTAAGTTAGTAAGCTTAGAAAAGCATGACTAGGTTTACCAAATCAATTCCTATTTAAGGTTATCAGTCCTCGAGAGATGCTCCTACCTAGGTTAGCAAGCTTAAAAGAGCACGACTAGGTTTTCCAAATCAATTTCTATTTAAGGTTGCTAGTCCTCGAGAGACACTCCCGCCTAGGTTAATAAGCTTAGAAGAGCACGACTAAGTATTCCAAATCGATTCCTACTTAGGATTGTTAGTCCCCTAAAGATGCTCCTACCTAAGTTAGTTAGCTTAAAAGAGCATGATCAAGTTTTTCCAAATCAATTCCTATTTAGGGTTGCTAGTCCTCGAGAGATGCTCCCGCCTAGGATGGTAAGCTCAAAAGAGCACGACTAGGTACTCCAAATTGATTCCAGTTTAGGGTTGCTAGTCCTTTAAAGACGCTCTCGCCTAAGTTTGTAAGCTCAAAAGAGCATGATAAAGTTTTTCAAATCAATTCCTATTTAGGGTTGCTAGTCCTTAATACACTCCTGCCTAGGTTAGTAAGCTCAGAAGAGCACAACAAGGTATTCCAAATTGATTCCTACTTAAGGTTGCTAGTCCTCTAAAGACACTCCCGCCTAGGTTAATTAGCTTAGAAGAGCACAACTAAGTTTTTTCCAAATCAATTCCTATTTAAGGTTACTAGTACTCGAGAGACAATCCCACCTAGGTTAGTAACCTCAGAAGAGCACAACCAGGTAGTCCAAATCGATTCTCCCGCCTAGGTTAGTCGACTCAAAAGTGTACGACCAATTTTTCAAACCGATCTTTCTAGTAAGCTCTTAGGGCACTAGACCTTTTTAAAGCTTCTCAACCAACTCTTAGAGTACCTCCTCTCTCTTTCACTTTTCATTAAATCCCCAATAGATCAAACCTGAGATAGCTAGCTAATTATAGCACTTCTTAGGACAAATTCTACCCCTAGGGCATGATAGTGTCTCGTTTGTCTTTGTGGTGAAGTTTGTGTCAAAAAGGAGCAACTGTAGACATTCTATTTTTGCCTCTCTCTTTTTTTTTAAGAAATTTTTAAGATAGGGGAAAGGGTCCTAATTTAGGAAAAATTATAAAAATATATAAAATTAAAAAAATAAAGAAGAAAAATTGAAAAAAAAATAGAGAATTTAAAAGATATAGATAAATAATAATCAAATTTAGAAAAAGGCTATTGAGCTTGGGCTTATATTTGAGTGTAACTTAGGCCGACCTAGTCCATATATACAATTTGATTGCACATATAGACAAGGCACAAGCCAACATGAGCATCGCATTAGAACTAAAGGCCACGAGTTCAAATCTTTCCATGCATAAAGTGCCTTTTTCCTTTTGAAAGGAAAAGTGTATATAATAATAATAATATTAATAAAATCTTAGTGTGCAATTAAGATAGAACATTTACACCACTTAGTTAATAGGTATTTAATTTTAGTATTTAGTTCTTAAAAAAAAAAAAAAGAAAAGTATTTGGTGCAGACTAGAACTTAGTCAGCAATTTTAAAACAGGGCATGAAGCCCTAACAAATTAGAAAGCAGCAAGGGAAGGGCGCGCTAATTACGCACCCAATTTTTTGTACCATACGTATGGGGGCGTATGGCACATGCCCAGTACATGACCTACGCCCCCCATTCTTCTTCTTTCCTAATTTTTTTTCCCTGATTTCGAGCTTCTTTATCTACTTGGTAAGCCTAATTCATGTCACTTTTTGATTGATTTTATTACACGATTTCTCCGAATTAATGGTGAAATCGTATAGTACGCATAGCCTACTATTTACCCTAAAACCTATCCAAATTCAGTTGTTTTTGTAGTTAAAATCAAGCTCAAAAACAAAAAAATAAAAAAATAATTCGTTTTTCAAGTCAAAACCCATTAATGATAAATCACCATTTTCTTGACCTTCCAAGCTTAACCCTTGTACTTACAGTATAAATAGGGGTTCATTCTTCATTTCCAACACACATAATCACAAGAATCCCTTCAAGGAGCACACACACTACACTTTCTCTCTCTAATACAATTTTTTCTCTTTCTCTTTATCTCTATAGGGATATCGTATTCTACAGCGGTTTTCAACAAAAACCACCACCGCTATGGGATTCCTCATACCTTAAAACCTGAGATTCAACACTCTGATCTAACATTCTAAGCTAACCCAAGCTAACTCGAGCTAACCCGGCCTACTCCCTTTTTTATTTATTTATTTTTTGTTTTCTTTCTTTATTTTTATTTTTATTCTTTTAATTTATTTGTTACTCATATATTTGTAAATGTAATTATAAAAAAGAAAAAAGAAAAGAGAAAGAAAGAAAAAAAAAAGATAGGAAAGAAAAAAAGATATAGAAAAGCTCGAGTTTGTTATTTTTCTTTATTATTTTCGATTAAGATTTAAATGAGAAGAAATAATAAAAAAAAAAAAGATAAAAATAGGTTTGTAAATAAAAATTGTTTTCACACTTAGAAAAATTGGTTTTTCCAAGATAAGTAAAAGTAAATGATCCTTTTTGAGCTAGGACCTTTTCTAGGACTTTTCAAAAATAAAACTCAAATTTAAGACCTTTTAAATCTTTCTTAATAAAATCAAATCTACTTAAAAATGTAAATTCAGTGTCTTTTTTTTTTTTAAATTAAAATGAATCCAACATAGTAAAAGTTTTACAAAAAGAACAACGTACGTCTAATACCAAATAACGGGTATAAAGGCAACTCTGAGGTAACATAAAAAATGAAAAAACCTATCTTTCCATTTTAGTTTAAATTATTCAAATTAGCCTAATTCGTTAAACTAACGATTGAAGTTCATTTTATATGGTAGTTTTAAAAGGTGATTTTAAGGGATTAAATCTAAATTTAAGAAGTCATGGTACCCATAAAGATTTAAAATCCCAACATTTAGACTCGATCTTATGGTTTTCAAAATTGTTTTATCAAAAAACCAATAGCTAAATTATAGCCAATCCACCCAATTGGTTATAATTTAACTCTTTTTCCTAACTTTAATTAGGTGACAACTCCAAAACATTTTTCAAAAAAATAAAAGAACCAGTTTTCTTTAAACCTTAGTTGAAGATCAATATTTAACAGGTATGGTTTAATACTAATCAGTTTAAAGAAGGCTGTTTTTATAAAAACAGAGGAAAAATCAAACTTGATAGCATTTCTCAAAGACTAGCAATCCAAAATTGGAATCGATTCGAGAAAATCCTAGAGGTGCTCCTCTAAGTTAACTATCCTAAGTAAACGAGCGAAGCACTTCTTAAGCTGGCTAAGATTCTAAACAAGAACCTAGTTGTACTCCTTTGAGCTAACTAACCTAGGTAAGAGTATCTCAAAGGGACTAGCAATCCTAAATTGGAATCAATTCAAGAAAAACCTAGAAGTACTCTTCTAAGCTAACTATCCTAAGTAAACGAATAAAGTGCTCCTTGAGTTAGCTAAGACCCAAACAAGAATCTAGTTATGCTCCTCTAAGTTGACTAACCTAAGCAGGAGTGTCTCCAGGGGGACTAGCAACCTTAAATTTAAATCGATTAAAAAAAAAATCCTAGAAGTGCTCCTATAAGTTGACTATCCTCAATGAACAGGCAAAGCGCTCCTTGAGCTAGTTAAGACCCTAAATGAGAACCTTGGTAGTGCTCCACTTAGCTAACTAATCTAAGTGAATAGGCAAAGTACTCCTTAAGCTAGATAAGACCTTAGATGAAAGTTAAACCTTGGTAGTGCCCCACTAAGCTAACTAGCCTAAGTAAATGGGCAAAGTGCTCCTTGAACTAGTTAAGACCCTAAATGAAGGATGGAACAAAAGGTAAGCACCCTATGGGCTAACTAAGAACCCTAAAGAGAGTTTAGTGAAGAGAAGCACCCCATGGGCTTACTAAGAACATTGGTGAGGAGAAGCGCACCTCTAGGCTCGCTAAGAGAGTAATTGGTAAAGGGAAGCACCCCATGGGCTAGCTAAGAGAGAAATTGGTAGAAGGGAAGCACCCTATGGGCTCGCTAAGCCTTAAGAGAAGATGGTAAATCGGGATAGTGCTCTATAAGCTAACTGAACCTAAAATAGAGTTTGAATCAAGATAGCACTTTAAGAGCTAGATAGAACCCTAAAAAGAGTGGATCAAAGAAAGGGACAATGCTCTAAGAGCTAACTAGAACCCTAAAAAGAATGAAAGAGAGGACAGCTCTCTATGAGCTAGCTAGAGCCCTAAATGAGAATAGATCAAAGACGAGACAACGCACTAAGAGTTGGCTAGAATCCTAAAAATGAATAAAATATGAGACAACGCATTAAAAGCTAGCTAGAACCCTAAAAACAAATTAAAGGATTAGGATAGCACTCTAAAAGCTTACTAGAACCCTAAAAAGAATTAAAGAGGGGATAACACTTTAAGAGCTAGATAGAGCCTTAAAAAGAATTAATTAATGCTCTAAGAGCTAGTTAAAACCTAAAAAAGAATAAAAGAAGGGACACCACTTTAAAAGCTTGCTAAGACCCTAAAAGAGATGAAAGAGGGCACAACGCTTTAAAAGCTGGCTAGAAACCTAAAAGAGATTGATAAAGGGTAAGCGCCCTATAGGCTGACGAAAACTAATTAGTGAAGAGAAGCACCCTATGGGCTGGCTAAGAGAGAAATTGGTAAAGGCAAGCACCTTCTAGGTTCGCTAACAACCTTAAAGGAATTTGATGAAAGAGGGGATAGCACTTTAAAAGCTGGCTAAAATCCTAAAAAGTGAACGAAAAAGGAGATAACACTCTAAGAGCTAGTTAAAACCTTAAAAAGGATGAAGGAAGGGACAGCGCTCTAAAAATTGACTAAAACCCTAAAAATGAATGAAAGAGGGGACAACGCTCTAAGAGCTGGCTAAAACCCTAAAGGAAATATGAAAGATTGAAGAAGCAAAGCGATGAACATAACCAATTCAAGGAACTTCTTGACTTGAGAAATATTTACAAATAAAGAATTTGGTGATAACCATTTAATAACAAAAAGGGCATCAAGGATTAAGTCCCTTAATAACTTAGATTAATATGATCGGTTTAAAAGACATGACCACATTGAAAAGGAAACAAATGACTTAAACTAAAAATTTGGCTACTCAAGCCAACAAGGATTTGAAAAATGGACAAAAACTTGCGACAAGCCTTTACTTTCTCTCTCTCTCTTTTTTTTTTTTTTTTTTTGTTTCTTCTCTTGAAAATTTGCTAATGGATATAAATTCTTATTTAAGAAGCCATCCCTTTCTTTGATAACCATGTAGGGCATGTTAATGGCCCTAACCCTAATGTCGAGCTTCCTCATGGGGCCTTATGATTTTAATCATTCCTTTCCTAAGGAAAAGGTAACTCATAATTAGTTTATTTAAAAAGGGCTTCCTTACAAACTCTTAGGCCAAATTATACTCTTGATTATAGTTCCAAAAATTACAATCTATTTTGCAAATAATACGCCTTGATGAATCTATTAGGTTTTTTCTATTCAGTATTGTGAATTTAGGCTTTTGGTCAAAGGGTTTCAAAAAGGATTAATGAAAAGGCCTATTTTGCAAAAAAATACTTATTCAACCTAGGTATACAAGTCAAAAACCTTTAGAAAAAATTAAAAGCATGCTTGCCCTAGTTTCAAAAATAAATTTTATTAAAGATAAATTATTTTTTAAGATTGAAAGAGCTTTTATTAAGTAAGGGTAGTATTGTGGCTAGGGAGGCCGTGTATGATTTAGCATAGGTAAGAAATACTTCAAAATGGATATAGAGGTTTTGTGTTCTTAAGCTTTGGAATGTAATTCAGAGCCTTATGTTTTTAGGGTTATTTAGGCTTTGATTCATGGCCTTTTAATTTGGTTTAGCTATGGGATGTGATATATCCTTTGGGGCTTGTGTCTTACACTTAAGCCTAATTTTTTTGCCTCTTTTTCTTTCCTCTTCTTCTTCATTTTTCTTAATATTTTTTTTCCCCATTCTTTCATCATCATTTTTTTTTTTTTTACTTTATCCCTTTTCTTTGGGCCTCTATTGTCAAGTCTTTGACTATGAGAGATAAAGGCCCGAAATCCATAGGTTTTGAGTATATGGGCTCGAGTGAGCTAAGTATAATCTTGAGGTGTTTAAAAGGTGTCAACTCTATTGTCAAGTCTTTTCTTAGGTTGTCTTTGACCTTGTCTTTTGACTTAGTTTAGCTACCTTAATGGGCTCGGATTGCGTTTCGTTTAGCTACCTTGATGAGCCAAGGGTTAGCTGCCTGAATGGGCTGAGGGGTTTGTGTTTGGGTCTACTGCCTTGACGGGCCAAGTGGCTTTATTTAAGTTGAATGCCTTAATGGACCAAGTAGTTTATGTTTGGGTCAGCTATTTCAATGAGACAAGTGACTTTGTTTGGGTTAGATTCCTTAATGGGCCAAGTGGTTTTTGTTTAGGTTGGCCTATAAGAATTTGTAACCGTTAGCAAATTTCTTTTTCTTCTATTTCCTTTTTTTTTTCATTTTATGAGAGAGAAATATGAGGCTTTATTTTATAAAAATCAAGAATTCTAAATACAAATAAAGATGGTGATTTTTAGGGTTCTATTTACAAGTCAATAGATTTTATTTACATTTTCCTAAGAAAGAGACAAAAAATGGTTAGATGAATGACTATTGAAGTACCTATTTACAAAAGGGAATCTCAAAGAATGAAGAATGATAAACTAAAGAGAATTTTTTCTCTTTTTTTGGAAAAGTGAAGCACATAAAACAAAGGAAGAGAACTTAACATTTGTTCTTGAAATATGACATTTATTTTAGGCCTCTTAGCTATAATTTGGAAAAACCCTAAACTAAGTTTCACAAACAAGCTCTAAGGTCCTCCAACATTTCATGGGTTTATCCAATGACTTATCCAAGGAGGGCTTTTTAAGGCCTGGTTGTGAGCTTCAAAACATTTAAGCTTTTCCTTCAAGTAAGCAATTTCAACCTCTAACAGCTACTCACGAATCCTAAGGAGGTCTTATAGCCTATCAATTCTCTAATTATTTGCTTGGTTATTTGCATTTTATGCCTAAATATTTCATAGACAAAAAACCATTCATCAATATAACAAAATAATAAACGTAGAAACATGCAAATGTTAGGACTATTTGGGTTAGTACATTACTCTTTAAGTTGTAACCTTACTCTTGATTTGGTGTTTAACTTTTACAAAAAATGATTACATTTCCAAAAACTTTCCAATATTAGTAAGGTTGCAATTCTTAGGAGTAGTGTATTAACTCAAGGTTTTAGGAGAAGTACATGCAATTATGACAATAAAAGTCCTTAAGCTTTGTAACCTGACTTATTTTTAGAAAATACTTTCATTGGTCACATTAAGTGTAGGTGAGGGTAGCCTAATCAACCCCAAGTGGTGGTTACACCACTACACCTGGAGCCTACACAATGCCCCCCTACGTCCTAGGGTCCTAATACGATCTAGGTTTGACCATTTCTACCATACAATCATGATGCAAAAATAAATTCCACCTATAATTTAAAAACTTAAATAAAGCTAACGCTGCAAAAAAAGTTAGTACAACCATAGACAAACATAGAAAATCATAACAAATAAATAAATGAATTACACTTAGTAAGGTGATTTTAAAAATTAATTCTAAATTCAAAAATAAGATGGCTAACCCTCTTGATGCTCCCTAGTGGAGTCTCCAAGCTGTCGAGCCTAATTTTTTCTCAATTCTTATTATTTTTCTTAACCCAATCAATATTAAACCCTAACTCATTTAATATTGATCCTCGACTAAGAATTAAAGAAAACTTAGTTTTTAAACATGTTTTGAAAAGAGTACTTAGAGTTAGGAAAAAATAGGGTTAGGTTAAATCAATTGAATAGACCAATTTAACCTAACTAATACTTCACTTGAAAAACCAATTTTTAGAAAAAAAGTTTGAAATCTAAAGATTTTAGATCCGAGGGCTAAACTTTTAAACCCTTACGGGTACGACTACTAACTTTTCAAATTTAGATCCAACTTTCAAAATTACCCTTTTTAAAACAAAATTCAATTACTGGTAAATAAATCATATTAGACTTTGTTCTATAAAAATGGATAATTCAAGCTGTAATTTATAGAAAACAAAAAACTAAGTTTTTACAAATTTTACATTATCTCGGAGGTACCTATGTACTCGCTAATCAAGATCAAATATACGTAGTTCTTTTTTAACAATACTTTAGTATGTTGGCTAGTTTTAATTTTTGAAAAAGAGTCAAGTTTACGTTTTGACTTGATTCAAGTCACTTATGGAAATTTTCTAAAAGTATCCTAAATCGAGAATTTTTGGAATGTTCTAAAAGTATCCTAATTTTGAAAATGGGTTGATTTATTTTCATCTATTTGGAAAATTAACCTTTCCAATTGATAAAACAAATTTTCTAAATTTTATTATTTTATTTTTATTTATGTATTAACTGAAAATAAAATTAAAACTAAATTAAGCCTATTCCTTCTTTTCTTTCTTTCTTTTTTTTCTCTTTTTCCTCCTCTTTTTCTTTCTTTTTTTTCTTTTTTTTTAATTGTTATAAATACAATAATTAAATGAAATAAATAAATAAATAAAAAAGAAACAATGAATAACAAATAATTAAAGGGCCAAACCAAACTGGAGAGGGGCACAGGTTAGTTTTAGATTAGGAGGTACGGGTCAATGGGTCAGATTCGGGTCAACTCAAATTGAACAAGTGTTGCACATGCAAGCAATGAAGAAGAAGAAGAAGATAATGGCACGGGAGCTCAATAAGCTGTTATGGTGTAATTTTTTTGTGGGTGAAACAAGATTCATGTGAATCTTATTGGTGAGTGGGGGTTGGGCAAAGTGCCACAACATTTAGTGGCCGTTTGGTGGTTATTTAAAGTTTAGCCATAGTTGGTGGTGGTGGCCAATTCGCATGAGGGTAGTTAGGTTTTAAAAGGAAGTTGGGTTCTATGTTTTGGGATGCCACAAATATGGTCGTAGCATTAATTTTGATCATGGAGAAATAAGGAGTGGTGTTTCAAAGAGGCCAGGTGACTTCGCGATGGTGCTTAGGGTTTGGTTGCATTAGTGGCGTGTGTAGAGTATTGCATGGCAATTAGATGTAGGTCATGTGACTTGGGTTTGGTGTTTGTTGGGTGTATGCAGTTAGGCATCGATTGGCAAAGCAGGTCATGTGAGGATGGGTACAATTTATTTGAGCAATCACGAGAGAGGTGACTAGAATGTGAGTTTTGGGTTGTTGGGTTACAGTGGTGATCTTGTGCATCACACAAGGATAAGGGTGGACTAGGTGCTACTGCCTATGTGTGGGTTGTCAGCTAGGGTACGGTTGATGTCTAGGCGAGGGTCGAGAGATAGAAGATGGTTTGATAATGGTGAGAGAGAGGGTTGTCGAGTGGGTGGATGGCTATAGCTGTAGGTTTTGTTATTGGTTATAGACACCATATTTTTGTGACTGTCCCCACCCAAGACCACCACCACACCCAGCCCCCTCTCTATTTTTCAATTTTTTAAGGATAGGGGAAAGAGTCCTAATTTAGGAAATATAGAAAAATACAAAAAATATATATATATATATACAAAAAGATAGAAAATTTACAAAAATAAAACGTTTTGACAAAAAGTACAAAAAAGTAAAAACTTAGAGAAAAATAGAAAACTAAGAAAAATTTTAAAAAATAAAAAGAAGAAAAAAAAAGAACAAAATAAGGGAATAAACTAAGATTCATGCTTTAGTCTTTATTTATTATTATTATTATTAATTTAAAAAAAGGGGGGGAAGGGAACAGACTAGGTGTAAAACCTAGTTTGTTTATGAAATTAACAAGGCCAATAACCCTAAATGTGAGCCCAAGCTCATGTATGCAGGCGCAAAAGCGCTTGCTTTTAATTTTTGCCCATGTGCTTGTAGTGCACGCACGAGCTGGGTGCATAATCACGTGCCACATGACCGCACCCAACTTTAGCTTTCTCCTTCGACCTTTTTTTTTTTTTTTCTAGATTTCCTCTCACAAACAACCCATTAGCCCCTATTCTAGGCCATTTCATGTGATTTTTTCATATGATTCCACTTGATTTCTTGACGTAAATACATAGTAGACACGGCCTAGTTTTGAATCCACCCATTTTACTATCCAAATTTAGTCTTTTTTGCAGCTAAAATCAAGCTCCAACTTTTAAAAAAATTCATTGCAGGTAAAAAATGCCACTGATTTCAATTTTCTAATTAATGGATTCCTTGACTTTCTATATATGTTCAAGCTTTGTTTAGTATAAAATAAGGGTTGGAGAACACACAAAGACACAACAAAGCTTTGAAATATTTCGAGATAAGCTAAAATTGGAGCTTTCTCTCTCTAGCCCGCCCCCATTCTCTCTCTACAAACCCAACCTTTATAGCCATTTTTGAGGAAAAATGCCACCACAATTGAGCTCATAGTGGTCAAGAACCTCAAGCCACACCATCAGCTCATCCCCAATAACTACCTCTACACGTCAGCTACCACCACCCAAACAAACTCTAATCACTAAGGCATTAAGCCTACCCCCTCAAAGTCCAATTAAAAACACACAAATCCAACTTCTCCCATTCATTTTGGTAGGCAAATCAACCCGAGTCAACCCCAAGGCTACTGTATTTCTTCTTTAACCCAAGTGGAGCTTTGACCCGGATCCGATCGACTTAACCAGTACCCTTGCTACTTTGGTCCGATCTGGTTATATTTTTTTAATTATTACTTTGTTTTATTTGTTTTTACTATTTTACTTGTATCCATAAATGTAAATGTAATAAAAAAATGAAAAGAAAAAAAAAAGGGGGGAAGAGGAAAAGAAAAAAGAGATAGAATAGTTTAGCTTGTTTATTTATTTATTTTCTTGATTAAAACGTAAACAAGAAAAAATAATGATAAAATAAAGAAAAAATGATAAAAAAAATTAAAAAATTGTTTTATCACTTAGAAAAAACCAATTTTCTAAATAAATAAAAAAAAAACAAAATAACCATTTTCAAAATTAACATACTATTAAACTTTCTCAAAATAAAAACCCTGAATTAGGACCCTTTAGAAGATTTTCAAAATAGATCAAATAAGTTAAGAGACTTAAACCTGACTCTTTTCCAAATTAAAAGTAACCAACCCACTAATGATTTCAAGAAAGAACTGTATACGTCTAATCCCGCATAGTGAGTACGTAGGCACCTTTGGAGTGATATAAAAAATAAAAAAAAATTAGTTTTTCTACTTTTAGTTACTTAATTCAATAAAAAATGAACAAATCATAGATTTCTTCCAATTTAATAGAATAAGACCCGATTCATCGATTAGTGATTGAAGTTCATTTTTATAAGATAGTTTTGAAAGGTGATTTTAAGAAATCTAAATTTAGAAAGTTGATGATACCCACAAGCATTTAAAAAACTTAATCCCTGGACTTGATTTTTGGTTCTTAAAACCGTTTATAAATTTAGTTTTATTAAAAAGATCAGTAGCTAAATTATAATCAATCTACTCAATTGGTTATAATCCCAACTTTGGTCAGGTGGCAGCTCCAAAACATTTTCAAAATACAAAAGAACTGATTTTCTTTAAACCTTAGTTAAGGATCAGTATTAAATGAGTAAGGCTTAATAATGATCGATTTAAAGACGACTTATTTATAAAACTAGAAAAAAAATCAAGCTCAATATTAGTACTGGCCGCACGTCAAGGGTGTTTAGGATAGGGCTTGTGTATGTGCTAAGTGTCGTGAGGATGGGGGTAGAGCATGGTGTATGTGCTACTGTGCTGTAAGGATGAAGGTAAAGCACGGTGCAAGAGCTTGGCTGTAGTGTAATGTGTAGTTAAAGTGTTGCTGGGTTCGGATTTGTCATAAATGGGAATGGTTGAGGGAGAAAGGTCAAGGAGTGTTCATCACCACAGTGAGCGAGTGTAGATGTTTGGTGATTAGGTTGTCAAGTGTGGAGGTTGTAGATGAATTGATTCTAGTCGTGTTGTGTCAGGTTTGTCACGATGGAGTTTGATGTGTTTGGGTTGAAGGTTCCTAAAGATCTACAGTGTATATAAGTCTTTTTGAATTGAAAATTAGATTAAATGCCATTCCTAATTTTCCATTCTTTTCCGATTCTACATTGCCAATTCATTGCTCTATATGCTTGTATTTAGATGTGTTTGTTACCCAATCCAAAGTATTTTATGTCTACTTTGTGATTTCACCATTAAATTGGTGAATTCATGAAGAAAGATTGAAGAAAAATGGCCCTAAAGTAACCACTCCAAGTTAGAATTACGTAGGGAAAAGGAGGGAATTAGGGAGAAAGAGAAGGAAAGGGAAAGATAGAAAGGGGGAAAAAATGCTGATGTAGCGCCACATGTACGCTATGTCAATCACGTGGCCCAATAACTACTTACCACATATCGTAGTGGACATATGCTTGAATCATGTTGTAACACATGGCAAATGAGGGGAGCTAAGAAAAAATAAAAGGCTTATTATGCCTTTTGTAAGAATCGAACCCAAGACCTTCATATCGAACCCAATGTTAGTCAACGTCAAGTCATTGGCCTATGCCTTGTCCATATATGCAATCAAATTGCATATATGGACTCAATTAGGCTAGGCTAGGTTAGATTTAAATCTAAGCTCAGGCCCAAAAATCCCCCTTCTCTTATTAGTATTTAAGGCCCTAAAAAAAATACTAAGGCTAAATTTAAAAAAAAAATCCTATTCTATTTAAACTATCTAAAAATTTCTTCTCTCTATTTTTTTATTATTTTCTTTTTCCCTTTTTTTCCTCAATTTCTACTTTTTGTGATTTTTTTCTATTATCTATTTTTTTGTAGTTTTCTAATTATTTTTTCTATGCTTTTTGCAAAATTAGGACCCTTTTACCCTATTATAAAAATTCCTAAAAATACAAAAAAGAAAAAATAAGGTGTCTATAGCTATTCCTTTTTGTAGTGAAGTTTAGGTAAAACTTTACTATAAAGACAAAAGAGACTCTATTTTTGCCCTAAAGGTGAATTTTTCCTAAGAAGTGCTACTACTAGCCGCCTATCCTAGGCTTGGTCCACCGAAGATTTGGTGAATGGTGAAAGGTGAAAGAGAGACAAGGCACTCTAAGAGCTAATTAGGACACAAGAAACTGAAAGAAGGTAGCACCCCTATGGGTTAGTAAGAACCTTAAAAGAATTTGAAACCCTAGCCGTGCCTCTATGAGCTAACTGACTAAGACGGATGGGCGAAGTGCTATTTAAGCTAGCTAACCCCTAGATGAGAAATTGAATCCTAGTAGCGGCCCACTAAGCTAACTAACCTAAGTGAACGGACAAAATGCTCCTTAAGCTAGCTAAAACCCTAAATTGAAACCTAGTTATGTTCCTTTGAGCGAACTAACTCAAGAAAAGCATCTCTAATAGACTAGTAACCCTAATTGGAATCAATTCGATAAAACCCTAAAAGTGCTCCTCTTAGTTGACTATCCTAGATGAATAGGAGAAGTGCTCCTTGAGCTGGCTAAGACCCAAAATGAGAGTATGGTTGTGCTCCTCTAAGCTGCCTAACCAAGGCAAGAGTGTCTTTACAAGACTAGCAAGCCTAAATGGGAATCGATTCGAGAAAAACCTAGAAGTACTCCTTTGAGCTAACTATCCTAGGTGAACAAGAGAAGCATTTATTGGGCTAGCTAAGACCCTAAATGAGAACCTGGTTGTAATCCTCTAAGCTGACTAACCTAGGCAGGAGCATATCTTAAGAACTAGCAACCTTAAATTGGAATCGATTCAAGAAAACCCTAGAAGTGCTCTACTAAGCTAACTATCCTAGGTAAATGGGCAAAGTACTTCTTAAGCTGGTTAAGACCCTAAATAAGAACCTGGTTGTGCTCCCTGAAGCTAACTAACCTTTACAGGAGCATCTCTAGGGGACTAACAACCCTAAATTTGAATCGATTCGAGAAAAACCTGAAAGTGCTCCTCTAAGCTAACTATCTTAAGTAAACAGGTGAAGCGTTCCTTAAGCTTACTATGACCCTAAATGAGAACCTAGTTGTGCTCCTCTAACCTGGCTAACCTATGTAGGAGTGTCTTTGGGGGACTAATAACCTTAAATTGGAATCGATTAGAAAAAACCCTAGAAGTGCTTCTCTAAGTTGACCATCTTAGGTAAATGGGCAAAGCGCTCCTTGAGCTAGCTACGACCGTAAATGTGAACCTTAGTAGTGCCCCCACTAAGCTAACTAACCTAGGTGAATGAGCAAAGCACTCCTTAAGCTAGCTAAGACCCTAAATGAAAGATTAAACCCTAGTAGTGCCTTACTAAGCTAACTAGCCTAGGTGAACGGGTGAAGTGCTCCTTAAGCTAACTAATACCTTAAATGAAAGAAGGAATAAAGGATAAGTGCCCTATAGACTAATTAAGAACCCTAAAGAGAGTTTGGTGAAGAGAAGTGCCCCATGGGCTTACTAAGAACATTAGTGAAGAGAACACCCCTCTAGGCTCACTAAGAGAGAAATTGGTAAAAGGAGGTGCCCTATAGGCCAGCTAAAAGAGAAATTGGTAAAAGGGAAGCACCCTATGGGCTTGCTAACCCTTAAGAGAAGATGGTAAATCAAGATAATGCTCTATAAGCTGACTAACCCTAAAATAGAGTATGAATCAGGATAGCACTTTACGAGTTGGTTAGAAACCTAAAAAGAGTGGATTAAAGATGAGATAACACTCTAAGAGCTGACTAGAACCCTATAAAGAATGAAAAAGGGGACAGCTTTCTAAAAGCTGGCTAGAGCCCTAAATGAGAATAGATCAAAGATAGGATAGCGCTCTAAGAGTTGGAAAAAACCCTAAAAATGAATGAAAGAGGGGACAACGCTTTAAAAGCTAGCTAGAACCCTAAAAACGGATTAAAGGATTGGGATAGCACCCTGAGAGTTAGCTAACACCCTAAAATTAATAAAGAGAGAACAAAGTTCTAAGAGTTGGCTAAAGCCTTAAAAAGAATAAATTAATGCTATTGAGCTAGCTAGAACCCTAAAAAGGATGAAATAGGAGGAAGTGCTTTAAAAGCCTACTAGAACCCTTAAAGAGATGAAATAGGGGATAACGCTTTAAAAGCTTGCTAGAACCCTAAAAGAGATTGACAAAGGGTAAGTGCCCTACGAGCTAGCTAAAACCAATTAGTGAACAAAAGCGTCCTATGAGCTAGTTAAGAGAGAAATTGGTAAACACCTTGTAGGAAATTGATGAAAGAGGGGGGTAGTAGTTTAAAAGCTAGTTAGAACCCTACAAAGTTAAAAAAAAAAAAAAAAAAAAAAAAAAAAGGGGACAACTCTCTAAGAGCTGACTAAAACCCTAAAAAGGATAAGAGAAGGAACAACACTTTAAGAGCTGGCTCGAACCCTAAAAATGAATGAAAGAGAGGACAGCACTCTAAGAGCTGGCTAAAACCCTAAAGGAAATATAGAAGATTGAAGAATCAAAATGATGAACATAACTAGTTCGAATAACTTCTTAACTTGAGAAATATTTACAAATAAAGAATTTGGTGATAATCATTTAATAACAAAAAGGGCATCAAGGATTAAGTCCCTTAATGACTTAGATTAATATGATCAACTTAAAAGGTATGACCACATTGAAAAGGGAACAAATGACTTGAACTAAAAATTTGGCTACTCGAGCCAATAAAGATGTGAAAATGGACAAAAACTTATGATAAGCCTTTACTTTCTCTATCTCTTTTTTTTTTTTTCTTTTCTTGAAAATTTGCTAACAGGTATATGTCAGGACCCTAGAGGGGGTCTAGTAGGATCACCTAAAATTTTCCTATCATATATGCACCTATGATGCGAAAATCGCCATGTAAGTTAGAAATTGCAAGACTCTAAATGATTAATCACTAAGGTTACTGATTTTTTTAAGTAATTAATTTACTATAGAATATAAATATAAATAACTACGGATGTTCGATATTCTACAGTTCCTCAGAATCGTAAAGAATCGATATCCCCTACCAAATAATAAAACAGGATATACTGACATTAGAAAACTGCAAGAAAAATTAAATTATATTAAATTCTAACATATAAATATTTTCCACAAAGGATGTTTACGTATTACCTATAAAGATCTCAGCTAATTCTAACACTAATATACATATCTTCATCTCACACTAAGCACTCGAGATTTATCCTAATCCCATTGTAAGTAAACCTACAAAAGAAACTAAAGGGGAATGAGCATAAAATAGCTCAGTAAGTTCATCCTTCACCACTACCGTTCAAGCAAGTTATCATACATTATTATCTTACATTATTATCACACATGCAAGCAAGCTATCTACACACAAAATGAATGTAAGCGTGATGAAAGCAAGCAACATATCCATAGGAGTCCGGAACTATGCACGGTATAGAATTACATCGTCTACACTTCAATTATCCCCTATACTTACTCGCACAAGGCAACTTAACTTATCCACATGAGACTGTCTAGGAGCACCACCCTTCTAGGCAGCACTCAACTATTACCCTAGTCAAGAAAAGAGTTCTAATCCAAATAGGTGGATCCCAAACTAGGATTATCCACCATCCAAGGCCCCTCGGGCACAAACATGCAAGCCCTCTCGCAACCAAAATTATCCAAGCCCTTACAGGCACAATAAAGTGAGTCCTCTCACTATCAATTGGAGAACCCATGCTAGCTTTGCCTTAGTGATAAAAATATTATTTCTAGCTCTACAAATCCTTATCAAAATCGTACAAAATATGTTTAATATTAGAAAATCTATTTTCCACAAAATACTTTCCTCAAAGTTTTGCAAAGCTAGCATTCTCCATCCATACATTTACTAAGTCATAAACATAGACAAATAGAACCGGTTATTCTGGTCAAACATTTATATTTATCAATTTTAAAAGGTGATCACACAAATGATGGCATACAAAAAAAACAATCATTCAAACATACAGGCAACAATAAGTAGTAAAGCATCATACAAGTAACACGCACAAACAAGTAGCAGGTCATTAGAACTCCCTCACCTGGATTATTGCTTATTCTTTTAAGCCTTTAGGGTTTCCAAAACTCAATATCGAAACACCTAAAAGATAATAAAACTTATAAGTATCCTGAGAAACAGATTCCTTAGTTAACTAAAAGGCTATTGTAGTTTGTCTAATTTCCCAATATAACCTAAGTCTAACATATACAGGGTATATCATACTTTAGTGTGATCAATAGTAACTATATTTATATATTTGTAAGTTATGATACTTTATGTATTTAGTTTTTTATTTCTCCTTATTATCAGCTTACGAGTCTATTACTTGGTTATCTTACTTATTCTATTCAGTTTTATCTTACATCTTTAGTCGCGTGTAACTTTTTCATTTTATCTCCGATATTTACAAGCTTATAGTCGTTTGTTATCATTTTCGGACATACGTTTACACAGTAATATCCATTTTAGACGTTAAGACCTGTGTTTTATGATATGGACTAAACTTATTGAAGCTTAATTATTCTTATTACTTATGTTTATATCCTATTTTAGTATTTAATGATTTAATTAACCATTAGATTCTTACACTTAGGGAATTTTACATTGGTATTGCTAATTCACATACTTAATTAAGTTTAATTCAATTTAGGAAGTGTTGTAGGGTTTAAAGGATCTTCGACTCCTAAGTACATGTATACATATATATCTTATATTCTTATGTAATCTTATAATTTATTATTTTACAAGCTTATACTTATGTCATCGCTTAGGTCATTAATCGCTTGTGTCATCGCTTGCTTATGTCGTGGCTTATATAATCTTTTGATGATGTCATGGCTTATGTAACGATTTGANATATATATATATATTTATCCTTATGTATTCATACACTTTACATATATGTTATATATATATACTTATACTCCTAACATATTAGTATATATACGTATATACTTATACATATATTAGTACATATACCCATATACACATACGGTGATATATGTATTTTTATACATATTTTCGTATGTCTAAAGTCCCCTCTTAAGAAAGCTTCACAATTTTCATATTTTTGTACTTTAAGGGTGTATTTGGCATGGTATATGTATGTATAGTTAGTATATGTCTTATTTTAGGTTATGTACATAATGGATACTTATGTACAAAGGTCTTTATACATATATTTATCAAGTATACTCTTATATACACATACTTAGATATATATACATAGGCTCTTCTTCCATTTACTAAAGCTATCCTACACTTCTAAGCATAAAAATTGAAACTTTATTCCTTTAACAACATATATGTACATAACACATAAACTTCCTATACTAACCTAACCTATACATCTAACTTCTAAATAAGATTAAAAAATTACATAAAAACATACCTTTTGCTCCTTGTAATATGTAAGAGAGGTATTAATTTATCTAGTGAATGAAAAGTGGTTGAGATATGGAAGTAAAATTGAAAAGTTTAAGAGAATGAGGGACAAGAAAGTAACAGTTTAGAAATGAGAGAAGAAAAGGGGTTTTGTGTTGTGTATTTTGTGTTTTAAAAATAACAACAAGTGGGGTCCTTAGTGGGAAAGGGAGTGGACAGCAAAGGAAGAGAAAAAGGGGAAAAATCTAAAAGAAAAGAAAAAAAATCATTAGAAGGAAAGAGATTATTCTAGAGTGAAAATGATATTTTGTTGACTTTTCCATATGTTGACCTTGGTTAACATGTGTTGACTTAGTCAACTTTTTGACCTTAGTCAACTTTTTTACCTTAGTCAACATGTGTTGACTTGGTTAACTTTTCAAAATAACATGTCATTTAGTTTACATAATGAAGTAATTAGAGAAAATTAGGAGAAAAATTAAGGAAATGAAAGGAAATATGGGGTTTATTGAAATGATTAGTAAAAATAACTAATGAGATCTTCATTTAGGTATTTATATCCTATATACATCATTTGGTAAGCTACTTAGTATAATTATTATGAAAAGTACCATTTAAGGTATTAATGTTTACTACATGTAACATAAGCTTTAACTAAACTCTTAACTCTATGTAATACTAACCTAGTTATATACTTAGAACATGAATGTGATCTATGATGTGATATCTTAGTTTCTAAAGAATTAGTTTAATATTATAAATATTTGTGAATGATTGAAGGTTATCTTTAATCTTTTACTAATGATTTAGTATAATACTAAGGTTATATTATCAATTAGAGTTTTAGGGTAAATTATGGTGAATTAGTGTTTTTTAACTTTTGCATTTACATATACTTGAGGTTTTAGGGTCTTCGTATACGATTAGATGTTCAATTGATAATTTAAGGTTTTTCATATTCACTTTAGGTTTTAAATCAAAATTTTAATCGGTTTTAAATCTCACTGGCTCTATTGACTTCAAGAAATCATCTACAATTTGGGCGTTTGATTCTATACATAAAAAGCTAGATTCGCGGGTTTATAGTATAAATTCTTATTCAAGAAGCCATCCCCTTCTTTGATAACCCTGTAAGGTATGTCGATGCCCGACTCTAATGCTGATCTTCCTTGTGGGGCCTTGTAATTTTAAACATTCATTTCCTAAAAAAGGATAACTCATAATTAGTCTAGTCAAAGAGGGTTTCCTTATGAACTCTCGGTCCAAATTACACTCTTGACTATAGTTCCAAAAATTATAGTGTATTTTGCAAATAATATGCCTTGATCAATTTGTTAGGTTTTTTCAGTTTAGTATTGTGAATTTAGGCTCTTAGTCAAAGGGTTTCAAAAAAAGACTAATGAGAAGGCCTATTTTAAGAGAAATACTTATTCAACTCGGGTGTACAAGTCAAAAACATTTAGAACAATTAAAAATATTCTTGCTCCAATTTCAAAAACAAATTTTATTAAAGATAAACTATCTTTTGAGATCGGAATAGCTTTTATTGAGTAAGGGTGATATTGTGGGTGGGGAAGCCTTGTATGATTCAACATAAGTAAGAAAGACTTTAGAGTGGATGTAAAGGTTTTGTGTTCTTAAGCTTTGGAATGTAATTCAAGGCTTTGCATTTTTTAGGCTATTTGGCTTTTATTCCTAACCTTTTGTTTTGGTTTGGCTACCCCTACTAGGATGTGATATATCCTTTAACGCTTACATCTTTCACTTAAGCCCAATTTTTCGGCCTCTTTTTCTTTCTTCTTCTTTTTTTTTTTATTTTTGATTTTTTTTGTTGCACCGTTCTTTCATCATCATTTTTTTTTTTTACTTCACCCCCTTTTCTTTAGGCCTCTATTGTCAAGTCTTTGACTTTGAGAGATTAAAGGCCTTAAATCCGTGGGTTTTGAGTATATGGGCTTGAGTGAGGTAAGTATAAACTTGAGGTGTTTGAAAGGTGTCTACTCTTCCTCATTTCAAAGAAAAATAATTTATTAGAAATAAAAGTCGCCTTCGAATTAATGTTACTGAAGCAAGCATAAACCAATTTTATCCTTCTCTCCTAATCAAAGACCCTAACCTTCAAATTGCCCTATTGTGGGGTAGTTCTTGATAGGGTTTAAGTTTGAAAAATTCTCCAAATTGGTCCAACGGGGTTCACAAAAGATAATTGTATTTTAGGATTTGGAATTAAATGCTTAACTTCACTTTAATTTGCGTATCAAATTCAACATGGACCTCCTTTAAGGAACAAGTCCAAAATATCTTCACCGTTATGTCACTCAAACTCAAAGTGTTTAAGGATAGTGTGTAGGATATAGTTTGCCTCTTTTCATCCTAAACCTTTTAAAGGTGAGTTAGCAATTCCTTTAGGAGGAGTCTATTAGTTATTTAGCCTAGGGTAGAGATTGACTTTGCCCCTCAATTTTCACAAAACGTGCCCCAGTTTAATACTTTTCATTCAATCTAAGTTCGAGACTTAGGTTGTATTTGACCTTGTCTTTTGACTTGGTTTGGATACCTTGATGAGCCAAGGATTATGATTGGTTTAGCTACCTTGACAGGACAAGGGCTAACTACTTGAATAGGCTGAAGGCTTGTGTTTAGATTAGTTGCCTTGACAGGCCAAGTGGCTTTGTTTAGGTTAGATGTCTTAACGAGCCAAGTGATTTATGTTCGGGTCAATTCGTTTAATGGGCCACGTGGCTTTGTTCGGGTTAGATTCCTTAACAGGCCAAGTGGTTTGTGTTTCGCTTAACCTATAAGAATTTGTAATCGTTAGCAAATTTCTTTTTTTTTTTTTCATTTTGTGAGAGAGAAAAATAAGACTTTATTTTACAAAAATTGAAAATTCTAAATACAAATAAAGATGATGATTTTTTAGGTTCTATTTACAAGTCAACAGATTTTATTTACATTTCCCTAAGGGAAAGACAAAAAATAGTTAGATGAATGACTATTGAAGCACCTATTTACAAAAGGGAATCTCAAAGAATGAAGAACAATAAATTGAAGAAAATTTTTTATTATTTTAGAAAAGCGAAGTACAGAAAACGAAGGAAGAAAGTCTAACATTTATTCTTGAAACATGACATTTATTCTAAGCCTCTTAGCTGTAAACTAGAAAAACCCTAAACTAAGTTTAGCAAATGAGCTGTAAGGTCCTCTAACATTTCATGGGTTTCTCCAATGACTTCTCCAATGAAAGCTTTTAAGGCCTAGTTATGAGCTTCAAAACATTCGAGCTTTTCCTTCAAGTAAGCAATTTCAGCCTCTAATAGCTGCTCACAAATCCTAAAGAGGTCTTGTAACCTATCAATTCTCTAATTATTTGCTTGGTTATCTATTATTTTATGCCTAAATATTTCATAGACAAAAATCATTCATCAATAAAACAAAATAATATATGCAGAAACATGCAAATGTTACAACCATTTTGGTTGATACATTACTCTTTAAGTTGCAACCCTACTGCTTGATTTGCTGTTTAACTTTTACAAAAAATGATTACATTTCTAAAAACTTTCCAACATTAGCAAGGTTACAATTCTTAAGAGTAATGTATTAACTCAATGTTTTAGGGGAAGTACATGCAATTAGGGCAGTAAAGGTCCTTAAGCTTTATGACCTCACTTGTTTTTAGAAAATACTTTCATTGGTCACATTAAACTTAAGCGAAGGTAGCCTAATCAATCCCAAGCAATGGTTACACCACTACACCCGAACCCTAGACAATGGCCTCCCTATCCTAGGGTCCTAATACGATCCAGGTTTAACCATTTCTACCATACAATCATGATGCAAAAATAAATTCCACCTATAATTTAAAAACTTAAATAAAGCTAACCTTGCAAAAAAAAGTTAGTATAACTATAGACAAACGTAGAAAATCATAACGAATAAATAAATTACACTCAGTATGGTGATTTTAAAAATTAATTCTAAATTCAAAAAGTTAGATAGCTAACCCTCTTAACGCTTCACAATGGAGTCACCAAGCTATCGAGCCTGATTTTTTCTCGATTCTTATTATTCTCCTTGACCCAATTAATATTAAACCTTAAACCATTTAATATTGATCATCGATTAAGAGTTAAAGAAAACTTAATTTTTAAACATGTTTTGAAAATAATATTTAGAGTCGTCACCCGAGCGGAGTTAGGAAAAAAAAGAGTTAAGTTAAATTAATTGGGTTGACCAATTTAACCTAGCCACTGGTCTACTTGAAAAAACAATTTTTAGAAAAAAAGGCTTCATAACCAAAGATTTTAGATCCCAAGGCTAAACTTTTAAACTCTTACGGGTACCACAACTAACTTTTTGAATTTAGATTCAACTTTCCAAATTATCCTTTTTAAAATGAAATTCAATTACTAGTAAATGAATCATATTAGACTTTATTCTACAAAAATGGATAATTCGAGTTATAGTTTATAGAAAATAGAAAACTTAGTTTTTACAATTTCTACGTTGCCTCGGAGGTAGCTACATACCCGCTAATCGAGATCAAATGTATGTAGTTTTTTTTTTTTTAACAAAACTTTAATGTGTTGGTTGGTTTTAATTTTTGGAAGAAAAGCCAAGTTTACATTTTAACCTAGTTTGATCCACTTAAGGAAATTTTCTAAAAGGGTTCTAAATTGTGAATTTTTGGAAAGTTTTAAAAGTAACCTAATTTTGAAAATGGGTTGATTTGTTCTTGTTTATTTGGAAAATTAACCTTTCTAAGTGATAAAACAATTTTTCCTAAATTTATTATATTATTTTTATTTATGTGTTAACTGAAAATAAATCTAAAACTAAACTAAGCTTTTTTCTTCTTTTTTTTCTCTTTTTCCTCTTCTTTTTCTTTCTTTCTTTTTTTTTTTTTATGGTTACAAATATAATACTTAAATGAAAAAAAAAAAAAAAAGAAACAGCAAATAACAAATAATTAAAGAGCCGAACCAAACTAGAGAGTGATGCAGGTTGGTTTTACAGCACGAAGCATGAGTCAATGGGTCAAATCCCGATTAACCCAACCTAAACAGGTGTTATGCATCCACGTAATGAAGAAGAAGAAGAAGATAATGTAGCAGGGGCTTGATCGGCTATTCTAATGTGATTTTATCTTAGGTAAAATAAGATTTGTGTGAATCTTATTAGTGAATAGGGGGGTTAGGCAAAGTGCCATGATGTTTAGTGGCCATCTAGTGGTTGTTTAAAGTTTACTGTAGTTAATAGTGGTAGCCAATCCACACGAAGGTGGTTGGGTTTTGGAAGGGAGTTGGGTTCTAGGTTTTAGGATGCCACAAACACTACCATGGCATTAATTTCGATCACGGAGCAATGTGGAGTGGTCGTGAAGTGCTACGTAACAATTAGACGTAGGTTACGTAGCTAAGGTTTAGTGGTCATTGGGTATGTATGGTTGGGCTTTAGTCGACAAAGTAGGTTACATGTGGATAAGGACATTTTTTTTTAGCAATCGAGAGAAAGGTGACTAGAATGTGAGTTTTGGGTTGTTGGGTTATGATGGTGATCTTGTACATTACGCAAGGATAGGGGGTAGACTAGGTGCTGCTGCATGCGTGTAGGTTGTCAGTTAGCGTACGATTGGCATTTAGGTGAGGGTCAAGAAAGAGAAGGTGGTCCAAAAATGGTGAGAGAGAGAGTGGTCGAGTAGGTAGATGATAGCAACTGTAAGTTTAGTTGTTAGTACTAGCCGCGTGTCAAGGGTGTTTAGGATGGGGCTCATATGTGTACTGTGTGTCGTGAGGATGAGGGTAGAGCATGGTGTGTATGCTATTGTGTCATGAGGATGAAGGTAGAGCATGGTACGCGAGCTTAGCCGTAGTATGGTATGTGGTCGAAGTGGTGCTGGGTTCAGATTTGTCGTAAAGGGGAATGGCTAAGGGAGAAAGGCTGGGGAGTGTTGCTCACCATAGTGAGGGTACATAACTGTTTGATGATTAGGTTTTCACATGTGGAGGTTAAGGATGAATTGATTCTAGTCAGTGTCGTGTCAAGTTTGTCGCAGTAAAGTTTGATGTGTTTGGGTAGAAGGTTTCTAAAGATCTACAGTGTGTATGACTCTTTTTTAATTGAAAATCAAATTAAATGCCATTCTTAGTTTTCCTTTTTTTTTCCAATTTTACATTGCCAATTCAATGCTCTAAATACTTGTATCTGGATGTGTTTTTTACCCCAATCCAAAGTATTCTATGTCTACTTCATGATTTCACCAATAAATTAGTAAAATTATGAAGAAAGATTGAAGAAAAATGGCCACAAAGTGACCACTTTAGGTTGGAATTGCACTAGGAAAAGGAGGGAATCAAGGAGAAAGAGAAGGAAAGGGAAACAAAAGAAAGGGGAAAAAAATGCTGACGTAATGCCACGTCAGCCGTGTGGCCCAATAACTGCTTGCTACATATCCTAGTGAACATATGCTCGAATCATATTGCAACACGTAAAAGATGAAGGGAGTCATGAAAAAATAAAAGGCTTGATGTGCCTTTTATAAGAATCAAACTCAAGACCTTCATGCCAAACCCAATGCTAGTCAAAGTATAGAACAATCAAGCCATTGGCCTAGGCTAGATTTAAATGTAATCCTAGACCTAAAAATCTCCCTTCTCTTATTAGTATTTAAGGCCTTAAAAAAATACGAAGGCTAAATTAAAAATAAAAAATCATATTCTATTTAAATTATCTAAAAATTTCTTCTCTCTTTTTTTATTATTATTTTCTTTTTCTTTTTTCTTATTTTTTCTAAATTTTCTACTTTTTGCAATTTTTTTTCTATTATCTATTTTTTGTAATTTTCTTTTTTTTTTCTTTTTCCCAAATTAGGACCCTTTTACCCTATTCTAAAAATTCTAAAAAAAAAAAGAAGGGAAAAAATGGGGTATCTATATTTATTTATTTACATCATGTATTTCAAATTTTATGATAATTATTATAAGCATATTTATAATTTTATTAAAGCTATTTTACATAGATTGTAGAATGTTTTCATGTTGTAATTTTTCATTTCGATTCTATAGACTCTCCAGCGATTCTAGATAAATACACGAGTTTGACAACCTTCCTCTCAAAGAGTGACAAAACACTAGCAATTTCCCACTCTCTCTCTTTAATTTCATCTTAAATAATAATTCACCATATAGATTACAATAATTTCTAACTAAGTAACCTCAATGCAAAACTTTGAAAACTTAGCTAGATAAAGGACAAAAACTTGAACTACTTTATAATGCTAAGGAGACTTCAAACCAAGGTCATCCATGTGCAATTTTTATAGAGGCAGAAGAAGAAGACCCATCCTCGACAAGTGGAGAACTAACTACTAATTTCTTAACAATGTCTTCAACATTAATGGGTCATTTTATAGGTAAGACCCATAATGAAGAACCGGGTGTCAAAATGAATTAAATCGAGTTGTTGAATTCTATACAATAATAGTATTCTGATTGCTTCTTCCACTTTCTTCTACATTGTTAAACAAGGAGAAAGAGGAAGTAAAAGGGCAAGAGGAGTAAAGATCAACTTTCATGAGGGAACCCTAATTGGAGAGGAGAAAGAAAGGTAAGGATGAGGAATGGTAGAGATGAAGAAGGAGGGCAGTGTACATAAAGGGGATTTTAGCAAACTAGATAAAGAAATCAAAACCTTAGTAGGTAGAGAGAGAGGATGATTTTTTTTTTTTTTTTTAATAAATTTGCTTGTTAGTTTTTTTAAGAATATTAAATAAGTATAAGTGTATATGGTTTTGTTCATGTTTCTTAAACTTAAAGTCTAATGGGGCAATTCTAAGCTTGAGTAGTGTTTTCATCTTAATGATGAAAGAAATGCATCACAATTTCATTAGCTAAAAGTTACACCTCATTTGATGACAGCTAAGGGGTTAGATGGGGTCTTCACATTTTTAGTGCAACATTCAGTTAAATGCTAAAATTGGCACTTGAAAATTTTAAGGGTTCTTTTTTTTTACTTAATTAAAAAATTATCTAAAGTTTAGGTATCACATGTGATATTATCATTAAAATTTAATATAAAAAATCTTATCACATATATAGCTAACTTGTTTACATTAAATTATTTCCCTACTAGCTTTGATGTGAGCAAGCATATTTCAAGCCAACTCACAATCATAGATTAATTAGGTGTTACTATTTTTGAGCTTTTTGTATTGATTGAAAAGGATATGACTAAGCTCATACACAAATATTACTCACCAAAAATAAAGTAGCCTAAGATCACTCACATTGATGTTAACTCACAATTTAAGAAATTCAATACTCACCATTATCATGGGGATTTATAAGAACAAGACTGAGAGGAAATTCTCCATAATGATTTAAGGGTTATAATAATCTGATTATAATAATGAATATAAGCTTTCAATACATGGGTGAAATGGTTTAAAAAAATGTCAAAACTAGTTGTTTAAGTCTAAAACAAGAAAAAAAAAAAATCATCAAGATGTTAAGATGCTTAAGAACTTCTACTCAAACAATAGCTTAGTGCTCTTTGTACTCAAAACTAGACTTGGGAAAGGGACAGTTCCAAATCAGGCAAGAATCAGCCCGTCAGTTCAATAAATTGGTCTATGCCAAGATTGGGTAGACTTGAACCACCAATTAACCCACTGGCATGGTAAGTCTAGGTGGTTTTGCCTACAGGACCCGCTAAACTGCTAAGCCTATGAATTAATAGGCTAACCCGCCAACTCAATCCCAATAATAAAGGAAAAAAAAAAAGATGAAAAGGAAAATGGAAATATGACATATATATAATATCTACCAGTAACTGATATAATATAATATACTTAGACTTAGAAGAGATATTAATATACTATATAGTACATATATTATAATATATAAATGTATAATAGATGCAAGATATATATGTAATATGCTAATATATATATATATATATATATAGTATGTATATTATACTACATATTATACATATAAAAGCTAAGAAATAAATGATAAAAAGGAGTATAAAGGAAAAAAAAAAAAGAATAATAAGATGAAAGACGTGGGATTTTTTCTTTTTTTTTTTTTTTTGCATATTAAAAATTCCTACAAACCTTAACTTTATAAAAACAAATGACTGAGTCAACATATATTCTTTTCACCTCCTCATACGTACAAGACTACGTTGGACAAATCTTCCGCACGTGTTTGACCAAGAAGTGGCAACAAACTCATGATTGAAAGGGAGGATCAAGGTAAGTTGTAAATTTGGATNTTGAAAAGCTTAAAGGTTTGTAGGAATAAGGAGTATAAAGGAAAAAAAAAAAAGAATAATAAGATGAAAGACGTGGGATTTTTTCTTTTTTTTTTTTTTTTGCATATTAAAAATTCCTACAAACCTTAACTTTATAAAAACAAATGACTGAGTCAACATATATTCTTTTCACCTCCTCATACGTACAAGACTACGTTGGACAAATCTTCCGCACGTGTTTGACCAAGAAGTGGCAACAAACTCATGATTGAAAGGGAGGATCAAGGTAAGTTGTAAATTTGGATATTTCTCGATTTGTTTTTCTAGTTTTGATTCATGAGAAGTCATTTGCCACCTAGGACAAGAAGATAGATGAATTAAGGGTCAATTTCTATGATCCCAAAACGTTGTGATTTTAAAGCGATGTTATTTCTCAAATTCCCTACAGTAAGCTCTAATCCTATATCATTTTTTTTTTTTAAGTTCTTGTATTTGATAAGGGAAGTTGTTGAGAATTACAAATTCAATAGTTAATAGTTATTGATTGTCAAACATAAGAGATTATGCTTAATAAGGTTGAATAGTTGATAGTTATTCATTGTCAAACATGAAGAGATTATGCTTAATAAGGTTAGAGATAAGGTTGATCGAAAGGATAGGTTGTGATTGTGATAGCTTTTGGTATGAGAAGTTGAGTTTCAAAATGGTGAGTTGCAAATAGGAGAATCGCAACGGCATAATCCTAACCATAATCCCTCCTACAGTATTGGAGTAAGGTGTGTGATAGTAGTGGAGTTTTGGAGGCTAGGAGGATCACAACCAAAGTTTACGGTTGTAATCCTAAGCATGATCATGCCATGCTTTCAAGAAGGGAATCATGGCTAAGGTCCACAGCCATGATCCCTACGTGTAGACTCATAGCCTCTATCTTTCTTCTTATTTCTTTTCTCTTGTCCTTTTGAAGTGTACCCTAAACAATTCTAAGCTAGTTTAGAACCTTAAATTAGTTCTAAAACCTTAAGTAATGTTAAGATTGGAGTTAGAAATCTAGTTAGATAAACAAGAGGACTTAGTTAAGATGAAGAAACTCGAAAAGGAATTCTAAAAGTTATTATCTCTACATTGTGCTAAGTGTTGATTTTGAAAGGATCTCTAACGTAGACTTTCAGTCATTCTCAAGAATTAAGTACAGGATACTATTTATTGCTTACACTTGCTAAGATAGCGAAACAACCTGATTAATAATTATTTGGACCTTAATGAATGAGTGTTGCTTACAGTTAGCTGGGCTTAAGAAACTAGGAGGACCAGTGATCTTAGGGTGGTACCTCGTCGATCTATTGGTGGTACCTCGACGATCTATGTACAATGGTGTCCTGAGTAGAGTCCCACATAGATTTTGGTAAATTTAGGTCAGTTTTTAGTTTCTAGGGTATTGAGAAGGACCCAATATCAAAATCTATAATATCGAAACCTATATAGTATCTATATATTGCTTGTCAAAATCATGAGCTACCATAAGTTCTAATACACTAAAACTGTGTTATTTACCAAACTTATATGAAGATAATAACTTATGGTTGGCGCATTTTACTTATACTTAACGCATGTATTATGTCAATGCTTGTCTCATGCCCATGTGCTTATGTATCCTATATTAGGTGTTGCTCACCCTTTAGGGACTTTTCTATTTTTAGTTTCACAAGCAAAGTATAGGGAGTACGAGCAATAATGTTCAATGCCTATAACTATCAATACAAAAATCAAGCTGGAGATTATGACTAATATTTTTATGATGATGGTAGTGGATCAATTTGAGTTTTGTGTTTTCTCTAGAGATGAGTTATCAATCATCATGTTCATTATCCTGTTTTTAGTTTGGAGAGTTGTTTAAGACTCTAAGTATATAGTTAAAACATTGTTGCTACCATTGGTTGGATTCTTGTTAAGAGTTTATGAAATTATATTTACTTTTCTTTTATTTTCAAGGTAGTATGTAAACCTCTAGTTAAGATATTCAATAAGTACAAGCCAATAATAATCACATTTTGGTTTTAAGGTTATTTAGTATGACTATTTTAGAATCCCCCAACATAATTGTCCAACCTATAATCTCACCATTAAAATTTCTATTATATTAATTTATATGACTATCTTAACAATTAGATGATAGATTGGAGTATTTTTCACTTATAGAGTTATTAAGTCATAAAAGATGTAGAATTATAAAGTCATAAAAGATGTAGAACTTTGAAATTTGAAATTTAGGAGCAAATATAGGATGCCCTTAAAAAGAACCCTTTACGCAATGTGGGTGTGCTTTGTAGGGTGTGTGTGGACTCCCTAATGGTAGGCAGCTTTTCTATTATCCCTTTTTATGGCTTTCTTTTTCTGGTTTGTGAGTGGTGTCTAAAGGCAAATTTGAAAAGTATGGAAAAGTAGAATCTTGCCCTAAAACTTCGCTTTCATTCTGAATTGATTGAATTGGACTACTCGATCGTGTCATTGGCCTTAATGGACATCCGAGCATTTACATTTGGATGCATTCGCCATTAAAAACTAAAAGAAAAAGATGAGAATGTACCCTATTGTTTTTTATCATCGTTGGTAAAAGCAACACGCGTTACTGCAAAATAAAATAAAGTATTAAAAAAATGTACAATATTTCCATTCAAACAAATATTATAAAAAGACAGGTGCAGAAAATTTAATTTGTTATGTGATTCCTCTGTAGGAATATTAGTCCAGTTCAAGAAACAAATCTAATGCAAAAGCGATTCCAGCATCTATCTATTCTATTAAAAAAAAAAAAAAAAGTACTACATTTCACCTCCAAAAATTTTTTATTAGTTATCTTTTCAAGTTTTATTCTCCGTTACTAATAATTATTAAATATTAACTCTCCCTTCAGGGTTGGTTTAGTAAATTTTGCGTTTTTAAACTACCATATTCCATCAAAGTACCCACTAGCAGCTTTTCCTCCCACTAACACAATGGCCCTCTTTTCTCTACAGTTCTTATCCTTCATACTATCTCTTTTTCCTTGTAATTAGGGTTTGTTCATTAAAACCAGCAAAATAAATATGTCTATATCGGAAGTTATTAACTACCATTGTTTCATTAAACCGACATCACTATTAGAAGTAGTCTTAGCAACATATTTGATATCACGCTTAAGGTCATAGTCTAAAACTTCATTTTTCAACAAATGTAAGATCTCTTGGAGAGGATCTTCAAAAAACCATGTCTTCTTATTCTTCTTGTTGACCATGCCCTGCCAGCCAATCCACCACTATGTTAGTTTCCTTTGAAACAGCTCTAATTTCCTAGCTGCGCAACTGCACTGCAGCTTCATACTATCTTTGCCCCTTCAAATAAAAGAAAAGTGTCACATCATATTTTTCACCCTCTTTATCAAATACATTTATTGTACTTTCTTTACACATTTTTAAGATTATTCGTGTATTAATTTGTTTCTCAAGTTATTATTCATATATAGTATGATCCAACAATTATGTTATATTCTAAATTTGATTACATTGTTATATTTAAATTTTATATATGTATCGTGGGTGTATGTCTGTTGGTATATGTACATGTAAGTGTATCTATATGGATATATATATGTAAATATATATATTAGATCATGCATTGCAATATATATATGCACACACAAACATTAAGTATTTAGACTGTAAATTCGCAACAATAATTCATAAACAAATGCTATAGTTACTTATAAAGATACTTCTATTTTTTGTAAATACCTATTGCAAGAATTTTTTTCCCTATGATAATAATAAGTTGTACATTAAGGACACTTTTCTCTAATATAAAAACCACTACAAGATGTAATTTGCTATTTTTTTGGGACAATATTACTATAGCACTACCTAAACATAATTTATTAAATTCAATACCTAATTGCAATTTTTCATATCAATGCTACTACCTACTTAGTCTAGTCGCCAATCCAACTAAGACGTGTGTCAAATGTATATGCAGCAAATATTGATTAGACACAAAAAGTTTTAATTGGCACCATATTTGACAAATTAAAAGTTTATGTAGCAAAGTAATATTTGAACATTGTCCCCTATTTTTCTTGCATGCCTTGCACTTTAAAACTCCCAATAAATGGTGGACGATTTAAATGTAATTGGCATACTATAGTAGCAAAGTATAATTTGTAGTGATTTTTTATATTAAAAATTTTGAAAAGTATCCCTAATTATAAGATAATTGCTAATTTAAGAGGAAAAAAAAATGGTGCAATAGGCGGTAACTAAAAATAGATTCACTATTGTAAATCAACAAGCATGACAACTACTCATAAACCAGCGCTAATATATGAAATTGTTCTTATTCTTGAATTCTCTTGTTGTAATTGAATATAAAATGAATTCCAAGAAAAGGATAAAAATGCTTAGAGGAAGCTTGACAAAAGGAATTTGCGAAGAAAAATGAATAAGTTGGTCACATAAAACTGAAAGGAAGAAATTTGCAAATAAATGGGTGCGGAAAAATTACCAAACCGACAACCAGAGCAACGAAGAAAGGAGGACCTCAGTAAACGTGCATCAGTAAAGTTCCTCTTGGTCCACTTAAAGAAAAAGTAAAGGATGTAGTACTCAGTGCGTTGTCTGGTCTTTGATTTTGCCCTAGTTTTGTACAACACTTGTTTATGTTTTCAAGCATTTTCCTTTTGGTTAAAAGGAAAACTTAATGTCCATGTATAAGCACTTATCTCTTAATAGAATGGATAAATTTTATTCCTCCATCTTCCAAAATTGTGATGTGTTAGTGATGGCATAAAATATATATATATATATGTGTGTGTGTCCACGTTTACGCATTTCCATTGCTTCTTGACCCTTTCTTAAACCCTGGGAGCTACTCTCTACGTGATTCCTAAACAAGAACATGTACATCCATAATGAATAGGTTTGAACAGAACCATGTTATGGCTGCGTTTTTCGAGGTGGTTAGCCTAGTTTTGTACTTGTAAGCTGTAGCCATAGCTATAATTGAATTATGATTTTAATTTGAATGTGATGGGTGCACCATATTTGGCAATCCACATACATTATTAGTACATTCTTGGTGTAGCTTTTGTTATACAAGGGTGGCCAATAGATTTTTATGGGCTTTGTATCGTGTGTCTAAATTAGGCAAAACAGGTCGACCGCCTTTTTTATTATGGCCGAGGAAGAAGGGGAGAGGAAAAACAGCCCCCCTAATAGGCAAAATCTAACCAGCCCTAATCAAATTTATGATGTCTTTATCCAATGTTCATAAATTGATTAGTGAGTTTTAATGGTGATCGCCCATCCTTAGTCACTACCTAAAAGCATGAGTAGTGAATTTTCCTTTCTTTGATTTTTTTCCCCCTCTTTTTGGAGGTAGCATATTTAATGTTTAGAACACCATTCAGCCAAAGGTTAAATTCCCATCTCCCAAATTAGCATCATGATTTTTTTCTTAATCATTAATTCTTAGCATGTAAAATGAAAACTACTTGGATGAGGAAATAGTAAGTTGCAACATATTTTAGAGTTTAATTTACACTTGGCCATCTCACTAATAGATTACATGGAACGCTAAAGTGTATCCCAATCAACGCCTAATAGGAATGGTTCAATGATTTGCAATCCACTATAAAGATCCCATTTGGAAGCCCTATTTATGTAAATATCTATATTCAACTTAGTAAGTAAGAGTACAAAAATGCATTTAATACTATTGTAGGTAGGATTCACTTGTAACCATTACATGGAATAAATCTCAACATTATGTTTGAGTATGCATCTTATATATATAGGATAACCTCTCAGTTGCAACTCATCCATTCAATAGTAAGGAAAAAGTTCTTCTAGAACATATCTCTCTACTTTCTCTATAACATCTTAAAAGCCAAGACATAATAATTCACCACATATTAACACATCTTCGTTTTTCACAATATGTAGCTCAATGGTATTAATACAATATCACCAATGTATTGAACCAACAAAGGAAAAACTAGTGCCACTAAGCTCTAGTATTACAACATCCTAGATTATCAACATTACATAACAACTTCTATTAAAATGCCTTTATAATAATCTGCATAACTAACATCAACCCATACATCATATCTTAAGTCAACAAAATTTTCAATGCCACCACTTGCACCTATAAAAACATAGATTCAAAATGAATGAGTCGAAGCCCAATACTTAGCCACTACAAGCACATACAAATGTTATAGTAAACAATAATCATGCACATATTCATAAATCAAAAACTAAAATATAAAAAATAAAAGAAACTATTGCATGACAATCATTTTTTATATTTCGATTAAATGTGACAATACAACCTAGTCTTAGCCTCCTAAGACAGTGTGTGTATGTGTGTGCATATGTGTATGTGTGTGTGTATATGTGTGTGTGCACGTGCACGCGTGCATGCATACATACAATGTGGGTGCTCCCTAATATCCTAGAGTCCAAAAACATTAAGTCACATTGTGTTAAAGAAAAGATCGGTCGACATTAAACAAGCTTAGTATAGATAGAGTCATTCATAGAAGCATCCCATAACATTAGAATAGCTCTCCTATAGCTTCTTGCCAGCTACTAACACACAACATACTCTCTAATTAGCAAAATGTTGCATAAGCAAGACTACAATTACCAAATAACCTTAGTGTGCCACTCCACTCAAGACATCGTCACATACCTCGATCACTCTTTGTTTTCTGACCCTAACTAAGCACAAGTAGTGTTACTATTAAATGTTGAATAGTTAATAGGTTCATTAACTCCAACCTAACACGCATAAGTAGCAAATAAAGCAATCATATCTTGGAACGGGTTTGTCAACAAATAATTGAAATTCTTTGAATTTGGATGTTGATATGAAAGTACACATGGTTTAGCATTCCATGTAAGCTGTACTTAATTCTTAATTGTGTTTCTTAACTGTATGTTAGGTTACCTATTCAATCTTAACTTAGATGTTAATGCCTAACTCTACTAGGCTCCCATAACTTTCTTCCTAGAAAAAAAATCTATTATTTAAGCCTGATCTTCTTTATTATACAGTATTCTTTATTAAACTAGTTGGGATATCTAATACATGGGACTACTGAAAGATATAATGTCTTATCCCAGTTCTAAATAATTTATGGTTTTATACTCTTGCTATTAGGCAAGATAGTTAAGTAGCTAAGAGCATAAGGGAAAGATTCGACTTTGAAAGATCGTTCATATTAGCAACTAAGTTGCTACTAATAAATCTAATTACAATTTTACATATTAGAGTATAATTAAGTGTTAAGGGATCATACATTAAGGAAAAAGTATAGTTTTAGTCATTAACATCTCAATATTATCTATTTCAATCCTTATTTTTTCTTTTTCTTTTTTTTTTTATATTAGAGATCTCAACATTCATAAATGCCTATAAACAAAGACTTTATTTTAACGGCATTGCGTTTTTCATCTACTTATGACAAGAGGCACAAGCAGACTGGTCCAAATAATTAATCAATTAAATATATAATTGTGTGTGTATTGTTTGAGTAAATTAATAAAAAAATGTTGAAAATATTCTGAAAATATAAAAAATTGGATAACAAAAAAAATGAAGTGAATAAACAATATAATTAAAATATAAAAAGTTTGGGAAAATTACAAGATGTAAATAAAGTTACAAGAAAATAAATGAAAATTTCATTTACTAATGTAATCTCATTTACAAATGAGCTTCGTGACCACGTCAAAGATCAAATCTTACTAAGAACAGTCAATGGCTACCCACCAATCGAGGGCAAAAAAAAAAAAAGGAAAAAAAGAAAGAAAGAAAATTAGTGCAAAACTTGATCGAGTCAAAATCAATCACATAACCTTAGCAAGTTTTACTCTAATTTTCTTTTATTCTTTATTTTCTAATGGCTACTAAGGGCATCATGAGGACGAGGGATCCACTTTTTCAGGTAGGTCACATCCTTACTATCCATTATAGGCCATTCTACCTCTAGGGGGTCACATGATTCTCTTAGATGGTCTCCGGCCATCCCTATCCTTAGAGTAGCTGGTTATACTTTTCTTATAATTTTTTCATTTTTTATTTATTATAAATTCATTTATTTTATGCATTACTATATTATTTATCTTTCAAATCTATTTGTTTTTAATTTTTCCATTTTTTTTATTTTTCATTACCTTATATTTTTTTTATTATTTTACTATATTATTTATTTAATATATATACGTAGACTAATGAAATTACAGTATGTATGTAAAACCCAAGCAAAAAGGAAAAATAATAAAAGAAAATGAATAAATGAATATTTTTTTCAATAAGGACATAAGTAGTATTATATTTATGTGTTAGGGGTAGTTTAAGAATAGCCTAAAGTCCCAAGTATATAAGTGGACCTATGCATTAAAGAAATCCTTTTTTCACACTCACCTCACATGCACAACTATTGTGACCTAGGTTTCCTTACAAGACTTAAAGCAAAAGAGAGATCTTAATCCAACTAAGCACGACCAAGGGAGAAAGAACCAAGGTAAATGTTAGGAATTTTAGTTTATTAAAGCTATAGATCTTATTAAAAATTCATTTTTCCATTTAAGGCAGTGAGAAAAATGAATTTCCGACTATGATTTGTAAGAGTTACAGCAAGATTGTAAAGGTAGAGGTACAGAATTCAAATTCCAAAGATAAGATTTCATCGCCTATTCTCTATGTGTAATGTTTCGCAAAAGTATTGTTTAATTCATAGAAGGTTGAATCGAAATTTAGCGATAGATTGATGTTTGGTTGATGTTTTGAGGGTTATGGGGTTGAGTTTAAGGTTGGGAAACGACCTTGGAGTTGTGATTTTCAAAAGTGTTAAGGGTAGGGGTGAATTATAAGAGGTGAATGTTGTTGCAGTCTATAGAAAACTTCAAACTACAAGTTAACGTCCGGATGCCAAGGGTAAAAGCTTCCCAGATTCCTAGTGTCCAGACGCTAAGTGAAGTAGCATCTAAATGCTAAGTTCCTTAATACGTATATTAACGCTCCCTTCATTTGTTGATTTTTTTAGATGTTTCTTTTTATTCCTAAACCTTTTTTATGTTTTATAAACATGGATTTTCATCCAAAACACTCTACAAACCAGTTTATCCCCTTAGTGATCCTAAGTTCCTCAAGGGACTCATGATGCAAGACTGAGATAGTTGAGTTGGCAAGTCAAAGAGCATTGTTAAATAAGTCTAGAGACTAAATGAGGTGTTGTTCTAATATAAGTATAGTAACAAATTGAGTTTTGGTATTTATATTATGATAGGTTCTAAAGAGGTTGATGAATTTGTTTTTAGTGAGCCAACGAAACTAGGTATAGGATACTTACTTGTGTTGTATGTTTGCTAGGTTAAAAAATAATTAACTAGACTTAATGAATTACTTGACACTAAATTACTCTATGCTGCTTATGCTTAATTAGACCTAAGGGACTAAGAGGACTAAACCTTAAGATGGCACCCTGATAATCCTTATGCGGCGTTGTCCCGAGTGAAGTCCCGCTCAGAAATGATCCAAATAGATTTTAGGTTGCTCCTTAATTCCTAGGGTGCTGGGGAGAACCCAATATAAATACTATATGGTATAATTATATTATGTGTGCCGAGGTTATGAGTACCCCTATGTTACTTGTTGGATTAAAATAAAGATAATTAAATGGATGGTGGTTGCATTTTACATTCCATATTTGTGTATGATTAGGAATTACATGTTCACACGCATGTACACATTGTATTTTGTACTGGGTTTTAACTCATCTAGTCTTTAATTTTTAGGTGTAGATACAGGTTAAGGCAATTATGAGAATTGTTACCGTGACATTGATTATTATGGTAATGTAGTAGATTGCTATGAATACTATTATGAAGTTGGGAATAGCTCCATGTAGTTTAAGTAAGATTGTAGAATTGGCTAAATTTGTTAACAAACTTTGGTTGTTTAATTCTATTTTGTGCTTTGAGTCATAAGAAATCGCCTGAGACTTCTCTTATCAAAGTATGTGAGTTAATTGATATCAGTTGGCTATAGTGAGTAAAAAAATCTAGAACTTTGTTATTTAGTTTCCTTACAGCATATTCATCAAATGAGAAATTGATATTATTTTACATTAAATAAGGTTATTCAAAGGTTGTTCTTAGAGTGAAATTTCTAATGGATTATGAATGCTAAGAACATCCGTGAAGATTTATTGAAGTTATTATCAATTATTGATAGTTGATATCTATGTAGAGAAGTAAATAGGTTGTTTGAGACACCTAACACATTAGTAAATGTTAGGGACACATGGCAAGCTGTAATATTCTAAGCTTTGGGATGTTACAATGTATATTTTTCTAATAGAAAATTAACGCTATTAATAAATGGACTTATTGACTTATTTACAAATATTAAGAACTTAAATGTAAAAACATAAAGGTTTATGACTAAAATAAAAAAGTTGTGAAACATTGGAAGTAAAAATGTACTCTTCCTTAAATTAAATAAATTATAATTAGAAATAAAAAAGAATTAATTTGTAATGGAAAATCACCTTCTAGTTAAAGGAGTCCAAACCTATTTCAAGAGGATCCGAACATTTTGTAGAATAAAACAAGGAAAAGCCTCTTGACCTCACATGCTTCAAACTCTTTATAGAGAGAATGGACTTTCTGTCAAAATTACATTTTATGAGCATTCTATGCACTTCTTTTCCTATAGATGCTCGGGAATCTTTAAAGAGTTTGGACTTTTAGTGACAAACTATAAATTCTATTGCCTTCACTCATGAAATTTTCTAGACTTTTTTCTTATTCCATCATGCATTTATTCAAACCACTGGCTAATCAAACATAACTCATAGAATTTTTATGCAACAAATATTTGACTTCATATCATTCATTCTCATTCTTATTTAGAAGTGAAAACCAAACAAAAGGACAAAAAAAAAAGTCACACTTTTTGAAGAAAGGTACTATCCCCAAATTTTCACAATCAACATGGTGATTACTATAGTTTCTTTTTTTTTTTTTTTTTTGAATTTCTTACGGTTTGTTCTATTTGTAATTTTTTTTAATGTAAAAAAAGGTTTGAACCTAATTTACATTTCAATTTGGTTTGATTTGGCCCACTCCACTATTCAATCACTCTTTCTCAACCTTATCTATAAATAAGTAATGGTTGCATTAAACTAAAAAGTGATATTGAATGAAAATTGGATTGTTTACTCCCTAGATTGAACTAATCAAGAATTTACATCCTTATGGCATTTGTTAGTGAGTTTGGTTCTTGACTCGATTATAATCAATTGGTCTAGATTTTATACCAAAAATTCCTCATTTCCTAATCAACTAATCTAGAATTTACACTCTTATGTGAGTTTGGTTCTTGACTCAAATTATAATCAATGAGTCTAGATTTTATACCTCAAATTCCTCATTTCCTAATCAACTATTCTAGGTTTCAGTATCTTTTCGGTTGTTGGTTTCTATACCCAATTGGTCGAAACTTCTTAATCTATTTCTAGCAAATTCTTATGTTCCACATGATCCATTACTATATAATGTGTGATTATAATATTAATAATCTTAGATAATTAGTATAATATCTATTACATATATATAATTCATAATACTACACAAAATATGATATTATGTATATTGTTATATTAAATATAACAAACATAAACTATAAAGTATATATCATTATGTATATGTTATTACATATATTTTGCTATGTTACAATATAATATTATATATATGTTATATAGTATATAGCACTGTGTATATATCATACTATAGATTTTGTTATATTATAATATAATATATTGCTATATAGATGATATTATTAAGGTACTATATAATTGTGATATATATTGTTTTATGAATTTTGTTGCTTACGTATTTTCTTTCTCTTTTATATGATTTTTATAATTATATAAAGGCATTGTATTATTTTTTTAAGCTATTCACATCTTATCCGTAGTTCATTCTATCAATTAAATAAAGTTTTATTAATTCTATTTCAAACAATTAAACAATGAACAACTANATAGTCAATTTAATACACTATCACACAACTTCTCATCCTTCTACCTCTTTTCCTCTATCTTTTATTCTTTTTATTATTTAATTCTTTCTCCCATAAACTCTTATTCTTTTCCCCCATAACCTATAAAAAAAAAAAAAAAAAAAAAAAAAAAAAGTTATATTATAATATAATATATTGCTATATAGATGATATTATTAAGGTACTATATAATTGTGATATATATTGTTTTATGAATTTTGTTGCTTACGTATTTTCTTTCTCTTTTATATGATTTTTATAATTATATAAAGGCATTGTATTATTTTTTTAAGCTATTCACATCTTATCCGTAGTTCATTCTATCAATTAAATAAAGTTTTATTAATTCTATTTCAAACAATTAAACAATGAACAACTACTTTAGAGTTATAGCTATATTCCATTCTTTAATAATAACATTTATCTATATTATTAAAACCGATTAGAGCTTAAGTAACTCTATTGCTATTTTTCCTTTAAAATTACTATTTAACTCTCAAATCTTATAATATATAACAAAAAAACCTAATAATAAATTAACTATAAATGTATTATACTATGAAAAAATTTATCAACTTTCTAAATTTTTTTTTCTCACAATTCCTCTCTTTTCTCATTTATTCTCTCTCCCACTACCTCTTATTCTTTTCCCCCATAACCTATATCTTCTATTAATATTATAATATATTTCATTATACTGTACAATTTTATTTATTTTATACACATACAACATGGGTGCATCATCCGCTAATTTCATTATAACCTTATCCATTTATTTGGCAGCAAATGCACTAATCCTATAGGCCACGCACAATTATTTTGAAAACATTTAAGGAAAAGACCCTCTTTGTCTCGCACAATACAATAGAAGGTATATAATATGTTATAACTAACAGCCCTAGAAGCGGGTTGAGGACAAACGTTCTTTTTTGTTATTCTTAAATTCAAATACACTCCGGGTGATTTATTTTTTCCAAAACTTTCGAAAGCGTGTGTAAACATCTCAAAGCATAGTTAAATTTGCAACACTTCTAGGAACGGTTTCAAGGTTCCAACAACAATGCGAGTGGTTTTGCGTATTTTCAAATGATATTAGAAGTCACTTTGTAGACATTCAGATATTATACCACAATCGCAATTAGAGGCAAGTATTTGCAATTACCCCTATATTATTTGCAATTAAAGGCTAACCAACCGAAAAACTCTAAACTAAATATTTGTTAGTCACTTCTGCTCCACGTTTAGTCTTTAGTCCTTACTCCATTGCCATTTTCTTTTCACTCCTTCCTCCTTTGCTAAATATATCATCTAATAACGTTTCATTGATGAAGATATTTTAAGTATTGCTTGAAGGGAAAGATAAGTTACATTTTGAAGATTAAAGACTTAGATAGCATGTATATTTTTACTTTTGTAATATCATTATCTACATGAGCCATTTGGAAGATTTTATTTTGGTTATTCTTTGTTACTTACTTGCCCAACCTTGATGAAACATGTGTATGATGTTTTAACATGATGAGGACTAGAGTATTGAGTCTATTTTGTTACTATCAAAGTAATGATCTTGTGAATCTTCTATTCACATATTGTCCACTCTATAAATCTCGCGTTAAATGCGATGTCTACAGCTTTCATTTGTTAAAAACGATGTGCCTATTCTTTTGAAATCTCTATTTTCTGCAATATAATTATTATGAAATGAATATTTTGTTTACACAAAAATTGTTTTATATAATGCCTTTACAAAAATTCGTCCATAATAATAACAACTAAAGAACCATTTAAGGAATAAAAAAAGGTTATAAATAAATCTCTATAAACACCATTCATTAGCATATTTAAAAAATTGACTAAATTGAGTAATTGCTTTTAAAAAAATACTTTTAAAAAAATAAGGATCAAGTTCATTTTATGTTTTGAAAAAAATAACCATATTAAAATTATTAGGAAAAGAAAAAAAAAATCTATAAATTGTACATAATACTTTGTATGGTATAAAGTAAAGGCATTCAGGATGTCATAGGGTAAAGTACAGATAACAAAGTTTCAAAACCGATATTCACAAGATAGAGCATAAATAAAACCCCATATCCTACTTACCCTATACCTTTTCATCCCTATCAAGCACCAAAACTTATGCAAGGTAATAATTGATTGACCAAGCTTTTCCTCTCAAATTATTTTAATCAAAATTAGAAAATACTTGTAATCTTGCTCTGGGATTCCGTATCTTGACTTGAATTTGTTTGATTCGGTTGCTTGAGAAACCAAACGGTAATACATTTAAATTCATCAAATTCCTAAATAATCAACTTTTGATTTCACCAAGTTGATTTGCATAAATTGGGGAAAGATGGCTGATTTGCAACAAGCAGGTGGAATTCTCATTCCACCATTAAAGAATCGCAGAGATTGTCAGGAACAAAGGTTTGTAATGGCTATACGGATATATATGTGAGTTATTATTGGATAAATTGTAGAAATCCAGTAATGAATATGAAAATACAGGTCTCCGTTTATCAGATGCAAACTCTCATATTTCAGATTGAAGTAATCATGAGCTACCAAATGAACAAACTATGGATCAAATTGGGTTAAAGAGTCCACGAGGGCGCATTTTCCCTCTTGATATTTTATGCTTGATACAACATACTTTTAGGAAACATCTCTACTTGTCCCCGAAAATCCTTCCAATATCACAAATGATTTGTGAATATTTGTCTTATAAAGGCCTTACATCGATGAAATAAGTTTAATGAAAACGATAAAAAGAAGATTGTGAAAATGTGTTACGGTCATTGATGGTTACTAGCGGTACAAAGAGAGAGATCGCAAACTAAAGAATTGCTTATTTTTAAAATGATCAACCATGGTTGAAGATTCAATTAGTTGAAAATATACAAACTTGTGTGATCATTTTGTTAAATTGAGGGAGAAAAAAAGTTGAGAATTAAAAAAAATAATCTACTTTTATACTTTCACCTAGATATTTTAGTATTTGACAGTAACATGCGTGAAAATTTTACTTTCATCTCATTTATACCATTTTGCAGCTAACATACTGCCCACAATGGTTGCCCATGTATATGGTATGGCGAATTAGATGATCAAAGAAACTGAGATATGGAATAATCATCGCACGACAATTAAGCTTACAATACTAGTTTCGATTTGTATTAAAGAGTTCAACGTAACATTTGAACAAATTCATCAGATGTTAGTGGATCAAAGTCCTAGGAGATCTATTTATAAATTTAAACGAAATCACCAACAAAAGACTAGAAGTAGACATCAATCATTGCCAGATTCAAGAATAACGGAATACTGCAAATTTCATGATCACACCAGTGCTTAGATGCCGCACTTTCCTTCTCCTACCCAAATCCAAGCAGTCATGGCATGTCCATCGGACTTTCATCAGCTTCTCATATAACCTCACTCACTTTGTGCAAGGATAGGTTTTGCGATACGATAGATGCAACACTGGAAGTGAAGACGTCCCGGACATTGGTTCTGAAAATCAACAGAAACAAGCACCAGCATTGCAACATAAACCACAAAAGCCAAGCCCCAATTTAAAAAAAAAGAGAAGGCGTTTGCATCCTCTCCTCCTTAAGAGATAGGGCGCTGTTGGAATTTGAAATCTAAGATTGCCGCATCATCGCTGTTTTCAGAACTCAGAATTTCAGTTTTCATCGATCATACTTTTACCATCTTCATGACCGTAAACATGTCCCATCTTTTGCACGTTTAGTTTCAAGGTATCTCCTGTTCTCCACAGTAATAGGAGTTAACAGGGGAACCCTCCCTGCAACAGCTAAACCATAACCCTTAAGACCAACATACTTGGCAGGATTGTTTGTCGTCAACCTCATTGTTCGTACGCCTATGTCTCGTAATATCTGAGAAATATCGCAGGAGTCAGTTCCTCATGCTTTCAACAAAAGGGCAAAATGATATTCACTCGTATTCAGCTCCTAGAGAACAAGTTAAAATTAATTGTACATATGCATAGATACTGTACCTGAGCACCAATACCATACTCGCGAGAATCAACAGGCAAGCCAAGTTCCTCATTTGCTTCAATAGTGTCCAGGCCATCATCCTGCAAGTTGTAAGCTCGAAGCTTATGACCCAAACCAACTCCTCTTCCTTCATGTCCACGTAGATACACAAGTACACCCCTGCCAGCTGCTTCAATTTGTTTCATTGCAAGTGCCAATTGATTCCTGCAGTCACATCGAGCTGACCCAAATATGTCTCCAGTTAGGCATTCAGAATGGACTCTGACAAGAATATCAAGGCCATCTCCAATCTCTCCCTGCATACATCAAAAGTCAAACTACCTAGTCATAAATTAGACATCATCTTTAAACTTTGAACTGAATATAGAAGTCATGAACAACTAAATATACAATGAATAAGAACATTTTGACATTAGAGTCAATCTAGACAGATGACGAGAGTTTATTAAAACCACCAAGAAAAGCACTAAGCAGAACATTGTCGGTCATTCAGCCCTCTCAGTCAAAAGCAAAATAATTCTCCTTAATGGCAATCATCGTGCAAAATATTCTAATTCTAAAAAGAAATACTGTTGAATTCTTACGGAAAAGAAAATAATAGTACACTGCTGATAATCATAATTGATGACCAAGGAAATTTTGAAAATCAAATACCAAGTATACAATCACTTGGACAGGTATTAGCAGAACTGCCTGCAATGAAGGACACAACTTACGTCCAGAAACTAGAATTCTTGCAACATTGTTGTGCAAGACAAATTATAGTTTTCTGCTCCACTTTTACTTCCAGTTTTTCTAATTTCTAATCTCTAACTATTTTCTATATACTATAAGTACATCCAGCAATTGTCTGTTTGCTTATTCTTTTCCTCTCCCCTTCCTACCTTTCCTCCTAACCTTCTTTTTACCCCCATCAACCAGATTCCTATTAGAAATTTGTATAAGAGAAGATAGGTAAAGAAGGTAAATCAAAATTAAATAAGAAAGAACATGGTTCTTCTGCCCCAACCTCAGAATTTCCAAGCATTTTCTTTCATCAGAATTTACCTTCAATAGTGTCAATGAAGAAAAAATCGAAGAAGGGAAACCTGAAACAAAAAGAATAAGAAAAAGAACTGAAGGAAACAGTATGAAAGAGATTGGGAGATGGAGAGGCAAAAGAACTAGAAAAGCACCAGTAAACAAGGTTGGTATAGCAGCTGATTCTAATTACACTAGCAACAAGTCTCGTCTGCTTATAATTAAAATAGCTCCACCAGCCCACACTAGCAACAAGTCTCGTCTGCTTATAATTAAAATATCATGAAAAAGAACCACATGAAAGATGGGAATCAGTGTCCACAGTCCATTCGTTAAATTCAGTTAACATGGTTTCTCTGCACCACTACACAGATGTATGTTTTCATCTTTTTTAGCAACTCTAAATTCCCATGCCAACAATGCATCAACAAGCTATATAAATAGAATAAAGGTATTATAGGATTAAAAACGAATGGAGAAAAAATCCCCCTACTCCAAGAAAAGCAAGTTTGTCTATGTTTGAAAGCATCTAACCAATTCTTTATGGGATGATTGTATTTCTGAAATTTTATGCAATGATTCTTCAAATGAAATAATGAACAAAGCAGCATGAGCAGGTTGAAAAAATGCTCATCAAAAGGGATGTCAAATCTAGAAGTTAACTTCTTTGCTAAGGTTCATATGCACTTAAAGAAACATGACAAATACAACAGAAAAGAAGGAATGACACATGTAGATTCACCTTTCAGTGGATAACTAGTGTAAGAGAAGGTAGCATATAAAAACTGCGGTACAGCTTGGAGTAATGGCTAGATTCACAATGTAAAGATTTGAACACAGAAGGCCAAGCCTTACTTTCTACCAGAATGGAAACACAGTGTACTGCAAATATGGACTCAGTCTCTGTCCAAAAATTTTTCTCACCCTTTTCAGCATGCAATAATTTTTTTCTATTGTTGCTTGTTGCATTAAAAAAATGCAGTACGGCTTGGAGTAATCGCTAGATTCACAATGTAAGGATTCAAACACAGAAGCCAAAGCCTTACTTTCTACCAGAATGTCACATAGCAAAGTGTAAATACTGACCCAGTCTCTGTTCAAAAATTCCTCACCCTAATCAGCACGCAATAATGTTTTTCTGTTGTTGATTTCTAGGTGCAGTGCTGCTTTCCCATGCTGCCTAGTCATAGTAATGGAGTAAGCTTGACCCCCGCAGTACATGATCCATAGGTTTAAGTCTAGCTCAATACTATACCAACAATTAAAGCATCTGATTGAGGATACAGAAGGAATTGCTTAACTTGAATTTAATGTTATCAGGAATTGAACTATTGAGTATGCATAAATGACATCTTCATGCATGCATTAATTCAAGGACTTGTAATCAATTAACTGGACCAAGAACTTTGCAAATGAAATAATGTTCCAAAAGACCACAATTCAGTTGCAGAAACTGCATTTTTATTTCTCTGGCTAGAAATGTTAGAAAAGGAGAAAATGTATGTTACGCATGATCTAGCATCTAGAATCTGTTATTATTTATTATTTTACGCTGTTTTTATATTATATTAATATTTTTGTCTAAATTTAGAGTCCAACATATGTTAGTATGTTATGTAATAGTGCTAAGTGTTTGTGCTGTCGTGTTGCAGTGATGCTTTTGTAATTTGGATATGTAACGGTTATTTCTATGGGAAGTGGAGATGTAAGAGCAGTTATGAGCAGTTGTTATAGAAAATACCCACAGCCCCTTGTACTCGATTTCACAAGCAGAAACAAAAGGAAAAAGGGGTGCAGATTTTCAAAAAAACTAGAATTTGTTGAGTTCTCTCTATAATCAAGCCCATAAAAGAGATTGTCAAGTTCTCTCAATTAATGAGCCCGAAAATGGATTTTTAAAAGTTGATCTTGTAACGATTTCATATCAGAGCCAATTTTTGTGGAAGTGAAGAAATTGCACCAACAATTTAAAACTTTTTTTGCCATGTACAAAGAGGATCAAGCCAAGATGGAAACCGTGGCAGCACAAACAAGCACAAATGGCAACTTGTGTAGCCTCTTTAACCTGTGAAGTTATTACACAGAAACAGGTGCAGTGCAGATTAGGAGAGTTGGGTGACAATCAACCCAGAGGAGGCAGTGGTGATGTTAAATTAGAGAACAAATATCAAAATTCTAGGAAGGAGCAGGAGCATGAAAGAGCTGTGTCTAAGGCAAAGCAATGTGAATCTCCTTGTAAAATTGATGCGTTGTCCAAGAAAATGCAAAGAACATGTTTGGAAGATCAAATTATTGGAAAAGATTACATTAATCTTCCTTATAGAGAAAAACAAGTTGCTAAAGACCTGGGTAGACCATTGCAATGTCAACAGATTTGGCTTTGGGCAAGGTGGCAAAACCATACCTTCCTCACCATGTACAAGGAAGACAGACAGAAACTTGAAGCACATGAACGACCATTAGGACTATTTGTATCCTTTGTGAAGGATGTGACAATCATAGCAACGATGGCGGAAAAATACAATGATGTTGATGGTATCAACCAAGCAAAGAACCAAGCAGCTAAATCAGAAAGTCTGAGGAAATTTGTTTTTGCTATTTTATTCTCTATATTAGGTTGGGCAATCCACACAGTATGGATTAGCCAGCAGCATTGGTTAACAAGGAGAAGAAGAGGAAGAAAAAGAATTTTAATGTCAATATCCTAGGCAATACTATCCAAACATCACACGTGCAGATATGCACAATTTTGAAGGGGAGAGTAAAAGTTACGCATGATCTAGCATCTAGAATCTGTTGTTATTTATTATTTTATGTTACTGTTATATTATATTAATATTTATGTTTAGATTTAGAGTCCAACATATTTTAGTATGTTATGTAATAGTACTGAGCGTTTGTGCTGTCATGTGTTGCAGTGATGTTTTTGTAATTTGAATATGTAGCAGTTACTTGTGTGGAAAGTTGAGATGTAACAGCAGTTAATATAGAAAATAACTGCAGCCCCTTATACTCCATTTGACAAGCAGAAATGAAAGGAAAATGGAGTGCAGATTTTCTCTTTGAAAGAACAAACAAAAATCCTAAAACTTGAATGTATCATTGATGATTATTGCATTATAATATCAAATGATACTATAATAATTCCTCGAGTGTACATACTTTCAAAATAACATTATTTTATTTTTATTACCACCACGTAACGAATGAATCATCTAATTCTATTTGCCATTTCTATATCAGACCTAGAAATGAAGACCAGTTTCAACTGCATTCTCTCAATTGCATTACATTCCACATAACAAGGTTGGCACAACAAATGCTAAAATTGGACCAATGCCGGTTACAAATAGCACAAGAAACTCATAACTTCGTTTATAGAATACCCTGAAAAAAGATAAGTTTCTTTTGATACTGTTAGGGATAACCAGGATCAGAAATCTTATTTAGGCACCCTAATAATGGACAATAACAAAATAGAGAAAATAATAAAACACAAGAATTTACATAGTTCAGCAATTAGCCTGCATCTACAGGCTAAGGAGAGAACAAAATCCACTAATAATCAAAAAAAAGTAGAACAAATATAAAAGAAAATAACAGTCAACACCCTTGATCTAATTACACTCAATATCCTTAAAAGTTAAGGATTTTCTCACTATTTTTTTCAATACTCACTTTTAGATTGCAAAATGGTTTACCATACTTGCCTATTTATAGACATCAAATTAACATATGTGAATTGCCTTTACAATGTTAATAATTTTGGCTTAATAGTACGTGAATTTTTCATTTTCTTCAATAAAATATGGCTATTAATTGTAATAAGAAATTTACCTATTTATTTTGTCAAAATAGCTCACCATAAATCATAGTAAATCAAGATTTACATTTACCATATCAAAGAGCCTACCATAAATCTTAGCATTCACATTTAGCATGCAAAAATTCAACTCACATTAACAATCTCCACCTTAACTTGAATTTCTTTCTACCACAATTAGAAAATTCTCTCTACCTTCTCCACATAGCTCCTAAAGAACAATCTTATTTACCATAAATGCCAATCAAGTCAAACAATGTTTGAACTTGTTTATTGAAAGAGGTTTAGTCACTATATCAACTGAATTATCTATTGTATCAATTCTCTTGACTATAATATTTCCTTGAGAAATAATATCTTAAATAAAATAGTACTTCACATCAATATGCTCCATCCTTTCATAGAACATTTGATTCTTTATCAAGTGAATAGCACTCTAGCTATCATAATGGACAATAGTCACTGGCAAATCTGAGCTAAGTTTACCAAACAAACCTTTTAACTAAATAGCTTCCTTTACAGCTTCAACAATTACCATATACTCAACTTTTGTAGTAAATAATGCAACTATCGATTGCAAAGTAGCTTTTCAACTAACAGCACAATTGCCAAAGGTGAAAATATAACCTATGATGGATCTTCTTTTATCAAGATCACCTGCATAATCTAAATTAACAAAACCAATTATATTTCCGTTACTTTTCCCAAACTTCAAACATACATTAGCAGTGCCCTTCAAATATCTTAAAATCAATTTCACAACTTGACAATGCTCCTTACCAAGATGTGACACATATCTACGCATATGCAATATTAAAACGTGTGCAAACTACTGCATACATAATATACATAATATTACCAACACCACTAGAGTAGGGAACATGTGACATGCTCAATATCGTCATCAATTTATAGTGACATAGCTACTACCTACAGATTTAGCATTTTTCATTCCAAAACGCTCTAAAACATTCCCAACAAAACTCCTCTGAGTCAAATAAAGTTTACTTGCAGTTCTATCCCTTTTAATCTCTATACCAAAAATTTTCTTGGCTGCTCCCAAATCTTTCATCTCAAATTCACCACTTAACTCTTCTTTCAATCTATTGATCTCAGATATATCCTCAACAGCAATAAGCATGTCATCAACATAAAACAACAAATAGACAAATAAGCCATTATCAAATTTTCTAAAATATACACAACTATCATATTGGCTCCTAATATAGCCATGCCTAATCATAAAAAATTCAAACCGCTTATATCACTGTAAAGGAGATTGTTTCAAACCATACAATGATTTCTTCAACAGGCAAACATGATCTTCCTTGCCTTCAATTTCAAAACTTTCAAGTTGTTGCATGTAAATTTTTCTCCTCAAGTTCACCATGTAAAAAGGTAGTCTTAACATCTAGTCACTCTAACTCTAAATCAAGCATAGCAACTAAAGCAAGCAAAACACGAATAGAGCTAGTAAAACACGAATAGAGCTATATTTAACAGCAAGAGAGGAAACATCATTAAAATCAACTCCTTATACTTGGTTATAACCCTTTACAACCAATCGTGCTTTAAATCTAACATTTTCAACTCTCGGGATGCCATCTTTCTTCTTAAAAACCTATTTACAACCAACAATCTTCTTATCTTTTGGTGGTTTAACCAACTCTCAAATTTTATTGTTGTGAAGAGACTCTACCTCTTCCTACATAGCCACCAACCATTTCGCAGAATCATTACAAGAAACAACATCTGAGAATGTTGAAGGCTTACCAACTGTATCTGTCTCCTACGCAACATTTAAGGCATATGAAACATAATCTACCAATCTAGCAGGTTTTCTTTTCTTTCTTTACGTCTTGCTTCTAGCAATAAAGTAATCATCTTCTTTTATAAATTCTTCTACTTCTGTATAAATGGGCAATTGAAGTGGACTTCACATAGAATCATCATGTAGAGAAGATATACTCTCCACCTCAAACTTAACTTCCTTCTGCTCATTAGAACTTCAGGATTCTATTTTAGAAGCAACAAAAGACTCCTTTCTTAAGTGAAGCATAGCAAATTCATTAAAGATAACACCCTTACTAATTACAGACTTATGTGTTTCAGGATATTAGATTTTATATCCTTTAACACCAGAAGGATATCCAATAAATATGCTCCTTTTAGATCTAGGTCTAAGTTTTCTATCATTAACATGAACATGGACAGGACACCCAGATATCCTTAAATTTGAATAATTAGCAAGATTTCCTGACCATACCTCTTCAAAAGTTTTACAATCAATTGATATAGATAGAGAACGATTCACCAAATAGCAAGTTGTATAAACTACTTCTACCCAAAAGTCCTGTAATAAGCCAAAATTAAATAACATACACCAAACTTTCTCTAATAAAGTTCTATTCATACGCTCAGCATCACCATTTTGCTAAGGAGTTCCTCTAATTGTAAGATGTCTCACAATGCCTTCATGTTTACAAAATTTATGGAACTCATTACTATAGAACTTTAGCCCATTAACAATGCAGAGACGCTTAATCTTTTTGCCTATATGATTTTCTACTAGAGCCATCCATTATTTAAAAGTAGCAAAGACTTCGTTTTTCTACTTCAAAAAATAAACCCATACCTTTATAGAATAGTCATCAATAAAGGCAAGCATGTACAAAGCATCACTTTTTGAGGGAACTGCTAGCCCTTAAACGTCTAAATGGACATAATCTAAAATACCTTTAGTTTTGTAAACTCCTATATTGAAGCTAACTTTTTTGTGTTTGCCAAAAATACAATACTTACAAAACTATAATTTGGATGTACTTCGGCCACAAAGAAGAACTCTTTTACTTAATATTGTTAAGCCTTTCTTGCTCATGTGTCCTAGCCTCATATGCCACAACTTGCTTACATCTGAGTCTAACATGGAAAAAGAAGCTATAACCAAACTAGTAACAGTAGATCCTTATAGCACATATAATCTACCAATTTGCTTTGCTGTCATGATAACAAGAGCTCCTTTTAGAACCTTAAAAACTTCACCTTCACCAGCAAATCTATAACCATTTTCTTCAAAAGCAAATAAGGAGATAAGATTCTTTTTCATGTCTAGAACATGACGCACCTCAATCAATGTTCGCATAATGCCATTATGCATTTTGATTTTGATAGTACCAGTACCAGTACCAATACCAACAACTTTACAAGGATGATTGTTGCCCATCAATACAACTCCTCTGTCTAGGCGTTCATAAGAAAAAAACAAATCTTTATATAGGCAAATGTGAAATGAACAAGCAGAATCTAAAATTCATCCTTGTTTGACACCATCAGCCGTCACGGCATAGACATCACATTTGAATTCATCTTCTACAACACTCGCTTCAGCAAGCTTGTCAACTTTCCGATTCTTCTCTCTACTTTTATTTTGTAACTTGAAGCTATTAGCTTTGATGTGTCCCCTTTTTTTTTTACAATAATTACAAGTCAAATTGAGAAAATAATAAGATAGAAGAATTTACATGGTTTGATAATTAGCTTACATCCATGGATGAAGGAGAGAAGAAAATCCACTAATAATCGAAAGAAAGTAGTACAAATATAAAAAAGAATAATACTCAAAACCCTTAACCTAATTATACTTAATATCCTTAAAAGTTAAAGATTATCTCTTCATTCTTTTCAATTCTCACACACTTCAACTCACTTACCACTCACTCTTAGATTGCAAAATGAGTTATCATACTTGCCTATTTATAGATTTCAAATTGGCATGTATAAATTGCCATGTCAATAATTTTGACTTAATGGTATGTGAATTATTCATTTTCTTTAACAAAGTGTAGCTACTAATTGTGACAAGAAATTTACTCAACTATTTTGTCAAAATAATCCACCATAAATCAAGATTTACATTTATCATGTCAAAAAGCCTACCATAAATCTTAGCATTCATATTTAGCATGCAAAAATTCAAGTCACATTAACAGATACTTTCACAGTGAAATTAGGAGAAAAAAGGAAATAAGAAAAAAGCATATTTTAGCTTGTACTTTTATCAAAACCCATACAAAATTTAGTTAACACCAATCTTCTTTGCTTATTTGGGCCTCAAGAAATAAATATCCAAGAGAATACCCTAAAATTAATGAGATCATCAATCAAAATGAGAAACCTTTGGCTAATTTGATGGTATAGTAATTCCATTTCTTGCAAACGACTAAAACCTCTAGTTTACAATTGATCTTTCAATGTCATGAATCCGATAGCCATGGAATTTTTTTAAAGAATTCAGTCCCACAAAATCAAACGAAACAAATTAGGAGATAGGAAACTTTGTCTATAATGTCAATGTTCTGTATGAGGTTTAGCTTAATTTGGTCCTGCATATAATTGTTACTGACTATGTAACTTATTATCACCTTGTCATGGCACAAGAACCAACGCTCAAAGTTTTTCTATCCACTATCATTTCTTTCATTAATCTGAAAAGAAACTCGTCATCTTGTCAGATAAGAAGAAAATAGCTACTAACTTTTCCTGGTATGAGAAAAAGATGCCTGAATATAAAAGGTTATATGACATAGAAACTCTGTGCAGCAATGGCAAGCACAATTCAGGGCCCCAGAGAAGAAATAGAATATCGAAAAGCAGAAGTGTTGAACTGGAAAACTGATCTGTAAAAAATATTTTCAGCCGCTACACCACCTGCTTTCCAATAACTGTCCTATGTGCCATAAAAAGCTACCTTATCATATTTTTATTCTTGGGAAATAATTCAACAGAACTTTTTTATTTCAGGAGAATGAAAGAACATCCTTTGCTTTTTCCCGGCAACAAAGAAGTAACTATTGATGCTCTGAGTGAATTAGCACAACTATTTCTGACAACCAATAAGTACATTAAAAAGGATTGCAAGTGCAACTAGCTAGATGAAGTCATCTCCAACATACAGAGATATATTTTGCTTATGTTGCAATCCCCATTTAAGAGGAATAACCTTGGGCTCTGGACTAAAAATCAACAGTGAGCCACCTCCTATTTACTTTCCTTCCCCCTGGCTCCAGGCCTTAGACACACTATTAAAAGTACTAAATTAAATCATCTATAATTGCTTTGCTCAAACAAAGATTGATGACTAATTTCAAATTATTTTATAGAATTACTTAATTGAACATTATAAATGATTTTCTGGCATAGTAGCAATCTAAAAAGAAAATTAGGGTAAAAGGACTGCAGAAAAAAGGTCCAGACAGTGCTTTGACAACTTGCAAATGCATGAAAAATGAACAGCAATAGAAAATGGACGATACTTCTTACTTTACAAAAAATAAATAAATAAATTAACTAATTGAAAAAAATAAATAAGTAAACAAAATAATGTAATAGGGAAATGAAAAATATCCAGCCTAGAAAAGATAACCCTTGCTGTAGGATGTTTTGTGCAAAACTGATGCAAAGAATCAACTTTTTAAACAGAAAAACAGATGAAGCAAGAAATGCATAGAGAGTCAGCAAAACCAATACAGATGAGCAGGTCAAATTCTTTGCAACTATAGATTTATATGTAAGCCAGTCTGGCTCACCCTTGGTTGGTATTTAGCCCATGTTGGCTCCATTTTCAGATTCTATGTTTGCCTACATCAAACACAAAGGAAATACAACACAAACATATATACCCTTTGAAGAACGAAAATGAAAAAAAACACTCACCTTAACCATTGCAATATGTTCTATCCCGTCAAGAAAAGATCTAAAGCAATAAGCTTGGAAAGGGCCCCACATTGTTGGTATTGGTGCAACTGCAGACCACTCCACCAATTTATCTCTCTTCCTTCTATATCTGCCAATAGTTTTGTGATGTTTGCATCAATGAAAACAATGTAAATGTAAACTACTCTTTGGAGAAGGAGAAAAGGGAGGGGGGAAAAAAATTCCTAGCAATCTATTTCACAATATGAAATCAGAATTTTTCACCATGAATGACCAATATATGTGATTTTGGAGGATAATTTAATCTCTCTTCCTAGTTTACTTTCTCCTAATATCTTGGTCATAGGGTTAGATCTTGCTGACTTGAGAACTCTTTAAGATTATCATTGTATCAGCAGCAATTATGAGAACAAATGAGGGACTTTTGGATGTACATAAGTCACTACCTACATACATTTACCTAAAATTTACTGCTTAACTTATTTTTGTAGTATATGCCAACTATATGAAAGACACTAATGTTGCAATCATACTCTGAAAATCAAGCGTGGTAATATAAATAATTGCTTTCTGCCTTATTGTCATATGAAAAAAGTGGTTCACATTCCTTTAGCAGGCTGAAATCAAGGCACAATCAGGTCAGAATTCCCCCTCCCCCTCCCCACCACCATCACGCCCGCCCCCACCCCCCCCCCCCCCCCACCACCAACCCTCCTTTCCTTCTTTTTTTGGTGGTGGTGGTGAGCTGGGGGCATACGTTCTGTCAAAATTCATTAATAGTGTGACATGTGCAAAATGTAGTGCACTGTACAAAAGAAAAGAGTATACTATAGAATCAGTGAAGCTCAGATGTTGGTTGCGCTAGCAAACCCAATGCAAACAGCAAGACTATGCCAGATTACTGCTTGAAAGAACAAAAAACTAGATGGAGAGCAGCTCTACTAAAGATCAGATTACATTCTCAAAAAGATCAAATCTAAAGGATATATGGAACTTATAACTTTCATAACTACTCCTTCAACCGTCACTTGATGAATCCCCAGCCTCACTGAATTTCTCTTCTGCCATATATAACAAACAACAGCTGCAGAAGCCCTTCAGTTTTTGCATCACCACCAGTGAACGGATGACTCAAGAACAAGGAGAAATACTTGACCCTATCTTTTAGCAGTACCAGACCAATTGAGGTGATTTTCCAAGGCAGCCCATATCCTTGAAGCAAACTCACATCTAAAAAGCAGATCTCATGAGTTATGTCTTCATTTTTGCCAAAAAACAGCTCATTGGGTCCACAACTTTCCAGAGGACCAGCTCCTCAAGAGTATAGAGTTTCTTTTGTATCACCAATCAAAATATGAACATATGTCTTGGTACAACCCTTTTTTGCCAGATGAAAGACTTCCAAGGCACCTTAGATCGTTTAGAATGGCTACAATCATAAGATTCTTTAATGCAAAGAGGCATGGAAGAGTTGAGTCTCCATACCAGACAGTCATTACAGGCAGTATTAGGCTTCAAGGAGAAGGAATTTCCTGTTTTATAGCACCCCAAAGAGCAACTTCTGGCCAACACCAATCACTTCCTTAATAAATGAGCAAGGTCTAGTTTCTTTAGGCCAAAGAGTGTCATAAATTTCCTATTCACTTAACCAACTGATAGAGGCCCCTTTTTGATGCCAATCATCATACCATAAGAATATGATGTTCCCATCGACAACTTTCCTTTATAGCAATTGTAGCACTTTCTCTCTTGAATGCAAAATTTTCCTCCAACACCAAGCAGCGTTAGCAGGAATTTTCACCTTACAAAAAATTCTTTCCTATTGACAACTCACTCTTGGCCCAACTTGGCCAAAGAGAATCTCCTTGTTTCCTACAAAGAAGCCAAATGTGTTTTGAGTTAGGCAGCTGAATTCCATGTGATTATATATCAATTATTCCAAGCCACCCTTCCATTTTTTGCCTACAAACGTGTTCCCATAGTACTTCAACTTTAGCTCTTGATTCATCATTCCCAATCCATAGGAATTTATTAATTTTGGCACTTATCTCCTTCGACACACATTTGGGCAATGCAAAAATTGAGGACCAATAAACTGATAGAGAAAAAAGGACACTTTTGATTAATTGTACGAAATCCGCAAATGAAAGAAACTTGGAAGTCCAATGCAAAATGCAAGTGCTTACTCTATTCATTAAGTCTTAACGAAGTTCTTAAAGGTCTTGAGGACATAAGCAGAATTCCTAAGTACTTAACTAATAATGAACCCAAGGAAAAACCCATGCAGGTTACAGTCCTAGCTTGCAATTCAATGGATACTCCACTCAAGAAGATGTGACTCTTCGAGATGTTTGCTTTTACGCCTGAGATTGATTCAAATTGGAGTAGGGCTTCTCTTACCAACTTGATAGAAGGAAAATAACCTCTTACAAAATTAAAAGATCATTAGAAAAGCAAAGATGAGTTACTTTTTCATTTTTGCATTGCTAATGATACTTGAATTTTCTATTTGAGGTTTTTTTCCTTAGCAGGCAGAGAATATTTCCAGTGCCAACACAAAGAGATAACGTGAAAGAGAATCACCTTACCTAAGACCTCTAAAGCTAGGAATGAAACCCATTAATTCGCCATTTAGGTTAATCGAGAATCTTGGAGAAGGGACATATTGTTGAATCAAAGAGCCACTAAAATATTGTCCACTATTTTTCTTCCTTTAATGAAGGCAGTTTATTCATTACCTATCAAAAAATGGAGTAAACACTTTACCCTATCAGCAAGAATTTTAGAAATGCATTTGTTGATAATATTACAACGAGATATGGGTTTCAACTCAGTAAGGGAAGTAGGATTTTCACACTTAGGGACCAGGGTGAGCAAAGTACAATTAATACTTTTACAAAGTTTACCAGAGGAGAAAAAGTCTTTAATGGCCAAAGGCACCTCTTCATCAACTACCTCCCAACATTCCTTGAAGAAGTTGATATTGAAACCATTAGATTCATAAGACCTATCAAGAGCCAAAGAAAAGAAAGTTTCTTTAATCTCCTCTTCTTTCACCTCTTGTATCAAATTTGCCCAGCCGTCTTCATTTACTCTTCTATTCACAATGGAGTGCAGCAAGTCTCGATAACCAACAAATTTTGTAATTTTAGAAGGCACTTCAAAATATATCAATTTAAACAACCACGGAGAATCTGCAGTCTTTAATATAATTCTGATGACTGCATAATGCAAGGCTCTAAATGAATAGGATTGAAAAAAATCATACAAACTAAGCTTTGATTCCAGTCTATTCAGAGAGTTTATGTTTTATCTTCACCCTTTCTTTGCATATCAGAGTCCAACTTGATGTAACCATGCAAAAAATGACCTTAAATCCTATTGATGCTTTAGCCTATAACAATACGAGCAAATGTCATGTGTAGAGGGAACAATTTGGCAGGAAAAAATAAATGTTTATTTTATATTTTAATTATTGTTGTTGGGTCCTTTAGCCTAGAATAGGGAAAGTCATGTCTATGAGACATTTCTGTGTCTTCTTCTAGAATAGGGGAAGTCATAAGTCATGTCAAAGGGCTCATATAAGTACTCCATTGTTAAGCCATAAGTATCAATTATTTTAATTTTTGTTTGTCTTTAATTTATAATATCGGAAAGTTCTCTCAAATAAGATCTCAAAACACTCATCAAAATAGGTTCCAACCGCAACTGGAGGAAAAAACAAAACTTAAATGATAGATTTCACTTGACTAGATCCTTTGACTCAACCCCAAAACTTGGTATTAATGCTAGCCATTGTGGGTGAACCAGACCTCTTAAAAATATATGTCAAAATTTTTCCAGCAATATTTCCAGAATACTGAATTTCAAGCATCAGGAGAGGACAGACTTGTGAGAGAAAGAGAAGATTAAGAGGGACATTGAAAAGGCAAAGTGCCAAACCATACCTGCACAGACAAAGGAGTTGCAACGTCAAATCAATGAATTGCAGTTTGAAGGGGTGGCACCAACCTCTTGTAATGGGGACAATGGCGAGAGCACTTCTATCGCACAAAACAAGGCTGATCCACCACGACCAAGTGGATGTCTTGACAAGGGCACCTGATGAATGGCACTATGCATGCCAAGAGCTACTGATGTGAATGTCAGCATAGATTCAAGAACAGGAGTAGCAATCAACCAAGGACAGTCAACCTGGACGACAAAAGTTTCAACCTGGGGCAGGGTGGGGGAGGGGGGTCAGCAACTAGGGCGATCAACCAGGTCCATCCTTTCGGAGTGAATTTGATCCATAATTGATCAATCCTTAGTTGCTTGTTTTCATTAGCTTCCTTGTTTGTTTATTTCCTATTTCATATATTCCTTAGTCATGTAATTTCCCAGTTTATCAAGTCATTAACTTGTTTCCTCTTCTGTTAAATTGTTTCTTAAAATTCTTAGGTTTTATACAGCTTATTCATCGACAAAGCATGTAATAAACAATTTGGACAAGTGAAAGTTGAATGAGAATTGAGTTTTTACTCATTTCATCATACAAAGTTATCAAGGTGTTCCTTGTGGCATCACAATTTTATATCTCTGGTTATTGGCTCCCATTAGCCAATGAGTGTAGGTTTCTTGTACCTAAGGTTCCTGACTTTTATGATCGGGGTTTAGGTTCCCTTATATCTACGGTTCCTGATTTCTGTGATCAACAGATTGGAGTTTTCAATCTGATTGGCAATTTCCAATCATTGGTATAGGGTATCAAGACTGATTCCATAGGTTACCCATCAGATACCCTGTCTAGGGGTGCACATGTACAAACCACCATCTACGGGGGGTGTGCAAGGAGCTGCCACATCAGATGGCATGCAATGAAACACCACAAGTGGCTTTGCATGATGAACAGCACCAGAGGAAACCACAGTAACATGAAATGATTTCAAGGCTCTTGCAATTTAAGGTTTGAACTGCCAATGAAAAGTAATGCTTAGGGAGAGCCAATGAACCTCAAACAAAGCGAAAGACTCGAAGTACTAACATCCATTCTAAACATTTCTACCCCAAGTATCCCCAAGGCAATAGGTCAATGTTTTCTTGGCAGGGTTACCAAAAAACAATATACATGTATGTTGAGATACAAACCACTTAGTCACAGCAACAATTTCACTCGCGCTTGTGAGAGGAAATTATAATTACAGAGGAAGGAGATGTTACAAAGATAAAAAGTAAGTGCAGAGGCAGTTGCTGAAACATAGAAGAAAGGGTTGCATGTTGCTGGAACAAGTATAGAACTTAATAAGAACCCCTTTTATCCATCATTTGAGTAGAACAGCAATACCAAGTATCTATGCTTCAATTGTGATGAGCCATTCACTCCTGAACATTGATGCAAGAAGCTAGTTCTATTAGAAGTCAAGAATGAATAATGGCAAAAAAGCACCACATGATTCAAGGACTGACTGATCGCATCCCAGCCTTTGAGCTTAGGACAACCTCAATGTCAAGGAGAGGGCGATTTTAGGGAATATTTTAGTAGGAAAAAATAAATGTTGTAAAATATTTTAATTACAATTTTAGGTCCTTAATCCTAGAATTGGAATCTCATCTTCTTAACTTCTTGGAGGGATGTATTCAAGCTTGATTCAAAAGCTCTCTATCTCAGTCCTTATAAAGTTCCTATAAATTTGAACATGCTTCATCCTATCATGTTAAACTAGATTTTTTACTACACTTATGATAAACTTACTATCACGACACAAAACTATTGAATCCAATTCACCTTCAAGTCCATCAACAAATTTTGCAACCATATATCACACATAACCCCAGTGCAATAACCATAAATTCAATCTCAACACTACTCCTCGCAACTATTGACAGCATCTTAATCCTCTAGGTAACTAAGTTATCCCAAATTTTGGTACAAAACCAATTGTAGACTTGCAATCCAATCTGTCACCTCCCCAATTCACATCTACAGATACAATCATATCAAGACACTTAAAACTTTTTTATAGACTCCTTTACCTAGTTTATTCAACTATCTCAATATATAATAGACAGCATCTAAAGGGTGCCTAGTAAGTGTGTGAATGCATGGACTAACTCATTATGCTATTAGCAAATGTAAGATCTATTCATGGCAAGGACAATAAATCGATCATCCTACCAATCTCTATACAATTCCTTACCAATAGGTGTATTAATATCCTTTGCCCAATTTTTCCAAATTGTGTAGAAGGGGGGTATCATGGGCTTGCATCTGAGCTTTCATGTCTCCTTTAAAAGATCTACAATACACTTCCTTTCATTAATAAAAATTCCTTTCGTTCAAATATATAATAAGGATAAATTTCATATCATCTTCCCCTAATTTAATAAATAGGTATGCTATGCTTGACTCTATTGATATCCAAATTCCAATAAAGTTTCACTAAACTTCTCAAACCATGCCTGGGAAATTGTTTTAGCCCATAGAATGATTCCTTAAGTCTGCACGTCTTCCCTTGATTTTTCTTTGATTCAAACCCCGGTGGAAGCCACACATATATTTCCTCATCTAGCTCTCCATTAAGGAAGCATTTTTCACATCCAATTGGTAAAGGGGCCAATCAAGATTAGTAACTAGTGTTAATACAACTTTGATAGAATTCATGACAACTACTCCAGCTCTAGTATGATTCTTAACTCCTGAACAAATAGTAATGGTTAAACAGATTCTAGGCAATTCCTAAATTTTAGCTAAAGTAAGAAAGCAAATGAGGCTTCACTATATTTTGCTAATATACAAAAATAATCGATACTAGTGCTATTGACTACACGTACAATTCTTTATCCTACTTCAAGAATTTTTATTCTAGTGAAATTAGAGTATGGGTGGCAAATGGAGAATGTGTAGTACATAAAGGAAAGGGGTCTATTCAAATTGGGAATTTATGGTTGAATGAAGTGTTTTTCATTCCACAATTACAATACAATTTGCCAAGAATTTGTATATTAGCTCTCATTGAGTTTCCAGCAACCTTCACGGGTGTGTTAAGGCTTCTAACAATGTTCACACCAAGGTTTCTCTTGTAAAGGCTCCTCCTTGGTGACTAAAGCAAAGTAGGATAAATTCTGATATGATAATGATGCCATCATCATAACATGCTTCCTACTCTCCTCTATGAACTATAGCAAAAGGCCTCCTTCAAAGTAGGGAATGGTTTTTGACCCAGAAGTCTTCCTCATACCTCATCCATGTTTGAATTCAAGCCTTGCAAGAAGTCAAATACCTTGTCATTTTCCTACATCTATTTAGACTTGAGGCTATCCTCTGTGCAAGACCAATCAACATCATAAAATAATTCAATTCTTACCATAATTCCATCAAAATGTTATAGTACACAATAACACTTAAGTTACCTTGATTTGTGAGTCTTAGTCTAGACTGAAGCCCAAAACATTAAGAGGTATTCACTGTATCCTAGTAAATTTCTCACACCATCTCCCAAAGTTCCTTAGCTATGTAAAAAAAGATTCCCAATCTTCCATTCCATAGAGTTTATTAACCATGCCATAACAATTGCATTTTCTGCTTCCTATGTGCCATATTCATTCGAATCAGTAAATGGAGCTCCACATGCACAAGTCAAGTACCCAAGCTTTCATCTTCCACGAATTACAAGTTTCATTGACTAATACCATTCTAGAAAATTGGTCCCATTCAACTTGGGTATGGCAATTTAGAAGTATTAATCTCCCATTGATATATGGGTTTTGATAGAATAGAACTTGATGATGATGTTAAATCAGCATCATTCAACAAGCCAAACTTAACTTTAACATCAAGCCACTTGGCTTGATTAACAGGGGTGGTGTCAATCATTTTTGGTCAAGTGATCAACTTACTCTAATACCATGTGGAAAAATTGCAATGAATCCCTCATAAATTTAATTATCATGAGATTGAAGAATATTTATACAATAGATGAGCTAATAAACCTCTAGAAAAGATAGATACAAGTCTATCTAAGAGAGATTTTCTCAAAAATATCACTCCTATTCCAATCTCCTTATTCAACGAAAAACCAAAGGATAAGGACTAATAGATCATAAGAAAATAAATATGGGAAAATAAATACAAGGAGAATACATTAACATCATAACAACCTGATTTCCTACCCTCCTCGAAAGAGCCCTCAAAACACTCATCACCTTAAGTTCCAACTGTCAAGGAAGGAACTTAAATAAAAGCAAAGTCCAAATTTCATATTTTACTAGTAAACGCCCTTTGACTATATCCTGGACTCAAATCCATAACATCCTTAAATTAACCGATTCTAAAGACTTGGAAGCTTTCATTTGCATGGCTTTCAACAAATCCTTAACATCATAGAAGAGGAAAAACATCCATCCCCAAAAAAGGGCCCATGAAAAACCTATCATGAAATGACACCAACAGCCAAGCATCATCTGGACTTAATATTTCTATAAATCGGTTACTTGAACCATATAGTTGAAGAACACAAAAAATAAACACGCCAAACCCTAAGAAGCTAACATATCACAATTAAGGCACGAAATTTAAAGTTTAATATAAGAAGGTTAAGCAGAATTTGTTATGTTTAACCACCAATGAAGCAGTAGAGTTACATAACTTGAGACTTAATTCACCACAGGCTGGCTGTAATATTGCATCTATCATACTCTAATATGAAAATAACCACTCCACCCAACGTTGAAAGATCGAGCACTTATAAGAGGAATTCCTTCAACATTTCTTCACCATTAATGCTACTATGGGTTTGGATACAGCATCTAGTCACAAGCAAAATTTATCTAGAAAAGGGTTAAGGAATCGTCACAGAGAACCTCCAATCACATGAAATTAGGGCTCATTATAGAGAACCCTCTGACCTCAAAAACACTACCTATTAAGAAACATATTGATGATACCTTTTCTGCTTGTTTATTTCTAAGATGAGATCAATTATTCATACAAGCTTCCTTAAAGACTTTCCCTGAATGAAAAAAATAATGCTAAATCTCATAGTATCTCCTAAAAGATAGTGATAAATCTAAAAATATCTCCCAATATATGCATAAGTCATAGATGGTAATATAAATATTTATAATAATTTTCTACTATAGATATTGCTAAAAAATGCCTACACTTGACAAGTTGGATGGATGGGGTGTAGTTGAGCACAATATATGTTACCTATGCTACAAGGAAGAGGAGTCACATGACCACCTGTTTTTGTCATGTCCTTTTGCAAAGGCCATGTGGATGGGAATAGAATGTACCATAGGATGGAGAAGTGTTAAACCATCAGAAGCTTGTGTGCTGGAGGATTTTTGGATGATTTGACTTCTAGAAGGCTCAATAAGAAACAGAAAAGGGTATTTGCAGCTGCTTGTTATTATCTTTGGAAAGAACGAAATAGAAGAAGCGTGAATGGGACCACCAACAGCTCAGAATCTATACAGAGAATAGTTCTAGGATATTTTTTGTGACTTCTCTATGTATCTAATGTTTTTTTTTTTTTTTGTGATTACTATTCGTCCTTAGTGTCCTTTTGTTTTGTTTAGACACTAAGGTTGAATAGTAGTGCGAGCTTCTTATACAAATCTTATGTACAATTTTAGTGCAATGATATTTATCTCATTCACCCCAAAAAAAAAAAAAAAACCAAAAGAAAAAATTCCTACACTTGTGTAACTTATGAGGTCAATCAGCCCCTAATTTTAAAGTCATTCTCTTTGGAAGTTTTCCTCTGCCATCATTTAGACAGCTCGACTTTGTTCATGCAAACAAGCTTAAATGTAAATTTTGAGAAATTATTTAACTAACAAAAGCAAAAAATGCTACATAATAGATGTGTAATCCATTCAGCATCCATCCTGAAGAAATGATACATTAAACAACCACAGAGTGTAAGAATAGAAGGGTCCCACCATGAGAAATAAGTCTGCTGATATCTCTAAAGACATATGATGTGCCAACATTAACTATGGACGATAACTACAAGGCTTACATGCTTTCCATTCAAGTCTAGCTGTCAAGATATTGCTTACTGCTTAGTACATAAAGGTAAATTCCATAAATCAAATAGATTTTATTTGTATAGACACGTGTTGAAACTCACATTGTCAAGAAAATCTAGTCCTAGTAGGAAAATAAGGGACTAAATAGAAAATCTAGTCCTAGTAGGAAATTAAGGAACTAAATGGAATTATAACGGATGCAAGGAGGTCCTGCAAAACATACGATCTCATATTTTGTTGTTCAAGAAAATCAGAAAATGCTGAAATACCTGATGAGATCAGCAATGGAGATAATCTTCAAGTTCTCAGCTTGTGCAAATTGACAGAGTTTTGGTAACCTGGCCATAGAACCGTCATCATCAACTATTTCACATAATACTCCAACAGGATCTAATCCAGCCAACATAGCAAGATCAACGGAAGCTTCTGTGTGCCCAGCTCTTTTAAGAACTCCTCCTTCTCTGTACTTCAGGGGAAAAACATGACCAGGACGAACAAAGTCTGTAGGTAATGAGTTTCTGGAAGCAAGATCCAGCACCGTCTTTGCTCTATCATGGGCTGATACACCTGTGGTGGTTCCCCATTTTGCGTCCTTAAATAAAATATAATCAAAATTGATACAGTGGAAAATGATTTCTCTAATTTATCTCCATGCGTCAAGTACTTTTACAAAGGCCATTAGATGTAAACTTAGAAGGAAATCAACATTCAGTTGTGGAACTCTAAACCCTTTTTTAGCAAGAAAAGCCCCCATATTACCGCTGCTACTCCACAAACAAAAATTAAAAACTTAATAATTATATGATCTTAGCATGAGGTATGCAGCAAATCGAAACCACTGCTGTTTTAACACAAAAACCCCTCACTTTTTTCACAGCATATTAATTGCTAGACTAGGCACTGAAAGTGATGAGTCACTTTTTGCAAGCTTAAGAATATTCAAGTTCCGGTTTGAATCAAGCTTGTCAACAAAACTATGAGAAATAACTGCAAAGTTCATTGAAATAGCAAAAGATATATATACCACTGATACAGTAAAAGCAGTGCAAAGTTTTTCCTCATTCTCCTTTTGGGCCACCATCAAAGGCAGTTGCAACCTCTCCAAGTCGTCTCCTTTCATGCTCACACATACTATCCCAGTTCCGTGTTTAACAATGAAGGCCATGAACTCAGGTGTTACCTTTGACGCTGCCATTATGAGGTCTCCCTCATTCTCTCTGTCTTCATCATCTACAACAATTACTAACTGTAAAAATACCCTGAATTAACAGAATAATTTCAATACCACACAGCTTTCCCATCCATAAGACAAGTGATGCAAATAAAGCATGGCATAATCATCTGATGTCATAAGAACCAACCTTGCCATTCCGGATATCTTCAATTGCTTCAGGAATGGAGGAAAATCCTTTGGTTGGTCGATCCAGGTTATATTCATCATCATTAGAAAAGAAATTACTTGTATTAGGTATTATTTCAGCAGCAAGTGTTCCAAAAGCAACGCCATCAGTTTGTAGATCTGGTTTTTCCTGGTCGACTCTGTCTTTTCCAACTGCACCATTGTTATTTGGAAACAAGTGCAGATAACCCTCCCCAGAAAGCATGGCATATCTAGCTCTTCCAATAGCTTTTGAACTAATAAATGATGTGCTTGGAATGGCCAAGAACTGTCTGGGATTGTATCCATACAACGTAAGCATGTATAACGAGCCATTAAACCTTTCGCAGGTAAAAGCAAAAACCAAAAGTTAAAAAACAACAATAACTAGTCATGGATTTTCTCATTCACATGTAATTATGACTATGCAAATGATAAATGATAGATTGAATCATCCATATATTATGGTATGAATTTATTATTCATCAAATTAAATTCTTTGATAATATATTTCTGGACACAACAACACAAAAATATCTTGAGATGTTCATGAGTGAAAGCATGACATAAGAATGATCCATGTTGTCTATTGTTTACATGTATTTGCTCTATTCATTCATCTTTCAATAATCAGCAATGATCCAAATTCATAGATTCTCACACTAGAAATTAGAGAAAGTAACAAGAATTAGGGTTTCTCAAATTACCTGAGCTCAACCTTAGTCCAGTTGCTACTGAATTAGACTTGCAAAGTTTGTTTTTTTTTTTTTCCCGACTTCTCCCCAAACTTAGCTATCTTCCCTTTTATATGTTTCTGCTACAACTGAAATAACCAATTAGCATTCTAGAAACTTACCCCAACCATGCCAGCTCATCAAGTGCCACATCAGCACCAAACAACTTCACCAACTAAAGATTGCCCCTGACTTATATACTATTCTATTATAGACACTACACACACTATTCGATACAATACACCACCAGAACACCCCACACAACAAAACATACATTTACACGACACAACACATTACACACAGCACTCAGAACACTACACACAGCACACAGAACAACACGCACAGCATACCACCAAAACATCCCCACACAATGCACACTACACAACACATATACTCTACAACTATTTTACTTCAACACCAGCTCCCCTTCTTCTCTTATAAACACGTGTAATTGGAGCTGCTACTCTTGGTATTCTATCACAAATCGTCTCATTTCCCTCTTTCCATTCATTTTCCATAATTTCCATCTCCAGTCATGCGATCATAAATTCATGCCTACTTACAAGAAGAAAATTCTGTTGCAATCTCTGAATAAGCAAAATGGCAATTATGACCAAGAATCTTCCACATTCAAATTGGTAATATACTTAATAAAAATTAAAAACATCCACAATCACATATCAAATTATCATAAAAATGGAAAATTCCTGAAAATTCAATTCTAAGGTTGACATTAACCAAAATCCTTCAAGCTGATATAAGAATTGCCTGATCATTGTAAGTTAACATTCTTATCAAATTTTATCCTAAGAAATCTCAAAGAATCTCAAATATCAACTGGAGAAGAGAGTACAGCACACTACAATATAACAAAGGAGTTCACATGAGGGGACTTCACCGTAACATACTCTTAGATGTTACAACTCTCATACAAACATGTTAAAAGTAAAATCTTTTTAGAAAAGAAATACAGTTTTAATCTACGATGCAGTTATATCTCCATGAACACCGAAAAAACTTCCTTCACCCCCACTTGACAGCAATTCTTTTCTTTCTTGTTCAAATTATCTTTAATAATCTGTTCTCCGGATCCTGTACGGTGACACTAAAAGAAATGGTGCGACACGAATATCCTTTTATCATGATATTCACTGTAAGCTAAGCATTTGAATTACGACACACAGATGTAAATAGGTTATGATACATAGAACTGAAGGAACTCTTCCCCGTTCATTTCCTTAAGTGAACCTAGAATTACGCAATTCGAATGTTCTTCTGCAGAAAGTAATCAAAAAGCATTTCTACCAAGAATGATACATGACAGCAAACTTTATGCGTGCACATGGCATAGATTAAATATACGAAACTATAATAACTTTACATACGTGCATATAGATATATACCCCCCGTGGTGTTTTGGAGGGGGGGTGGGGTGGTGGGGGTGGGGGATGTGTTGTGGTTGGAGGGGCGGGGGGTGGGGGGTTTTAGAGAGAGAGAGAGGGAGGTGGTACCGGATACGGGAGAGAGAGACAGGAGCAAAATGGAGAGGACTGAGTGCCATGGCGTCCAACATGTTAGAGATGAGCAGCGAGTGGTTTCTTCTCCCTGTGGGTAGTGAATGGGTATGATATGACAGCGTCGGTTTTTATTTTGTTTGGCAACGGCAAAATAGTTCTTCTATCCGGAACTCCGAATTTTATATCAACATGGGTACTTTCCAAAAAAAATAATATTACGAAAAGGGACTTTATATTAAAAATATTAAGAATATGTTATAGTAAAAATGCATACTATTATTTTTTATATGTTTAAATTGAAAATACACGCACTATATGCACCCTCGATATAACACATATAAATACTCCAATTCATGCGATCAGAATTTATTTTCACCTCAACCAAATTTTAAAATATCTAAAACACCGAGAAAAGTAGAGAAAACCTAAAGTTAAAGTTACTGTCCAATTTTTTACACTAATATACGTTTGAAACAAGTAATAATTGATAACTTGCATTCACAATTTTTTTTTTGTAATCTCAATAATAATCCACATTATGCACTTTATTTTTTTAGAAAAAAAAATTATTACTATATTACATATATTGAGTAGTCATAAAAATACCATAGGTTGTGTAAATTATTGATATTTTATAAAAATTTATTATATTTTATCTATATTAACACATTTTTTTTGTTTCGATAAATAAATTATACAAACGTAGATGTGAAAAATTTTAGAATGTAGATTGAAATTATTATATATATATAAAATAAAAACTTTACTGCATCTTCTAAGAATTGATTATATTCAATTAAATCTTTTCCGTTATTATCATTAATTTTTTGAGATATTAAACATTTATTATTATTTTATTGTTTTTAGTAAATGGCCTTGCGTGTCTGAGAACTCAGATGGCATACGAAATCCTCGCCTGTTCTTCTGATTGGTCCTAGTTTCCAACCAATATACTGAAGAATCCTTTGATATATTAGAATATTTTATTAATTATTATAATCCAGAATATTTTCTACTCTTCTAAATAACCAATATAATCTATGAAAACATTCAAGAAAAGTAATACAATCTTGTAAATAAGTATAGAACAATTCTATATCTTGTTTGTTTTCACAAAAAGGATTATAATCTATAAATATAAATATTAATATCAGTTACTATTAACAATCAAAGTATAATACCACTCAAGAAATTCTATTGTACTATCAAAATAATTATAAGCATGAATATCAACAACAGATTGTGACATAAATATGTAAGCAATGTATAAATAAAACCACTACAGGTTAGTAAGGTTTTATGTAAAAACCTTTAAAGGCGGTAATACCGGCTGATTATGGGGTTTTATTCAACTAATAATTAAATAGACAAATAAGATCTCATAAAATTACACCCAAATTAATTAGAGATTCCCCATACGAGATGTAATGTAAAAGAAGAATTAATTAAACTGAAATTTTATTAATTGAAACTAGTTTGTACAAAATACAAGAGCATATACTGGAAAGAAATATTGAAAATTTTTGGAAATATTAAGAGGTAATGTCTCTACCTTAAGAACCAAGGAATAGAAAAAAGCAAATAATTAACTTCTTGGGAAAGTATTTGATTAACAAAATTGATTATTGGAAGCAAAATCGGAAGTAGGGAAAGATACTGTGTAGAAGGACAAAGAAAAAGAGATGAGAGAGAGAAGAAGAGAAGAGATAAAAGAAGAGATGAGAGCAAAGAGGATGAAAGAGAAGAAGAGGTTTTGTATCTGTTTTCCGACTTACCTCGAATGATGAATGAGGTTTGTTTTTATAATGGAAAATTCTAACCAGTTACTGTTATGAACAGTAAAATTGTGGCCGACAGGTTATGTGGAAATGATTAATTATTAAGATATTTTACTATATAAACAATAATATGTCAGATAGTAGATGCTAACAACATTTTGCACTGTGGTACATGTATACAAACAAGTATCTGTATTTTACAGTGCAAAAATTGCATTACAATATTCACGGATCTCCTAAATCTATCCCATAGCAGTCATCTTCACTTGTATTTTCGCTGTGGTAAGATGTTGAGTCCGATTCTAAACTTGATCCCTAGGTTGATTCGTTGATATTTACTAATGCCACTTCCAGAATCTGTTTTGTTTTATCTAGAGAACTTGCACTTGCTAGAGAAGAAATTAAAAATCCCCTATTATGGTATTGTGGGTTTGAGACCTTGGATAACAGTATTAAGGAATTAGTTTTAATCCAATTTAGAATTGTATGCTTTTCAAGTCTATTCTAGATTTTGAAATTATCCACCATTTGACTTTATACATTTTGACTAAATTGGTTGTGTTTGATGTCCGATCGATTTGCAATCAAACCACCATGCCATGATTCAAGATACTCCAATATAAACAAAATATAACATTTCCTTTTGAAAATTTTTCTCATGAGATGTTGGTTTATATTCTTTCATGAAAGCGTTGAATCCTTCTTTGGCATTTTTATGAATGATTTCAGGAACTGCACCAAATTGTTCCCACCAGTGTGTAAACCAGTTGGGAATGTTTATGGAAGAACAATTATAAAAAAATATTAGCCAAGTATGTGATCCTTTTGGATTCATTTGATAGAAAACATTCCACCAAGCTTGCTTATAATCATAATAATTATAAGTAGCTCGATGACTTGGCTGTGCTGAAAAAGGTTCTATATTGAGTTTTATTGGGGTTGTTGAATGAGTTTGTCATTCTTTCAAACTGATTATTCTTAAAATCCTGGCTATAGAATAGCTAATCATCTCTTCTTTTTCAAAATGTTTAGATCTTATTGATTCAGTTTCGGTTAAGACCTTTTCATAAAATTGGATTGGCTTGTAAATATCATATGGTACATAATAAAAATCTTTTGTAAAATTTTTTCTTACAAATTCAAAGAGGTCCTCTTATGATAAGTTTTCTTCTACAGAAAAAACATATCTAAAAATAGGTTTTATGAAAAATTTTGACCTTTGATTTGAAGGTATTATTGCAGAAGATGCAGAAGTTGCTACTTCTGTTATTTATATATTCTGATTTTTTTCTTTGAGTTTCTATTCGCTGAGGAATCTCAAGCAACATTGGAATTTCAATTTTTGATTGTAAAACCATTGAAATTGTTTTAAGCAATTCAGGAGTAGGTTTCATATTTGCTAATTTTGAAAGAATATCATTGGATTGAATATTGGAGATGAATTGGTTATTTGATGATATTGGTTTCGAGGTCCTAAAGAGAATTCCTTTTTTATTGTTAAAGGAGTGTTAAATGATTTACAAACATCTAACTATGATTTGATATTGGTTAACCCTTTATTTGAGGTTGAAGGAATTTTTTCTTTTCCTTTATCCTTTTCTTTCTTGGAAGACATCTCCCTACAAGAATTCACAACTAAGTGTAGACACCTAATTTTTGCCCCTCTGTAATCTTAATTTTTATTTTTACAAAAAGAGTCCTAATTCAAAAATAAAAATAAAAAAAATTAATAAAAGATAAAAATAATAAAAAATTAACAAATAATGAAAATACCAAAAAAATAAGAAAAGAAAAAATTATTATAAAAGAGTTTTGTAGATTTTTAAGAAGTAACTTATATTAGGAACAAATAGTTTTAGTTTTAGTTTTAGTTTTAGCTTAGTTAAAAAATTTTATTTTTGAACCAAGTAATTTAAGTATAACTTGATTATACTGAATGTCAAGGCATAGGTTAACGACCTAACGGATAAGTATTGAGGTATTTGAATTGGATTTAATTTAAGGTCATGGGTTCGAGTCTTTGTAGACATCTATGTTTATATTTTTCTATATTTGCAAAAGTGAGATAAAAACGGAATTTATATCTGATTAAATCATTTGAATTTAGTTTGATCTTATTAAATTAAATTTAAATTAATTCAGATCTAATTTAATTGTTATCGAATCAGATACAATAGATATAACTAGATATGATTTGATTTGATTTTAACCTTAAAAACACACATACACATGCATATAAAAGAGGAGACACATCAAGGAAAGACATCACACACATCCACCGACTAAAAAAGCCAACCCCTTACTAACCACCCATCCATTCGCAGTAGCAAAATAGAAACTCCAAACACAACCAGTCAACAATCCGCTTTCGAATGACAACAAAACAGAAACTCCACATACATACGCTACAGACCACGCACGGATCATCAACACTGACCCTCACACCACGCTGACAGCATACACATAGCACCTGACTCCTTGCAAGCCGTAACCATGCTAACAGCACATACACAACACTGACCCTCATACCACGCCGACAGCATACACACACGCTGATCAAGTTCTTTCCTAACAACAGCCCACTACAGCATCGATCCGCATAACCTACGGCAACAGGACAGCAGCAAACAGGACAACAGTACAGTGGATAGCAATGAACAGGACAACAGCAAGGTGGAAGGCAGCAAGGCAGACAGCAGCAAAGTGGACAACAGCGAACAGGACAGCAGTAAGGCGGACAGTAGTACAGCAGATAGCAGCGAACAGGACAGTAGTAAGGCGGACAACAGCGAAGCAAACTCAGACAAAACTCTGACGCCAGTAGCCACACGCAACAACAACTCCGTTATACGCTGGCCATCGTCCTTCACCACGTAATCAAGAAGTTCAAGTCCGTTTCTTTTCAGTTTCGAAATTGTTTGTTTAATTGTTTATTTATTATTGTTATATTATTATTATTATTATTATTTAAATCTTTAGTTATTGAATATACTATATACAAATATGAGCATATTAGTTTTAGGAGATTTTATTCTTAGTCTTTTATATATAGATAATTGTTTAATAATAATAATATATGTATATGTATATATTAATTTAGGTATTCTTCTTTTAACATTAGTTTTCTTGATTAGATAAATTAAGTATTGATTTAAGTGAATGTATATTATATTTTAGTTTAGGAGTTGTTAGGATTAGTTATTTCTATTAAGATTTGATCTTATTTAAGGATTTATCATATAGAAAGTTGTTTTTTTTAAATAAAAGTTAATAAAAAAATCCTTTTTAAATTTTAGGACTTTTAACGAAATTTTTTTTATAGAACAATAATATTTAAGAGTTAGGACCCCTTTAGATTTTTTTTAAAATAAACCGAATAAATTAAAAACGTAAACTCGAGCAGTTTTTAAAATTAAAATAAATCAACACATTAAAGATTTTTTAAAAGAACTACGATCGTCTGATCCCAATTAGCGGGTACGTAAGCACCTTCGGGTTAACGATAAAATATGTAGAAACTTAGGTTCTTTTTTTCTTTTAATTTTTTATTTATTTATTTTTTCTTTAAAAATATTATAATTAGAAAAATAATCATAATTTCGGTAAGTAGATAATGATATCCGTTAGGGTTTAATAGGTTAGCCCTGAATTCAGAACCCTCTGGTTCTTCATTCAAATTGAAATAAAAAACAAGTAGCCAAATCGTAATCAATCCACCTAATTGATTACGGTTTCTTTCATTTTTCTCAAATCCGGTCGGGTGGCGACTCCAAAAATTATTTTCAATAAAAAAAAACCAAAATTTCTCAATTTCTTTAGTCGAAGATTAATATTAAATAGGTTAGGGTTTATTATTAATCGAGAAATGAGAAATTAATTTTAAATAAAGGAAACCAAAAAATCGGGCTCAACAATTTGGCGACTCCACTAGGGACGCTAAAGGGCTAGCTACTAGAAGTTACCGAAAATAAGATTATTTTTTTTTTTAAAAAAGATAAAATAATAAAAATTAAAAAAAAAAGAACTTGGGTATGTTATTTTATGTATTTGTTTATTTTATTTATTTGTTTTTTACTAACATTTTTTTTCTTTTGCTGTGTCAGTTTATTTAAGGGGATAATTTTTGGGGGTTTTACTTTTATTCTATTTTTTTGCATCGTAAATGCATGGTAGATATGGTCAGAATCAGGCCGTCTTAAGACCCTAGGAGGGGGGCCATTGTGTAAGTTTCAGATGTTGTAAGGCAACCACCTTCCGAGACCAATCAAGCTACTCCACTCAAGTTTAAATGCGACTACAGAACCGTTACTTTGAAAAAACGTGATAGTTGTAGAACTTGAGGACCTTTAGAACCTACCCTTTTGCATTATACAAAACCTTTTTTCAAAAAAAATTACAAGAACCTATGATGTGGTAAACCTAAATGGATAAAGGCAGTTGTGAAGTTGTGATTATAGTTGTAATATTTCCTTAAATAATTTGTAATAATTTTTATGTAAAGTTTAGATTATGTTGTAATTGTAATTTTGATTTTGATTTTAATTAGTCATGGCTAGATCTAATCAAGAGCCTTTTGAAGACATTCATGTCCACCTACCGCATTGACCTTAAAAACTACTTCAAACGTAGTTTTGACTCTTCAGCTCAGATAAGCAGGAGTTTATCAAGAATAAAATAGGGCCCATCCTCTCTCTATAGAAGATCTCCGTGAACATCACTCTAGTGCAGGCCTTAGTCCACCTTTAGGAGCCCGAATCCACTAATTTCTGTATGGGCCTACATCAACTAAGCCTAACTTTAGAAGAATACTCCCAATTGTTGTGAGCTCCTACAATCACTGATGATATCTATGTCCTAGACTTGGAAGCTACAGCACCAAAGATCTTCAGCAAGTTGTTGGGAATTAGAAAAACCGAAATAAACCGGGTTCTAAATTAAGGAAAGACTATTCAATTAGAGGATGTCATGGACTGGTTTTCTACTAAATTGAAGCATAGAGAAAAACGCAAGGTTTTTTGTGCAAATTTAGAAGCATGGCACTAGTACCGAGTCAACGCTTTTATATTGGTGGTCTTCAATACTATCATATCCCATGATGAAAGACGTCAAGTCCATTTCAAAATTGCGGAACTCGTAACCTAATTCCTTGAAGGGAAATCATATGTCTCAACCCTTTTGGCCGAGCAAATCTGGTCACTAAACCATCTCAAGAAAAAGAAACGAAGAGATCTAAAAACTAATATGGTCCTACTAGTGGTCTGGTTCATTAGCCACATGAGAAGTTACTAACTTGATTTCAATCGAGCCGAGTTTACTCAGCAATACGATCTCATCAAATCTTTTCGAGAAAGAATTGAGCTACCAGAAAATATAGCTAGCCGCTATGGGTCCAATACTTTCAGGGTATGAAAGTGGAAGAGTTATTGTTAACACCTAGGTGGTTTACAAGCAAGGAAATAATAAGAGGGTGTGAAGACTTCAAGGCGGTCCCTCTGATTGGCTTCAACCTCTGCACCGGATACGTCCCAACCAATGGACTCATTGAGGACATGATCCCCAAACCATCATTAAAAGCTGTCTCATTAGACTTCTATAACCCCGGCATGATGGTGGTTGACAAAGTAGCCAAGCTCCTAAGCATCTGAGCTCTTTGGTGCACAAGAAAGACCACCCCAACCACTAAGGGGATAGCAGCCAGGAGCCAAACAACCAAAGAATATCTTTATCACCAGCTAAAAGAGCTGAAAGATATGGAAGACAACAAAGAGAAGGGGGAAGTTCAAGTTGAAGCTGAACCCGAGAGAATGAGTAAAAGAGAGCATGAATTGGAAAACCGTTGCAAGAAATATCATCAGAAGATAAAGGCATTAGAAGCACAACTGAAGAGGACTAAGGGCAAAGAAGAGCAGGCTCTCAAGGTCCGAAAGAGGAGAAAGACGTAAGATAAGCTTACCAGCCACTAGGATAATAGATTTTAGATTTTAGGTTTTTTTTTTTAATATTTTCTTTAGAATTCTTTTTTGTGAACAAAATAAGAGGTGTAAAGCTTCACAATTGCAAAAATTAATAAAAGTTAGTTAGGTTTTGCCACATCAAAGGTTTCTTCCCAATTTTTAATTTTTCATTGCACTCGTGTGACATGCATCTTGCATCTATACGATTAACAACTCTGTCTTAGGAAAATGTAACATGTACTAACCCTTTGTTAAGTTGATCTTTCAATCAAGTAAAGTTTCAAGATAGCTCCCAAACGTCAAGTCTTTTAGAGAAGTCTGATTAGAACACGTTCCCACACCAGGATGGCCACTACTCAAGAAAATGACAGAGACCCTAAGATCAATGATCCTTCTGAACTGAGGTTTCGTTCCATAGAAAGGGCTTTGGAGAAGATGGCAGAACAAATGAGCTTCCTAGCAGATAGCATTGCTTTACTGTGAGCTACAGCACTAGCTAATGAAGAAAGTTCCAAAACCCGTTATGGGAAGAATATACACGCTCTTGAAGCCGAGCACGAATATCAAAAAGACCCATTCAAATCAAAAGGAGTTTACCTGAAAGACAACCCTACCTTCAAACTTGATACGTATGCGGCCTCGAGACTTATTGACCAAGTGCCTAGTACGAACAGCTTGAAAGAACTGGAAAAGAAATTAACACAACAAATAATTAAGAAGATAAAGGCACTTGTAAGGTATGATGGATTTGAACAGGTAGGGATCACGGAGTTTTCCGTATATGACATGGGATCATACCCTGAGAAGTTTAAGGTATCAGAATTTGAAAAGTATAATGGGACGGGTTGCCCTAAACTCTACACCAGGTTGTATGTTAGGAAGATGGGTAAATATGTTTAGTATAATCCACTCGTGGTACAGACATTCCAAGATAGTCTAACTGGACCTGCCCTGACTTAGTATGCCTAGCCTGATTTGAATAAGATAAATACATGGGAGAAACTTGCTAGAGCATTTTATGAACAATATAAATTCAACGTAGAAGTAGCCCCAACTATGATGGACTTGGTTGCCTTACGGAAGAAGAATAATGAACCGTTCAAAGAATACGCTCAAAGATGGAGGTCTTTAGCTGTAAGAATCTTTACTCCTACAACCGAGAAAGAGCTCATATCAGCTTTCATTAACACCTTGGAAAGGCCCTACTTTTCCCATCTCATCGGGCAAGCCTCATCTAGTTTTGCTGAAGTAGTAGCAACAGGATGTAGGATTGAAAGTGCCGTCTCTCCCGGTAAGTTGTAAGAGCCAGCAGATAGAAGACCACCAGTGTCATCATCCGGTCCTAGACCAGCCGGTAGCAAGCCTAAAGAATCTACAGTCGGTATGGTAAATTCAAATGCCAAACCCAATGCTCAAGTCGCTTTCAGGATGAATCCTCCTTCCACTCAACAACAATTCAAAGACCAGTTTCAAACTAACAGGACTTACAGACAATTTACCAAGATACCGGTCCCTTTAAGTCAAGTCTTCGAGAAGTTGCAAAGGGATAATTTGATACGGTACAAACTTCCTAGCGATTGATACCGACCGAGAATCTTTGACCCTACAGTAAAGTGTGAATACCACTGTGGACAAGTAGGCATTCGACTGATGCATGCTGGAGATTGAGGAACAAGATTCAAGACTTAATAGATGAAGGGACAGTGCAGTTAGATTTCATGGAAGCCCTGGTTCTTAATGTTAACAATAATCCCTTACCTAACTACGGGCCAATGTTTGGTATGATTTTTGATGACTGTGCTGTCAACGTCATTGATTCAAATAAGAAGCCTAGGGTTTTTGAGTTTTATACTAGCAACCAGACTCTAGAAGTGAAGAGGTGCACATTCCACGTACCGTTGCCACCAGAAAATTACAAGGCTACTCCATTTAACTATCATTTGGTAAATCAGGAAAAGCCAGGTCCTCTAGTAGGGGGCATTACTCGATCGGGAAACATTTATCACCCAAGAGAGGAGCATGGGAGGAAGGTCATATTGGGACAACCAAATGATAAGACAGCGATTGAATGCATTGGGGGGCTATCGGCCTTTACCAAAATGATCAAGTCGAGTGAGTATAAGATCATAGATCAACTCAATAAGACTCCTGCACAAATATCGTTGATGAGCTTATTAACCGCATCTGAACCATACAGGGAGGCTTTGTTTCTCACTTTAAATGAGGTGAAGGTCCCTCGGGAAATTCCAACTGAGAAGATGGGATTGGTTACTAATTTGATCCTTGCAATGGATCAAATTTCATTTTCAGCTAAAGAATTAGGCGAGGAAGGGAACAAACATATAAAGCCACTCTTTATCATGGTGAGGAGTAACAACATAGTTATCACCAGGGTGCTCATTAACAATGGATCATTGCTGAACGTCCGCCCACTCGCCACCTTGGAATTGCTGGGCATCGACAGGTCTGCAATTAAGCCTTCTTCCACAATAGTTAGGGCCTTTGATGGTTCCAGAAGAGAGATTATAAGGGAGATTGATTTATCCGTGAGTATTGGCGCTCAGCACTTTACTATTCAATTCCAAGTCATGGACATTCCAAGATCTTTCAATCTACTCTTGGGAAGACCTTGGATTCATGCAGCAGGGGCCATACCCTCGAGCTTACACCAAAAGTTGAAGTTCATCTCAAATGGCCAGGTGATTACAATTCTGGAAGATCAAGATTATGAAATCTATAAGGAGACGACTATACCCTACATAGGAAGTGAAGGACAAGAAGAGCTGGGTTTACAAATGTTTGAAGAAGTGAACATGATTATCGATCCCGACAGAGAAGACAATAGAAGAATAGAATTCAAGGAAGGCCAGATCGGTACCTATGGCCTTAGCTATAATCCTACCCCGGCAAAAGAATTCCAAAAGAAACAAGCAAAGGGTAAGAGAGGTAACAGATTATAGCATGCCTCGATGACCTTTCCACCGCTAGCTAAGACATTCATAAGGGAAAGGACTCAAGCTCGGGAATCTAGTAAAGAAGGATCAACAAACTCGCCACATAAGTTCCAGCATCATTTGAATAACTAGTTCTCCATCCCGACAAATAGTAACAGGTCTTCCCTAGGGTAAAGGGGTGACCCATAGTTAGTATTTTCTGAATTTTTATTTTCAATAGTCATTGTTTCAAATGTATTGTCTAACCTTTCGTTCAAAATTAGTTTGGCCTTTATCTCATTTGAGACCCACTTCCATTTATTCAATAAAACCTTAGTTCGTTTCTTTATTACGTTTCAGTTCTCTTTTGCTTACATATACTTTTCTTTATGCATTCTCATTCAGATCCAATGAACCAAGCAAAAACCAGGAATACCTCACTCAAGTAGAAAATGAAAATATTGATATTGCTTTGCCCTACTAGGTTAGTTGTCGGGAGCGATGTCGATGACCACAATAATATACAAGAGGAATGGTAAAAACATAAACTGGGTAGAATCACTATTGATGAATCTATTGAGACAATTAATGTGGGGAACAAAGAGAACCCTAAAAATCTAAAAATTGGGGCAAGTTTAAAAGAGAAACAAAAAACACAAATAATTGCGTTATTAGCTGAATATCAGGATGTGTTTGCTTGGTCATATGAAGATATGCCTGGGTTGGACCCATCGATTGTAATCCATCGTTTATCCACACATGAAGAGGCCAAACCAAAAAAGCAAAAGTTAAGGAGATTTCGACCTAACGTCTTGCTGAAAATTAAAAAAGAAGTGAAGAAACTACTGGAAGTTGGATTCATTGAAGTGTCGGATTACTCGGAATGAGTAGCTAATATTGTTCTAGTGATTAAGAAGAACGGGAAAGTCAGAGTGTGTGTAGGCTTTCGAGATCTCTACCAGGCAACACCTAAAGATAATTTTCCATTGCCTCACATTGATGTCTTAATGGATAGCACGACCGGAAATCATCTATTCTCTTTCATGGATGGTTTTTCGGGATATAATCAAATTCGGATGTTCGAAGAAGATGAGACAAAAACGACTTTCATTATGACTTGGGGAATGTTTTGTTATAAGGTGATGCTGTTTGGGCTTAAGAATGCAGGTGCAACATATCAGAGGGCCATGGTTGCAATTTTTCATGATATGATGCATAAAGAAATAGAAGTGTATGTTGATGATATGATTGCAAAATCCAAAGAGGAGGAAGATCACTTTGAAAACCTAAGGAAGTTGTTTGATAAACTGAGGAAGTACCACTTGAAGTTGAATCCAGAGAAATATACCTTTGGTATGACGTTAGGAAAATTGTTAGGGTTCATAGTCAGCCAAAGAGGAATCGAAGTAGATCCCGATAAAGCCAAAGCCAAAGCCATAATTGACATGCCTCCTCCACAAACACTTAAGGAAGTATAAGGATTGCTAGGGCATTTAAATTACATAGCTCAATTCATATCACAATTAACAAACAAATGCTGCCCTCTTTTTAAGTTATTAAAGAAGAACGCAAAGGTCAACTGGAATGAAGAGTGCAAAGAGGCTTTCACGAAAATCAAAGAATACCTTATGAAACCTCCAGTGTTAGTAGCTCTTAAACCTGGAAAGCTGTTGTTTTTATACCTGACCATAATGACCGAATCCATGGGATTCGTGCTTGGTCAGAAGGATGAAGAAGGGAAAGAGTGAGTCATTTACTATCTAAGTAAGAAGTTTACAGAAGGGGAGCAAAAATACTCAGAGGCTGAAAGAACCTGTTGTGCATTGGTATGGGTCATGCATCGGCTCAGACAATATACGCTGTATTATCAGATTGAGTTGATAACACAATACGATCCTTTGAAATACTTAGCTGAAAAATCGGCTCTTATTAGTAGAGTTTCAAAGTGGCAGATGTTGCTGACAGAAAGAATTTGACATTAAGTATGTAAGCCAAAGTTTGGTCAAGGGGCAAGCTTTGGCAAATCAATTAGTGGACAATCCTTTTGAGGATACCCCCCAAGAAGTACGGGTTGAGTTTCCTGATGAAAGTATCCTGGTAATAGGAAATGTTTCTAATTATAAAGTAGTCGAAAAATCTTCAGGGTGGAAAATGTTCTTCGATGGAGTAGCTAATGTGTCTGGATGTGGAGTTGGGGCAATTCTTATATCGCCTGAAGGTACATAATTTCCAATGGCTGTGAGGCTAGCTTTCCCTTGTACTAATAATATTGTAGAGTGCGAGGCATGCATTTTTGGGACTCAAAATCGCATTGCTTAAGGAGATACGAGAATTACAAGTATATGGAGATTCTTCGTTGATCATAGGCCATGCTCGGGGTGAGTATAAGACAAGAGACCCCAAATTAGTACCTTACCGCCAATACCTGGCTGAGTTGATAACCAAGTTTGAAAAAATTACATTCGTGTACATACCAAGGGTTCAAAACCAATTCACTGATACTCTTGCTACTTTAGCATCAATGATTCAAATATCGAGAGGAGTGGAGATTCAGCCACTTAAAATTGAAATTGAAGAAAAGCTTGCTTTTTGTTTAGCAATGGAAAGTTCATGTGACGAAAAGCCTTAGTATCATGATATCAAAATGTTTCTACAACATGGTACATACCCTAAAGGAGCAGAGAGGAAGGACAAAAAATTAATTAGAAGATTGGTGGCTTAGTACTTGATGAGCGGTTCTACGTTGTACCAACGATCGTTTGATGGTACGCTTTTACGTTGTGTAGATGGGAAAGAGGCAGAGATGCTAATGAAAGAAGTGCACCAAGGAGTATGTGGCCCCTACATGAATGGCTACATGCTTGCCAAGAAAATCATGAGGATGGGATATTACTGGTTAACTGTAGAAGCTGATTGTATCGAACATGTTAAACGCTACCATTTGTGCCAGATCTATGCGAACAAGATAAATGCTCCACCTCAAGAATTGTATACATTATTAGCACCATGGCCTTTTTTGATGTGGGGAATAGATATCATTGGCCCGATCACTCTAAAGGCATCTAATGGGCACCGATTTATATTGGTAGCTATTAATTATTTCATTAAGTAAGTTAAAGCCTTATCCTACTCTAGTGTGACGAAGGGAGTAGTGGTTAAGTTCATTAGAAGAGACATACTGGCTCGGTATGGTACACTAGAAACAATTATTATTGACAATGGCACGAACCTGAATAACAAATTGATGTCCGAGTTATGCCGACACTTCAGGATCATTCATAGAAATTCTACTCCTTATCGGCCCCAAATGAATGGAGCCGTAGAAGCGGCCAATAAGAATATCAAAAGAATTATTGAGAAGATGGCCATTACGTATCGAGATTGGCATGAGATGTTACCATTTGCACTCGTGGCCTATCGAACTTCTATCAGAACATCAATAAGGGCAACCCCTTACTTGTTGGTATATGGAATGGAGGCTATACTACCAGTAGAGGTAGAGATCCCATCTCTTAGAATATTGTCAGAAAATTAGTTAGATGAGGCCGATTGAATAAAGAAGCGTGTTGAGCAGTTGAACCTAATTGATGAAAAGAGGCTGGCAGCTTTGTGCCACAACATTTGTTATCATCAATGAATGGCTAGGGCTTTCAACAAAAAAGTATGACCCCAAAGTTTTGAACAAAGAGATATGGTGTTGAGGAAGACTTTGCCTAACACAACTGATTCAAGAGGGAAGTTTGCTCCAAATTATAAAGGGCCTTACATTGTGAAGAAAGTATTGCTTAGGGGAGCTGTTATCTTGTCTCAAATGGATGGTCTAGACTTAAAGGACCCAGTAAACGCTAATGCATTGAAGATGTACTACCCTTGAACATCAATGATATTTTTGCAAACAATCTTACTGTTACTGTGGTCTCATTTTCATTTTCTATATGCAAAGTTGGTATTCCTAGTAATTGTTAGCATTAGATAATATTCTTAACCTTTTTTTCTCATTCCACTAAAAGATCCCACTTTTCGCTCTATCATCTACCCAAATAAACCTTACATACAGGAAGCACAAGAAAAATAATCACTTAATTTGAAGCGATGACTATTGATAAAAATTCTTTTAATACATTATTGTGGTTAACCCCCCAAGAAAGGGAGACTTGTTTCCTATTTTTCAGGACAAGGCCATGTTCAGAAAGAGTAACGTGTGGCGTATAAGTAGAAACTTGCTTGAGAACAGATGCTTACATGAAAAGCAGATGTTTGGACCGGAATGTTCAATATAGGACATCTTTGTTCGAGAAATGAATATGTTTTACATTCGTTCCAAGCTTAAGTTACTTTCATAAAAAAAAAAAAAGAAAAAGAAAAGAGGGGGTTTAGAAAGAGATGGAAGAAGAAAGAAGAAGAAGAGCAAGAACAAGAAAAGACAATGGTAAGAGTCAGTATCGTTGGTTCTAATCGGACTACTCAATAAAACATTGGACTACTTGGGAGCTATCATTAAAACTAGGTAAGTGTTTCTAAGCCTAATAAAACATTGCGTTGGCATTTGGTTTCCCCTTAAGGATGACAACTTGTTTTTCCAAAAACAATTTCTTAGCAAGTCAACCAGCTCATAGAACACAGTCCCAATCTAAAGCTTCTTAAGCTTCCGGCTGGCTCCTAAAACACAGTCCTAATTTATAATCTCTTAGGGAGCTAGCCAACTCGTGAGTATAGTCCCAATCCAGAGTTTCATTGGCTCCCAGTCACCTAACTCACAGAATGTTGCCCAACTTATAATCTTTTAGGGATTTAGTAAGCTCATGGAGGGCTATCCCAATTTAAGTTTTCCTTGTCTTTAGGTCTTAGTTAGCTCAAATGGTGCTTTGACTGCCTTGGTTAGTCAGCTCATCAAGGTACGACCAAGTTTTCTCATCTTTAGGTCTTAGCCAGCTTAAAGGGCTCTTTGACCACCTTAGTTAGTCAGCTCATTAGGGCACGACCAAGTTTTCCTTATTTTTAGGTCTTAACCAGCTCAAAGGGTGCTTTGACCGCCTTGGTTAGTCAGCTTATCAAGATACGACCAATTAGCCAGCTCAAAGGGCGCTTTGACCGCCTTAGTTAGTCAGCTCATTAGGGCACGACCAAGTTTTCATTGTTTTTGGGTCTTAGCTAGCTTAAAGGGCACTTTGATTTTTGAATAGGGATTATTGTTCCATTATGGATATTAAAACCTAAGAATCTAATCTTAGTCTAAAAAAGACTAATCTTAGAAGGTGAAACAACTAAGTCATTGTTTTTTATTATATTAATGAAGATTTTTATATGTTTAAAATGTTGATCTATATTAGATGAAAATATTAAAACATCATCTATATAGATTATTATAAATTGGCAAAATCATTAAAAATTTCATTCATTATTCTTTGAAATTCAGAATGAGCATTTTTTAATCCAAATAGATCACATTTCATTCAAATTGATCAAAAGGAACAGTGAAGGCAATTTTGTACTTATCACTTTCCTTAATCTGGATCTATCAAAATGCAGATTTCATATCAAAATTTGAAAATATTTTGGTATTATTTAACCTATTTAGTAAATCTCTTTTATTGGGTGTTGGATATCAAATCCATTTAAGGATAAAATTAAGAGGTTTATAATTGATTACTAATCTTGAGACGCCTCTTTCTATTTCTGCATTTTTATTAACATAAAAAGCAGAACAGCTCCATGGATATTTACTTTTTCTGATTAATTTTTTCTTACGCAAATCTTTTATTTCATTTTTACAATGGTTTAAGACTTAACTATTCATTTGGGATGGTTTGGCTTTTGTTAGAATATTTTTTTCATCAAAATCATTCTCATATGATAAATTTATAATATGTGATTTACGATTCCATAATGCATTTGGGAGTGTAGAGCAAATTGAATTTTTTATTTCTGATTTTAATTGAGAAATTTTTATTTTCAAATTTTTATGTTGAGTTGATCTTCAATGCTTTTAAATTCAAGATCATTTTTCAAATACATCAAGTGATTTTCTTTGCATTGAATTAAATAATTTAATTCAGAGATTGAATCGGTTTTTAATTGATTTATATATTTAGTTTTTGGTTTTGTGATAAATTTGAACACAATTTCTTTTTTGAAATACTATGCTTTAATTCCATCTTTATCAACAAGAAATGGTTGAATTTGATTTATAATAGGAGTTCTAAGGATGACATTTTTATTTAAATTTTTTACAAGTATAAAATAAGTTTTATATGAAGCTTCATTTTTTAATATTTCAACATTGGATAATTTATAATTAATGCATAATTTGCTACCAAATGCAGAACTTAGAGATTAACTAGTTTTCTTAAAATATTTAGTCGGAATTAATCCTTCTCTAATGCAATTTAAATTTGCCCTAGTGTCAAATAATGTAGGTCTTTGTAAAATGAATTCGTTATTGATTTTGATTAAAATATTAATTAGCCGTTTTCTTGTTGTTATTTGAACAAGATGCATTAGGTAATCATTGTTGTAAAAAACTTTTGGACTTTTTTCATTTGAGGTTTTGGAGTTGTTTTCTTGAGTTACTATTTTTTGATTTAGTTCAAAAAGATTCTTTTGAAATTTTATTTGCATTAATTTTAATTCTTTTATTTCTTGTTTTTGAATATTAATTTCATTTTGTAGATTATTAATTGTTATTAATTTTTTATGTTTCCATTTATCTCTTTCAAGGATTTCGTTAAGATTATATGGTAGATTTGGTGTAAGAATTGAATTAGATTTAAAATTTTTGATGAATTCAAGTTTTTCATTATTATTAGATAGTTGATCAATATTCCTAAGAATTTCTTCTTCTTTATTTGTTAAAGTATTAATTTCATCTTTTTCTTTAGTTGACGAAAATAAAGTAGAGTTCATGTCATTAATTTGAATTCCATCATCACAATCGTTTTCTGATGAAGAAGATTCATTATCGTAGAATATTTGTAAAATATTTTCCATTTTTTGTTCATCTAAATTTAATTTATTAAGTTTGTTATTTATTTTGCAAAAATTTGCTGTGTGACCAATTTTTTTACATTTGTAATATCTTAGTTGTTTGTATGATTTTCTTTTATATTTTTTATTTTCAGGTTTCTTTTCACTTTCTAGTTTTTTAAAGGATTTTTTCTTAAAATTTCTTTAGGGGTTTTTATGTGAACACTAGGGACAATTTGAAGAAGTGTAAGAGGATTTTTTACTATTTTCCAATTTTTTATTGACAAAAGAAGGATCATAGTGAGCACAGAAATCATCAAGGCTTTGGTGTTTTAAGCACTGTTCATTTTTTAATTATTTTTGCAATCTTACTGTATTGCATAAATTGGTTCCAATTTTATTAACATATGATGCTAATTCTCCATATGACAAATTATCATAAGAAATTTCATCATTATTTTCTTTCCTAAGCATCTTTCTAACTTATTCACTTATCAATTTTGGTAAACCAGTTAAAAATTTTTCTTTCTAAAAGGGTTGATTACAATCATTCCTAAGGAAAACTCTTTGAAAGAAAATATCTTTATATTGTTTAAATTTTCTTAGGTATTTACATTTCATATTAGATAACAAATCTAAGGTTTTATCCTTAATATGTGAGGGGTCTCCTATGAAATGTTGACTTATAGAAAATATTAAAGTATTAATCATATCTTGAATTGGTTCATTATTATCATCTAATATTCTTCTACCATTTTCATCAATTTTACAAGAAATGACTATATTAATTCTTTGTTCCTCAGTGATATAGTTATCCCACCATCTTTTTAATTGTCCAGTGAAATCAGATGATAATGTTCTCAAAAAGATTCTTTTCATCTTTTATTTGCATTTTAACCTCATTGAATGTTTCAAAGTACCACTTTCTAATTTTTTTCATTTTTAGGTGAATTAAATTCTTTATTTAAAAGAATTCTATCGGGCTCGAAAGGTTTTTCTATGACATTGAGTTCTGGATCACCTATTTTTGATAGTGAAGGTTCTCCATGTTCTGGTTCATTGGGTTGGTAAACTGGTTGGGTTATACTAGACCTATTATGACAAATTCTTGAAATAGATGGGTTATCCTGAATATTTGGTTACCTATCTAGCTGGTCATTGAATTGAGTATGGAATGGTGTATAAATTATTGGTGGAGGATTTGGAAAGTCTACTAATCTTCTAGAGGAAGATGACATTGATCTTATTTTCAAAGGTTTATTTGGTTGATCAAAAGATCTTCTATTAAATTGGATGATGATTTTACCATCTGGATGTTAAATCACATTTGACAGTTCAGTATTGTATATTAGTTGTTTTGGAAGTGGGTTTTCTACTTCACAATGTTCAGGCAAATTGACTTGAGACCATTTAATCATTCATGGGACTGAAACATTAGCTTTGGTCAAGTTTGTTTGAATAAGAAGAGTTTGTCCTCTTTTATCTATTTTGTATGCCTTAGAACTAAAAGCAGTTTTCATTAATTTAAAATAGATTCTATATATTACGACCATAAGTATTGATCCTTCTATCATATGGTAATTATGGGTTTTAATTTGAAGGATTAAAGAGCTCATTATTGTCTTATCTCTAAGAGTAAGAGTAATATTCGGATGACATTCAAATTGGATTGGTCCACTGCTAAGACTGGTTTCAATTGTTGCATGTATTAACCTTTCATACACAAATTCCTTAGCATCTCTAAGGACCATGAAGACAAAAGTATCTAGACCTAGTTTAGTGAGAGGTTTTGCTCCTACTCGAACTAAACTTACTCTCACTAAACTTAGATGCATATAATTCTATTCTTTTGCATTTTTTTTATTGAATCTGTATTCAAAAGTTTTATTGTTGTTAAGCCATCTGAAACAGGGATATCTTTTTCTTCAGTGGTTATCACATAATCATTTTTCCCAAAAATTTTCCATTTAGCTATTTGATATATTTGATTATAAGAAGTTTTAGGTATTTTCCATTCATCTATTGCTTTATCAAAGTCTTTTGCATATATTTTATCTCTATTATTTAGCATAGATTCTTCTGATTGTTTAGAAGGAGCAAAGCTAGAAGAGGATATAGTTCTTTTAAGTAAATTCATATTTTCAAAAGAGACTAATTTATCTAATCTTATAAGTCTAATTTACAAGACTAAATTAAATCTAATATTGTGATTTCCAATTTATGACTCTTTTACTACCCTTAAACCAAATCAGGATTTATGCCAGGCCTCAGTAGGCTTACCACAATACTAAGATTTCTCCACAAAGGATTCGTCTTAAGTGATTAGTAAATATAAGATTTAGATTTTCACCAAGAAAATCGTCTTACTGAGAAAATACAGACTTACTTAACTAATTATATACTCTCTTCGTGGCTCTAATACTAACACGAGCACCCAGGTGAAGATATGTTTAATAAGAGAGACTTTATAAGAATATATATTAGATTTTATAGGAGAATTGGTTATTTTCTAAAATATATATCTACTAAGTAAAACTTATCTCCAAGTAGAGAATAGGACCAAATTATATTATATATATATTTGGTGTCTACAATGTGTTAGGTTAAATTAATGGGTTAAAGTTAAGTAGTACACAATGCAGTTTAACAAGATGACTTTATGCATTTTGTTAAATTGTCGCTCAATGTGTAGATGAAGTTTTTTATGTCATCTAAATATTCGATTCATCATGACATTATTAGAGTAAAAATAGCAGATTATGTAAAAGTTATTGTATATGTGAATGAAACTATTATAATGGGTAATTAGGGTTGAAGTATGATAGGAAGCCCGTTAAGAAGTTGAAGATTATGAAGGATTTGAAGTTCTCTCATTTTATTCAGAGAATTTGATGATACGCTAGAGTTAGCCTGAGTAGTGTTGAACTTATGTACAGGTATTCTTTTTTCCATGATGCTGGAGTTACCTACAAGTTAATGGCCATTAGAAATGATGAAGATATTAAGAATTCAATTGAGATGGCCAAGTATTTTGGAGAGTAGAGTATATAGAGAGTGTACATAAGGCACATTGGGGAATCAAGTGCTCGGGTCGAGCATGAAATACATGAGCTAGATAACCCGACCCTTTTGAATCCCAATGTGCATTCAATAATGACCGGTATGGAGCAAACAAATGTAGATCCATCAAATAAATTGCACATAAATTTCATTAATTATGGGCACATAAATATCACAGGAGACCAGCTTGACGAAGCATTAGGTCTTATTATTGAACACGAAGAGTCTTATAATCCGTATGTGGAGAGAATGCACATGGACATAAATGTCAATGATGATGGGTAGGATGAAGTAGATAGAGATGGTGATAAGGATGATGTTGGACTCAAAGATGACTATACTGAGGATTTAAGAGAACCCTAGGTAAGACTATATGTTGTTGAGAGTAATGTACCGATCTAGCCGTTTCGCGAAAACAACTCAAGTAGGCCCTATTGTAGTACTAGTGAAGTATTATCCAATAGTCAGTTTCGGGACTTTCCACAAATCAATGAATCGGTGGACAAGCTTATGAGATATCCAATACCATTTTACAGCAACTAATATGATGGCAGTGGCTACATGACATTTGAGAGAAATGTCAATGAAATGTTCAGTAGCATCAGTAGTTTTGATGACTTGAGTGTCTGCATGCATTTCAACACAAAGAAAGATCTGATAGATAGAGTGAAGTCGTTCCACATAAAGAACCACTATTATTTCTATGTGGAGATATTAAAACCAACCGTATACGTAATCTATTGTAACAAGAAGGAAGAGGGTTATAAGTGCAGGCTATGGCATATTCGAAAAAAGTAGAGGATCTTTTCAAAATCACAATTTTAGAGGGCCCGTACACTTGTATAAACTTGATGATGAATCAGGACCATCCTTAAATCGACAACAACATAATGGCTAGGCAATTCATCAATAATGTACGGAAGAATCCTGATGTTAAGATACTGGATCTTGTAGTTAATGTGCAAAACATGTACAAATATACAGTAAGCAATAAAAGAGTTTTCGAGGCCAAGAAGAAGACTATTAAGATGGTATACAATAACTGGGAGAAGTCATATAATGAGTTTCCAAGATTATTGAATGCAATGAAGTTGAGCAATCTAGGGACACAGGTGAATTGAGGCTAGAGTAGTTCTCCAAAGTAAGGTGAGTCTCAGTTCAAGTGGGTTTTTTAGATATTCAGGCCCTATGTAAAAGCCTTCAAATACCATCGGCTTATTGTATGTATTGATGGTATATTCTTATACGGAAAGTATGGACATAAGTTGTTGCTAACTTGTAGCATGGATGAGGACAATTCAATAATTCCATTAGCCTTTCCTCTTGTTGACACAGAATCGATAGAAACCTAAGGTAGTTCCTATGGAAGCTTAAAGTATACATAGTAGGTCTGAAGTGGGAAACCTTATATCTTATATCTGACAAAGAATCCGGCATTTATTTCGCATATAAGGAACCATCAGTTGGGCAACAACCATCATTTGCAGTTTGGAGATATTGTCTGTAGTGTGTTGTTAGTAACTTCAACACGACCCAGAAAAACCAATTATGCAGGAAACTTTTTTTGGTTTGTAGGTGTTTAGGTATAGGAAAGGAAATTCAAATGTTTCATGGAGCAGTTAACATAGGCTAAGGAGGATGTTCCCACGTGGTTTGACAATGCTGATTTGGATAGGTAGACGCTTGCATATAATGGATATTACCATTTTAGATACATAACATCAAACATTATTGAGAGTTATAACTCCATTTTGAAATCTATGCATGGATTACCTATCAATGCATTAGTGAAGAAGATATTTTACAATTGTGTCGCCTATTAGGAGGAGAGACATAAGGACACTAAGGAGGTAATCGATTCTGGCAAGATCTACACTGATTACGCTCTATAGATGTATGAAATGTAGAGAAGACAAGTAAGTGCACATAAAGTCATTTCATTCAACTTCTAAAACGGTCTTTTTGAGATTTTGACTTGCAGTCAAATGATGAGGACAAGCTTAAAGGGAGGAGGAAGGGTACATACAGTTGACTTCAAGGCCCGCACATGCACATGTCAAAAATGGCAAATATATAGGATCCCCTGCTCCCACACATGTATTGCTGACATGAGGGTAGAAAACAAATCAGCAATAGGGTCATGGTATAAGTGGGTGAACCAAATAGATTGTTATCAGTCTCATTTCTACTCGATTGGTGACAAGCCGAATTGTTCATAAGTTAGCTTCCCTTATCTCCACCCGAACATTGACTTACTATGAAAGAAAGGTAAACTTAGGTGTAAGTGATATCATAAGGAGATGGACGTTCGAGAGCAGTCATACAAAACTAGATGCAGCGCATGTGGGCGGAAAGGACATAATAAGAGGAGGTGTCCAGAGATTAATAGGGCTGATACATATTGCTTTTCTATCTAGGCATTATGTTATACCGCATGCATAAGCATAATGAAATGCACAATTTTTTTAATTGTCTACTAAATATGTTTGTATGTGTTCATAGGATAAATGGAGTCAAGACCTATCGACCTACGCGTACTTACGAAGTAGGCCAATCACCTTTCACAAGCCATTAGGGAGGGTAGGATAAGTAATATCATTCCCATGTACATTCAAATTTTTCATGAAAGTTATATTGCTTGCTAACATCATTAATTGTTTGTGTAGGAGGCTGCTTATGCACTATGAGTGCAGCGTAGTGAGATGTCCTTATGTAAGGATGAGGGGATATTCCCATATATCCTAGGGTAGAGCCTTATGTACAAGAGGTTAGTTTTTAAGGAATTGTACAACTTTCATTTATTATGCTAGATTGGCATCTAATTACAGCTCTAGTTGAGAGATGGAGGTTCGAGACATATACGTTCTACTTACCCACTAGAGAGGTGACCATTATACTGCGGGATGTTGAGGTTTAGTTCGGATTTCCAGTAAAGGGTTTTGCGATGGTAGGTTAGACCGAGACGAATGATGAGGAGAGTTAGGCTAATGTAAAGGAGAGATTGCTGGGTGTTGGCCTATTCAGATGAGGAGTGCTTGTTTATCTCTTACAAGGTTGCAAGAGCACTTCCAAGTACATCTCCGTGGGGTAGACAGCAAGACGATTCAATAGTACTCGCATGCGTACATACTCAGCCTAATAGGAGGATTCATTTTTGTAGATTAATCCTCTAGTCTTATTCACCTTGTATTCCTACCATTATTGGAAGACTTCTCTATAGCTGAGCAGTTTAGCTAGGGCAATGCTTGCTTAGCATGGTTGTATCGACAACTGTGCTTTGCCTCGTCATCCAATGCTCATGAGCTTGGCAGGGTCGTGATTTTACTTCAGGTCTAGGCTTAAGATAGATTCCTACATGTTACCTCGCTTAATCAATACAGTTTTATTATTAACCGTGATAGGCCATTAGCAACCAAATGAAGGGTAGTACGAAGTACTACTCAGCATCTAATGCATGTAGTAAATGTATACCACACAACATTTGATATGCAAATGACGCAACAAGTATGAAATGATAACTTCTCTTCTTTACTATCCTTCTATCAGACCTAAGTGTTAACGATCGTTGTTTTGCTGATTGTATGTTTTTTTTTTTTTTTTTTTGCCCATTAGGTCGTTTGGGAGCCTTATACGAAGGAGTTGTTGCAGTTGATACGTTACTTCTATATTACTGAGTGACAAATTTGGATTGCCTAAATAACACTTATATGTTTTCACATCATTAACTGATGTTTCCTAGACCGTATCATCTAACAGTTGATGGATACTAGTACTCCCCATAAGATGTTGATACCTCTAAGCAACTCCACTAGCTGAACCTCTAGGGTAGGATGAATGTTAACTGGATCAACACACACTCTACTTACATCTAACCTTAAGGACAAAGATATAGACTCTTAGGACACATCCAAAGTCCCTGAGGGGTCGACAAGAATTACTAGCCATAATATAGACAAATCACCTAGCATTACATTATATACTAGGGAGCTATCATCAATTAGCTGGTAAGTACATGTGAAATTGTCCATTAGTTTCTATACTCATACATGCTTACCATCATATATTTTGACACCCGTTTTTCTACTTATTTTGAGTGGATTTGCTTAGGAGTGTATGGCTGGCACTTGACTATCCTATAGTGATAGGTATTGCAGATGGGGTACTTTAGTTTGTTGAGTAGTACAGTGGCCTCACTCTCTACCCATAACACGAGGGCGTACAACAGCCACCCCATGTAGACTACTATAGGGAGCAAGGACCAACTATGGATGAGGATGTATCGGCTCCTCGTGCACCACTTAGGGGTAAAGCTAGAGTTCAAAAAGGCAGGACTCGATCAGGACATCGCCGAGTAGACCTCAATGACAATATTCCACCATATAGGCATCATTCCATTAACCTCGAGCAGATTAGTAAAGGATACAATACATACCCTGGGTTAGGAGTTACTTCTACCCCAGGAGCCAAATCTATCTCTTACATAACTTCCGTGTTCTAGCGTCATCTTGATCTTGCGACTCCACCAGCATCTCAAAAGCGATGTTCCACCCCTATACAGTCCTCTTTGAATGAAGGCGTCACTCAACTACATTCGACCCCTCCAATCAACCCAGTTTCTCCCAAAGATTTTAATCTTGATGATCCACCACCTCAACCTACACAATCACAAGACAGATGGTAGTGTTCATTTTTTTCCCGTATAGTGAGGACCTTTACATTGTGTAGGCGATAATAAATATGTTTTGTCTATTTTTTTTCTTTTTTTTCTTTTTACCATTGTATTGACATTAATATTGAGTTATAACAAATTTTGTATATATATTGATTATTTGAAATACAATTTAGTTTTCATCAGAGATTGCGGTTTGTAGCATTCTTTATTTACTTTGGCATTACAATTTTCAATTATTTTTTCTTGTAATCGACTCCTATGGTCAATTATTTTTTCCTAAAACATTGATTATTATTTTATGCAATTGACTTCTATAGCAAACTTTTCATTCGGTTTGTAGTATGCGGGTAGAAATACATGTTTTAATTGTGTGGGAATAAGAGAAATTACTAGGTTGAATAACAATGTATTTTTATTTACCACACTAAAGGTGCATGTATAAGATGTACATTTAGTATACTAAAAAATTTTACACTAAAGGTACATCCAATACATGTACCTTTAATGTAACTAGCAAAATTGAAAGTGCATGTATTAGATGTGCCTTCAGCTAGTATATGCATCTTTAATGTAACTAGCAAAATTGAAGGTACATGTACTAGATACCCCTTCAGCCTAAAAGTACATTTAGTACATGCACCTTTAGTTCAAATTTAAACTTCATGGTATACTTAAGGCGTACGTACTAGATATGCCTTCAATGTAAAAACAAAGCAAAGCAATTCTTAAGGACCTTTTTCGTAATATATTTTTTAAAAAAGACCCGTATTCATATAAAACTCCCAGAAGTACATCATACTTCACACCGCCAACTACAATTCCTAAGGAAATGAACCACCTATATGATACAAGTATGATATGTGTTATAGGAGGTAGTTTCTCGATTTTGGGGCAAAAATCGTAAATGATAGCATCTAATATTTGTGCATCTTCCTATGCCATAACTATGGCTATTTTATTAAGAATTTTTATTATAGTATTTATTTTATATAACTTTTTATTATAAGAAAAAATTATTATTATAGTGTTAGTTACAATGTTAAGTTGAAAATATAATTAAAACTACCCATGCAACCCTTTTTAGTCATTTTGTAAATAATCGAAAGTTGTTTAATTCCAATATTAATAAGAGTATAATAGAGGGAATAAAAATTTTCAATTTTTTTTCAAGTAACAACTCTATAAATAGAGAAGGAATAAAAAAATCCTATGATTAAAATTCCCAACCCATTCTTTAAGGAAACAAGATAATAGAAAGCTAAAAGGAAATAGCTATTTTATTACTTATCTATTAATTCCAAGTAAATAAGTCGTAGTATATCAATTTTTTTTTTGTACTCTTAACATATTTCATCGATGGAACTATGGAAGTGACAAAAGTATTAGCTATATACACACCATCTATATATCAATTTACCCACAATATGTTCCTACATTACCTTCGTCCCTCAATTTGCACATATAACTATACAAAATCTTTATTAAGAAAAAGTTGAAAAATTACTATTAATTTTAAGCTATAAAAGAACATATATTAGCAGTTTAAATTTTAAACTTGCAATATCCACCGGTCGAAAAGAAATCATGGTCTTTTTTGAGAAAAAACAAACAAGAAATCTTCTTTTTACTAAAAAAATAAAAATCTTTTACTATATTAAAATATATATATCATGCATAAAATAAAAAAATTAATTTCTATTTTTTCTCTTTATTTACAATTTAACCACCTAACTCCTTACTCCCTTCCACTGACCCCCTCTTTTAGCACATGTTTGGATTGAGGAAAGGAAAATGGAGGGGAGCAATTTGAAGGCAAAATATTACAATTTTCTTATTTGGAAAATGAAGGAAAAAGGGGAAGAATGGATATGAGGAAGGAAGTTTTCCATTTGATCCACTAAAAAGAATTCTCCATAATTTAGAAGAATTGAAAGGGAATTGTAATAGGATTACAAATTTACCTTTGAAACAAAAATATATTTTTAAAGCATAGGACTTTTATGATACTCTAACGAAATAAAAAATTATGTCATCAACTTTCCTTATAATAATCGTTTTTATTTAAGTCCAAAAAACAACATAATCTTAAGATAAGACTTGAGGTAACTCATGATCTCGACATGCAATATATATATATATATAATATAATATGTGATAACTCTGATTTTAAACATATTTCATATGGTGATTTTATAACATTTCCCTCACATTTTTGGTTTTCTTTAAAGAAATTGATACTTAATTGAGTAAAATGTTGATTTCAGGGTTTAAATGCGTTTTAGGCTCGAAAACGAAGAAAAGGAATCAAGTTTCACTCAATTCCGAGTTCAAACGAAGAAGTTATGAAGTTTTGAAGTTGTGCAGAAATTTTACCTTAGTGCAGAAAGTTACACGACCTGGGGACACGGTCGTGTCCCAGGCCGTGTCTGGTGACGAAAATAAAATTTGTGTAATACACATATAAAAGGATATCTTAGGGTTTAAAAGAAAAGGAGACATTATAGAAACGGAGAGAGACAAGAGAAGAGAGGAGACTTGAGAAGAACATCAATCAAGAAGCAAGAACAACATCGATTTCAAGATTAGAGAGATTGTTCATCAAATCAAGAGGGGTTTTCATGTTTTATTTTATGTTTTTGATGAAACTTGTTTTTAGATTCGTTATGATAGCTTAGAATTCAAGTATTTAGGATTATGGAACCTAGGGTTTCATGTAACCCTTAGATTGAATTATAATTTTAATAAAGTTTCTATCTTTTCTTGATTCAATTATGTCGTTTAATTATGGATTGATAATTCTAGAGTATTAATATATGATATTATGTATGTTGATTGAGAAATTGCATGTGTAATTAGATCTTAGCATAATTGGAGAGAATTACATGTATACTTAGAGATAAGATACATGTTTCTTCCGGAAAAGTTGATTGTTTGTGTGAGAATTCATTATACATTAATGCAATTCTAAGTTATATTACTAAGTGAAGAGATTCCGGTAAATAATTTAGGATTAGGGTTAATATGCTTGAGAAAGATATTAGCTTTAATTGTGAATTCCTCCGGTCAAGAATTATAGAAACTGAATTGAATATACTTTAAGTGGTTACATGTTAAACACTAAGGGAAATAATTCCTAAATACATTATTGCATACTTGAAGTCGTTCGTAGTTTATTGCTTTCTAATTTGCGTAATTAAGTCTCATAAGTAGTTTAGTTGTTAATTTCAGTATTTTTAATTCATTCAATTTATCACAATTTTCCAGTTAGATAATAAAGCTAAAGTTAATATTAGTACTCAAAATCTCTGAGGGATCGACTCAGACTCAAATCTGCTATATTAAAATTGATAGGTGCGCTTGCCTCGTATCAATATGGTATTAGGAACTACCACTACGAGCCCCAATACCTACGAGTCCCTAAATCCACTCATATCATGCCAATGAGAGACTCTACTAAGGATAATGTCATCTATCAATCAATGGTGTGCCCTTTAGAGATTTGCCACTATAGGCCCTTAGGTCGAGCCAAGCACATGCAACAAACATTTATAGGCCGTTTAATTTTTATTCCATTTTTCATTTTCTAACCTAACAATCACACTCAGCAACTAAGTATATACATACTTGTTGCAATAGAGTTATCCCGGTATCTAAGCAGTCAGAAGTAGCACCAGTTAACTATAATATTTGCTAACTTAGTACTATGTTAACTACTTAACTCATATCTTATTTAGTTAATTACTTATATACATATGTCTATGTTTATATATATAATAATATACTTAATGTGAACCAAGACTTAATATAAAATAAATTAACATGGATATAACTACATAATATAATAATATATTTAGAATAAACATAATACGGTAGAAATTAACATGAATATATTAATTAATTTATTACCATACATAAAATAGATATATTTATTATAACATATCATTGGATAGAATATAATATAATATATTATAGAATGTAATATAACATATTATGAAATATATCATATATGTAATGGATGAACTTGCGGCTACAAAGCATCCAACATTCCTTCTTTGTTGAAGTAAAACAGTGGCTGACAAGGAAGATAAACAAAAATTCGACCAAAACTATAATTCATGAGGACAACTCATGGTCATGTTACGACCCTTTCAACAACTATCTCGTAACACCATAACTTCCAATCCATTGCGCTTACCAAACTTTGAAACATCAACAAACATCCACCACCGTGGCAAAAGAAAATGGAGAATAGCCACCTAATATAGAAAAGAAAAAGAACTTGTAAAATTATGTAAAGAGCTTGACTTATGTAAATGAAAGCAAATTCCACACCAAATACGCATAAAAACTTGAAAGCTGGCCAAGAAACAAACAAAAGATTCATTTTCTTAGAATCTTGGTATAAAGAAACAAAATTTAAAATTCTTGATCTATAAATTTACTAAGAAACTAAGCTAGGAATCATTCTTACTTGGTTTCAATAGATTTTATCACCTAAAAGCGTTGTTTTGCAAGTTGCTTTGATTTAGTAATGAAGTTTCTTTGTAGGGAAGATAATGATGTAATGGAATGGCTAAAAAAAATATAATTGAGGGTAAAAAGATATGATAAGGGAGGATGGCAGATACGTTTTGATACTGTAGGAGAGAAAAAGATGTATCGTTATCTTTAATAGATAATCCAGGAGAGAAAAAGATTTTTTGATATCTTTAATCTATTATCATTATTATTAGGCTTTATTTATATGTGACAATCTCCTTCCATGTCAAAAAAATTTTCATCCTCAAAAGTTGCTTGGTTCTTGAAATAATACTAAATGCTTTCTTCTCATATCATCTTCTAATTCCCAGGTAGGTTCTCGTTCAGTCTGATTCATTTATTAAACCTTTACATAGGGAATGACCCATATCCTTAGCACTTATTTAGTATCAACTATTCTAATAGGTCACTCCGCTGTAGTAAGGTTTGGTTGTAACTCCATTGACTCTAATGGCATAACTTAAATTGAAGGTTGAGTCGAGCCTTCATCCAGATTAAGCACATATTTCCTTAGCATAGATATATGGAATGCATCATGTACTCTAACCAGGCTGGGTAGTAGTGCCAACCTATATGCTACATTACCAATCCTTGCTAGAACTTTGAACAGTCTAATATACCTAGGGTTTAACTTACCTCTTAGGCCAAACCTAACCACGCCTTTAGTTGGCGATACTCTCAAAAGTACCTAATTTCTGACCTAAAACTCAAGTGGTCGTAGCCTTTGGTTAGTGTAACTCTTTTATCTACTTTGGGCAATTTGCATCCTTTGTTTGATTAACTTTACCTTATCTTTGGTTTCCTGAACTAACTCTGGTCCCAATAACTATCTTTTACCTACTTCGTCCCAATACAATGGGGTTCTATACTTCCTTCCATATAGGGCTTCATATGGTGCCATTTGTATAGTTACCTAATAGCTATTATTATAGGCAAACTCAACTAGGGGAAGGTGCTCACTCCAATTTCCACCAAAATCCAATACATAGGCCCTTAACATATCTTCTAAGATCTGTATCATTCTTTCAAACTGCCCATCAGTCTGAGGATGGAAAGCAGTACCGAAATGTACCTTAGTGCCCAAAGCATTCTATAAGCCTCTCCAAAACTTGCTTACAAACCTAGTATCTCTGTCTAAAGTTATTGAAACTAGGAATCCATGCAATCTAATTGCTTCTTGTTCCAATTTATGCCTTAAATTAATCGGTATGAAATGTGCAAACTTTGTTAATCTATCTTACAACCTATATTACATCATGTCTTTCCTTGGTCTTAAGGAGGTATGTGACAAATTCCATGGTCATATGCTCCTACTTCCATTCAGGTATTGGCAAAGGCTATAATTTTCCTGCAGGCTTCTAGTGTTTTTCTTTCATAAGTTGACAAGTAACGCATGTTGACACATACTCTGCAACTTTCCTCCTCATGTTTTTCCACTAATAATGGCATTTTAAATCCTTGTACATTTTGGTACTTTCAGGGTGTATTGAATACATGGAGTAATGTGCTTCTTTCAATATCTCTTTCTTTAGCTCAACATTTTTTAGCACACATTGTTTGGTTCTATGCCTCAAAACACCTTCAACATCAATTTGAAACTCAGGTGCCTTACCTTGCTCCAATTTACCAATGATCTCCTAGATACCTACATCTTCCAAGTTGTGTCGCTTTTATTTTGTACACTAGATTCAGTTAGATATGCAAGCTGGCTAATCTTGTTCCTGCCTTATGAGTTATGATCTCTAGCTCTAACCTACTCATGTCCTCTAACAACTATAGTTGTGTAGTAAGTACAGTAGCAAGATTTCCTTGTTTCTTCCTACTAAGGGCATCTACCACTACATTTGCTTGGCCTGGGTGATACTATATTTCTAAGTCATAATCTTTAATTAGCTCCAACCACCTGCGCTATCTCATATTTAGCTCTTTCTGAGTGAAGAGATGCTTCAAACTCTTATGGTTTGTATAAATTTTACACTTCTCCTTATAAAGAGAGTACCTCCAAAATTTTAGTGCATGAACTACTGCTGCCAACTCTAAGTCATGAGTGGGATAGTTTCTCTCATATGGCTTTAATTGGCGAGAGGCATAAGCAATAGCTTGTCCTTCCTGTATTAGAATACAACCTAAACCTTGATTTGATGCATCACTAGAGATGGTGAATTCCTTCTCACTTTGGGGTAATGCCAACACTAGAGTTAACACTAGTTTCTCTTTCAACCTTTGAAAGTTAGCTTCATACTTATCATTCCACTCAAATCTCATACCCTTTTGAGTTAACTTAGTGGGTGGTGTAGACATCATGAAAAGCCTTTAATAAAACATCTATAGAATCTTACTAAACCTAAGAAGTTTCTAACTTCAATTATGGTTTACCGTCTAGGCTAGTCTATTATGGCCTTCATCTTTTCAAAGTCAACTAAAATGCCATCCTTATTAATTACATGACCCAAGAAAGTCACTTGTTCAAGCCAGAATTCACATTTCTTGAACTTAGCATACAGTTTATGAGCTCATAGCCTTCTTAACACCAGCCTTAGATGCTGTTTGTGCCCTTCCTTACTCCTAGAGTAAATAAGAATGTCATCAATAAAAATAACTATAAATTTATCGAAGAAATCCTTGAACACTTAGTTAATAAGGTCTATAAATGTTATCGATGCATTTGTTAGTCCAAAGGGCATTACCAAGAGCTCGTAATGCTCGTCTCGAGTTCTAAAGGATGTTTTTAGGATGTCTTCCTCCTTGATCCTTAGTTAGTGTTATCCTAACCTCAAGTCAAATTTTTAGAATACTTGAGTTCCTTGTAATTGATCAAACAAATCGTTTATCTTAAGGAGGGGATATTTGTTCTTGATAGCAACATTGTTCAATTCTTTATAATCAATGCAGAGTCTCATACTACCATCTTTCTTTCTAATAAAAAGGATCGGAGCTCCCTATGGTGACATATTTGGTCTAATGAACCCTTTGTCTTATAAGTCCTATAGTTGAGTCTTCAATTCAACTAGCTCCACAAGCGCCATCCTATAAATTGCCTTTGATATTGGAGCACTACTTAGTACTAGGTCAATAGTAAACTTGATTTCTTTAATAGGATGTAACCTAAGTAGCTCTTCTAGGAATACATCGGGGAAGTCTTTTACCATTGGGACTTGCTCCAATTTTGCTAAATCACCTGCCTCAATAGTAATTGCAACTGTCCTTCTTCTCTCCCATTACTCATAAGTAAGTAGTTGTGAACACCCAATTTTTGCTTCTTTTTATTTTTTCAATAAGGTAAAGGGACTTAAATTAAGAAAAATGCAAAAAAAAAAAGAAAAAAGAAAAATAAGAACAAAAAAGAAATTTAAAAAAAATCACAAAAAATATAAAATTTAGAAAAATACATAAAATAAAAGATTTAGAAAATAATAAATCTTTTAGATAGTTTAGTATAATATAATTTTTAATCTAGATAAAATAAAAAAAAGGGTCATTAGGCCTAGGTTTAAATTTGTATTTAGCCTAAGTTGATCTAATTCATATGTGTTGCACATATGAAGAAGGAAAAACTAACAGCCTAGCTAGATAAGCATTCGAACTTGATATTCCATATGACTTAGAGATCTTAGGTTCAATCCATGGAAAGTGTAAAATGCATCTTTTATTTTCTTTTGTCATTTCATCGCCATGTCACGTGCTACGTCATCGCCACGTACCAACTCACTTCTAAGCGTGATAGATATACTCCTACGCACGTTGGACACACTCCGATAGACATACTCCTATACGCATAGCTTTGTATTTGGCATCACATATTGTCCAGCTTCACCTAACCCAAATATGGAAGAAAATCATATTTCATTTAATATTTTCTATCCTTAACTCAACCACGATACCTATAAGTAGGGTTTTACTCTTTATTTTCAATACACAACAAAGCTTCGAAACACTTTAGAAAAACAAAAATTGAAGCTTCCTCACTCTAGCATAATTCCTCTCTCTCTCCAAGATAGCATCCCTTACGGTGTTTTTTTGACGAAAACTACCACCACTATCGAATTCCTTACACCCAAAAACCCTAGATTTGACACTCTAAATCTATTTTCCGAGTCAATCCGAGCTGACCAGAGCTAACCTAAGCCTACCGAGCCAAACTAAGCTGACTCGAGCCGACTCGAGCTGACCGAAGCCAATTCAATCTACCCTAAGCCGACTCGAACCAACATGAGTAGACCTGAGTCGATTCGAGCTGCCCTGAGTCGAGCCAATCTAAGCCAATTTAAGCCAACTCGAAGTTAACCCCGAGCCAACTCAATCTGCTGCATCTTTTTTTTTAAATTAAATTTTATTTATTTACTTATTTATTTGTAAATGTAATAATAAAAGGGAAAAAGAAAAAAAAAAGGGGGAAATGAAAAAAAAAAGAAGAAAAAAGAAAGAAAGAAATAAAAAAAAAAAGAGAAGAAAAAAAGAAAGTCCTTTTTTTATTTTTTTTTTAGAAATAAAATAAGTAAGTAATAGATGAATAAATAAATCACTTAGAAAAAAAATTAGTTATTTTTAATAAATAAAATAAATGAACCTTTTTCAAAATTAGGATCCTACTTAGAATTTCCAAATATAAACATTGATTAAGGCTCTTTACAATAATTTCCTTAAGTAAATTGAATTGGATAAAAATGTAAACTCTATCTTTCTTTCGAAAGTTAAAATCAACAAATCCACTAATATTTTCAAAATGAACTATAAAAATCTAATCTTGAATAACAGGTACATAGGCAACAATATACACAGGGGTGACTTAAAATATGGAATTTATTTTTTCCATCTTCTGTAAATAATTGATTGCTTTCTTCCTCTTTTTTTTTTTTTTAGAATTAAAATGTAGATAGATATCATTATAAGGGTATTTTGAAAGGTAAATTTAAATTTGGAAAGATTAGAATGGTTTTCAAAAATCGTTTTAACAAAAAATCGGTTGTATCAATAGCTAGGTTATAATTAATCTACCAAATTGATTATAACTTAACTTTTTTTCTTGACTTTGGTCAGATAGTAACTCTAAAAAAATGTTTTCAATTAAAAAAGAACTGATTTATATAAAATCGAGAGGAAAAAACTAAGCTTGATAGCTTGGTGACTCCATTGGAAATGTCAAAAGAGCTAACCACTTAAATACTTTCCGAAATTACAATTGCTTTTCAAAATACCAATGTCATTTATTTATTTATTTGTTTGTATATTTATTTGTTTGTTATTAACTTCATGTGTATACTTTATTTTAATTATTTATTTTGCATACTGCATACATCGGGACATGGGGGTTCATTCATTACATCAAAGATGTAAGGTAGATACGATCAGACCTAATTCATCTTAGGACCCTAGGGGGGGGGGGGGGAGGGGGGGGCATTGTATAAGCTCCAGTTATAGTGGTGTAGCTACTATTCGAGGTTAATTAAGCCACCCCACTTAAGCTTTGATGTGATGAATGAACAACTTTCCTAAAAGCATGTGAGATTATAAAGTTTAAGGACCTTTAGAACCTAACCTAATTGCATTCACGAATCCTTTTCCCAAAATTGGCAAATTGACACGATGTGGCAAGACTAAAAAAAAAAAAGAAAAAAAAAAGAGAAGAACATTAACTATGAAGTTTCCTAATCTTTTTCCCATAAATACTTTCTTATCTTTAGAATATCAATGTAATTCCTATGTAAATAAGATAGTTTTGATGTAATTTTCTTTTTATCCTTTTTGTAGAAAATGGTTAGGTTCTCTCTTACACTTGCCTTTTTCAAAGAAGTCCATATTTGTGAGCCTTTAAAGCCCAAGGGGATACTTGAAAGATGGTTTCAAATTTTCAATCTAGACCAATAGAAATTCATTGAAGATAAGATTAAACTCGTCCTCTTATTGCTCAAAGTCCAAAATAATATCACTATGGCATGGGCCTTGATCCACTTTTGGGATCTTCAAAGTCAGTTTTTTCATTTTGGCCCATTTCAACTAAGCCTAATCATTGAAGAATACTCCTATCTACTAAGAGTCCCTTCTGTCGGAAACAGAAAATATATCTCAAATATCATGGCTAACCCTGCAAAGATTTTCAAAAAGCTCCTAGGCCTTTGAGAATCTAAAATATACAAAATTTGGGCAGATCCTTACAAAGAATCATTAAGGTAGATGATCTTTTCACTTTGTTCGCAACCCCGTCCAACAATAACTAGAAACTCTTTATTGATGGCTTTGAAGATTGGCAGTAATATAGGATCAATGCCTATATCTTGGTAGCATTTGAACTATTTTATTTCCTAATGGGATATTTCACATACATCATAGGATTGCAGTGCTAGTGACCCAATTTTTAAAAGGGAAATCTTATGTCCTAACACTACTAGCAGCACAAGCCAAATCGCTTAGTTATCTATAAGAAGAGAAGAATGGAGAATTAAAGACTAATATGGCCTTACTTATGGTTTGGTTTATCAACTATATTCGAAGCCATAAACTTGATTTCGTTCATAGACAAAACGTCTAAAAGATGAATCTCATTGATGTGTTTCCTGCTATCATCGAACTCCTTCAAGATATTGCTATTAGGTTAGAGCTTTCGAGAAGTTCCATATTGAAGATATCTCCTAAGTTACTTGATGGATCAAGGCAACTAAACTGAAGAAAAGAAATAAGATTGAAGAGAAGCCAATACATCACAAGAAAAAGAGGATCTAAACTTTAAGGATTATTTTTAATAAATTTATTAATAATGTAAGGAAAACTTTAAAGATGCAATAAAAATCTTTTCCTTACCACATTATAGTCAATTTACCAGCTCCCTTGCATCCTCATATTGCATTTTTTTATTTTTCATTAATTTATGTTTGAATAACATCATGAGAGTTGTGTCCTTAAGTTTCTAAATATTTGATTTCTTTATAAGTTCTTTTTTCTGTACCTTCTACTCTAACTCTTTCCAATATTTTCTCCTATACATCCTTAGGATCTTTTTTCTTGTAGGATTGTAAATATTTGGGCTCCTGATCCCTTAGGAAAGTTTTTCTACTCTTTTCTTACAACTTGTAAATAAGTCTTATTCTTATATTCCATTTTTTCCTTTTCTCTTTCTTAAAAAGAAGAATATTCTTTCAAAAAAAAAAAAAAGAAATTAAAATGAAGAATTGGCTAACGGGTAAGGATTCTTATCTTGAGTAATGGCCGATAGCGGAAATAATGACAAACTTAATGGTACTAACCTTGTGGAAGTAAGGTTTTGTTCGTTGGAGCAAGTTGTGGAAAAAACTGTAGATAAGTTAAGTTTCCTTACTAACAGTATTACTTTACTTAGAGCCACATCAAACAAAGAGCACTCCAAGGCTCACTATGAAAAGAATATTGAGTCTCTACCCATGGAAATAGAAGAGAATTATCCAAAGGTTAATCTAACTTTTGAGTCTTTTGAAATAGAAGGGATCTATCCAAAATTTAACCCAACTTTTGAGCCTAACACATATTCATTCCCAATCAATAAAAGGCCTATTAACTCTAGGGCTAACCAGGATAGTTTAAAAGAATTGAAAAGAAAGTTGACCCAACATATCATTGAGAAAATGAAGGTGATTGGAGGCTATGATGGATTTGAGCAAGTTGAGATCACTGACCTTTTCGCATTTGATGTTAATGCTTACCTAGAAAAATTCAAAATACAAGAGTTTGAAAAGTACTATGGGACTGGATGCCCAAAGCTACATACCAGATTATACATACACCAGATTATATGATGGGCAGATATGTTCAAAATAATTAACTTATGGTATAAACTTTTTATGATAGTCTGACAAGGCCTACATTAACTTGGTATGCCCAGCTTGGTCTTAACCAGATCAATGCTTGGGAGAAGTTGGCTTAAGTATTCTATGAGTAATATAAGTTCAACATTGGGATAGCTCCTTCGATTTAGGACTTGTGCACAATAAGAAAAAAGAAAAAAGAGTCAATTAAGGAATATGCCCAAAGATGGAGGGGCATGATAGCTAGAATCATTCATCCTTTCCTTAAAAAAGAATTAATATCTATCTTTATTGACTCATTAGAGGAACCATATCATGGACATTTATTGGGTAATACGAAGGCCAACTTTGCGAACATTGTACAAGTTGGGAGTCGAATTAAAGAAGCCATAAGAACAAGGAGGCTGACCTGAAAAAGACTAGCCCTACTAGATTCAGGAGCATATATAAATACTACAACAAGCAAAAAAGGCCCAAAAATACCCAAAAGAAAGTTCACTCAAATCCTTACCTCATTATCTCAAGTCTTTGACCAACTAAGAAACAATGGCTTACTGCAATAGAAAGCCCTAATGTTAGGATACAAGCCAAGGAAATATGACCCACATGCACAATATGAATATCATATGGGTTAGTAAGGCCATTCTATTGACAACTGCTGGGAATTGAAGAATAGAGTTCAAGACCTAATTAATGTAAGGCCAATCGAATTGGACTCAATTTAAGGATAAGGTCAGATTTCATGACGTTTGTGAAAGATAGGTGATTCAAATAAAGTGTTTTGTTCATATTTCTCCTATTTTAAGATATCTCATGATGGGTTACTAACCACTGGCTTACTCATTCACGTACGTCTCTCTCTTACTAACTTGCCGATGATAAGAAACAATATACAGAAGATGGATGGCTGAATTCCTTGAGAGCTTAGGGTTGTTATACAATGCTATATTCTCTCTCTTGTGTCGATGTTGACTATCCTCTGGCCGAAGGCTTTGTGCCGAGTGATTTGACCTTTAGTTATTGAAAGTTCTTGTTGAGTAAGGAGAGTTCCTACCAAGTAGCCGAGTACTTCTCTCTTGGCCTCCTTTCAACTCTTATAGCATTCCTTCTCATCTCAGCCTCTTTGTTGCTGTAATATGTTGATTCCTCTTGCTTGCTGTGAAAGGAGAATCTTTGTATGGAACCAATGTTATGTTGCTACCTATCCATTTCATCTAATATTATACTATTTTTCCCTTTTTGTCATTTATGCTTTTTGTCCTTTTTCGTATATACTAGGAATCCCCTTTTTATGTATTCCTTTTTATAATTTCTTTATTTGTATTGTTGCTCTAGGGACTTACTATAAATAGTCCCTTCTCCTTGTAAGCCGGAATCATCTTACCTTATAGATAAACATTGAATATACTATTCTTGTGAGATAACGCTCTCCAAGTCAATGTCATACACTTTTATCTAATCTTACCAAGTAGCTTAAGATTAGTGGATGGTGGATGTTGACATTAACTTGTACATTATATCAGGTGAAGTGTCAAGTCATGTTGTGTTCATAGGTGGGTCATATCCTCCGAATAGCTTTATGCTAGCTACTATAGTCAGTTCATTGACTTACTCACTCTAAGTTTCTTCGATATTTTGAAGGATCCACTAGTTCTAATTTGCTATGGTAAGTCTTAATGATAACAAAGCTCCTAGGCACATCATCTCATTAGTTAAAAGATTTAGAATGAAGAAAGGTAAGATGAATCCCAAACACCAACCTTGAGACACTTTAAGAGTCGAGTGGCATCATTGTAAGGATATTCGACTCATTCCATAAAGGAAGTCCATCTTGCATTTAATACCCAAATCAAAATGAAGTTAGGCAATCCTTTCAACATCCTAAACACAAGATCCTTTGTCAACCTTATTAAACTTTTTATTGGGGTATTCTAAAATATTAAACCTGTCAAGAATCACCCCCCACAATGGGGGCAAAAGGAGGTTAAGAGCATCTATTAGAAGAAAAAGTTAAAACTAATTTGTGATTGCTTTAGTCACATCAATTCAAAAGTAATTGTTGCCATTAATAACTAATTTCCTCTAAGATGAAGAAAGGCATCTATTATAAACACTAAAACCACATACACTTTAAGCTGTAAGCCAAAAGAAAGAATAACCATTTTGTCTTAAATGAAAAAGAAAAGAAGAAAGAAAAAAAGAGATGCAGGAAAAAAGAGGAAAAATAAGTAAGTGTGAAATGAAAAATGAAAAGTGTACTTGACATAAACAATGTAATTAAGTTCAGAGCCTTAAAACCTAAAAGGATAAGGGGCATAGAAACCCATTCTTAAATTAAGACCTACATTAAGAAAAAAAAAAAGGCCCTAAAAACATAGTCAAAGCAATTAAGCTTGAAAGAAGTTGGGGAAAATACCAAAGTTTTACCCCCCAAAATTATGATCCTTAAAGAAATTATAATTGGCACATAGCTCATAGCCCACCCACAATTCCACCCTTCCTTAAAGGCCCTTCTGATTAAAGGAGATAACTTATCCTTGGTAAAAGTTACATTTGAAATTGGGGCAAACATAATTTTAGTTTTACATATAAGGTTCTTGACTTATAAACTCGGGTTAAAGAGCAATTCTTTCATAAAAATCCATCTCAGTAATATCCATTTTGAAACTAAGGACCAAAAGCCTTTATTACATTATAGTCCTAAAAAGACCTAATGGATTAATTAAAAGTGTATTACTTATAAGGTGGACCATAATTTTTGGAATTGAAGTCAAAAGGGAGGAGTTTAAATCAAGAGTGTAAGGCAGTCCTTTTAGACAAAACTTAACTTTAATAAGATATCCTCTTATAAGAAGAAATTTGAAGAAGTCATGGAAAGTTATTTGCCCCTAAAGGAAAGAAAAGGTTCTCTTATACCAAAGTGGCCCGAGAGATCAAGTTGTTATGTTACTGAAAAGCCTACACACTACTGGGAGAATCTAAACCTATTAGCAAGTCAAAAAATTGGAATAAATTTGATTCCCTCTCATTTTAGTCCTTTAGATAAGAATCTTCATTTCTTTTGAAAGTCGTCTTATCTAGAGTCAACCCTAACAGAAAGCTTTTGTCATTACCCCGACAACAATTGTTCTCAAACGAGTTCACTTCCTATCATCCAAAGTTTAGGGATCTACTTTCGCATAAAAATCGCTCCCAAGTTGGCCTTAGAGGCTAAAATCATCCTTTTTGACATGATCACCCTCATAGTTGATGTCACCTACCTCTCTTTCTATCTAGGGACTTTATCTCTAGTGTTTGCTCTGTCTTTCATGATTACTAATCAATAAATCTATCTTTTTCAAGAATTTTTACGTAAACTCCCTTCGCTTTGGTCCCCATGGATTATTTGCTCTTCAAAGCACTATCCATGTAGTAAAAACGTCGAATCACATGCTCTTAAAGCACTATCCCGACCTTGAAACCCTTAGATCTCATGCTCTTGAAGTGCCACCTTGACCTTGAAATCATCAAATCATATGCTCTCAGAGCGCTATCCTAACCTTAAAATCGAAGGATCGCATGCTTTTGGAGCATTATTCTGACTTAAGCTAAACCCTTAGATTGCATGCTTTTGGAGCACTATCCCAAGCTTAAAACCTTTGGATCACATGCTCTTAGAGAACTATCCCAATTTGAAGCCCTTGGATTGCATGCTCATGAAGTGTTATCCTATCTTAGATCGTATGCTTTTAGAGTACTATCCTAACTTCGAAATTATCAAATCGCATGCTCTTAGAGCACTATACTGACCTTAAAACCGTTGGATTGCATGCTTTTGGAGCGCTATCTTAACCTTGAAACCCTTAGACCGCATGCTCTTGGAACGCTACCCTAACCCTGAAACTCTTAGATTGTACACTCTTGGAGCGCTATCCTTACCTAAGTCGAAACTCTAGAATTGTATGCTCTCAAAGCGCTATCTTAACCCAAGTTAAAACTCTTGGATCGCATGCTTTTGGAGTGTTATCCTAAGCTTGAACCCCTTGGATTGCATGCTCTTAGAGCACTATCTTAAGCTTGAAACCCTTGAATCGCATACTCTTAGACCACTATCCTAACCTTGAAATCGTTAGATCGCATGGTTTTGGAGTGCTATCCTAACCTAAGCTAAAACCCCTAGATCACATGCTCTCATAGCACTATCCTAAGCCAAGCTCTCGAATTGCATGCTATTAAAGTGTTATCCTGATTTCTTGTCACTCTTTGTAAACCCACCTAGGTTAGTGAGCCTAGAAGGTCATAACCAGGTTTTCCAAATTGATTCTAGCTTAGGGTTGCTAGTCTTCGAGAGATGCTCCTACCTAGGTTAATGAGCCTAGAAGGGCACAACCAGGCTTCATTTCTTCTTTTCAGCCCTTAGAGCACCTCCTCTCTTTAACCTTTTCACCAAATCCCCTTGCGAATCAAGTCTAGGATAGCTAGCTATTTGTTGCGCTTCTTAGGTTAAAGTCACTCTTGGGGCAAAAATACTATCTCTTTTGTCTTTATGGTAAACTTTTATTCAAACTTCACCATAAAGAGAGGTAGCCATAGACACCCAATTTTTGTCTTCTTTTATTTTTTCAATAAGGTAAAGGGTCCTAAATTAGGAAAAATGCAAAAAAATTAGAAAAATAAGAAAAAAAACCCAAAAAACAAGTAATTTAGAAAAAATCACAAAAATATAAAATTTCAAAAATACAAAAAATAAAAGATTTAGAAAATAATAAATCTTTTAGATAGTTTAATAGAATATAATTTCTAATTTAGATAAAATAAGAAATAGTCATTGAGTCTAGGCTTAGATTTGAATCTGGCTTAGATTGACCTAGTCTATATATGTAATTTTGCATATATGAATAAGAAAAAACCAACAACCCAACTAGATAAGTACTCGAACTTGATATTGCATATGACTTAGAGATCTTAGGTTCAATCCATGGAAGGTGTAAAATGCATCTTTTATTTTCTTTTCTCGCTTCATCACCATATCATCGCCATGTTACGAGCCATGTCATTGTACATCATTTACCCACTCACTTGTAAGTGTGGTAGGCATACTGATACGAGGCAAGCGCACCTATCAATTTTAATATAGCGGATGTAAGTCCGAGTCGATCCCTCAGAGATTTTTGAGTACTAATATTTACTTTAGCTTTATTATCTAACCAGAAAATTGTGATAAGTTGAATGAATTAAAAATACTGAAATTAACAAACTAAACTAATTATGAGAATTAATTAAACAAATTAGAAAGCAATAAACTATTAACGACTTCAAGTATGCAATGATGTATTTAGGAATTATTTGCCCTAGTGTTTAACATGTAACCTTTTTAAAATATATTCAATTTAGTTTCTATAATTCTTGATCGGAGGGATTCACAATTAAAGCTAATATCTTTCTCAAGCATATTAACCCTAATCCTAAATTATTTACTAGAATCTCTTCACTCAGTAATATAATTTAGAATTGCATTAATGTATAATGAATTCCCACACAAACAATCAACTTTCCGGAAGAAACATGTATCTTATCTCTAAGTATACATATAATTCTCTTCAATTATGCTAAGATCTAATTACACATGCAATTTCTCAATCAACATGCATAATATCATATATTGATACTCTAGAATTATCAATCCATAACTAAACGACATAATTGAATCAAGAAAAGGTAGAAACTTTCTTGAAATTATAATTCAATCCAAGGGTTACATGAAACCCTAGGTTCCATAATCCTAAATACTTGAATTCTAAACTATCATAATGAATCTAAAAACGAGTTTCATCAATAATATAAAATAAAACATGAAAACCCCTCTTGATTTGATGAACAATCTCTCTAATCTTGAAGTTGATGTTGTTCTTGCTTCTTGATTGATGTTCTCCTCAAGTCTCCTCTCGTCTCTTGTGTCTCTCTGTTTCTGTAATGTCTCTCCCTCTTTTAAACCCTAAGATCCCCTTATATATGTGTATTACACGGATTTTATTTTCGTCACCAGACACGACCGTGTCCCCAGGTCGTGTAACTTTCTGCACTAAGGCAAAATTTCTGCACAACTTCAAAATTTCATAACTTCTTCGTTTGAACTCGGAATTAAGTGAAACTTGATTCGTTTTCGAGCCTAGAACGCGTTTAAACCCTGAAATCAACATTTTACTCAATTAAGTATCATTTTCTTTAAGGAAAACCAAAAATGTGAGGGAAATGCTATAAAATCACCATATGAAATATGTTTAAAATCAGAGTTATCACATACTCATGCGCGCGTTGGATACGCTTCAACATAATCTTACACGTGCAGCTTTGTATTTGGCATCACATATTGTTTAGGTTCGCTCAGCCTAAACATTGAAGAAAATCACATAGTATTTAATATTTTCCATCCTTAACTCGACCATGATACCTATAAATAGGAGTTTACTCTTTATTTTCAGCACGCAACAAAGTTTCGAAACACTTTAAAAATAAACAAAAATCGAAGCTTCCTCTCTTTCTCTCCAAGATATCATCCCCTATGGTGTTTTTTCGATGAAAACCACCATTACCATTAGATTCTTTATACCCATGAACCCCAGATTCGACACTTCAAATATGATTTTTCTAGTTAATCCAAGCCGATCGGAGCAGATTAAAGCTAACCTAAGTCGATCGAGTCGAACTAAGCTAACCTAAGCCACCTTGAGTCAACTCAAATTGACGTAAGTCGATCCGAGCCGCCTTGAGCCAATCGAGCTAAGCCAACCCAATCCAAGCCGATCTGAGCCGACCCAAAGTTGACCCAGTCTGCTACCTCTTTTTTAAAAAAAATTAAATTTTATTTATTTATTTACTTATTTATTTGTAAATGTAATAATAAATCAGAAAAAAAGAAAAAAGAAAAAAGAGGAAAAAGAAAAAAAAGAGAAGAAAAAAAGAAAGTCCATTTTTATTTTATTTTTTTTAGAAATAAAATAAGTAAGTAATAGATGAATAAATAAACCACTTAGAAAAAAAAATTAGTTTTTTTTAATAAATAAAATAAATGAACCTTTTTCAAAATTAGGATCCTATTTAGAATTTCCAAAAATAAACATTGATTAGAATCCTTTAGAATAATTTCCTTAAATAAATTGAATCGGGTAATAGGTAGAACAACAAGGCCTCATACCTTATTGTGCTGGGGTTGCTTGACTACCTATATGCCCACTAATACACTCTTGCTACTAAGTGCCCTCTCTGCTTACATAGGTGGCAAAAGATGAAACGGATGGATTTCTCAGTGCACATCCTGCTAGTATGGTTAAGTTTCCCTTAGGAAAAGCATGCACTAGCTAGCCATTTACATTCTCTTAACACATGAGGCCTATAACACTTAGTACATCTAATTGTCCGAACTATTAGGGGGGAGAGCTAATGGCACCAATTGAATCTAAGCTAGTGGAGCTACACCAACCACTAGTCTGGCCTGCAATACTTGAGGCCTCTTGCCCTTATCCTGAATCTCGAGCCTTGAGGTTAACCTTTTACCTAAAACAACCCCTCCATGAATTTGGCTTTGTCTACCACTGCAACATATGTGGGCAATTAAAAGGCACCCACCCTTTTTTAAGTTTAGGCTCCAAGTCTCAAGTAAATCAATGGGCCCTTGATTCATCATCCACCTTGACAGCTACTGGCAAGAACTTGATTAGGTAGTTTAGTTTTGCCTCGTACTCCCCTACTGACCTATTACCTTACTAGCAATTGTAATAAGTTGCCTTCATTTGGCCTATGACATTGCTAAGAAAGTAATCATGGTGAAATAGTTCCTTAAACCTCTACTAATTCATTGGCCCTCTTTCTAGTCTATAAGTCAAAGTTCACCAACTTTTCAATCCTTAGGTACCCTAAAAGTCACAAGAGTCTTTTCTATATACTATATCCAATGATCCGTTGCTATTAAGTTAACCTTCTATAAATCAAAAGTCGTTACCAATCTAGCAAATTTGTCTAAACCTCTCAGCTCCTCCTACCTTTATCTAGTAGCCTGCTATTGTTGTTGTTGTACCATCACACCAGCTAAGGTGTTCATTGTCCATATTAATTGTACCATATCATTACATGCCTGCTCTTGACGTCCCTGTTGCACTTGATCACCCTGCTGTACATGAATACCCTATAGCACCTGGCCACCCACTTGCATTTGCTACATAAGGTGTTCCTCCCTATGGGCATTTTACCTTACATTTAAACCCTAACCATAGGCTCACCTAAGAGGCATCCTATAATAAGGAATATATATATAACATGGAGGAACAAAAAGGGATAAATAATGAGTTAACAATAGTAAGACAAAAGAAAAAGAATACATAGATTAAGAAGGGAAATTTAAATAAAGTGATCTAATAAAGAGTAACACAAATATAATTAAATACTATAAAATATTAACTATTTTTGTATTGAACCCCTTAGTTCTACCATTCTCTCTTTGACCTCATCGTCCTAAGGATTCATTGCATATACTTTCTAGTTTTGATCAAAACCTAATTGTAATGCCCCAAAACCGGAGGTGTTACAACCCGCCTCATGCCATTATCCTATAATGACACAATAAGTTGTCTAAAACTTATATACATGTCTAAATCCACATCAATTCAAAATATCTACCAAATTCTCATATCATAAATCCATAAATAATAATCTGAATAAAGTTGTCATTTTACTTCACAAATGCTAAAGAACATAATAACTCTAACATCAATAATAAAACTGGAGTCTAATACCCTTTCAAAGAATAAATCTTGATTGCTAACTATAGATTCATCTCCTAACATAAAATTGAAAGCAAATAATTAACTAGCTACATAGATGTCTCTACTAATCATCATAATAGTAAAGGTAGTTGATGCTTTGCTTATCCTGATCAAAGTCTACACATGGCTCTTCATAAACATAAGAATCTTCAGCACCTGCAACTGAAAAAAAAAAAAAATGTATCTCTAAGGGGTGAGTTAATGCCTTGTATACAACAATCACATACGCATGTCAAACCATTCATATTCACAAATGAAATGCAAATAGATAAAACAAGCAGTTATTTATTATCTTTTTATTAAAGTCCAAAAAACAACACAATCTTAGCATCCTAAGACTTAGGATAACTCATAACCTCAGCACGCACTATATATATATATATATATATATATTATATAATATACATGTAATTCTCTCCAATTATGCCTAAATCTAATTACACATGCAATATCTCAATCATCATGCATAATATCATAGATTGATACTCTAGAATTATCAATCAACAATTAAACAACATAATTGAATTAAGAAAAGATAGAAACTTTATTGAAAATTATAAGTCAAACCAAGAGTCACATGAAACCCTAAGTTCCATAATCCTAAATACACGAATTCTAAGCTGTCATAATGAATCTAAAAACAAGTTCCATAAAAAACATAAAATAAAACATGAAAAACCCCTTTAATTGATGAAAAATCTCTCCAATCTTGAAGTTGGTGTTGCTCTCGCCTTTTTCTTCTCTTTCTCCTCAAGTCTCTTCTCTTCTCTAGTGTCTCCTCTGTCTTCTCTAATGTCTCTCTTGTCTTTAAACCCTCATATGTCCTTTTATATATGTATTATAAGGATTCTGTTTTCGTCACCAGACACGGCCTGGGACATGGCCGTATCCCCAAGTCGTGTAACTTTCTGACCTTAGCAAATTTTTCTGGATGAACATAACCCGAGGACATGGTTATGTCCTAGACTATGTAACTTCAAAACTTCATAACTCCTTCATTTGAACTCCTAATTGAGTAAAACTTGATTCCTTTTCTTCGTTTTCAATCCTAGAATGCGTTCAAACCTTGAAATCAAAATTTTACTCAATTAAGTATCAATTTCTTTAATAAAAAACAAAAATGTAAGGGAAATACTATAAAATCACCATGTGAAATATATTTAAAATCAGAGTTATCAAATTTCCCCACACTTGAGCAATTGCTTGTCCTCAAGCAAATAAATCAAAACCAAACTTTTGGGATAAGAAACGCTAAACAAAATTTATCACTATTTTAGAAAACCGGTGAACGAATACACTTGACTCGTAGAAAAGTTAGAAAATCATTCTCAACTAACTTGCAATAATAAAGTCAACCAATTTCATCTGACCATATTCGAATGCTCCAACAATACTTAATATTAGAGTTCATTAGTTAATTTATGAAAATCAAAGTTTACCCGAGTCATTTAACCAAGGATTCTTAAACTAAAAATTGGATTTAACATTTCACCAACCGAGAAAGAGTCATAAAAATTTTGTCCATTTGACTAAAGTGTATACAATTCTCTCTTCCATCTCATCAAGCACCATAATCTAAAACAAACACATTTTACATCCACTCATCCTCTGATCATTCCCCTAGTTCATGCTTTTATTGAGAGGTCTTTTAAATGTACCTTATTTAATGCATAATTGTGTTGGTAGAGGGAAAGAATCTCGCTCTTCTGACTGATTAAGACCGATCCATACCAACTTATTCCTTATATTGATAGCGGGAAAGAACCTTGCTCTTCTGACGGACCAAGGCCGATCCATATAAATTTTTTTCATTAAAATTGGCATTGGGACTCAATCTCGCTCTTCTGATGAACCAAGATGAATCCTTACCAATTTTTCTATTCATACACTTGTTATTACTTTTGACCTCCAATCATTGTGATTTTTCAAGGGTTTCTCAAAAGAAGAATTTCATTTGTTTGTTTGCTAAAAATTATAGGACTTTTAAAAATTTCTAAGAGAAAGGTATACATAAAAGTAAATTTAAAAATAACCATGACTAACTCTCAACTAGTGATGTTACTCCAATCTCAAGTCTTAAAGTCCTAAGCTAAATAACTCATAACTTTGCCCTCCACAAATTTGACTAATCAATTCTAGTAAAGTATAATAAGATCAATAATGATTAAGATGACATAGTTGATTTGGCTCAATACTTGTCAATCACCTATTACAAGTTATCTTAAAAATTAATTGGGTCAAATGTGAATAATTGGTATCCTAAATAGTAACAAATTTATATATATATCCCTTCCCTACACTTAATAACGTACAGTGTCCTCAATGTACGACTAAGAAAGCATAGCAACAAGAAATGAAACAAGAAAAAGCAGCATAGGGAAAAAGGAAACATATGAACTGAAAAGAAACTAATACTTCCCTGCCAGTCGAAAATTAGGGGAAGAAGTTCAAAACGAAGAAGCATCATCATTATATATCTGAGTTTACAAGCCTTGGCCAACAAAAGACAACACAAAAAATTATGAACTAAGAAGAGAGATCGGAATCCGTCTCTTCATCCTCCTCATCAAATGGTGCCTCAGCCATCGTAGCATCATCGTCGTCGTCACTGCCCTCAACATCCTCTTCACTACCTCCAGCCACTTCGTCCTCACCACCCTCATCATCCTCTTCCTCACTCTCACTATCCTCATCACGGGTATCCGACTCTTTTATTTTGAGAAATTTTTCCATTTTCTCCTGGCAGATATGAATTTTATCCACACTTTCTCTTATATAACGAACCTCAAACAACAACATATCAAATTTGTCTTCAAAACTGGCTGAAGATGTCTAGCCTCGAGATATGCTGCTGCGAAAGTGTCAACCTTGACGTCTTGTTGGTAATAAGTTCATGAGTCGAAATGAATTGAGGCGCATAGGAGTGACTTGATTGACTAAAGTAAGTAAGGGCCAAATAACAACCTTAGTCCGCATGGCTTGCACGAGTAAGGTGATGTAGGGGCCACAACAAATATGCCCTTTCTTCCGTATAATGGTGGCTTGGTGGCTGAAAAGTTCAGCGATTTCGATGGCGAGATTGATGGGATGTTTATGAATGACACCGTACAGATAGAGGCAATCCTTGTTGGAAACCACCCCGATGCTGAGGCCTCTACCAGTCAATGTATGCGAAAAGAGCCAATGAAGAACCCGATATTCAAGCTTAATTAATTGAGAGGCCTTACTCCTTGCTGGATCATACGCATCACCAACAGTAATCTCATTCCAAAACGACCCTACTGTTACTCCACGGGGAAAACGACACGAGAGACGTTGGAATTCTTCTGTCCGTGTATATCTATCTTCATAGAGACCAAGATATCTGCCCAATTGAGCTATAGTCATATGGAATGGGTGGCCACTCAAGGTGAAGTGTAGTTTGCGTTTGGGGCCCATGCCAGTAGCACTCTCTTTATCAAGCTTGTAAGTGCATAAAAACTCCAAGGTCAGCTCTTTATAAATTGGAGCTTCAAGAGATAAAAAGCGCTCCCAAATGGTACCATCTAAGAGCTCCTTCATTTCTGTGGTGAGCTCTAATTAAGCGAGAACATCCCAATCCCGCCGAAGGGTCTAGCTGAAAGGCTTATTCTGAAGTAAATTATATTGTTGCACCCGGTAGTCTTCCTTAAATTGAAGCATTGGGTGCTCCATCGGGGGGGGAGTAGCTAATGGTTCAACTATTGCTCCTGATTGTAATGAAGAGGATGCTGCAAATTTGGATTTCCGACGAACAATAAGCTTAGCGCGATTCGCCATTGAATACCTGAAAAGAATCAACAAACCAAATAAAAAACGCACATGCTTGTCGCACGTAGTTCAAGAAGGCAGAGGGAAATAAGATTAATAGTGAAGAATATTAACAGAATTCTCATTGAGGCATTTAAACAAACATGTAGGGTGCAGCTGGAAAACTAGTTGGTGGAAAAGAAATAACTTGCAAATGCATCCAGCTAATTCTACAATAGACCTACTACACTATAATTAGCTTGAAACACAGGCGTCCCAACATATAAAAGACGCTAAATGACCCAAAATTGATTTCTCATATTGCTAATCCTAACTAGCATAAGTAAATAAGGATTAGCAAATTAGCAAACAAAATTTTGAATTGAGAGAGCATAATGAATATCTAACTAGATGAGACATCATAAAGGCATATAAAATCAAGAAACACAAGGCAATGGTGCATGGCGTTTATGAAAGAACAGAATAAATTTGCAGACCAAATGCAAGAACCAATGCACACAAGACCAAAATTTCTAGTAGCTAAACTGCCTAAACCATAAGGAAGATAGAGCAAAATCAATAAGGAGACTTACTTGGATCAAGATTCGTAATGTCAAGAATTGTGAGGAGAAAAGGAAGTGAAGAGAGAATATGAGAGAGAGATATGTTGGATTGTGAGTGTGTGAGAGAGTGTGTGTATTTTAAATAAACTAGGCGTATGCAAAATCGTGTAGGGCTGAGCAAACACAGGCTGGGACACGACCGTGTCCCACGCCCGTGTAACAATCTGTGTAGACAGTAGCTTACCTGGACGGACATGGGCTTGGACACGACCGTATCCCACACCCGTGTGGATAGTGTCTTACCTGGGCGGACACGGGCTGGGACACGACCGTATCCCATGCCCGTGTAACTTTCTATTGCCGTGCATTAAAACTGGACGGATACAGGCTGGGACACGGCCGTGTCCCACGCTTGTGTAACTCTCTGTAGGCAGTCGGTAATACTGGGCGCACACGGGCTGGGACACGACCGTATCCCTCGCCCGTGTAACTTTCTGTACCCACAGAGTAAAATCTGGGCGGACACGGGCTAGGATACGACCGTGTCCCATGCCCGTGTAACATTCTATGGGTGGGGCAGATTAAAGGGCCTGGATAAACACGGGCTGGGACACGACCGTGTCCCTTGCCCATGTAACCTTCTGTTTTTTTTTTCATGAATTTAATTTAAAAATAAAGGAAACTTAAAGAAATGAAAGTAATTAAACTAGAAAAATAAGAAAAAGAAAACTAAAGAAAAGAATCAACAATGAAACTAAAAGGGAAAAACCTATGACGAAAATTGAAAAAAAATAAAAGAAGCAAAGCAAAGTTAGATAAAAGGAAAATAAAATGAAATAAACTTAAAGAACTAAAGTATAAGCAAAGTTAGACATGGGTTGCCTCCTAAGAAGCATTATAGTTAACGTCGATAGCTCAACGAGATGCGTCTTCTCATGATAGTTCTGTCGGATGGAGATAAAACTCCTCTCGTCCAACATGCTCCAAGTTTCCACTCAAGTATAACTTCAAGCGTTGCCCATTTACCTTAAATGTGCCCTTCTCCGGGTGTGTAACTTCAACAGTCCCATACGGTAAAACTCGTGTAATTGTAAATAGTCCTGACCACCCAGATTTCAACTTACCTGAGAATAAACGCAGGCGAGAATTATACAAAAGAACATGATCACCTTCTTTAAATTGTCGACCTTGTTTGATTCGCTGATCGTAGTACTTTTTGGCCCTTTCTTTGTATAGTTTGGAGTTCTCATATGCATTCGCTCGCCATTCTTCTAGCTCATTCAGTTGAAGTTTCCTGTAAGAACCTGCACGCTCAAAATCAACATTAGCACTCTTAATTGCCCAATAAGCCTTATGTTCAATCTCTACCGGTAAATGACAAGCCTTGCCATATACAAGTCGGTAGGGTGTGGTCCCTAGTGGTGTTTTGTAAGCGGTTCTATATGCCCATAGAGCATCATCTAACTTTTCTGACCAATCTTTCCTATGATACTCTACAGTTTTTTCAAGAATTCGCTTAAGATTGCAATTAGCAACTTCCACTTAGCCACTACTTTGGGGGTGGTACGGGGTGGCTATCCTATGTGTAATGCCATAACATTTCAATACTTGGTCGAGTTAAGCATTACAAAAGTGTGTTCCCCTATCACTTATAATTGTCCTAGGGGTGCCAAATCAAGAAAATAGGCCTTTCAAGAATTTCTTTACTACCCTAGCATCATAAGTAGGTAGGCCTTTAGCTTCCACCCACTTAGAGACATAGTCAATAGCTACTAGGATATATTTATTTCCATTAGAGTTCGGGAAAGGACCCATGAAATCGATCCCCCACACATCAAATACCTTAACCTCGATGATGGGATTTTGTGGCATTTCATCCCTACGGGATATATTCCCCACTCATTGGCAACGATCACAACTCTCGACATATCTCTGGGCATCTTTGAATAAGGTAGGCCAATAAAATCCTACCTCTAGGACCTTATGAGCTATCCTATTGGCACTATGATGCCCACCCGTAGGCCCCGAATGACAGTGGCTCAAAATTTTCCATCCTTCGAGGTGTGGTACACACCTTCAAATGACATGATCTGCACATACTTTAAACAGGTAAGGATCATCCTAAAAATAATGTCTAACATTAGAAAAAAATTTCTTCTTTTGTTGGTGTGGAAGTCCCTTCGATATAATCCTAACAGCTAAAAAATTAGCGATATCCGCAAACCAAGGAATTTCCATATCTATTACCTGGGCGATGGCATAGAGTCGCTCCTTAGGGAATTCATCCTTGATCTCATTCTCGTCGAGCATTTCCAAGTTTGGATTCTCCAATCGAGATAGGTGATCTGCTGCTAAATTCTCAGCGCCTTTTTTATCTTTGATCTCCACATCAAACTCTTATAGCAACAAGATCCACCTAATCAGTCTTGGTTTTGCATCCGGTTTTGCTAACAAGTACCTAAGGGCAGAATGATCAGTATAAACAATCACTTTAGACAGAAGCAAATAAGAGCAAAACTTATCAAAGGCAAAAACAACTGCTAGTAACTCTTTTTCTATTGTAGTGTAGTTCTCCTGAGCATTCGTAAGAGTTTTGCTAGCATAGTGAATTGGTTGAAAGTGCTTATCTCGCCTTTGCCCCAGCACTGCCCCAAATGCGTAATCACTTACATCATTCATAAGCTCAAAGGGGAGTACCCAATCAGGTACTACCATGATTAGAGCATTGGTAAGTTTCTCTTTAAGAATATTAAAAGCTTTCAAACATTCCTGAGAGAAAACATAAGGCACATCCTTCTCTAATAACTTAGTTAAAGGGTAGGTAATTTTCGAGAAATCCTTGATAAATCGCCTATAAAAACCTACGTGTCCTAAAAAGCTTCTTATGGCCTTAACTGAAGTTAGAGATGAGAGTCTTGCAATCGCGTTCACTTTAGCAGTATCTACCTCAATTCCTCGATAAGAGATCTTATGGCCCAGCACAATAACCTCTTGTACCATGAAGTGGCACTTCTCCCAATTGAGGACAAGATTGGTCACTTCACACCTGGTAAGTATTCTGTCCAAATTATTCAAACAAAGGTCAAATGAGTTGCCAAAAACTGAAAAATCATCCATAAATACCTCCATTATGTCCTCAATCAAATCATCAAAAATAGCTAACATGCATCACTGGAATGTAGCAGGTGCATTGCAAAGACCAAAAGGCATTCTGCGGTAAGCAAAGGTGCCATAAGGACAAGTGAAAGTGGTCTTCTCTTGATCTTTCAATGCAATAGGTATCTAAAAATAACCAGATAAGCCATCCAGAAAACAATAAAACATATGTCCAGCTAGTCGTTCTATCATTTGATCAATAAAAGGTAAAGGGAAATGGTCCTTACATGTAACATCGTTTAACATTCTATAATCGATACATACACGCCAACTAGTTACCGTTCTCATTGGGATCAATTCATTCTTTTCATTAGGGACTACTGTCATCCTACTTTTTTTTTGAACTACTTGCACTGGACTCACCTATGAACTATCGGAGATAAGATATATCATACTTGCATCAAGGAGTTTAATAACTTCCTTTCTAACTACCTCTTTCATGTTTGGATTCAAGCGTCTCTAGGGCTACACAACCGGCTTGTGGTTTTCTTCCATTAAAATCTTATGAGTACAAAAGGAGGGATTGATACCTCGAATATCGGATATTTTCCAAGCAATGGCCCTCTTATGCTCCTTGTGTACTTTCAACAACCTTTCTCTCTGTTATTTTTCCAAATTGGATGCTATAATTACCGGTAATTTGGAGTCCTTCTCTAAGAAGGCATATTCCAAGTAGTCAGGTAATTGCTTTAGCTCCAATACTGGTGGCTCCTCAATCGAAGGTTTTAACTGTGCTTCCTTCCTTTTTTCAAACTCTTCAAACCCTTTCTCAATAGAGATAGGTTTATTTGCCTCTAGTTGGGCTACCACCTCGGATTTGATAGGATCTTTCGAAGCTTCCTCCATGCCTAATTGCAAGCAACTCTCCAACAGATCCTTAAGAAGAACTTCCTACATATAACTTGAAACAAAAGTGTCAGTAACATCCAGAAGGTAGCAAGTATCATCCTGATCGACAGACTTTTTCATAGCCTCCAAAATTTTAAACATGATCTCTTCATCTCCTACTCGAAGAATGAGCTTGCCATCACTAACATCAATAATAGCCCTAGCGGTAGCTAAGAATGGTCTACCTAGGATAAGGGGCAACTCAAAATCTTCATCCATATCCAATATCACAAAATCAACTAGAAAAATAAATTTACCCACTTGGACTAATACATCCTCAAATATACCTCTAGGATACGTCACAGATCTATCAGCTAATTACAAGCTCATGCGTGTGGGCTTAGGTTCCCCTAATCCTAGTTTCTTGAAAAATTTATAAGGCATTAAATTGATGCTAGCACCCAAATCAGCTAAAGCTTTGTCAATTAACAGATTACCAATATGATAAGGAATTGTAAAACTTCCTAGGTTTTTTAGCTTCTTGGGCAACTTATTTTGCATGATCGCTGAACACTTTTCATCCAAGATGACTGTAGAAAGCTCCTCAAGCTTCCTCTTATTGGATAACAAATCTTTCAAGAACTTAGCGTACTTCGGCATCTGTGACAGGGCATCAACAAGAGGTAAGTTAATATGCAGTTGTTTAAAGAGGTCAAGGAACTTACTAAATTGTTGGTCATAGCGATATTTCTTGAGTCTTTGGGGATATAGGATAGGTGGTTGATATTCCTTCACCTTTGATGATTCTACGTCTTCCATTGCTTTCGTCCCCTCCTTGCTCTTGCTAATCTCCTCGCTAACCTTCCTCTTAGCATGCAACTCCTTCCCATTTCAAAGTGTCACTGCCTTAACATGTTCCTTTGGATTGGGTCTGTATTTCCCGGTAGCATTCCCTACGGTCTTTCAGAGATTAGCTTCGCAAGTTAACCAATTTGGTTCTCAAGATTGCGATTTGAAGCCTCTTGATTCCTTAGCGATGATTTAATGTTGGATAAGCGAGCCTCATTGCCTTGAATATATTTTGTGAGAAGTTTTTCCACACTGGACTTCTTTTCTTGAAGGAGAGGAGGTAGGAATGGTCTCTGAAATCCAGGTGGGCCAAATTTTGTCTTCTACTGGCCTTGGTTTTTATTTCCCCATGAGAAATTGGGGTGATTCCTCCATCCTGGATTATAAGTGTTGCTGTAGGGGTTATTTTGTTGCTTAGGTGGATTTCCTAGATAATCTACCTGTTCCAATTGTTCTTATGCTCCATACCCCTGCATACCAAAGTCACTTACATCCGATTGCACTTGTTGAGGGCCAACAGAAAGTGCATCAATCTTCTTACTCAAAAGGTCCACCTTGGCTGCCAGAGCAGTGGTCAAGTCCACCTCATAGATTCCCATGGCCTTTTGCTTGGCTCTAGTGGTTTCCCACTGATAATTGTTCATCGCTATTCCTTCAATCAGGTTTTGTGCTTGCTTAGGTGTCTTTATGTTCAAAGTACCTCTTGTGGATGCATCAATCATCTATCTCGTAGATAAATTGAGACCATTATAGAAGGTCTGAATCTGCATCCATAATAGGAGGCCATGATGTGGGCACCTCTTAAGCAAGTCCTTAAACTGCTCCCAAGTGTCATATAGCGTCTCCGCTTCCAATTGAGCAAAACAAGAAATATCATTTCGAAGTTTAGTGGTCTTTGCAGGTAGGAAATACTTCTCCACAAATTTCTCTACCAATTTATTCCAACTTGTGATTGAATTTCTTGGTAGGGAGTTCAACCACTGTTTTGCTTTACCCCTCAAGGAGAAAGGAAATAGCCACAGTCGGATGGCATCATCTGTAGCTCCGTTGATTTTAAATGTATCACAAATCTCTAGAAAGCTAGAGATGTGGGCATTAGGATCTTCATCTTAGAGACCGTCAAACTGAACATATTGTTGCACCATTTGTATGATGTTAGGTGCAATTTGGAAGTTATTAGCCGCGACGGTTGGCCTTGCAATACTAAAGTCAGCTCTAATAAGTGTAAGCCTTAAATAGTTGAACATGGTCCGATTTGCTTCATTCCCATTGTTAGCCATGTGTGGTGGGTTTTCTTGCTCGATGAATTGAGTGTTGGCCTCTTCACCTTCTTCCTTGATTTCAACGATTGACTCGTCATCTATGGTCGCCACAATTTATCTAGGTTGCGATCTCAAATTTTGAAGGGTAGTTCTCTCAATTTCCGGATCAAGTTCTACCAAATCTTCTGGGTTGCTTTGGGTCATGCACTACAAGGGCAAAAAATATAAAATCAATCGCAGCTCTAGTTAATAAAAATAAACAATGAAAACAAAAGAAAAACAAAATGGTCAAAGTAATAAAGCAACTGGTGTTTTTAATATCAAAAATCTCCGGCAATGGCGCTAAAAACTTGATATCAGGTAAGTGCACCTATCAATTTTAATATAGCGGATGTGAGTTCGAGTCGATCCCTCAGAGATTTCGAGTACTAATATTAACCTTAGCTCTATTATCTAATCGGAAAATTATGATGGTTTGAATGAATTAAAAATATTGAAATTAACAAACTAAACTAATTATGAGACTTGATTAAGCAATTTAGAAAGCAATAAAATTAAGAACGACTTCAAGTATGCAATAACGTATTTAGAAATTATTTCCCCTAATGTTTAACATGTGATCGCTTAAATTATATTCAATTCAGTTTCTATTATTCTTGACCGGAGGGATTCACAATTAAAGTTAATACCTTTTTCAAGCATATTAACCTTAATCCTAAATTATTTATCGGAATCTCTTCACTTAGTAATATAACTTAGAATTGCATTAATGTATAATGAATTCCTACACAATTAATTAACTTTCCGAAAGAAACATATATCTTATCTCTAAGTATATATATAATTCTCTCCAATTATGCCTAGATCTAATTATACATGCAATTTCTCAATCATCATGCATAATATCATAGATTGATACTCTAGAATTATTAATCAACAATTAAACAACATAATTGAATCAAGAAAAGATAGAAACTTTATTGAAAATTATAAATCAAATCAAGAGTCACATGAAACCCTAGGTTCCATAATCTTAAATACACGAATTCTAAGCTGTCATAATGAATCTAAAAACGAGTTCCATCAAAAACATAAAATAAAACATGAAAAACCCCTTTAATTGATGAAAAATCTCTCTAATCTTGAAGTTGGTGTTGCTCTCGCCTTTTTCTTCTCCTTCTCCTCAAGTCTCTTCTCTTCTCTAGTGTCTCCTCCGTCTTCTCTAATGTCTCTCTTGTCTTTAAACCCTCATATGTCCTTTTATATATGTACTATAAGGATTTTGTTTTCGTCACCAGACATGGCCTAAGACATGGCCGTGTCCCCAGGTCGTATAACTTTTTTACCTTAGCAAATTTTTTTGGATGGACACAACCTGGGGACATGGTCATGTCCCAGATTGTGTAACTTCAAAACCTCATAACTCCATTTGAACTCTAAATTGAGTAAAACTTGATTCCTTTTCTTCGTTTTCGATCCTAGAACACGTTCAAACCTTGAAATCAAAATTTTACTCAATTAAGTATCAATTTCTTTAAAAAAAAAAACAAAAATGTAAGAGAAATACTATAAAATCACCATGTGAAATATGTTTAAAATCAGAGTTATCAAGTCCTCTTGCATTAGTGCTGGTGTAGGGGCGTGGTCGAGGGGCAACTTGGGATTAAATCCATAGATCACCTCAAAGGGAGTTTGCTTGGTGGTGTCATGTACAGTTCGGTTATAGGCGAATTCGACCACTAGCAGGTAAACGTCCTAATCAACCATGTTCTTACCTATTGCAACTCGGAGTAGTAACCCCAAAATATGATTAACCACTTCTATTTGACCGTCGGTTTGGGGGTGACATGAGATACTGAAGAGCAATTTGGTTCCTAGTTGACACCACAGGGTTCTCTAGAAATGGCTTAAAAACTTTGGGTCTCTGTTAAAGACTACACTTATCGGTATGTCGTGTATCTATATAACCTCTTGTAAGAAAAGAGAAGCAATAGTCGAAGCGTCATTAATTTTGGTGTAGGGCATGAAGTGTGCCATCTTACTAAATTGATCCACGACAACCATTACAAAATCTTTTCCTCGGGCAATTCTCGGCAATCCGAGAACAAAGTCCATACTTACTTTAGTCCATGTTCTCGTCGAAATAAGTAAGAGCATTACTTTCCCTTGTTCAGCTCGGCACTTGGCCTTTTTACACACAACATAATCTTTGATCACTCGGTGCACATCCCTTCGCATTTTCGGCCTAAGAATCGGCCATTTAATATTTCACAAGTTCTCCGTTCTCCAAAGTGTCCAGAGAGTCTACTACTGTGGGCTTCTTTGATTAATAATTCCCGTAGGGGACAAGTCGGCACACACAGTTTCCCCCCTTAGAACAGATAGCCATCCTTTACATAATACTCATCCACTGTCCTCCCATCTACACATCACAAAATTATTGGTCCAAAGTGTAGATCCTCAGAATACTGTTCTTTGATATTTGTAAAACCAAATAGTCTGGTCTGCAGTTTTGACAAGAGTACATGCCTCATCGAAAGACTATTTGCAACTACGTTGCTCTTTCCTTGCTTGTATGTGATCACAAAATTGAATCCATTAAAGAATTCAACCCATCTCGCTTACCGCTTGGATAGTTTGGTCTGACTTCAAAGATACTGCAGTGACTCATGATCAGTATATATGATAAATTCTTTCAGCAATAGATAGTGCTGCTACACTTGCAATGCTCAAATTAATGCCAAGAGTTCTTTATCATATACGGAATAATTTAATTAGGGTCTTCAAAGCTTCTCACTGTAGAAGGTAATTGATTATCCTTCTTGCATCAAGACAGCGCCTATTCCAATGCCTGACATATTGCACTCTAGCTCAAAAATTTTGTTGAAGTCAGGGAGCACTAACACCGAAGTGGAGATCAACTTCTTCTTTACATTGGCGAAACTCCTCTCCTCCCTTTCTCCCCATCAAAAGTCGATGTTTTTCTTCATTAATTCAGTAAGTGGCGCAGTGAGGGTACTGAAGTTCCAGATGAACCTTCAGTAAAACAAAGCCAGTTTATGGAAATATCTCACGTTGGCACAAGTAGCAGGGGTTGGCTATTCAACAATTACTCAAATCTTCTCATCATCTACTCATAAGCCTTCTCCACTGACTACATAGCCCAAGAATACCACTTCATGCTGGCAAAAACAACATTTCTTTAGGTTACCAAATAACCTCTTGATACAGAGAATATCTAAGACTACTCTGATATGTTCATAGTGACTCGATATGTCAGTACTATAGACCAAGATGTTGTTAAAGTACACTACAACACAATTACCGATGAGATATCTCAGCATATGATTCATAAGCCTCATGAAGGTGTTCGGGGCATTTAACAAGCCGAAGGGCATGACCATCTACTTGTAAAGTACATGTCGAGTTTTGAACGCAGTCTTCCATTCGACTCCTGGCCTCATATGGATTTGATGGTAGCCGGACTTGAGATCAATCTTGCTAAAAATTTTGGCTCCACTCAATTCATCCAGCATATCTTTTAGCCTCGAGATTGGATACCTGTATTTAATCGTGATTTTGTTCACGACTCAACTGTTAATACACATCCATTAGGTTTCATCCTTCTTCGACACTAGAAGTGCAGGTACAGCACAAGGGTTAAGACTCTCTCTCACATACCCTCTTTCCCACAACTCATTGACTTGACATTGAAGCTTAGAAGCCTGCTCGGGATTCATGCGATAAGCTAACTTGTTCAACAGTGTTATACCAGGTATTAAGTCAATGTAGTGTTCTATGCCTCAGGTTGGGGGCAACCATTCAGGTAACTGTTCTAGGAACAGGTCAGTATATTCATCTAATAGTTCCTTCACCTCTTAGGGTATTTCATCCCACCCCTTCATTTCCAGTAGTCACTTGACTAAAAGGAGAGTCGATTCATCGGTATTAATGGCCTCCTAGAGCTCGACTGTACTCATCACTAGAGCCTTCTTTGAAATGCGAGCAAGTTTCATTTGTAACTTATGAACCTCTCTTAGCGATGTCGAACCTAATTTTTCGGTTTTTTATTTATTTAAAGAAACTAGATGTGCGCTTGCCCCAGTTTCAGAAATAATTTTTTTCTTAGATAAATTATTCTTCAAAATTGGAAGAGCTTTGAGTAGGGAGGTAATGTGGGTGAAAAGGTCTTGTGTTTGAGAATCGAGTGGATAGAAAGGGTTTATGTTCGTGATTTGGAGTGTGATTTTGAACTGAATATGAAGTTTTTGGTTTGTGGTTGAGAACATGATTCTAAATGAATACAAGGTTTTGTGTTTTTAGTTAGGAATGCGATTCAAGGCCTTGTGTTTTTTGAGCAACTTAAGCCTTATTTGATTGGGGATTTTCTTAAGCCCAATATTTGGGTATTTCTTCATTTTCCTTTTTCCTAGTTTTTTTCTTTTTCTTTTTTTGTTTTTTCATTTCATTTCTTTTTTTTTCTCTCCCCAAAAATAACTATCTCTTTTGTCAAGTTTTTGTCTCTAGATGAATCAAGGCCTTAAATCCATAGGTTCAAAGTGCATTGGCTTAGGTTAGGTATGTGTAACCTTTGAGGTATCTGGAAAAATGTTAGCTCTTCTTTAAAAAGAACAATTTATCGAAAACAAAAATTATCCTTGAATTGTTATTACTAGGGTAAACACAAATCAATTTCATCCATCTCTGCTAATCAATGACCCTAACCTCTGAATTGCCCCACTGTGGAGGTGGTTCTTGATAGGGTTTACATTTGAAAGGACTCCAGATCAGTCCAACGGGGTTAGGGTTTACATTTGAAAGGACTCCAGATCAGTCCAACGGGGTTATCAAAGGATAATTGTGTTTGGGATTTGAAAATGAATACCTAACTTTATTCCGGTCTGCGTATCAAATTCAAAATGGACCTCCTTTAAGGAATGAGTCCACAATATTCTCACAATGATGTCTCTTAACTCTCAAAGTGTTTAAGGGTTAGTGTATAGGATATAGCTCACCTCTTTTCATTTAAAACTTTTTAAAAGTGAGTTACTAATTCCTTACATAGGGATTGATTGACCTTAGGGTATTGACCTTACTCTCTAATTCCTTGGAACATGCCTCAGTTGTGAAATTTCAAAGACTAAATGCCCCATGCCCCAGACTTATAGGTCTTAACGCCCTTGAGCTTCCATATGTGATTTTGGGTTAGGTTCTTTAGAGTTCGAATGGGTTAGAACTGACAACTTTTGAAGTGGAAGAGACTAATGAATTGCCCTTTTGTTTGTACCAGAGATTAAGCTTAGGATAGTGTTTCATGGCTTTGTGTTTTGATTCGGTTCATGGTTAGACTTGATGGCTCAAGCCTTGAGTTAGTTCAACTATCTTGATGGGCTAGGGCTCGAGTTTGGTCAGTTATTTTCTCAGGCCAAGTAGGTCTGTTTAGGTTAGCTGCCTTAATGGGCGAAGTAATTGTATTTGTCTCGAACCCTATAATGATTTGTAACCGTTAGCAAATTTCTATCTTTTTCTTTTCTTTCCTTTCCTTCTTTTTTCTTTCTTTTTTTTTTTTTTTTTTTTGAAAGAGAGAGAGGAAAAGTTAGGGCTTTTGTGTTACAAAGACCAAGTGATGGAATTGTAAATGGAGGGTTGCTTTACTAAAATTCTATATACAAACCTAGAACAACATTACTGAGAGTCTATTTACAAATGAGGAATTCTACAGGAAAAAGACTAAATAAAAATCTAAATCATAGTTATTCTGAATGATAAAGGCCAAGGAGTCAATTTATCCAAAAGAATGAATATTTCTAGTTGGTAGAATAATAGGTAAAACAGTAACTACTTGAAATTATTTTATAGGTTTGATTCTTTTTGTTTTGTTTCTTTTTTTTTATTATTATTTTTATTTATTTACTCTGTGAAGGTTGGGCTCAACTGATGTGAGCCCAAATGAAAAGTGATAGATTCGAGTCCTAATAGATGTACTAAGGTCTACAATTAGGTAATATTCATAGGGCTCTTTTATAAGGGCAAGATGAGCTTAATCTTGTTCCTAATAAACTCTTACTTATTTAGGCTATAAAGTTGGAATTATATCTAGAGTATCTCTTAAGGCTAATGAATGGGTAGACATGAATATGTTTGGAAGCCCCTTGACTCGATCTAGCCATAGTTATGTAAAAAAAGAAAAAAAATCAAAATTACAATCATCACCTATTTTAAACTTTACACAGAATTATTACAAATTATTTACAAGAAAATATTACAACTACAACTTCACAATAGCCTTTATCCCTTTAGGTCTACCACATCATAGGTTTTTGTAAATTTTTTTTTTGAAAAAAAGTTTTTGTGTAATACAAATGGTGGGTTCAAAAGGTTCTCAAATTTTACAACCACTACATTTTTTTAAAGCAACGGTTCTGTGATCGCATCTGAACTTACGTAGGGTAGCCTGATCGGCCCCGGAAAGTGGTTGCCCCACAACATCGGAAACTTACATAATGGCCCCCCTCCTAAGGTCCTAAGACGGCCTGGTTTTGACCATATCTATCATGCGTTTATGATGCAGAGAAATAAAAACAAAGTAAACCCCCAAAACTATCCCCTAAATAAACTACAATAAAGAAAATGTTAGGAAAAAAAGAAATAAAATAAACAAATATATAAAATAAATAAAATAACACACCTAAGTTCCCCTTTTTTTTGTCTTTATATTTTTCCATCCTTTGTTGTTTTTTTTTTCTTAAAAAATAATCCTATCTTCGGTAAATTCTAGTAGCTAGCCCTCTAGCATCTCCAATGGAGTCGCTAAACTATCGAGCCTAATTTTTTTGTTTCTTTTATTTAAAATTGATTTTCCGTTTCCCATTAATACTAAATCCAAACCCATTTAATATTAACCGTCAATTAAAGAAATCGAGAAATTCCGGTTTTTTTTATTTATAAAAATTTTTGGAATCGCCACCCAACCAAAGTCGGAAAAAAGAAAAGAAAACAGTCATCAATTGAATGGATTGATTACGATTTAGCTAAAGTCTTCGATTTTAATTTAATACAAACTAGATGAATCCGAATCCGAATCCGAATCCGGGGGTTAACCTATTAAACCCTAACAGGTACCGCTATCTATTTATCGAAATTAAGATTATTCTTCTAAATTATCTTTTTTAATATCTTTAAGAAAAGGAAACAAAAACCAAAAAAGAAAAAAACCTAGGTTTCTACAGATTTTATCGTCGCCTTAAAGGTGCTTACGTACCCGCTAGCCGAGATTAGATAATCGTAGTTCTTTCTTTTTTAAAAAAAAATACTTTAATGTATTAGTTGGTTTTAAATTAAAAAAAAAAAAAACCAACTGGGTTTACATGTTTATCAATTTTGATTTATTCAAAGAAAATTCTAAAGGGTCCTAAATTTTGAGTGATTAAAAAAAAACTATCTAAGATACTATAAACTTTTTGCAAAAATTTCTTTTTTTGTGAATTTCTATTTCTAAGAGTGATTTTCTATGTAGGGATTTTTGTAAAAGAACCTAATCCTAAGCTAATATATATATATATATATATATATATCCATACTTATACTTCTATTATTGATAACTTTATAAAATAAATTAGTAAAATCATATAACATACTACCAAAAAAACTCTTAAAACTAATATATTCATATATTGTATTAAATAACTAGGGAACTAATAATGTAATAATAATAATACCACCAAAGATAAGAAATCATCACATAAAGAAAAAAGAAAAAACTTTAACTGAACTTGATTTGAAAACTAACCTATGCAACAACGGCCAAGATGTACGCGTACTGATCAAGATTCGTTTAATCATTGGTGGGAGGGTGACTGCGGCAAGCGTTGACAGTAACAATACGTGGACAACGACGTGGGTCAAGTGCTGCTCGGTAACTGTGAAGTTGTCATCGCGTGGCTTAGTCTGAGTTTGTGGTCGCTGTTAACAAAATTGCTACTGTAATGTAAGAGGAGTTTGTTGCTGGCGAGAGTGGCGCTTGGTGCAGTTGTGTGCACGTAGACAGATCAAAGTACAGCAACAACAATGCGGGTGAGGTTGAAATTCAGCACTGTTGCAGTTCACTGTTTTGCTGCAGACTCAACGATGAAGCTGTGCGCTGTGCAGCGTAGTCCAGTACATGGGGTTTCAGTGTACAGTCAAGACAGTGGCGTTAAGCAGCGATGTGTGTTTCGTCGTGATGTGATGTGCTGTTTGGGCAAGGGAGCTGATTGAAATTGGTTAGAGTTCGATTCAGTCGTTGGAAATCTAGCCGTACTTTAGTCGACGGAGCTTGGACATGCGTTAGCAGTTATCAGCGATGAGAATGGGGCAAGGATGAACGTGCTTCGTGTGGTTCGTTGGTGTTAGAGTAGTTATGCAGTCACAAGTGAGTCAAGCGTGCTGCTGTTCAGTCGTGCAGCTGGTCGTTGGAATTAGGCTGCTATTCGTGCGGCCATTCATGATAGAGTCGCAAGGTGGTTCTAGCAGCATACTGTCGTTAGGTTGCGGCTGTGAAGCATGGAGATTGGGTTGCTGTTCGTCAAGATGCTGCTATGAAGCGCGAGGATTGGGCTGTTGTTCGTCAGGATACAGCTTATACAAATCCGTAGGGATAAAGCGGTTGGTGTGGCTGATTGGAGTAGTTGGGGCTTGGTTTAGTCACTGTTGTATGAATGGAGAATGGTTTTGGTTGTGCGCTAGCGTCAAGGGTTGCAGTTTGTTTTCGTTAGGATATGATTTGGTTTGTTCAATGTGTGTGCTATTTAGGTATTGGTCTGGATTATTGCTGTGTGCAGATGGATTTCAGCCTGCTGTTTTTATGTACGTGTACGTGTGTTTATAAAGTCCAAATCAAATCATATCTATTGTATCTAATTAAACCAGATCCGACTCCTTTATATTAATCCAAATCTAATCCAACTAGATTCAAATAATTTTGATTAGATATGAATTTTGTGCATTCATCTCGCTTTTGTAAAAAAATAGAAAAATAAAAGACATATAAGTGTTTTGCAAGACTCGAACCTAAGACTTCAAATTAAATCCGATCCAATACTCCAATACTTATCCATTAAGTGGTTAGCCTGCGCCTTAAAGTTCAGTACAATTAAATTGTACTTAAACTACCCGATTCCCTAAAATAATTATTTATACTAAACTAATACTAAAACTAAAACTATTTGTCCCTAATATGAGTTACTTCCTAAAAAATCTTAAAAAATCTTTTTAATTTTTCTTTTTCTCATTTTTTTATTATTTTCATCATTTGTCAATTTTTATTATTTTTATCTTTTATTAATTATTTTTATTTTTTATTATTATTTTTATTTTTGAATTAGGACCCTTTTTTTGTAAAAATAAAAATTAGGACTACAAAGGGGCAAAAATCAGGTGTCTACAGGCGGCATCAGATTCAGCGTAATCTTTCGATCATCCTTCTCGAACATGTAGGTATTCCTCTAACCGTCATGAATGACTCTCCTATCAAACAGCCACATCTTCCTAGTAACCTATGGGAAGCACACATGGGCAGTATGTCGCAAAGAATTTGGTCGAAGTAATTATTGATAGTGAATGGTAGTAGTATTTACCGAGTGACATGTAATACTCCCTTGTCACTTAACCATTGCAACTTGTATGGCTTCGGATGTTCAACAGTCGGCAACCTCAGTTTTGAGACGAGGTCAGATAACGCCACATTGGTGCAGCTCCCACTGCCTACGATGAGGGAGTACGTCTATTCATTCACCTTGTAGGTGATATGAAATAAGCTCGCTCTCTGCTCCTCCTCTCATGAGGGCTTGATAACTCTGATTTTAAACATATTTCATATGGTGATTTTATAGTATTTTCCTTACATTTTTTGTTTTCTTTAAAGAAATTGATACTTAATTGAGTAAAATTTTGATTTCAAGGTTTGAACGCGTTCTAGGATCGAAAACGAAGAAAAGGAATCAAGTTTCACTCAATTCCGAGTTCAAACGAAAAAGTTATGAAGTTTTGAAGTTATGTAGAAAATTTTGCCTTAGTGCAGAAAGTTACACGACCTAGGGACACGACCATATCCCAGGCCGTGTCTGGTGACGAAAATAGAATCATTGTAATACATATATAAAAGGATATCTTAGGGTTTCAAAAGGAGAGAGACATTAGAGAGGACGGAGAGACACAAGAGAAGAGAAGACACTTTAAGAGAACATCAAGAAAGAGGCGAGAACAACATCAACTTCAAGATTAGAGAGATTGTTCATCAATTAAAGGGGTTTTCCATGTTTTATTTTATGTTTTTGATAGAACTCGTTTTTAGATTCATTATGATAGCTTAGAATTCGTGTATTTAGGATTATGGAACCTAGGGTTTCATGTGACTCTTGGATTGAATTATAATTTTCAATAAAGTTTCTATCTTTTCTTGATTCAATTATGTTGTTTAATTGTTGATTGATAATTCTAGAGTATCAATTTATGATATTATGCATGATGATTGAGAAATTGCATGTGTAATTAGATCTTAGCATAATTGGAGAGAATTACATTACACATACTTAGAGATAAGATACATGTTTCTTCCGGAAAGTTGATTGTTTGTATGGGAATTCATTATACATTAATGCAATTCTAAGTTATATTACTAAGTGAAGAGATTCCGGTAAATAATTCAGGATTAGGGTTAATATGCTTGAAACAGATATTAGCTTCAATTATGAATCCTTCCGGTCAAGAATAATAGAAACTGAATTGAATATATTTTAAGTGGTCACATGTTAAACACTAGGGGAAATAATTCTTAAATACGTTATTAATTTCTTGAAGTCGTTCGTAGTTTATTGCTTTTTAATTTACTTAATCAAGTCTCATAATTAGTTTATATGGTTAATTTCAGTATTTTTAATTCATTCAACTCATCACAATTTTTCCAATTAAATAATAGAGCTAAAGTTAATATTAGTACTCGAAATCTCTGAGGGATCGACTCGGACTCACATCCGCTATATTAAAATTGATAGGTGCACTTGTCTTATATCAGGGCTCTATGTTCATAGTGCGTCGGACAACCATGAGTAGTTAGTCCAAGTCCTTAGCATACATGTCTTCCTCGATTAACTCTTTCTCGGTATTCTCATTCTTGGTAGGAACCTCCTCCTCCTCGAGTTCCTCATCCACACTCTCTACGTCTAACTTTGGGGTGTCTCCCTTAATGACCATTGTTCTTCGGTTCGGGCACTAAGCAACCATATGTTCGAACCCCTGGCACTTGAAGCATTTGATCTGGATAGTATTCCTACTAGACCCTTGCCCTTTCTCATACATTTGAGTCAACACTACATCTTTAGGCCGGCTTTTCTGCTCGGCTCTGACATCTATCCTACTTCTCGGCTTGGTACTTGGCAGTATCTGGTAACTTGCCTGTCCGGGTCGGCTAGTCGATACTCTGGTTACTACTCGGCTTCTTCTTTGCCTCTCTACTTGCTAGGAAATCCTAACAACTTCTTCTATTGTGTCAAATCGTTGGAGTTCCATAATGTCTTGGATGTCTCCTCTCAACCCAGTGACAAATCTTAAAACTGTTTGAGCAGGTGGTTCCTCCACCTCATATCTTATCATAAGCATTTGGAATTCTTGAACATATTATCAACAATTCGACCTACTTGTCTCAACTCCTGAAGCCATGTGAAAGTATCTTGAAGATATATTTCTAGTATGAATCTGTTTCTGAGCACCCTCTTTATCTTAGGCCAAGTATTAATCTCTCGGTACCCCTCTCTTCTTCTTATGGCCTAAAAATTCTTCTACCACATGGCGATATATATAGAAAATTCAACAACAGCAGTCCTCACTTTCTCGTAATCCTCATACTAGTAATAATCAAACATACACTCCACCTTTTCTTCCCAATCCAAATACTCGTCAACATTCCCAGATCCATTGAAACTCGGAATCCAAAACTTCACATAGTCAGATGCTCTAAGGACTCATATACGCTCCTCTTCAAAATACTTTTTTTCCTCCTCATCAAGCTCTCTTAGGTCTATCCTTTGCCTTGCTCATCCACCAACTCCTCCAGTTTGAAATGGTTGAGCTGGGTTTTGACCTCTAATAGGTTAAGCAGCTTGTGAAATGTTTTGCGTGGCCTCAGTGGGTCAACAAGACAGTGCATGAATGGCTTGAGTCAGATCTACTAAGAGGTTAGCTACCTCATTAAGTCTCTCGTTAGTACTTCTAGGAGTTCCCTAAGACTGATGCCTATGGTGGACAACTCCATTATCATCACCAGTACCAACATTCATATTTAGGTTTATCATTTTTCCTCACAAATTCAGAATTTAAACAAACACTTTAGAAAGTGAACTAATAACACTGTAGTCAAATGAACTCAATAACTAACTCTGTTTCACGCAGGAAAAACAGAGCATAACAAAAATCCAAAAAGAGTTAACTATAGTTTACACAAAACCTCCGCTCTAATACCAAGATGTTGAGAACCATAGCTAAGAACAAACAAGGCTGGTCGCTGAATGAGTCAGAGCTTGCAGAAAGCTTGAAAAGAGTCAATGGGGAAAGGTACAAAAAGATGAAAGCAAAGGAAGAAAAACGGTAGGCAAAACCCATAAACAACTCCAAAGGATATGATGCACCAATGGAACTTCCGAGAACTTACGGCATAATTCAATGTGACTTATGAATTGGTCCAATGAGGTTACTCACCACTTAACCTTGCTTAAGGGAAAGGATAAGAGTGATGCCGAGAGTAAATAACAGTGTTTACGTAAGGAAGAAGGTACTCAAAAGTGTATTGAAGATCATCTGATCTATTACAGCTACAAATACAAGGGTATTTATACCAGTAAACTAAGGCAACTTGCCTAAAGGGGAAAAGACAAAAAGGACATTTTTTAAGGGCGGCAATGTACATGTTATAAAGGGGCAAAAATGAATATACAAGGAAAATAATCATTGGTACTATAGATTCTACATGTGATACTGTATGTATGGCGATGTAGCATTGGCTAGGTCATTAGGAGATGCGGATAAAAAGTACGGATAAATGGGCTTGTCCAAATAAAGATGGCTTAATCAATCCAGATTCTCTCTCTCGGCTTCTCGGCAAAGATGATGCCAAGTGATTATATGACTCGGTACTGGAGAGTATTCATCTATTCGACAAACCACAGAATAATGGGCTATCATACGACACAGCATTAAAGGTGATTTGGTAAGGAAGTACTCGGTCTTGGCAGGGGTTAGTTGAAACATAAGGATTCAATGTACCAACCCCTCTAGTCCTTGAGCTTGGCTGTGAGTCAGGGGTCTTGTAGCTTCATTCCCATCAATAGGGCATTGAACCAAGCAACAATTGTGGATAAATTTCCAATTCCCACCATTGACGAATTGTTGGATGAGTTGGGTGGTGTATAGTATTTTTCTAAGATAGATTTAAGGGTAGGATACCTCCAAATATGAATGTTTCCTGATGACATTCATAAAACAGCTTTTCATACACATTAAGGTCATTATGAGTTTCTTATAATGCCTTTTAGGCTATCAAGTGTCCCATCTACATTTCAAGCAATAATGAATTGTATTTTTAAGCCATATTTGAGGAAATTCATTGTTATAATTTTTTATGACATATTGGTATATAATAGGAGTTAGGAAGATCATTTGAATCATTTAGAGAAAGCTTTGATGTGTTTGAGACAACATATGTTTTATCTAAAAAGAAATAAATGTTGCTTTGCTCCAACACAAATTAAGTACTTAGGTCATATTGTTTCCAATAAAGGATTACAACTGGATTTAAAGAAGATCAAAGCAATCAAAGACTGGTTGTAGCCAAATTGCATGGGTTTTGGGTCAGTACAAGCTATTATAGACAATTTGTCAAAGATTATGCTAAGGTAGTAGCTCCTTCAACAAATCTACTAAGAAAAGATGCTTTTTTGTGGACTGATGACATTATAAAGGCATTCGATACTCTTAAGGAGTTGCTTATGTACACACCTATACTTGCATTACCAGATTTTTTCAAGACCTTTATAGTGGATATAGATGTATCAGGTATGGGATTAGAAGTAATGTTGCATCAGGGTTCTAAACCCATTGCATATTTTAGTATAAGGTTTAATAAAAAAATGTAGAAAGCAAGGGCATATGTGAGGGAACTAGCTACTGTAGTGGAAGCAATGAGAAAGTGGCACTAATATCTATTAAGACGCCACTTTATCATTTGAACGGATAAAAAAAGCTTAAAGGAATTACTTAACTAAGTCATTCAAACCCTAGAGCAGTAACAATATCTCATCAAATCAGTAGGATATGATTACAAAATTTAGTATAAACCAAGGGTTGATAATAAGGTGGCAGATGCATTATCAAGACAATTCTTTGAAGAGTTTTAGCTATTAGCATTAACATTACCTTTAATTGACTTCCTTACATTACTTAAGGATGAACCTTCCAAAAATTTGGAGCGGCAATAGTTGAAAGAAAAATTCCAACAAAGGGAGCCACTAATACTATAGATGGTGTTTAAAGAGTATCTACTTTTCTAGGGACATAGGATTTTTATACCTTCATCATTTTCTATGATTCTTATTTTAATTTTAGAGTGTCATTTGACTCTAATAGGAGGTCATGCGAGCATTTTAAAGACATTTAAGAGATTAAGCAGTGCTTTCTATTAGAAAGGCATGAAAAGTGATGTAGAGGATTTTGTAAAGAAGTGCCATGTTTACCAACAAGTGAAGTACTTGATAACCAATCCGGCAAGCTTACTTCAGCCATTGCCTATATCTTAAAAAGTATTTTAGGACATTGCTATAGATTTCACAACTGGATTGCCAATATCAAAAGGCTATTCAATTATTTTAGTAGTGATTGATAGGTTAACTAAGTACTCTCATTTTGGGTCGTTACCTTCAAACTACATAATTGTTGCTATAGCTAGGCTATTTGTTGACATGATGATCAAGCATCATAGAATTCCTAGGTCAATTATTTGTAATAGAGATAGGGTATTTATGAGTTGCTTTTGGTAAGAAATTTTTTAATTAAGTGGAACTTAATTAAGGATGAGTTTAGCCTATCATCTCTAAACTAATGGACAATTAGAAGTGTTGAATAGATGCTTAAAGAATTATTTGAGGGCATTTGTCATGGACAATCCTACTTATTGGCCAAAATTTTTACCATAGGTAGAATTTTGTTTCAATACCAGCTATCATACAAGTACTCAAATGACTCTTTTCAAAGCTCCTTATGGTCAAGATCCACCGCAACTTCTTAACTATGTGAAAGGTCTAAGTCAGGTAGAAGCAGTTGATCAGGAACTAAGTAACAAGGATGAGGTGTTAAGATTATTAAGACAGAATTTACAAAAAGCACAGCAGTAAATGAAATCATTAGCAAATTCCAAGAGGATTGATAAGGAGTTGGACATTAGTGATTGGGCATATGTTAAGCTACAACTCTATAAACAAACCTCTCTTACTAATAGGTTGTCTTATAAGATAACTAGGAGGTACTATGGTCCTTTTTAGGTGATTAAAAGATCGAGGCTAGTAGCTTACAAACTTGATTTACTAAAAGGACTAAGATTCATCCAGTGTTTCATATTTCTCTTTTGAGGAAAGCCAAAGGTATAAGGATAAATCAAAGATCATTGCCATTAGAGGCATTAGCTAAACATCCTATAGTTAAGCCCTTACGTATTTTAGATGTTAGATATATTCTTAGATAGGGCCGTACTATTCAACAGGTGACAGTATAATGGGAGTTGCTAGACCTTGAGGATGCTACTTAGATGGATAAGTATAGACACCCAATTTTCGCCCCTGCGTAGTTTTAATTTTGTTTTTTTTAGGAGTCCTAATTTAGAAAAAAATAAAAAATGGAAAAATAAAAAAATAATAAATAAAAAAGAAAACTTTCAAAAAAAGAAAAAAATTAATTAAGAAATGAGAAAAGAAAAGATTAAAAAAAGATTAATTGGAACTAAATAGTTGTTGAAAATGCAAATCTAATATGATAGCGTTAAATTTAGTAAAGTTAAGATTTATATGATGCAAATCTAATTTGGATCTTTATTAAATTAGATTTGAGTCGATACAAAATATTTGTTTTGAGTCTTTTAAATATGGATCGCACGGTGTGAAAAATTTTTGGGAATTCAATTCAATACCACTCAACCCTTACCATATCCTCATTGATCATCCTCGTTGCCGACTATCCCTTTGTGGACTTCCTTCTCCTTTACAAAGCCTAACACCATCCCCACCTATAGACCTCTCATAGTGCCACAATTTCTAAACCTCTATGACACCTCAATGAAACCCAACCTTCTCTCGTCCTTTTAATCCATCCTTACAATGGTCCAATGTCCTACCGATGAAATAGTAATAGCAACACAAATCTCTAATCTCCTCTTTCACACAGTACACCCATCCTCTTTTCTTTTGCAAACATATGACCAACTCCACGCTTTACAGCCACCAACAACGACCTACTACCATTGTGACCTAACAACCTCCCTCTCATTTACCTTAAGTGAAACCTAGTCCCCAATGCTTTACTGCAGAACTCCCATCAACCACCAACACCTCTCTTAAGCTCTCATACGAACCTGTGACTACAATTGTCAAATACACCCCCCCCCCCCCTTCTCTCTCTCATTTGCACACGCAATAACCATCAACCCATCCTTAACCACATAACACTTAACCAAACACCGTACGCCCAAAAATCAAGCAACCCAGGCCCCTCTCTCTCACCTAACCATCCTCGAAACAACGACTTAAGCAAACACATTCCATTGATCAACTTCTTTCTCACAACAATGATGACTAAATAGCAAGCAACAACAATAAGCAAGTATGGCACTAGACCATCCATTGTTCACGCTCGATTCGCGCTCCAACGTCCACCTACTATGGTCACCACTCACAAACAACAGACCGAAGAACATAACTCCAGCGACTTTCCTTTTGAGTTCCAACCCAACGTCAACACGTGCACTTTGCCTAATTTCCAGGAATGTATCTTTCCTTATTATATTTCGTTATTTTATATTTATTGTTATTTCATTAGTTAATTCTTTGTTTACAAAATAAAGAAATAATAATAAAAAAATCCTTTAAATAAAAGAGTTTCTCTTAGGACCTTTTGGGGATTCTTTTTTCTAGGAAACATGTTTTATCACCTAAGTTTATTTTTTTTTATAAATGATAAAAAAAGGTTTAATCAACCCCTTTTTTAAAAGAATTCAAACCCTCTTATTAGAATTTTCAGAAAAATAGAAATTCAGCTTAGAACCTTTTGAACTTTCTTGGAATAAAATAAATAAATTAAAAATGTAAAGCCGATCGATTTTCAAAATTACAACAAACCCTCACATTAAAGTTTTTGGAAAGAACTACGAATATCTGATCCTAGCTAATGAGTACATAGGTACTTCCGAAGCGACATAAAATCTACAAAACTTAGGTTTATTTTATTTTATTTTTATTTCTCTTAAAAATATTTTTAAAAAGATAATTTTGAAAAATAATCCTAATTTCGAAAAATCTATATTGGTGCTTGTTAAGGTTTAATAGGTAGCCTTTGAATTTGGAAATCTCTAGGTTTTATCAATTTAAAATCAAATACCAGTAGCTAAATTGTAGTTAATCCATCTAATTGATTACAATTTTTCTTTTTTTTTTTTCTGACTCCGGTCGGGTGGTGACTCAAAAAGATTTTCAATTAAAAAGGAAATCAAAATTTTTCATTTTCTCTAGTTAAGGATTAATATTAAATGGGTTACGGTTTAGTATTAGTCAAAAAATGGAAAATGAAATCAAAATAAAAAAAAAATCGAAAAAAATTAGGCTCGATAACTTGGTGACTCCATTAAGCAAGTCAAGAGGGCTAGCCACTAAAATTTGTTGAAATTAAGATTATTTTTCAAAAAAAAAAATACTTGAGTTGATTATTATTTTATTCTGTGCTAACATGTTTATTGCAGCTCATTTAGGAGGGTTGTTTAAGGTTTTTATTTTTACTTTATTTTTTGCATCATGTATGTGTAGTAGATACGGTTAGAACAAGACCGTTTTAAGATCTTAGGAGGGAGACTATTGTGTAAGCTTCGGATATTGTAGGGCAACCACCTTCAAGAGCCAATCAGGTTACTCTACTCAAGTTTAGATGTGACCACAAAACTGTTACTTTAAAATATGTGGTGCTCACAAAACTTGAGGACTTTCAGAACCTACCCTTTACATACATGAAAATCCTTTCAAAAAATTTGTCGGAACCCATAATGTAGCAAACCTAAATGGATGAGGGTAGTTGCAAAGTTATACTTTCCTTGTATTTTTCCTGAATAATCCCGTTGTAATATTTCCTTATAATAATTCCATGTAAAGTTTAGGATAGGTATTGATTGTAATTTTAATTTTTCTTTTTAGATAGGTATAGTTAGATTAAGTTAAGCTACTTTCAAAGAAATCCATGTTTATTCACCTCATTGGCCTCAAAAATTAATCCAAATGTGGTTTTGACTTTTCAGCCCACATAGACAAGAATTCCTTAAAAACATGGTTGGGCTCAACTTATCCCTGTAAAAGATCCATATGAATATTACCTTAGTGCGGGCCTTAGTACATCTATGAGAGCCCGAATCTATTGCTTCTGCTTAGGCCTACATCAACTAAGCCCAACCTTCGAAGAGTACTCTCAATTGTTATCGGCCCTTACTATTTCTAATGAATCTATGTTCTAGATTTAGAAGTTGCTACACCGAAGGTCTTCAATAAGTTGTTGGGAGTCAAAAAAGTTGAGATAAATCGATTTTTAGTTCAAGGGAAGACCATCCAGATAGAAGACATCATTGACTGGTTTTTTATCAAGTTGAAACATAGAGATAAACAAGATATTTTTTATACAAACTTGGAAGCCTAGCACCAACACCAAGTCAATGCCTATATCTTGGTGGTCTTCAACACCATTTTATTCCCTAATGAAAGATGTTAGGTCTACTTTAGAGTCGTAGAAATTGTAACCCAGTTTCTTGAAGGGAAGACATTTATCCCTACCTTCTTGGTTGAACAAATCCGATTACTGAATCATCTCAAAAAGAAGAAATGTAGGGATTTGAAGACCAATATGGCTCTACTTGTGGTCTGGTTCATTAGCCACATGAGAAGTTAACAACTCGATTTCAACTAAGTCAACTTCATGCAATGATATGACCTTATCAAGTCTTTTGAAGAGAGAATTGAGCTACATGAAGACATAGCCACCTGTCACTAGGTTCAATACATTTAGGGTATGAAAGTTGAAGAACTACTATGGATGCCAAGATGGTTTACAAGTAAGGAAATGGAAAAAGAATATGAAGGTTTCAAGGTGGTACCTCTGATCGGCTTCAACCTTTGTACTAAATACATTCCAGCCAACGAACTCACTCAAGACATGATTCCTAGGCCATCATTAGAAGTTGTCTCACTTGACTTTCGTAACCCCAACGTGTTAGTAACCGACAAAGTGGCCAAACTTCTAAGCATCCATGCTCTTTGGTGCAAAAGGAAGTGATAGGAATTAACCCCTTGGACCGATCACAAGGAGCCAAGCTAGAGCACTTCAAGGGCTTGCATAGAAAATATTAGCTCTAAATCATAGTCGAGACGGGGACTCCTATCCTAATTCGACCTCTTACTAACCTGTTTGTCAGATCCTTACGTATGTCCAACAGCAAAGTCCTAATCTAGAAGACAGCCCAAAACTAGTCGAGCCGAACCGAGCTGAACCAAGCCATCGACTTGACCTACTGGCGACTGACTTCAAGACAGCTAACCTTTTCTTTTACTAGGCCAATTGGCCCCCGACTTGATCCAAATTAGGTCGGCCCCTGACTATAACACATTCTTACTTCTGCCTACGTTGTATCATATCTCCGATGTCCAACCACCAAGCGACATGTGTCTTCTGAGGCAATGTTCCAGAATGATTCTTATTTTCTGTACTGAATATTCTTTGTCCTTTTTACCCCTTTTTAGTATGATTCATGTACTATAATTGTGAAATACCCTTTTGTCTTTTCATACATGTAAAATAACCCTAATGAGCAAGTATATAAACCCCCACTTTCCTTGTACACGGACGATTATCCAATTTTCAATACAAAATTACTCATTTTTTAAGAACATTTATGTTCTCGTTATCCCTCAACTCTTATCTATTCCCTTTAGTAAGGAATAGTGGTGAGTAACCCTTCAATTCAAACCGATGAGTCATATCCGGCAGATTATAGGTCAAGTAAAATCAAATGGTGAGTCATATCCATTCGATAGCTGCCCGGACTTTATTAGTTTCTTTTCTGTTTTCCTCCTTGGTTCATTTGTTGAGGTGCTTCTCCATATGTATAACCCTAGAGATGCATTAACTTCACTGGTATCAAAGCACAATTCCGTGAGGGAGTGTGTGAAGTTTCAATGAAGTTTCGGTTCGCTTTACTATTGGTGGCTGCTATGTTCCTTCTGTAGTTACTACAATGTGTTTGGGTATTCATAAGTGCATTTCATTAATACTTTGTTTTCCATTGCAATAACATAGCGAGTTTGTTAATCTATTTGAAAAGGTATTATGCTATGTCAACTTCAAGTGTTCAGGGAATTATTGGTGACCAGGGTAGTAGTGCTCAACCTAACCGTAGTCATAATGATAGTAATACCCTAGGATCTGTTGATGACAAACTTGACAGGCTCACAAACCTTGTTGAGAGTCTAGTCACCATAATATAAGTTAATAGGCAACAACCCCAAGATATTTAACAACAAAATGTACAGGATGGTGCCCCTAAGAGACACTATGGCCAAGGCAATCGGACTAATCACCCAATTCGACCTCCATAAGATAGAGTAGTGACAGACAAAGCTACTAGATGAAGACTGGAGTTAGAGCAGATTAGGGAGGATAATGAGGAGTTAGATGTTGAAGAGTTTAGTGAAGAAGAAGCTGATTATTACCAAACACAAAGACGAAGACCTCAAGTTTCTCGAGGGCTTGACAATGTCAAGGTGCAAATCCCACCCTTCGGTGGACGTGTAGATGCTGATGAATACTTGGAGTGCGAAGAAAAGGTTGAGAAAGTGTTTGACTGATATGGGTATGAGGATGCGGTTAACGTCCAACTTACGGCATTGGAGTTTACTAGGTATAAAACAATGTGGTGGAAAAATCTGAATGCAGTGCAAGCAAGGAACGGAAGACGAAGTGTTTGAACCTAAGATGAGATGAAAAGATTATTGAGAGGGAGATTTGTGCCCAAAACATACCTACAGGACACATTTGCGAAGTTGCAAGAGCTTCGCCAAGGAAGCCAATCTATTAACAACTATGTTAGAGAGTTCCAGATGTTGATGATCAAAGCTGACGTAGAAGAACCAGAGGGTCATACAATATCAAGGTTCATTTCTAGACTTAGGTATGAGATTCACAATATCGTTGAAGTATACAGGTTTTATACCTTAGAAGAGGCGATCAAGATCACACAGGGGGTTGAAAAGCAAAGGAGATGTGTTCCGAGCCAAAATGGGCAAACATTCTCCCGATCCCCTGTATTGCACCGACCTGTTCACGCCAAGCCGATGAGGCCATATTGAATCAAAGAAAGGAATGACTGATCTAATGAACACTAAACAGACTAACATGGCCGAGTAGGACAGTCAAGCCAACCCAAGGCTAGGTCAACTCCGAAAACCTATGAGAAAGGCCAACCATCCGGACGGAAGACCAGCAAGGTGAAGTGTTTTAGATGCTTAAGCTTTGGACACATGACTACTAAATGCCCGAACCGGCATGTCATAGTACTTTGAGGAGACATGGTGGATAGTATCAACGAGATCGACCCTAAGGAAGAAGCGAATGTTGGAGAACCCAAGGTAGAAGAGGAAAAGGAAACCTGTGTCTCTACTGACTAGGGAGAAGTAATGGCCCTAGTTTTGAGGCGAGTCCTGAGTTCCCTATCGAACTTTGAAAAGAAATAGAGAGAGAAAACTTATTCGGTACCAAGTGTAAAGTTAAAGGCCAATTATGCACGATCATTGTGGATAGAGGGATCTGTACTAATGTAATTTCTCAATCCTTTGTGCAGAGGTTTGGTTTACCAAACTTAAAGCATCCTTTGCCTTACAAGCTGCATTGACTTCACGATAAGGGTGTTTTGCATGTAACTGAACAAGTGATCGTATTGTTCAGTGTAGGGAACGTGTACATGGACGAAGTAGTTTACGATGTCATTCCAATGGGATCTTTGCATCTACTACTTGGGTGACCTTGGTTGTTCGACCAATGTATCACTCACGACAGGTATAAGAACACCTATGCCTTTGTTAAGGATGGAAGGAAGATTGTATTACAACCTGTAACCTCGTCCTAAGTAAATGAGGCTCATAACCAACTCACTCAAGTTAATAAGAAGAAAGATTTAGTGATGAGCTGAATGGAGCTCTGATCTACTAAGAAGGTAGATGAACCCATGTTTCTATTGGTTAGAAGATTGTTGGAGATGAAGGAGTTACCAAATGTTCCAGAAGAGATCCAAAGCTTGCTAAATGATTTTTTCAACCTGTTTTCGGAAGAATTACCTAAAGGACTACCACCAGTTCGAGGCATCGAGCACTGTATCGATCTACAGTCAGGCACTACCCTGTTGAATCAACCTACATATAGGAGGAACCCTGAGCAAGATGCTGAGCTGAAAAGATAGGTGAACGAACTCATTAAGCGAGGATATGTGAAGGAAAGCATGAAATCTTATGCTGTTCCAACTCTGCTTGTCTCAAAGAAAGATGGATCATGGCGCATGTACATCGATAGCCAAGCAATCAATAAAATTACTGTTAAGTACAGATACCTGATACCGAAGCTCGATAACATGTTAGATGAGCTTCATAGTGCGAAGATATTTTCAAAAATTGATCTACAAAGTGGCTACCATCATATTTGCATAAGATTAGGCACTGAATGGAAGACTACCTTTAAGATTAGGCACGGACTCTACGAATGGTTGGTTATGCCATTCGAACTTACGAATGCATGGCACATTCACGAGGTTAATGAACCATGTGATGTGCCCTCTACTTGGGAGATGTGTGGTCGCGTACTTTGATGACATATTAATATATAGTGTCAACCTAAACAACCATGTTCAACATCTTTGCAAAGTATTTGACATTTTACAAGATGAGAAGTTGTATGGGAATTTAAAAAAATGTACATTCTGCCAGAGAGAAGTGATAATCCTAGGGTTTGTAGTGTTAGGGGAAGGAATCCAAGCAGATGAGAAAAAGATCCAAGCTGTTATAGAATGGCTGATGCCGAAGAATGCTGCTAAGGTCCGAAGTTTCCATAGCCTAACTTCTTTCTATAGGCAATTTATTAAGGACTTTAGTACAATAGCTACCCCATTGACCAAGCTAACGAAGAAGAATGAAGGGTTCAAGTAGAGCGATTGAGCTGAGCGAAGCTTTACGGAAATCCAGGAGAAGCTCACCTCAGTCTTTATCTTATCACTACCAAATTTTGACAAGCCCTTCAAACTAGAGTGCGACGCATCAGGAGTTGGAATTGGTGTTGTCTTGATGCAAGAATAATGACTTGTCACTTATTACAGTGAGAAATTGAGTTGCCCAGCCCTAAATTATTTAGTGTACAAAAAAGAGTTGGACTCCCTTTTCCGAGCCCTTATTGTTTGGCAACACTACCTACTGCTGCGAAAGTTTGTTATTTACACTGACTATGAGTCATTAAAGCATCTTAAAAGTCAGAACAAACTCTCCAAGAGGCAAGCCAAATGGTTGGAATTCGTGGAAGGGTTCTCATACGTCATTCAACACAAAAAGGGGAGTACAAATGTGGTTACTAACGCTCTGTCACAATGACAAACTTTACAGGCAAAATTATTAGGATTCTCACTCATCACAAAGCAGTATGCTACTGACCCTCACTTTGGTCCTATTGTTGAACAGTACCAAATGGGGTAGTTGTTAGGGGATATTATCTCAAGGATAGCTATCTGTTCAAGGGCTGTAGGTGACATAGTCCAAACTACTCTACACGAGAACTGTTAATATGGGAAGTTCACAATAGTGGACTTTTAGGCCACTTTAGGGAAGTTGAGATAGCTAATCTGCTAAAAGAGAACTTTTATTGGCTGAGTCTGGCCAAAGATGTCCATAAGGTAGTTAGTAGTTATGAAGTATGTAAGCGCATTAAGGGAAAGAGAGAACCCCATGGAGAATACATGCCTCTGCCAACACCAACCTTACCTTAGGCCGACCTTTGCATAGACTTTGTCTTAGGGTTGCCCTGAACATCAAGAGGAAAAGATTCTATCTTTGTTGTAGTGGATCGCTTCAGCAACATGGCACACTTCATTTCATGCCATCAGACTAACAATGCTTTATATATTACTGATTTGTTTTTACAGGTAGTTATCCGACTACATGGAATACAGAAAACTATTGTCTTAGATCGGGACACAAAATTCTTGAGCTATTTTTGGAAGACTATTTAGAGAAGACTTAAGACTAAACTAGTATTCGACTCTAGTAGCCACCCTCAAACCGATGGCCAGACTGAAGTGATGAGCCGGACGCTAAACAATCTGCTTAAAGTTGTTGTAGGGAAGAACTTAAGGGATTGAGATCTATGCCTACCAGTCTTAGAGTTTGCATATAACCAAACTGTCTATAACACTACAGGGAAGACCCCATTCGAGATCGTCTATGGTCTTAACCCAACCATTCCCCTGGATATGATCGACACCTCAGCAGCTACTGTAGAGAGTCAATCCGAAGTGGATTGAGCCAAAGAATTGCATGAGCTACACCAGTCTATTACAAGGATGATCGCCAAGTTCAATAAAAGACAATAAGAGATTGGCAGCCAAGGCCGCCAAACTATTTCCTTCCAACCAGGAGACCTAGTATGGATTCACCTCAACCGAGAGCGATTTCCACACTTAAGACAAAGCAAACTATCTCCTTGAGCTGACGGCCCATTCAAAGTCTTAAAGAAGATTAACCGCAACGCTTACTAGATCTAGTTTCCTGATGACTATGGTATCTCCTCTATCTTCAATGTGTCTGATCTGATTCCCCACCAACAAACAAAAGAAGACCCTGCAAACGCCCCAGAAGAACAAGCAAAACCTACTTCAAATTTGAAGACAAATCTCTCTGACCTCTAGGAAGATAATAAGAATTGACCCCCTAAACCGATTACAAGGAGCTGAGTTAGAGGACTTCAAGGGCTTGCACGGAAAATACTAGCTCTAAATCATAGTCGAGATGGGAACTTCTATCCCGATCTAAACTCTTGCTAACCTGTTTGTCAGATCCTTACGTATGTCCAACAGCAAAGTCCTAATCCAGAAGACAGCCTAAAACTAGCCGAGTCGAGCCATTGACCTAACCCACTGGCGACTAACTTCAAGACAGTTGACCTTTTCTTTTGTTAGGCTAATTGGCCCCTGACTTGATCCAAATCAGGTCAGCCCCTGACTATAACACATTCCTGCTTCTGCCTACATTATATCATATCCTCGATGTCCAACCACCAAGCGACATGTGTCTTCTAATACAATATTCCAAAATGATTCTTCTTCTTTTCTATATTGAATATTTTTTGTCTTTTTTACCCCTTTTTAGTATGATTCATGTAACATAATTGTGAAATACCCTTTTGTCTTTTCATATATGTAAAATAACCCTAATGAGCAAGTATATAAACCCCTACTTTCCTTGTACACGGACGATCATCTAACTTTCAATATAAAATTACTCATTTTTTAGCAACCTTTGTGTTCTTGTTATCCCTCAACTCTTATTTATTCCCTTTAGTAAAGAGTAGTGGCGAGTAACCCTTCAATTCAGATTGATGAGTCATATCCGATAGATTATAGGACGAGTAAGATCGAGTGGTGAGTCATATCTATTCAGTAGCTGCCCGAACTTTGCTAGTTTCTTTTTTGTTTTCCTCCTTAGTTCGTTCATCGAGGTGCTTCTCCGTATGTATGACCCCGGAGACACATTAGGAAGACCACCCCTACTACTAAGGGGATATTAGGCAAAAGTTAGACAACCAAAGGACTTATTTATTGCCAATTGAAGAAGCTAAAAGATATGGTAGAGACAAAGGAGAAAGAAGAAGTCCAAGTTGAAGCTAAACTGAAGAAATTAAGTGAAAGAGAGGAGGAGTTGAAAGCCCACTGTAAGGAATATCATTAGAAGATGAAAGCATTAGAAGTACAACTGAAAAAGATTAAGGATAAGGAAATGGAGGCTCCCAAAATTCAGAAGAGGAAGAAGACTCAAGACAAGCTCAATAGCCATAAGAAGAATATAACATAGTTTTTTTTTTTTTTATTTCTTTCTTTAGGAATTCTTTTTCGAATGAAATAAGTGATGTAAAGCTTTACAATTGTAAAGATTAATAAAAATTAGTTAGGTTCTGCTACATTAAGGGTTTCTTGCCCATCTTAATTTTCATTGCATCTATGTGCCATGTATCCTGTATTTTTACATTTAATAATTCTTTCTTAGAAAAATGCGATATGTGCTAACTTTTTGTCTAGTTTTCTCATTTACCAGATTTCAAGATAGCTCCCAAATGTCAAATCTTTTAGAGAAGTCTGATCAAAATGCGTTCCTAGATCAAAATGACCACCACTTAAAGAGATGACAATGACCCCAAGATCATCGACCCCATCGAGCTGAGATTCTGTTCCTTAAAGGGCCATGGAAAAAATGGCAAAACAGATGAGTTTCCTACTAGATGGCATTGCTTTACTCCGAGCCATAGCACCAACTAATGAGGAGAGTTCCAAGGCCAATTATGAGAAGAATACTGAGACTCCCAAAGCAGAGGACAACTATCCAAAAGACCCATTTGAGTTAGAGGAGTTTATCTGAAAGTCAACCCAACATTTGAGCCTAACACATATATGGCCATAACTAACATACGACCGCCTAACTCAAGGCTTAGCGTAGACAGTTTCAAGGAGTTGGAAAGGAAACTAACCTAACATTTCATTGAGAAGATGAGGGCACTTGCAGGATACTATGGATTTGAACAGGTTAGGATCACATAAATTTTCTACATATGATGTCGGAGCCTACCCTGGGAAGTTTAAGATACCATAGTTTAAAAAGTATAATGGGATAAGATGCCCTAAGCTTCATACCAAATTGTACGTAAGAAAGATAGGTAAATATGTTCAATATGACCTACTCATGGTATAGACATTCTTGGATAGTTTGACGGGCTCGACCCTAACTTGTTATGCTCAGCTCAACTTAAACTAGATAAATACATGGGAGAAACTTGCCAGGGCATTTTATGAACAATATAGGATCAACGTGGAAATAGCTCCAACCATGATGGATTTGGTCGCCCTATGAAAGAACAATAATGAGTCATTCAAGAAGTATGCTTAAAGATGGAGATTCTTAGTTGCGAGGGTATCCACTGCTATAATCAAGAAAGAGCTTACATTTGCTTTTATTAATACTTTGGAAAGGCCTTATTTCTCCCATTTGATCAAGCAAGCCTCATCTAGTTTTTCTGAAGTCATAACAGTAGGGTGCAGGATTGAAAGCACCATCTCCTCCAGTAAGCTTCAAGGGCCATCAGATAGAAGGCCACCCGTTTCATCTTCTGTTTCTAAACTAGCAGTTAGCAAGCCTAAAGAATCTATGGTCAGCGTGGTGAGTTCAAATGCCAGACCGAATGCTCAAGTTTCTTTCAAAGTAAATCTACCTTTGATGCAACATCAATTTAGAAACCAACCTTAGGCTAACGGGCCCCCCAAATAGTTTACTAAGATACCAGTCCCTTTAAGTCAAGTCTTCAAGAAGATGCAAAAAGATAATGTAATCCAATACAAGCTCCTTAATGACCGATATAAGCCGAAAATTTACAATCCTACTCAGAAATGTAAGTATCATTTTAGGCAAGTGGGGTACTTGACCGATTCGTGCTAGAGATTAAGGAATAGAATTCAAGACCTGATAAATCAAGGGTCAATGTAATTGGACTTTATAGAAGCCCCAACTCTGAACATTAATAATAACTGTCTACCTAACCACAGCCCAATTATCGGTATGATTAATGATGACTCCACCATCAACATGATCAATTCAAATAAGAAGCCTAAGGCTTTTGAGTACTACACAAGCGAGCAGGCCCCAACAGCTAAGAGGTATACCTTTTACGTACCAATAGCACTAGAAAATTAAAAGGCCACCCCATTTAACTATCAGGTAGTAAATTAAGAGAAGTCAGGTTCTCTAGTAGGGGGAATCACTCGATTTGGAAGGATCTACAACCTAAGAGAAGTTCATGAGAAGAAGAGTCTACCAGAAGAGGCGAATGATAAAATGATTGAACATGTAGAATGACTATTTACCTTTACTAAGATGATTAAGTCAAGTGTATAAGATCATAAAATAACTCAGTAAGATTCGAGCTCAAATATCATTAATGAGTTTGTTGATCGCATCCAAACCCCATAGAAAAGCCCTATTTCATACCTTAAAGGAGCTTAAGGTCCCTTGTGAAATGCTAACATGAACTAATTGAAATGGCAAAAACATAAACTAAGTAGAATTTCTATTAATGAACTGATTGAAACAATCAATATAGGGGATGAGGATAATCTTAAAAATTTGAAGATTGGAGGGAGCTTGAAAGAGGAACAAAAATGATTATGTTATTGGCTAAATATCAAGATGTTTTTAGCTGGTCTTATAAGGATATGCTTAGGTTAGATACATCAATCATAGTCCATCGTTTACCCACACAAGAAGACGGCATGCCTAAAAAGCAAAAGCTAAGAAGATTCCTACCTAACGTCTTGTTGAAAATCAAGGAGGAGGTTAAGAAACTACTTGAAGTTAGATTCATTAAGGTATATGATTATCTCGAATGGGTAGCCAACATTATTCTAATGATGAAAAAGAATGGGAAGGTTAGAGTATGCGTAGACTTTCAAGATCTCAATCAAGCAACATCTAAAGACAATTTTCCATTGCCCCATATCGATGTCTTGGTAGATAACATAACCGAAAATCATTTGTTCTCATTCATGGATGGTTTTTCGGGATACAATCAGATCTAGATGTCCAAAGGAGATAAGGCCAAGATGACTTTCATTACAACTTGGGGTATGTTTTGCTGTAAGGTGATGCCCTTTGGGCTCAAGAACACTAGAGCAATATACTAGGGGGCAATGATGTATAAATAGATAGAAGTGTATGTTGATGATATGATTTTGAAATCCAGGGAAGAAGAAAATCACATAGAAAATTTGAGGAAGCTGCTCAACAGATTAAGAAAGTTTCAACTGAAGTTGAATATAGAGAAGTATACTTTTGGAGTAACTTCAGGGAAATTGCTATGCTTCATAATTAGCTAAAGGGGCATCAAAGTTGATCCTAATAAAGCCAAAACCATAATTGACATGCCCCCTCCAATCACACTCAAGGAAGTAAGAGGGTTATTAGGTCGTTTGAATTATATAGCACGATTTATATCTCAGCTAATAGAAAAATGTTACTCTCTATTCAAGTTGTTAAAAAAGAATGCTAAGGTCAATTGGGATAAGGAATGCGAAGAAGCTTTCACAAAAATTAAAGAATGCCTTATGAATCCTCCAGTATTGGTGGCTCTTAAACCTAGGAAGCTATTATTCTTATAACTAACCATATTGTCCAAATCTATGGAGTCCATGCTTGGTCAAAATGATGAGAAGGGAAGGAACGAGCCGTTTATTATTTGAGCAAGAAGTTCACAGAAAGGGAGCAGAAATACTCAAAAACTGAAAGAACATGTTGTGCATTGGTTTAGGTCATGCACCGGCTCAAACAATACACACTTTACTATCAAATTGAGCTGATTGCACAACATGATCCCTTGAAGTATTTGGCAAAGAAACCAACCCTCATTGATAGAATTTTGAAGTGGCAAATGTTATTATTAGAATTTGACATTAAGTATGTAAGTTAAGGTATGGTTAAAGGGCATGCCTTAGCGGATCAATTAGCAAAGAGTCCTCCTAAGGATACCCTTCGAAAAGTACGAGTCAAGTTTCCTGATGAAAATATCCTGACAACTGAAAACGATTCTAATAGTGAAGCAATTGAGAAACCCTCGGGTTAGAAAATGTTCTTTGATGGAGTAGCCAATGTATTAGGATGTGGAATTAGGGCAATACCGATATCCCTTGAAGGTACACAATTCTCGATGGCCATAAGGTTCATCTTCATGTATACTAACAATATTGCAGAAATGAGGCATGTATTATGAGACTTAAGATGGTATTGTTCAAGTAGATACAAGAATTAGAGGTACATGGAGATTCTTCATTAATCATAGGCCAAGCACAGGGTGAATATTAGACGAAGGATCCTAAATTGGTACCTTATCACCAACACTTGGTCAAACTGATAGGCAAGTTTGAAAAGATTACATTCACATATGTACTAAGGATTCAAAACCAATTTGCTGATGCATTAGCCACCTTGGCATCCATGATTCAGATATCAAAAGGAGTAGAGGTTTAGCCATTTAAAATTAAAGTTGAAGAAAAGCTCACTTTCTTGCAAAGTGTTGGTATTATGATATCAAAACATTCTTGTAACATGGTACATACCTTGAGGAGGCTGAGAAGAAGGATAGGAAGACAATCCGAAGATTGATTGCTCAGTACTCGATAAACGAGTCTACCTTGTATTGACAATCGTTTGATGGTACACTTTTACGGTATGTAGATGAGAAGGAGGCAGAGTTACTAACGAAGGAAGTGTATGAAGAAGTATGCGGCCCCCCACATAAATGGTTATATGCTTGCTAAGAAGACCATGAGGTTGGGATATTATTGGCTAACTATAGAGGGGGATTGCATCAAACATGTTAAACACTATCACTTATGCTAGGTTTATGCAAATAAACTAAATGCTTCGCCTCAATAATTACATACACTATCTACATCATGGCCATTTTCGATGTGGGGTATAAACATCATTGGCCCAATCTCTCCAAAGGCTTCCAACAAACATCATTTCATACTGGTAGCAATTGATTATTTTAGTAAGTGGGCTGAAGTTTCATCCTACACTAGTGTTACGAAAGGAGTAGTAGTAAAGTTCATCAAGAGAGACATACTGGCTCGATAAGGTACACTAGAGACGATTATTATTGATAATGGTATGAATCTTAACAACAAATTGATGTCAGACTTGTGCCAGTAAGATCATTCATAGAAATTCTACTCCTTATCAGCCTCAGATGAATGAGGTTATAGAAGCAGCCAACAAGAATATCAAAAGAATCATTAAGAAGATGGCAGTCACATATCGAGGTTAGCATGAAATGTTACCGTCTGCACTCATGGCCTATCAAACTTCTATTAGGACATCAACAGGAGCAACCCCTTACTTGTTAGTATATGGAACAGAAGCTGTATTATTAGTAGAAGTCAAAATCCTATCTCTCAAGGTGTTGTCGGAAACCTGATTAGATGAAGCTAATTAGATAAAGAAGCACATCAAGCAATTGAATCTGGTTGATGAGAAAAGGTCGACAGCCTTGTGCCACAACATGTGTTATCAAGAATGAATGGCTAGGGCTTTTAACAAGAAAGTATGGCCTTAAAGTTTTGATGAGGGAAACATGGTATTGAGGAAGACTTTACCTAATACATAAGACTCTAGAGAGAAATTTGCTCCAAATTATAGAAGTCTTTGCATTGTAAAGAAAGTGCTGCTTGGGGGAGCTTTGATCTTGTCTCAAATGGATGGTCTAGGCTTGATGAAACTTATAAACTCTGATACAGTAAAGTTGTACTATCCTTGAAAGATCAATGGAATTTTGCTTAGATTATGAAATGCAAACAATCTTAATATTACCGTGGTCTTATTTTCATTTTTTACAAGCAAAGTTGGTATCCCTAGTGATTGTTGATATTAGGTAATACCCCTATCTCCTTTCTCATTCCACTAAAAGGCCTTACTCTTTGCTCTATCCAAATAAACCCCACATAACCTAAATACGAGAGAAAATGAACACTTAATTTGGAACGATGATAATTGATAAAAATTCTTTTAATACTCTATTACAGTTTACTTTCCCCAGTAAGGGGGATTTGTTTTCTATTTTTCAAGATAAGGCCATATTCGGAAAGAGCAAAATATCTAATGGCAAATGAGTAGTTCTCACTTGAGGGTAGAAGTTTGCAAAGAAAACCAATTAAGTTTAGGGCTAGAAATTCAAGACAACTAGTTTGAATTTTATTTAAAAAAAAAAGAAGAAGAAGAGAGGGTTGAACTATTGGCTCTAATCGGATTGCTTAAGAAAAGCTTTGACTATTTGGGAGCTATCAATAAAGCCAGGTAAGTATTTATGAGCTTTTATCATAAAAATGAGTCAGTTTCATTTAAGACATTGCATTTACATTTAGTCTTTTCTTAGGATGGTAGTTAATCTCTAAGGCATTTAACTCTTATACTCTCAGGTTTAACCAGCTTATAAAGCGCTGACTCAATTCATATTTTCATTTAAGGGACTAGCCAGCTCCTATAGTGTAATTCTGATTCATAGTTTCTAAAGGTTCCAGCCAGCTCATAGAGTGCTGCCCTGATTTAGGTTCTCGTTTAAGGATCTAGCCAACTCCTAGATTGTAGTTCCAATTCACAGTTTTTAAGGGTTCTTACTAGCTCCTAGAGTGCTATCCTAATTTATGTTCTCTTTTAGGTGTTTAGCCAACTCATAGAGCACTATCCCAATCTACATTATCTTTTAAGTTCAAGCCAACTCATAGAATGCTAACCTAACTTAATTCTCATATAGGGTTTAGCTACCTCAAGGAGTACTTTACCCGATCGCCTAAGTCAATCAACTCAAAAGAGCACACCTAGGTTTTATATTGACTTCTTTATTTAGGATTACTAGTCCCTTAGAGACACTCCCACTTAAGTTAGTTAGCTTAGAAGAGCACGACTAGATTTTATATTGACTTTCTTATTTAAGGTTGTTAGTTCCTTAGAGACACTCCCACCTAAGTAAGTCAACTTAGAGGAGCACAATTAGGTTTTATATTGACTTTATTTAAGGTTGCTAGTCCCTTAGAGATACTCCTACCTAAGTCAATTAGCTTAAAGGAGCACGACTAGGTTTTATATCAACTTCTTTATTTATGGTTGCTAATCCCTTAGAGATGCTCCCACCTAAGTTGATTAGCTCATAGGAACATGATTGAGTTTTATATCGATTTTTCATTTTGGGTTGCTAGTCCCTTAGAGACACTCTCACCTAAGTCAGTTAAGTTAAAGGAGCATGACTAGGTTTCATGTTGCCTTTTTAGTTAGGGTTGATAGTCCCTTAGAGACACTTCCACCAAGGTCAGTTAGCTTAAAGGATAATGACTAAGTTTCATGATGGCTTGTTAATAAGGGTTGCTAGTCCTTTAGAGATGCTCTTGCCTAAATTAGTTAGCTCAGAAAAGCACGACTAGGTTTTATGTCGACTTTTCACTTAGAGTTGCTAGTCACTTAGAGACGTTCCTACCTAAGTCGGTCAACTCAAAGGAGCATGACTGGGTTTCATGTCGACTTTTTAGTTAAGGTTGCTAGTCCCTTAGAAATACTCCTGCCTAAGTTAGTTAGCTCAAAAAGGCACGACAAGTTCTCATTTAGGGTTTTAGCCAGCTTAAGGAGAGCTTTACTTATTTACCTAGGTTAGTCAACTTAAAAAGGTACGACTAAGTTCTTATTTAGAGTCTTAGTTAACTCAAGGAGCGTTTTACCCAATTATTAAGGCTAGTTAGATTAGAAGAGCACTACTAGGTTATCAATTAGGGTTTTAACCAACTAAAGGAGCGCTTTGCTCGTTTACTTAAGTTATCCAGCTCATAAAGCGCTACCTTTCTTTTAATATCTTTTAGGGTTTTAGCTAGCTCAAGAAGTACTCTACCTATTCATTTAGGATAACTACCTTATAGGGCGCTACTATTCTTTTAGCACTTTTAAGGTTCTCGTTAGCCTACAGGGGCGCTACCTTCACCACTTTTCTTTTCGAGTTTTTTGTCACCAAATCTCCAGTGAATCAGACTTAAGATGTCTAGTTAGTTGTAGTGCTTCTTAAAAGAGGGTTATCCCCAAGGCAAAAATGGTATCTCTTTTGTCTTTATAAAAAAGTTTTACTCAAACTTTACTACAAATAAGGGTAGCTGTAAACACTCAATTTTTGCCCCCACATAGTTTTAATTTTTGTGTTTTTAGGAGTCTTAATTTAGAAAATAACAAAGAATAGAAAAATAAGAAATAAATAAATAAAATAGAAAATTTTCAAAAAAAAAAATTAATGAAGAAAAGAGAAAAGAAAATATTCAAAAAAGATTAATTGGATAGGATCTTAACTAAATAGTTGTTGAAAAACGTAAATCTGATACAATAGCGTTAAATCTAATAATGTCAAGATTTGTATGATTCAAATTTAATTTAAATTTTCATCAAATTAGATTTGAGTCGATACAAAAGATTTGTTTCGAGTATTTTAAATATGGATCTTGTGGCGTGAAAATTTTTTTGGGAATTCAATTCAACGCCACTCAACTCTTACCATATCCTCATTGCCCGATCATCCTTGTTGCCGACCATCCCTTTCTCCAAAACATAGATAAATGACTACTCCATGGACTTCCTTCTCCTATACAAAGCCTTATGCCATCCCTACCTACAGACCACCCATAGCCCCACAATTTCTAAACCCCCGTGACGCCCCTACGAAACCTGACCCTCTCTCGTCCTTTCAATCCATCATTGTAGTGGTCCAAGGTCCCACTGACGAAACAGTAACAGCAACACCAATCTTTGATCCCCTCTGTTGCGTGAACCACAGTACGCCCATCCTTTTTTCGTCTACAAACTCGTAACCAACTCTACGCTTTACAGCCACAAACGATAGCCCACTACCACCGCGACCTGATGACCTCCCTCTCGTCTACCCCAAGCGAAACCTTGTCCCCAATGCTCCATTGCAGAACTTCCACCAACCACCAATGCCTCTCTCAAGCTCTCACAAGAACTCGTAACTATAATCATCGAGCGCCCCCCTCTCTCTCGTCCGCACATGTGACAGCCATCAACCTATCCTCAACCACACAGCACTTGACCAAACATTGTGTACCCACTAATCAAGTAACCCAAGCCCCTTTCTCTCGCCCAACCATCCTCGAAACAGCAACTTAAGCAAATACATTCCATTGATCAGCTCCTTTATCACAACAGTGACGACCAAATAGTAAGCAACAACAATCAGTAGGTACGACACTAGACCATTTACTGTTCACACCCAATTCGTGCTCCGACATCCACCCGCTATGGTCACCACTCACGAACAACAAATAGAAGAATACAACTCTAGCAAATTGCCTTTTGAGTTCCAACTCGAAGTTGACCTGCGCGCTCAACCTAGTTTCCTGGTATGTATCTTTCCTTTGTTCTATTTGGTTATTTTAAATTTATTGTTATTTTATAAGTTAATTGCTTGTTTGCAAAATAAAAAATAATAATAATAGTAAATCCTTTAAATGAAAGAGCTTCTCTTAGGACTTTTGGGGAGTTGTTTTTTCTTTATTAGAAAACGTGTTTTATCGGTTAGGTTTCTTTTTTTATAAATGATAAAAAAGGTTTAATTAACCTGTTTTTTTTTTTTCAAAGAATTAGGACCCTCTTGCTAGAGTTTTTGAAAAAATAGAAATTCAGCTTAGAATCCTTTTAAACTTTCTTTGAATAAAATAAATAAATTAAAAATGTAAAATTGATTGATTTTCAAAATTAAAATAAACTCACGTATTAAAGTTTTTGAAAAAAATGACAGATGTCTGATCTCGGCTCTAAGATGATATAAAATCTATAAAAACTTAAGTTTTTTTATTTTGTTTTTATTTTTCTTAAAATATTAAAAAAGGATAATTTTAAAAAATAAGTTTAATTTTGAAAAATCTATAATAATGCTTGTTAAGGTTTAATAGGCAACCCTTGATTTGAAAATCTCTAGCTTTTATCAATTTAAAATAAAAAACTAGTAGCTAAATTGTATTTAATTTACCAAATTAATTACAATTTTTTTTTTGTTGACGCAGGTTGAGTGGCGACTCTAAAAGATTTTTAATTAAAAAACAAATTAGAATTTTCCATTTTCTCTAATCTAGAATTAATATTAAATGGTTTAGGGTTTAGTATTAATTGAAAAATAAAAAATAGAAAATAAAATCAAAATAAAAGAAACAAAAAAAAAATCAGGCATGCAAGAGTTATCAAAGATTTTCCTCACTTTGACCTTGGCAACAAGGTTAATTTTAATAAGGCAAGAACAATTGTTACAACTGAAGTTGGTGATATTATAAGAACTCAAAGGCAAAGCAAATTTCCCAAGACATTTGAAGACTTTGTATGGTATTATAGCAATAAAAAATATGCATGTGTTCATTCAATAGTAGGCATATAAAATATGGATAGACTTAAGCATATAGGATCAATTTTAGACTTAGGCATATAGAATATTACATGGATCTAACATATAGATTACTACATAGATCTATAGATCTAGGTAAGTAGTTAACTGAAGTTGTTAATAGTAGTTAGAGTATAATAGAAATCATATAAAAGCTAGAAACATAAGGAGAGAAAGGCATTGAATCATCTAAAGAAAATTGTTTGCAAAGAGTTTTTTTGATACTTAAAATCAAAGGTTGAGACCTTTAATATACCTCACTTTCATGTCCATCTATCCATCTTGTTCCTTTCTTTCATTTACCTAACAAATGTAGAACCAAGATACAAAATCCTAATTCAATTTTTATTACAAAACGTAAAGAAAGTACTATCAACAGATAGATTAGCAACAGTAGATTCTAAGTACAGCATCTGTTTTTACCCTAAAAAAATCCTAAATTCATAATAGAGAGACAAAAAGCATAAAGGATAGAGAGAAAGCTTACTTAAGAAGAGAGAGAGAGAGAGAGTACGATAGAAGATTTAAGACTAAGTACTTATTACTTAGTTAAATTTCAATCCGAACGTTGTCATTTTAAGATTACGATAAGTATGGGCTTAGGTTGTAACTTAGACCAATCTATTATATAACTAATAAAGCGGCTTTTAAGGGGACTCAAACTGAGATATAACTTGAGCAATAATCGAGAAAGTCATAAACTTAAGATGTTTAACATAAAGAGCCATAGAAGACTTAGAGTTTAACCTGTAAAGTTGTAAAAAACTTAAGACATAGAGAATCACAAAGGACTCATGCAATTGATATGCTGAAACCAATAAACATAAACCAAACTTAACAAAGTAAGACCCTTAGGTCCACTATTTAAGATTGAATTCCAATATATGATCCTTAAGCCCTTTGTGCCATGCCATGAGTATAATTTATCAAATATAGAGAACTTAACCATGGTAAATCAAATGCAATTTAGCATAAATACTAGATGTGGAACTTAAACCGCACGTGCTATAGCTTAAACGTTCTCATTTTAGAATACACTTTAGGTAGCACCTAAGTTGCTAAACTCATTGACACTTATTCTTAATACTTGAAAACATGTACATATCGAAGTATTTCAAAACCATTATTACAAAATGGTGCATTCTTAATATATCATACAGACATACCCTACTCTGCATATTAATAGCACTAATATGTTCAGGCATTTGAACTATTTAGAATAATAAAAAATTGTCATAATGTAATGTATCCAGTACCTAACCAAGCCTTAAGTGATGAATCTAATCTCAAATCCACTTGATTTGACCATAATAAGTGATTACATGTGGTTCAATAGTCAATAAGTCAGTAGCCTATAATATTTCAACCACAACATATCATAAAGTGGCTAAGTAAAAAAGGTGCTCACTTAAATAAGCTAAAACTCTAGACTGACAAACAATCGTAAGGTCACTCATACGCTCAAAGGCTCTTAAATGGGCTTCAACAAATTAAAAAACACTAGTTGTAATACACAATATATAGCTTACCATTCCTTATCTTCAATTTTTACACTATTAACTTCTAATAAGCATAACTTTCTCATTCCTTATCAAAATTTGACGTTCTACATATCTTTGCATCCATTACCAAAAGAATTATTTAAATATAATAAGCACGTAAATCTAGTCATTATGTGTAATTACAAACATGCCATTCAATTTAGTTCTACTTTCATGTTATATCCCCACATACAAGTTTTCGGTCAAACCTAACACTCGAAGCACATTTCTTCGAGATATCATGTTACCCCCAAGCTATTCAAGTTGGTTACCTATTGGTTATAGCTCATAAAACTCATCTAAGTGCCATGAATATCATATAATTGCACCTAAAAGATGTGACATCCATTAATTTTTCCTTTATCGCATGTATAACATATGAGACTTATATAGGGAAGAAGATGCATCTTTAAGATGCAACTTTGGGTATCTAAATTAATCTTTTGTCGCATATGTAACATGCGAGGGTTATACAAGGGAGAAAAACACATTTTGAAGATACAACTTTAAGCATTTAAAATTTTAACGATACTGCATGTCTTACATGAGACATTTAAACAGGCATTTGTATAATTTTTTTTAATATAATTGGCATTTGTGTAATTTTTATCTAGTTAGATTGATAAAAATGCAAAAAACTATGTATTAAATCTTGAAATTTAAGTTTTTGATAAATAACGAACTAAATCATTATAGCGAGTTTATGATTGAATTAACTCATTTGTATTTCTCATTTATTTATAACTTTACATAGTCACTTCAACTAACTTCCGCCACCATGTCATAAAGTTCGTTTTCATTTAGTGTATGTCCCAAGCCTAAAACCTAATGGCTTAGAGTCTAAGATTATCATAGATGGATTATAAAACCAATATTCAATTCTTTATAATATTAAAGTGAGTAGTTCTACCACAATGTTTTTTTCTTTTCGTGTTTTCAATTTTCTTTTATGTTTTTTATCATATCAAAATAATCTTATAAATTATTTGAAAGAGATTTTTTTTTTTTTTAAGAATACTTACTAAACTATATATAAAACCAACCCTTACAAGTCCCCAACTCTCCTTAGTTTTCATCTATTATCGTGATATGCTAATTCCATGATATTTTTTTATTATATTAATCTATTTATGTCCTATTTGAATGGTCTTTTTTATATTTGTATCTTATCTGTATACGATCTATATCTAATTTATATTTATTTAAAATTTGATGTTTGAAAAACTGATTTATGGGTATTTTATTTATTTCTGTTTCATAATTATGATAATAATAATGATTGAAGTATTATAATTGGAAAATAAAAATCTACATACTTTTGAAAGAAAAAATTTTAAAAAATATATATATCTTTTGTGCATTAAAAAATGATTATTTTAATTAATTATTTTGAAAAAAATATATATCCATTTTTCTGGTGTTTTATTCTTATGAAAAATAAAAATTTAAGTAAATAATAATAAGATACTAATAAGACGGAAAAAAAAAAAAAAAAGATGAACCAAATAAAGTGATTATAGGTTTATGTTTTGATTATACCGATTTTATCACAGGTACTGCAAGAGCATAATCCACTGGTTAAGATAAAACTGTGCTTCGTTAAAAGCATCCGTTACTTTCACGGACATGGGTGAAAGCAAATAATAATTTATGCATTTATAGAATTAATAATCCTTCATATTAATTAAGGTGGTTATGTATCATATTCTTCCGTTATGCATAAATTATTCATCAATTCAAGCAACATTTTAATTTGAGTAGATTAGATCTCTTTCCCTTTTAATTCTTTATATACAGTTCATCTTTCCTATTATTGCTTTCTAATTTTTTTTTTCTTTATTTAGTAGTGATTTAATGTGCTATTTCTTGCTTCGATAGAAAATTTTTGAATCCAGAGCGCATGTTTTTCGAAGACGCATTTTTCCATTGTGGTGTTTTCTTTTTCAACTACCACCCACCAAATAGATCCCAGGGGTGAAATTTAATAGGATTAGCTATGCTGACAAGTGACAACTGATATCCTCCCTATGTAAGCACATTAATGGTTGACGGCTGGCGTTATGTTTAGTGGAATAACATAGACTACTCTTCAGTAATCAATATAAGTTTTCCAACGTGATACAATTAATATATATATACGAACACAACAATGTTAGAAACATTATTATAAAATTATGACAGGAAAATGACATAATAAAAAACTACAATATAAATAAACACAGTTATAATGTGAACAATTTTTATTTAATTTTTCACACTATTAGCATAGGGTGACTAGCACGAATTCAAAACAAAGATAAGATATAAACCTAACCGACTAACATGAATTATCACTTTTGTGGGACTAGCTTGCAATCTTCATCGTAATTTATTGGGTTAATTACAAATATATGATGTGTTTTTTTACATTTATAAATAAGTAATCTGGGTTATATTTTTTGATAATTAACTGACCTGTGTTATTCTTTATTTTGCCTCCGCTGTGATTGCCGTTAAAACCACATGTGAGGAGGGCGTGTTTTATTGTGTTATTTAATTTTTTTTTTTTACAAGAATTAGATGTATTAAAATGAGGGATTTTACGGTCCTGTTCATCATTTTGACAGGATTGATTCATACTCTATTTTACTATTTATTTATATGTTTTAAAATTTAAATTATCGAATTCAAAATTTATTTAATAGTTTATATTTAAAAGAGTATAAATCAAAAATAGAATAGATAATAATATTGATCCCATAAAAAATAAACATAAAAACCGTGAAAAATTCTAAAAATATAATTAGGTAAATCGGAGCTTTTATTTATTATTGCAGCTCATGAGTTCGAACTGATAAAAGTGTATTTTGTACAAATTTTTTTGAACTTGTACTGGGTTCACGTGGATCTCGGTGTCATCCCCTTCCTTGGTCAAGACAGCGTTCACGGAAAAAGAAGAGAGAAAACGAGTTCGCTCGGATCCTTTTTCCAACAAATCTAATTCGATTTCTATACATCTTTGTTAAATTTTAATGTAATTTGAATAGTCAATCCATCTAAATTCAATTTGTTTTAAAGATTTAGATTAAAACGACAACAAAAATAGAATCAAATTAAGAGGTGAAAAAAAATTATCTTTTTGGAAATAGTTTAGCTCAATTCAACCTTACCCAAACGAGAAAATCATGATTATTGCGTTTATATACATATTAGCGTACAAGAAACAGCAAGACAAAATCAGATTCGGTTGAAAATATCAAAGATTGAATAAACAAACGTTTTCTCTCTCTGGGTCAAACCCACAACTACAAGAAACTTCTATCCACGATTACTACAAATTTACACAAAATTGAAGTAAAGAAAAGGGTTCAATAGATTCCTAAGGGTGTAAGGATTTGTAAGAACCCCAACTTTATCTATGATTCGTGCGAAACACTTTTGATCTAGTGACCTTCCGGTCGGCCATGAACGGGTCTTTAGAAATACTGCTTTACCCGCTTCTTAAAACGAAACCGCCGTCAGTACCGGGTTGTCCTTTATATAGAAATCGAGACTGACTTCTCCTTGTGAAATGAAGATGATTGGTTTTATGAAAACTCTAATCGTCATTTCCATTTTGTTTTCCATTATTCTTGCCCTTTGATGATTTCGATTAAATGTACGCTTACTCAAGTAATGTGATAAATGAAACGTGGAATTTTATTGTGTTGAAGCAGATATATACAGCGAGGCATGGTTTTAATCTCTACGGTTCGTGTCTCACTGTGACACAAATATCAATTCAAGGTCAGTGGAGAGGTATTCTCATGCATATTTTAATGGCAAACATATCAGAGATAAAACGAAGAATAATACGGATCGGTTAATTGTCAGAAAATATAATGCAGATTATTTGTTTGTAAAAGTACAGGAATATAGTTAATAAATTTGTAATTAACTCTAATTTAATTTTGTTTAATAAATTAATTTATTTGTTTTGCAGTTTCATCATGTAAGTGTTTCTTTCTTTCTTTCCTTTTTTTTTTTTATTCCCCGTTCACACCTTATCATTAAATTACAACACCGGCACATCTTGGATCAACACCATGACCATATTTAGTTTTTTATAATTGAGCATGTGGAATTTGCATGTTTACTGTTGAAATAGATAAATATTATATATATAAAAAATTAATAAAAATATCAAAATTATATTGTATATAAAACATGCGATATTATTGTTAATATATATATGCGATATTAGTATTATGATAACTTCGCACTTGTATCTCATATAAAACATGCGACATTAGTATTAATACATTAACGTCCAATATAACGACAATGTAAACTTTTTTAACTGCATCTTATAGACGTGATACTTTTGTAAATTATATTATCGTGTCTTGTAGATGTTGTTTAATATCGGCATTTATATAATTAATTTCATGTAATTTATATTTCCATAATTTTTTTAAAGTTTAATATACATGTATTATACCCCTGTGCTGCAATTACTTTTTGCTTTATTTATATAATTAATTTCAAGTAAATCAATAATATTGTTTATTTTTAATTTTGGCAGTTTTAACTTTTCAATAATCACATTCTTGCATGAGCAGTCATCATCAACCGCATGAGAATCTTAAAATAATTTAAAACTTTATCTTATTTACCAGTGAAGGATTAGAATTAATAAAGGTATTCGTTATAAGTGATTACCATTAGGTTTGGCAAATCATTTTTACGTATCTTGGTTTCGTATTCCGATATAAAAAAATGGTTGTGTTTTTCAATTTTTTTTTTATTAATCGTATTTAAAAACATAAATTCTTGACTGAACTTGTTTAATAAACATGTTTCTTCTCAAGTTTAAATCCTGTTATCGACTGAAAAAACACTAAAATAGAATCTAGGATAGTTATCTTATTGTTGTTGTTTTCTCAATGATGATAGGCATGGTTCTGAAAGTAGATTTGCTTGCTAGAATTGGATCTGACAAGAAAATATGTGAGTTATGGGGGATGCTGAAGGTATCTGCTCTAACACTTAAGTAAGAGTATAAGGTAATAAGAATGACGGCAATAAAATTAGAGTAAGGTGCTATGGTTTCGGATTCTTTACCTTAACAGTTTCAAGGGCATTTATAGACCTGGGAAAGGCTAGATACGACAATTAGTGAAGAGTGGATTGTGGAGAAGATCATGGGAGCGTCATCAATTGCCATGTTTAATTGCCACTCCTCCAACATTCTTCCTTCGATTTTGTGGGTTATGAGCTAAGCTTGGACTTGAAAACTCAAAACGAAATGCACTACTATCAATTGTCTATTAAAATAGTTAGAACCAAAATTTTCATAAAATCAAAGTTTAAAAGAATGGTTGTTTGAAGCATTTGAACATAGCAAATCTAATATGATAAAAAATTTCTTAAGTAAAATAAGTATAACTAATGATAACAAAATAATTTATTCGTTTGTTATATCACATTAAGTGGTTAAGCTAAGCCATGGCTTATCATGATATTAATGCCAATATTCGAATTCATTATATCATTTATTAACTCTTTAAAAAAAATTATCAAAGAGTCTTTATTGGGAAGAGTTATTAATATGGTGTTAAAACTTAGAATAGTTCATCATCCTCTTTGTCTTCTTCTAGTATTTTTATATTATCAAAACTTGGTATACCAAAAGATTATTAGGATCTAAAAAGTACATCTAAATCAGTCCGTTGGGACTCATCAATTTGCGAGTCCCAAAATGGGAAACCAAGACCCTTTCCCCCGATTTGGTATTGTGTCTAAGGAACCGGCGGGTCTGTTGGTTTTGGGTCATGGTTCATGGACCCACGAATTGGTATTGGGTCATGGTTACTAGGAATTTTACAAATCAGATTTCAACCAATTACTTACCATGTTCCAGACATATATAGTTGCTTTACAGAGCTTATAACAAATTGTTGCAGGAGATATGAATTCATTTGCATGAACTTTGCTGGTGATATGAGAAGTCCCTTAGCTACCATGGACGTTGAAAAAATTTTCACAAGAGCAACTGCTCTTGAGTAAAGCAACTGAACTAGACATTGATTATAGTTGTTTGTTTTGGATTCAGGACAAACTTTTGACAATTGTTAGTTGTATCTTCTACTTTAAGTTTTTGTGCTACGTTAAAGTAGACTTAAGGAAGAGTCGGTTTTGAACTGTGAACCGGCTTAGATAGACCTAACTGACCTAGCTCGATAGTGGTTTAGTCGATCTGTCGTAGCGAACTGCTTGGCTTTTAGGGCCTAAGTGGTTTACTTAGGCGGAATCACCAAACCCAACGATTCAAGGATCCCCCGAATTAAAAAGAAAAAAAGAAAGAAAAAAAGGTTGGTCATTTTTTACTAGTGCCCTCCCTCCCGGTACCCTGTCCCTTGTCCCCTGTTCCAGTTAAATTTGCACTTTGCAAATTTAACTTTCGGTGCATGTGTCTTAAATTTTAAATTTGCATATATAAATATAACTTTTGGTGCATGCATCATAAATTTAAAATTTGCAATTTAAAATTTGCGGCATCAAATAGTTTAAAATTTGAAATTTCAAAATTCAAATGATACATTCACACATTGCTCGGTTCTTAAAAATAGCAACTTCAAGTCTAACAGTAGTTATTACTCCAAAAACTAATCAAATCTTTTCAACTCCAATCATTCTGCTTTCAAATATTTTTCAATGCGAAATGTTGTCAAAAATATTTCCTTTTACTAACCACCAATATCTATGCATAATTCTCCATTCCAAATTTTATTGTACAGAACAATTTGCATTAGCAAATTACGTTGACATACATATATCCACCATATAATTTCCGCTTTATTTTCTCTTACATATCATTTCTGTCTTTTATTCATTAATTTTTGTTATAGTAAATAAGAGAAAAAAATATTAGCATCAAGGGAAAGAATTTTGTGTCATACCTTTTTTAGTAAAAAACACTGTTCGTCATCTAGTGGGAAAAGTAAGGGTAAGGGCATTGGAAGTTCCAATATATTGTCTGTGCTACAACAGTTCGAGGACGTTCAAGTATCCCTGGATAACAAGTACAACCTGAATGAGCAAAGGACACATGATATGGTTAAGAACGTAGAAGAAGTTAAATCACCTCCAGGCTTCGATGTAGAACCTCATTACACGAGTAATCGCTGTACATCACCTCCTGGCTTTGATGTCGAACATCAACGCATGAGTTATCGGGGCACGACACCTCCCAGTTTCGAACCTCTATGCATGAGTGTTCATAAACGTTATGTTAAATTCGAACCTCTTTGTATGAGTGTCACTGCATGACTCGTAAGATTTGAACCCCCACGAATGAGTTGCCCCACAAGCATATTCGAAGATGAGGAAGACAATAGAGAAATTATTCTCAAAATAGAAAAGCAACATATGGGACAATATGGGCCTAACAATTTGAGACCATTCGACTCAGGTAAGTCCTCTAAAGCTAGTAAGTCTAATATTTTTACTATTCATTTCTATAAATGTACAAACGAAAGGGGGAACTTGAAGACATTCTACAACTACTACAATACAAGTTACTCGTGGAAAATGAGAGAAGGATATAGTACCCTTAACAGGCATTTAAGGTTGAAGCATCCTAGGAAAGTAGGGATAGATAGAACATGACAACAGATTGCCCAAGACGATGTTTCATCTGGTCAAATGTTACTGAGGTATAATGAAGAGAGGCATAAGTATAACATACTATAATACCTATCGAATATGCACCTGTCATTTAACGCAAGTATATCAGAGTAGTAGAATCGATACGAACGGGAGACATTTAATCCTAGTTTGTGATAGCTTAGCCGCAAAACGTTAACCCGACCCATGTAGGAGCTTTATCACAAAGGTAAGAGAAAGCTCACAAGTAAGTTTGCTTCCCTCGATACACAAGTGTCCATATGTGCAGATATATGGACAAATCTTTTTCATAATAATTCTTATATGGGTATTACTATTCACTGGGTATATGTTAATTGGAAACTTAATAAATGACTATTGGCTTTAAGGGTATTTAACGATCGACATACGGCATAAAACATTTATAAAATTATTAGAAAGATCCTAAATGAGTACGGAATAATGAGGAAAATTTTTTCTATTAGTTTTGATAATGTAATAATCGATACTGCATCAATATTTGTTTTGCAAAATTACTGTCAACTAGCGTTAGAGGGGATTTTTTTCCACATACGTTATGCATGTTATAGTTTTAACTTGTGTGTCAAGGATGGCATTGTAACTTTACACAATAGTATAGCTCCAATAAAAAACATCATCAAGACAATAACAGAGAGGCCGTTCCTTCACATTTTGTGAAGGAACTTCTACATGGAGCTTAGGAAGAGACCTTGGAAGTTTAAGATGGATGTGCAATATTGTTGGAACTCAATTTATGAGTTGTTGCATAGCACAGTTCCTTACAACGAACTACTGTGTAACTTTGCAATATACAACATGCAGGAAATTGACATTTTCCCTAGTAACTAAGATATATGTATCCAACTGCTAAAAGTTTTGAAAGTTTTTTATGATGCTACTAAGACTTTCTCATAGGTTTACAAACCCAATGTTCATTTATTTGTTATGTTAGCTGTCAGTATACTTGGCATGCTACTTCAAGCTCATGAGGACCTAAACCTGCATGCAAGAGCATACGATATGACAATGAAGTGGTTAAATTATTATAAAGAAATTCCTTATATTTATCTCGTAGCAACTATTCTAGATCCTCGTTGTATAGCAGAATTATTACTAATGTATTTGAAAACTTATTATGGTTACATTCAAGATCTAATAGATTCTTAAGACATGTACAGCTTGGAAGCACAATAAAAAGTGTCGGCAACAATGGCTGACATAGAGGAGATGCTTAACCATTACCAAAATCAGTACGATAGCTATTCATTAGTCTCTCCTTCGTCACCCATCAAGGAGCGGCATTACTCATTTATGGGTGAGCAGTTATTAGTGCAAAAATTGAAGAGGCAACGATTTGGTGGTCCAATGTTTGAGATGCAACACTACATCAATACAAATTTTGAGTTTTCTAAGAATATCTCCATCAAGGCCTTCGATATTTCAAAGTGGTGGTAAAGGTATAGAAGGGACTACCCACTCGCATTGCTCATGAAGTACTTGCTGCTCCGGCTTTAATGATTGCCGTTAAGCAAGCATTTAGTATAGCAAGCCTGATCGTCGACAAATGCCGAACCTCCCTATCTGTTGTCAGTATTGAGGCAAATGCTTGTACAAAAGATTGATATAAGGCGACCTACAGACGACATGAACCATACGGGACATCAAACGAGGAGGATGATTACTTCAGTGACTAGAACCGATCTGATGGAAGCCCAAGCTTATCCACGAGTTCCACTCCTACTCACGAACATGAATAGTTACCTCAAAAGGATACATAATAAGTTTTCTTTTCATCATTTACAAAAAAGTTCTATCACATAGAAAAATCTTTTTTCCTAATTGTTCATAAAAACTAAATGGCATGGTTTTCCTACAAGTAGTGATCTAGCATTAGATTTTTCTAAATTATGATCGACTAAAATTATTTTCCTTCAAAAAATTTAACTTGGATAGTTACGTACACTTGGATTTTTTTCGCAAAACATAAAATTGACCAACAAACTAAAAGTTTTCTAAAAATCTAAACCAAACTACGGCGGTCTGATTCCGATTAGTGGATACGTAGGTATCTTCTAGGCGACCGTAAAATACAATAAAAAACATTTTTCCTCCGACCACTTTACTCTAATGGATCAGATTAGATATTCATACTGTAAGAAACTTTTCTATATTTTATTTGTTGTTTGTTTTTAATGTATACTTTATAGAAGCATGAAAGAAAAAAAAAATGATTGAAAGATCGGCAAGGCTAAAAGGGAAAAAAATTATGTAATGGAATGAGGACAAAAAAATTGAAAAAAAATAAAAAAAACAAATCAAGAGCTATAAACAGGCCCTTGAACCACCCTACCCCCTGAACCGCCGGCTCATAGGTCGGTCACAATTCACCTTAACCACAATCCGTAAACTAGAGGTTTAGGATCGATTCAAACCACTACCTAAGTTTGCTGAAGTGCTACTAAAGGTGAAGTTATGTGTACCGTTACCTAAGCTTTAACATTCACAAGCTGATGAAATCTAGAGGCTCATCCTTTATTGAGCTTTGCGTATCTTACATTGGATAATTTATGTTGACAGTTGCTATGCCATTCACTTAATAAGAATATATATTTATATTGAAGTAATATTAGGTTAGTAGAAGTGGATAGTGTAAGGACAATTGGGCAGTACATTATTAAGAAAAAAAAAGATAATACCACATTTATTATGCACATTATTGAACATGAATTTTTATAATTAAAAAGTATTTTTAAAAAATAATTATTTGTATTTTAAATTACGTTGTGATTTAAAATCTTAGTATAGGGTTATTTTTAAAAATTTAAAGATATATTGGTAATGTATTGTGAAATGGATTTTTACACCAATAGATATATGATACAAATTTTTTAATTTGAGGTCAATACCTCAAGTATTTGGTTAGTAAATAAAAACAGTATAAGAAGAACTTGACAACAAAACATAAGAAAATAGGACAATTGTCACACCCCGAAGCGGCAGAGTCATAACAGCCTCCACCGTGTAAACCATCCTAAAATAGAAGTTGGCCTTACAACCGCTATCTTAGATCTGATCTACACAAGGCGTCCACGACTAACCCGCTTTGAAGGAAACAGTTTGTAATTTAATTAAATCATTTATCTAAGAAAGTGAGGAAATATATATATTATAATACAGTTATTGCAATTAAGGTTTACAATATTTCTCCGTAATATATTTCCTAGTTATTACATTATTCAAAAATAAAAAGTTCTAAAGTAAAAGCTTAAACCTTAAAAATATATGTTTATTCTTCTCATGTTTTTCCTCACTCCCCAGGATCCAGCAGTTGCTACCTTTAGAGTAGTTGTTGCCGCTTCTTGGCCAACACCTGCACGACGTCTATAGGGATGTGAGTAACCACAGCTCAGTAAGTTAGGATGGAGGACTTAAAACTATACCATACACACAATAAGGTTTTCAATCACTTATTAGGTGCAATGCATGTGCAAGCAAATGCCATTACACGATGTTGTCCGGCCCGTCGTGAGATTAGAGAAATTGCGTCCGCTCTAATCCGGGTTGAGGAGTTACCGTTAATGCAACAGCTCACGACCAAACCCAGGCTTATATAATGGAGACCTTGCTCCTCCCGCGACTACCTTCGAACCACTGCCTTCACCCTCGCCGCAACCTCTTCTCCTGTCACTTAGTTTGACTGAGGATGAAGAAGAGACCATTTTGCAATCCTGCGCTATTCCTTCCGAAGGGGTCGGTATTTGGCCGAAGAGTCCTAAGTTCTCCTAACGGGTTGCCATGCATGTTCGATTATGATTACTGGTCGGATATTTAATTAAGTCCAGTTTAGAGTGATCAATCCTTTCATACAATTCATACAATATGTGCTAGAGCAACAAACAGAATCATAGCATCACCCATAATCAAGCACATGCACACATTCAACTATCTAACAAGCACAACCAAGCATAATCTTAAGCTTCCAAAATACAGTATTGTATTAATCCCAACTTACCTCGACTCCTTGCTCACTTACTCGAGGTTCGATTTGCTCAGGCCATTGCCGATCATCCCTATAACACAAACGTGGTTTCAGCTTTTTATATAACTATTATAGGTTCGTTTTATCCTATAATGCTTATTGTTAAGTTTTGTTTAAGGTTTAATATACCTAATTATCTAGATATTAAATCTTTTATAATTATTCTAAGTTTGGGGTTAGGTTCAGGTTCGGTTTTTGCATCGATTTTTAAATTAGGTTTTAGTTCGATTTTTACGTAATGTTTTAGATTCTAACCCTAGAAATCTATTTCAACCCATAATGTGAAATTAATCACATTACTTCCCAATCTCCTAAATACCATCATTGCCTCTAATTAGTATTTTATTCCATCCGGTACACTTAAATCCTTATTTATGTACCGAATTTACTCCTAATGTGAGAAATTTTTACATTTTTCATATAATTCCATAAATTCAAGTTTCCTATCAGATTTATTGTACATTTTTATTATTCTCAAAATATCAATTTTTATTATAATATTTTCCATTTATTATATTTCTAGAAATTACATATTATATATTGTTACCTTTTATACACATAATGCACTTCTAATATTTCTATTACCCTAATTACTATCTCTAAACAGCAATTATTATTTCAAAATGTCTAAATCCATCCTAAATCAGATTTTACTCCAAATTTCCCTAATTTACAAAATTAACTATTTTTCCTATTACTCATTTACTACATAATTAACCTAATAATTAGATCTAACACCCTAAATGCTACATGTATCATACTCCATCAGATTTCCACATCCTAAAACATCTACTTATTCACTAAGTCAGAAATTAATAATTTAATTACTTAATTAACCTTAAATTACCCATTTTATGCCTCATTTTAGGGCCTAAAAATTATCTAAAAATTTCAAAAATTAATTTTTTAAAAAACGGCTTCATAGCACTGTTCTATATCACATGATCATCTTATAGAAAAAATTTGAGCTCTAAACTACACTCCTAAGGTCATTTATTTCTAAATCGAAATGTGCTCGGTTTTGCATGATTTCTTAAGGACCCTATATTACGGGATATGTTTTCATCAAAATAATATTTTTCCTACAAACTACATACAAAAATATCCTAGAATAACAAAATTCATAATTTTATAATAATATTTACTATTTTTACAAAATTACACAAGAATCAAGCTGGAAATTGGACTCACCGGTTTAGGTGGCTCCGGCCACCGCAGGCCGCCGTGGCCTTGTCAGCCAGCCTGGGCGCTGCCACCATTGTGTGGTGGTGGTGGCCATCCACTTCCAACTGCTTGTCTGATGTGGGTTCCTTTTGAAAGCCCTAATTGCACAGTTTTTTCTAATTTTTTTCTAAACCGAATTTTTCTCCCAATTTTTAGCTCTCTCTAATTTTCTCTGATTTGTATCTGTCTAAATGAGCTTTTGAATTTTTCTTGCTATTTATAGACGATTTTTGTAATTATTATGCATTAATTTGACAAGACTTTGTCCAAATTCCTTGATTTTTGGCTTTTAAATTGTTCAATTTTTATTGGCTAATTTTTCTTTTGCAACTTTGGACCTGCCACAACCTTATCTTGATTCAGTTTATCATCTTCTGATTTTTTTCTGATTTTTCCATAATTATTTTATAATTTTCTTTAATTATTTGCTTAGTTTTTGGCTAATTTAGGTAATTACGCGTATTTTTATCTACACGTAAATACATGTGGGATACACGTGAACATTCCTAAATATTATTTTGGTCATTCTAAAATTTTTAGTAGACATATAATCTATCTCTAATAATTTATTAGTTATTAAATTACACTTTTCGCCTTTTCGGTAATTAGCAATTATTATGCTTAAAATTTGAAAATTTTATAATCTCCTATTTGACTACTTATTTTCTTAAATTTAAGTTTATGGGATCATTTTTACTAATATTTCTCTCAATAGTTTATAATTTGGGTTTGATCGAATCCTTTAACCGATCGCCCTAAATATTGAGTTCTAAGTTCAATCCTACGGTCACTTGGCTTAATTTTGGAGCTTACAACAATACCATGTTTGTTGTGTACATTATTGGACATGGACTTTCATGGTTGAGAATATTAAAAAAAAAATTATTCGTATTTTAAATTACATTGTGATTTAAAAACTTAATGTAGGGTTATTTTTTAAATATAGAAGATATTTTGGTTATGTACTTGTAAAATGGATTTTTATTCTATCAAATATATAATACAAATTTTTTAGTTTGAAAAAAGAAGAAGAAGAAGGTAAGTGCTAGTTGAAGTGAGTATCCCTCTTCCAAATACGAAGAAAGCGATCGCTTACACTAGAACAAGAAGAGACTTGCATCGACAATAGATGATGGGACTTCAAAGCCTGTTAATTCCTCTTTTGCGGGTGAGGAAAGGAAGGAAAAATCAAATGTTAAGCTATCATTTAGAGATAGTATCCTCGTAAGTATTCTTAAGGGCATACGAAAAGTTCTGCCCTAATGAAAGTAAGGGAAGAGTGGACATGGATCATGATCAAGAGGAATCTATAGAGAAATAATATGAAGCTTCTCAAGATGATGAGCCAAGAGAATTTTACGTATCTTTTTCAAAAGCTGAGAATGACATTCTATGTGCACTATGAATAACACCTTTATTGTAAAGGTAATGGGACCAAATTCATGATAGAAAATCGTATTAGAAAAACTAAAAGGATTGTAGCAAGTTATATCCATGCTCAAGCTTATACATGTAGGCATGAGGTTTCGCTTAGCTTCCTTGGGTACAAAAGAAGAGTACAAATGAGTAATATCAAATGAGTCTTGGTTCCCTAATAGAATGTACATAGCATTAAGGAAGTGTGAACGAAAATTTAGACCGAAAGCAACTAAATTCAATGCCATTACAGTATAGATAAGGATTATCAAGTTACCAGTTGAATATTTCTCTCAACTAACTATAAAGAGAATTGGAAAGTGATAAGTCTTGTGTGAAAGTATGATATCTATATTATTGAAAGAGGAAAATTTGTACGTATATGTGTACAAGTAAATTTAGATAAGCCACTCTACAATAAATAAAGTCTCATATTGTATACAATATGGAGTACTAATTATGTATGCTATGAGGGAGAATAAACCATATTTAGATGAACTATCTTGAAAATAAGGTAAGATTGCAGCAAATGAGAATAGGCAGAAAGGAACACTTGAAGCGAGTGCAAAAGGAAAGAAAAAAGGAAGGAGAAGGTGACAAAGGGGAGGAAAATAGTTTAAGAGATGAAGGAAGTAAGGTAGGGGAACCGTCAAGGGATACAAACATTAATGCAAATGAGCATAAGGTTAGGAGAGTGTTCAGGAGAAACCAAGGATACCAATGATAAAGGAAATAAATATGATGAAGGGATAAGAGCTAAGAATAGGAAAACATCATAAAAGAGTAAGATGAAAAGATAAGGGATAAGCTCAAATGATGGTAGGAGATATTCAAGGTATGATGGCTAAAAGAAAAAAAAAGTGAAAAGAAAAAAACATTAATGAGGAGCTAAAGTAGGATGAGATCGGGTTAAGGAGGAGTAAGAATGTCACTAAGAAGAGTATTGGTGGTTCTCAACTATCAAGACCCTTTAAGGTGGATATAAAAAATAGCAACTCTTTCAATTTCCAAGCTATAAACAAAAAAGAAAGTGACAAAAGTGAGAGAATCTCCTAAAAAACCCGCACGACAACATAGTGATCAAAGCCAAAGAGGAAGTGGATGTGAGACTGTTATATTACAGGAGTGCAACACCATGGGTGAACATCAAATCAATGCTATGGCAAGTGTAAACAAAACTACATAAGAACAGAATAATGAGTGAACTTTGGGGATAGGAGGAGAATTTTGGGAAAGTGACCAAGGGAGAAAGTCTTGAAGATAATTTTCAAACCAATGTCCCCAATTAGAAGAATGATCCAAACAAGAGTAGAAGCACTAGATACTCTATGCAAGGGAAACTTAACTGTTTTAATGCCAATACAATTAATGGATGTGGAAGCGAGGGAAACCCTAAAGGGACTATAATAGACTTGCAAAACAATAGTAAAAGAGATTATGATGGGGGTGGTAGCACTTTTGGAGATTCAAAATGTGCTATTAGTGGTGCAAGTACAATAAGCGGAGAGCAAACAATTTTTGATGGAGATATGGAATGAGCAAACTCTAGTGGCAAGGGCAATGTATAGGCCATGTTGGTAGAGGATGGAGGCCTCTTGAGTAAGGCAACAAAAATCGAATGAGTTGTAGTTTCGAACCCTATTCACCCTCACTAAAAATGAGACCATGGATACATTATCCTTAAAGATAAGGAACTAGCCTTTCAAGGTCCTTGCATCATGAAAGGGGAACAAACTCGATGATGAAGAAAAGAGCAATTGCAAGCTTGATTGCAACCTTCAACCTGCAGTTAATGGTGATTACTAAAAGTAGGTGTAATGGGGTAAGTGTAGAAAGTTTGAAGAGGTACCTGAGGTATATGAACATATGATATGTAGTAGGGCAAAGGGTTTCCGTAGGGGCATTGCGGTCTTCTAAGACCTAGCTAAGTTTACAATAGTGGAGCAAATGACGACAAAGCAACATTTCATGTTGAAGTTGAGGAGAGGAGTTCTTTCCTTAAATGGTATTTGTCTGCTGCATATGTTAGTTATAACTTTGAAATTAAGAGAAAACTATGGAGTGAATTAAAATTTGTTGCCATAACTATGAATAGACCATGTGTAATGATTGTTGACTTTAATGAAGTACTACGTAAGGAAGAAAAATGGGGAGGGAGAGATATTAACCAATTACGTACAAATCTATACCAAGATTGCATGAGCATTTGTAGTATGTTGGACCTCGGTTTTATAAGCCTGTCTTATCCCATCTAGCCTTGATAGAGCTTAAGCTAACTATGAGTATAGATTATTCCATGAAGCAATACTAGATCTTATGTTAGCTTTTTGAATCACTACTTATCCTTCTAATATCTCATCCAATTGTAGTGGTGTGCCTAAACCTAATAGGCCTTTTAGGTTACAATTAATGCAGCTAAATCAACTTGATTTTAAACACTTTATCAAAAGAATTGGACCTGGCCAAGTTTTAGAATGCCAAAAGATCCAACGAAGTTTGTGGAGAAAATAAGAACTTGGAATAGAGAGGTGTTTGGAATAATTCACACAAGAAAAAAAGAGGTCTTAAGGCAGTTGGAGGAGATTAGAAGAATTCTAATGGGGAGAGTAAACCAAGAGCTATTACATAGGGAAATTTTCCTATTAAAAGAAATGGAGGTAATTCTTAACCAAAAGAAAAAGTCATGGGTAGCGAAAGTAAGGTCATGGTGGCTTATTGAAGGGAAAAGAAATACTAAATTATTTCATGTTAGTATTACAACAAGAAGATCCAAATCAAGAATCTTTAGCCTTTTTAATGAGGTAGAAGAATGAATGTTAGTTCAGGAGGACTTAAAGGAAATTACAAATCAATATTTTGAGTTGTACACTTCAAAAGAGTTGCATGTGGTCGAATGCCTCCAAAATGGTTTAATGTCCTAAAAGGGATGAGTGAGGAGTTAAGAGTAGAGCCGAATAGAGAAATTTTGGAGGAAGAAATCACAAAGGCAGTTTTGGTGCATTAGTAACCATAAAACATGTGGCACCGATGGCTTTCATTTGAGTTTTTATAAAAAATGTTGGCATATGCTCGGGAAATCTATCTATGATAAGATTAAAAGCATTTTTGTGGAAGGAGCAATACTAGAAGAACTAAACAAGACATTAATTATACTCATTCCAAAATGCCTTAGTGCTAATAGGTTAAAAAATTTTTGATCAATTAGTTTGTGCAACTATTTATGAAGTTTTAAGTAAGCTCCTAGTTAATAAGCTCCATCTACATTTAGATAATATAATTAGTCCAGAACAATCTAGTTTTATTCCTATTAAGCTTGATTTTTTCTCGGTTTTTATATATTTTCTTTAACCCGATTAATACTAAACCCTGACCCGTTTAATACTAACTCTCAATTGATAGTTAAGGAAAACTAGGTTTTTTTATTCTTAAAAACTTGGAGTTGCCACTCAACCGAAATCAAGAAAAGAGCATGTTAGTTTAACTTGATTGGGTGGACCGATTTAACCTAACCATTGGTTTGCTTAAAAAACCAATTTAAAAAAATGATTTTAGAAAACTAGATATTTTTTTAGTATAAAGGCTAGCTTTTTTTAAACCCTTAGTGAGTACCTTTTTTTCAACTTTTTGAGTTTAAATTTATCTTTCAATAATACCCTTAAGAATAAAATCTATTCACATGCAACTAAGTTAATTCTACGAAAGGATAAATTGAACAATTATTTACAAAAGATGGAAAAAGAAAAATTTTCATATTTTAAGTTGTCTTGTAATTACTACGAATGCTTACATACTTGTTACTCAGGGTCAGACTTCCATAGTTCATTTCTAAAAATATTAGCGGGTTAGTTGATTTTATTTTTTTTTTTAAGTTCTAAAAAACCTTAATTTGAAAAAAGTTGATTTTATTTTATTTATGTTGAAAAAGATGATTTTCAAAGTCACAAAACATTTTTTCACCTTTTTTATTATTTACTTATTTATTTTTTGTTATTTTTATTTATTATATATATATTTGTTTTTTGTTTTACTGAAAAAAATAAAAGAGAACTAAACTTCCTATTTTTTTCTTTTTTCCTTTTTCTTTTCTTTTTTGGATTTTTTTTACAATTACGACAAATTATAAGAATAAACAAATAAATAAATAAAAATAAAAAAATACGAAGTACAAAACTGAAACCAAAATAGGGCTAAACTAAGAAGAAATGTGTGCAAGTCGTTAACAAGTAGATGGGTTGAACTTCAAGTCGAGTCTCAAATCAGCACGTGACCAGCACTTCTGTATGATGAGTAACAACAACAGTGGCCAACAGGGGTGGCTAAAGGCGGTTTCCGACTAGTTTTTGAAGTAAGAAATGACATTTTTATGTGGATTTTATTGGTCTTGGTGGGTACGGAATAGGTGCCACCACATTTAGAGGTCATTTGGGTAACATTGGCGAAGTTAATGGCAGTAGTAGTGTAGGTTACCACCCGTAATGGTATTTGAGGGTAAGTAGATGGTGGTGGTTTGGGGTTAAGGATGTGGGGAGTTCCATAGTGGTGTTAGTTTGGCTTAGGGAGACATGGCGATAGTTGTTAAAAGGTGGCTTGAGGTGGTTAGTACGGTTAAGGGTAAATCGTATGAGAGAGAGTGTAGTCAGAGTGGGGTTTGGTCCTTAATTGTGTATGTTGTGTTTCTATGTGTGTTTCGTTGATCGTAAGTGTCTTTAGGTGGCAACATTAAGTGTTATGTTAGTGCGCTATTGTGATTGTGAACTAAGTGTTTGAGAGAAGGGCTTTGGTCATCTAGTGTAGTGGTTCAAGAGGGCATCGGTGCGTATACAGGCTACTGTTGCCTTAGGCTATGGTTGGTGTTAGTGTGAGAGGGGTGATTAGATTTGGGGGGTTGGTCCAGTGAGAGAGTTTGAGAGATTTCCATTTTTCTTTTCAAAGCTTAAGAGTGTTTACGAGTTGATTTGCTGGCCATAAGTATCGAAAAATTAAGGTTGAAGATGGAGTGGATGTTAGGTTCAATTGGGATTCAATTTGGTTGTATGCAGTACTGATGAGTTAGAGAGAAAATTGTGTGACGATGATAGCTTCTTATCCTTATTTTTTCGAAATAGGAAGATAAAGATACATTTAGAGATCAAAGCTCAAATTGGAAGTCAAAATTCGCAATGAAAGATGAAGGAAGACCAAGCTTGATTTGTAAAATGGTCAAACGTACATCCCAAATGTTCGTTTTTTGCCAAAAAAAAAATTGAGTGGAAGCTTTGAACAGCATTAATCAACATTGAAAGGAAAAATCAGAAATCAAGTTTTCTTAAATTTTTTTAGTTGATTTCATCCTTTAAATACGTGAATCTAGACTCAATTTGGCCTTCAATTCAAAATAAGCTATATGGAGGATAGGAATCATCCATTAATTAGTATATTGACATAAGGAAATCACGTGAAAAATGAGGCTAAAGTAAGGGGTGTGAACAATTTATGCATGAGAAAGTTGGGGAAATGGAAGGAAAAGGTAGGAAAAGGATGTTGATGTAGCATTGACGTGGTACCACGTCATCTACGCAATATAGTAGTATTGTGCCACGTATCTTTGACAAGATTCATGATAGGTGTGTTTGGTAGAAAAAGTAAAAGGCACTTTGTGCCTTTTGTGTAATTCGAACCCAAGATCTCCATGTCATTCCAAGTGTAGTACCGTTAGGTTATTGGTCCGTACCTTATCCATATACATAATCAAATCGCATATATGGAATAGGTGGCCTAGGCTAGATTAATTTCTAACCTAAGCCCAACACCCTTTATGCAACCTAACCTAAATGAAAAAGTAAAACTATTTAAATTTCCTAGTTAAATTAACTACTTCTCTTTCTCTCTTTTTTTTTTTTTCTCTTTTAATTTTCTTTTTTTTTTCATTTTTCTAAATTTTTTTTATTTTTGTGCTTTTTTCTAAATTATGACCATTTATCCTGTTCTAAAAATTCTAAAATTATAGAGAGATAAAAATGGAGTGTTTACAATTCCAAACAGAGTAGTGAATGATAATATTATTATCTTCAATGAACTACTACACTCACTATCAAAGAGAAAGGGAAATAAGTGCTAGATGATAGTAAAGTTAAATCTTCAAAAGACATACGATCAAATTGAATGAGATTTTGTGAGGCGAGTCTTAACCAACTTAAACTTTTTAGAGAGTGGATTAAGTTAGTGTATTCATGTTTATTTATGGTTAGTTATCGGATGCTTCTAAATAGGGGCGCATTGGATCCCTTCACTTCTAGTCGAGGAATAAGGTAAGGTGATCCCCTATCACCCTACATTTTCATCCTAATTATGGAGAGTCTAAGCCAGTTGATCCACTATCTAACGGAAAGCAGGTTAGAAAAGCATAAAGTTGAGGGGACCTAACTTGAGTTTTTACACCTTTTCTTTATGAATGATATGCTATCGTATGGAGAGGCTTCCAAGAATAATGCGAGGATCATGAAATGAGCAATTCAAAAGTTTTTAATAGTTTCAGTACATAAAGTAAATTATTATAAGCTTTGCATTATCTTTTCAAAAAACACTTAGGGGGGAGAGAAGGAGAGATATTTGTAAGATATTTAACATTGACCCAAATAGAGATATGGAGAAGTATCTTAACATCCCAATTAAGGAGACAAGACCCCATAGATTGTTTTACAAGTACAAAGTAATAACAGAAGATGCCTCAATACAATTATTTGCGAGTTAGTTTCGACGAGTTAGGGAGTGAAGTGATGAAGTCTAATGAATAAATCGAAACTCGTGACACTTTTGTTTTTTTTTTTTATGGGAAGATTATAAAGTCTTCCTTGGAGGCCTTATAGTCTTTGTTAGCTTGCTGTTATGTCTATATATGTAATTTAGTTCTCCTATGGAGCTGTACAATTTCTTTTGAAAACTATGGAACTTTTGATGTATATAAGGTTGTATATAAGAATTGATCTATCTATAATTATGAGAATATGTACTTTGTAAAGTGTTACTCCATAAGTCTTATATACTATAGGTGCTCATCTGACTATTTCAAAGCCGGTTGAGTTGTCGTTCACCTTGCGTGAACTATACCTATATTAGCAACTATAGGGATAGCTTCTATACTAGGTTGATTTACATGGAGGGATTATTACAACTCCTTAAATTTAAGGCATAATACTTACTAAACTCAAGATAAAACTAACCACTATTCGTATAAGACCCCTGCTCACCTTATTTTCCATATATTATCATGATATACTATTGGGAAAATAGTAATTTTACTTCCTAAACTTTTACAAAATGATAAAAAATACTATTTGAACTTTTAAAACACCCATTTCATATCTAATTTTTGTTGGCATTTTTACTACCTTTGTTAACACCATTAGATGCTTACTCAGTTAGATTGATCAACATATTCAAAGATGACACGTATCCTTTAATATTATTTTAAGTTGCATATATGTTAAATAAACAAAAAAAAAGGAAAAAGAAAAAAGAAAAAAAATGGTGGAGAGAAACCAAGAGAAAATCGCGCTCCCATCATCCATCTAAATCCTTTCACACTAAAAAAAGAATCAAAACCCATCGATAAAATTTCATTAACCCTAATAAAGGATTCTTTAGCTTAAGACAGTCTAACACCAATAAAGTAATAAATAAAAATAAAAAAGAATGAAACTTTAAAAATAAGCAGGTGAAAATTCTAATGCAAGTGAATGTGGAACACTTTTAAGTGAAAGAGAGAAAGTGTAAGTATAAGCAAAGTAAACAAATTATAAATGTGTGAAAATGGATTGGAAAACAAGCTTCGATCCTTTCAAGTACAATAATTTGATGAAATACTAAGGGGACTCAAAATATCAAACAAATTTACTAATGTTAATATCATAATTGATCTATATTTTCTATTGAGATTGGGATTAGCATCTTATTATAGGTCTAACTTTCCTCTATCCCATTGATTATATTTTTTAAATTCGATTTGCAATTTTGTTTATAAGTGTATAATTGCAAAAAGGTGAAAGTAATATATAGAGGATAAAAAATCTAATTTGCAATTTTGTCAAATAGATTTGTTAGGGTTGATGAAATTTGATCAATGAGTTTTGATTCTTTTTTACAATGTAAGGATTTAGATGGACAAGGGGAGCACAATTTTCTTCTATTTTCCCTCCAACATCATTTTTTTTTCTTTTTTCTCCTTTTGTTTTGTATGTCTAGCATAATATGTGGCTTAAAATAATATTATAGGACATGTGTGACCTTTGGATATATCCATCAGTCCAATTCAACAAATGACATCTAATGGTATTAACAAATGTAGTAAAAATACTAGTAAAAATTTTAACTAGGCATGAAATTGGTGTTTTAATTGTTCAAGTAGTATTTTTATTATTTTGCAAAAGTTTGGATAGTAAATTTGTCATTTTTCCTATACAATTTGTCATAATAATTTTTTATAATATTAATCCATTTAATAGGGTTATGCCTTGATTAATAAACCTATATTGAAGTGTGGTGGGTATTTCTTATACCTAAAAGTAATCTAATTATTTATAATTTTTGTAAGTTGTGAATTGATAGGTTAACGTAGAAAACAGTTTATAAGGTCATATGATGAGAATTGTCAGTGATAACAAGAAAAGAGTAGGTGGATATCGAATCAATGGTAGTGAGAGATTCAATAGTGACTAAGAAGGAAATGTGAGAATAGAAAAATTGGTGGAAGAACAGTAATGTCTCTAAGTATAGAGCCTAGACTCTAAAGATAGTTTAGACACATGAGCAATCTTAAAAAAATTATATAAATATGAATTATATGAAATTAATTATATAAATGCCAATATTAAATTGCATTAAAAAGATGCAATATTGAAAATTATAACAAAATTGTATGTACAAATTGTGATTTCATGTTTTCTCTATCGGAATTATATCACATTTCTTAAATACAGCATATGTACATATACTAGTGTTGCATGTCAAACATGCAACATACCTTATAGTAATGTTGCATGTATCTAATATTCTACATGTGACATATATACAATCTTAATATCTCATATACAACATGCAATATAACAATGGCATTTCTGTAATTTTTTATATAATTATTATTTGCTTGTCAAGCCTGATTTTTCAATTTTTTATTTTAATTCAATTTCCCTTAACTTAATTTAAACTAAACCATATACTTATTTAGTTTAAATCCTTGATTAAAGTTAAAGGAAACCTAATTTCTTTATTCTGAAAATTTTGGAGTTACCACCTAACAAAACCTAGAAAAGGTGATTAAATTAAAATCGATTAAGTGGATCGACTATAATTTAGCCATCAGCCTGCATTTTGAAAATTTTTGAAAAAAATCAATTTCAAGAAACTGGATTTCTTAAATTCGAGGACTATCATATTAAACCCTTATGAGTAGCACTTTAACTTTTCGAGATTATATTTTATTTTTAAAATTACCCTTTTTTAACACAAAGCTTAATCACCAATAAATAAATTTAATTGTATTATCTTTAAAAAATGGGGAATTCGAGTTATAATTTACAAAAATGAAAAATAAAGCTTTTACAAATTTTATATCGTCCTAGAGGTACTTATATACCTGTTTATCAAGATCAGACATTCGTAGTTCATTCTAAAAACGTTAATGTGTTAGTCTATTTTGACTTTGAAAAATGCATCAAGTTTAAGTGTTTTTTTCAATTTAGCTTTATGGGAAATTCTAAAAAGGTCCTAATTCTTGAGTGTTTTTATTATGGAAAATTCTCTAAAATGTCCTAGTTTGGAAAAAGGTTTGTTATTATTCTTTATTTTGTTTTTTTTTTTTAAAAAAAAAAGGGATTTTTCTAAGTGAGAAATTCTAAAGGCCTAATGCTTAAAAAAACAAAGTTTGGAAAGGACATGATTTCCTAAGCTAAAATATTTTTCCTTTTACATATCTTAAAGACAACTACTAAACCAATTACTAAATAAACATGTAACAAGTAAATAAACCAAAAGAAAGAAAAGACAGAAAATAAATAAACAACTCAATTTACCTAGTCGCGTACGAGATAGAGCAAACCGTCGTACTTTAAGTATCGTTTTCTATTGTTGCTCGTTGTTGAGAGGGTAAGGCAGCTATGGAGCTTGGTCATCAGCTATTGTGTTAGAAGTATCAGTGTACTGTAGTATTCATAGAGTTGCTGCAATGGGGTTGTGACAATGGGGTTGTTTGGTTGGTTTGTATGTGGGTGTGTGATAGTAGTGTGTGCTGGACGTGAGTGAGGTTAGATGTTGTGCTAAAGCGTAGTTAGGGTTTATTTGCTATGTTTATTGCAACTAGTGAGAAAGTTGTGGTGTTTGGGTTTGGTTGGGAGTGTAGATGAAGTGATCGGTGGAGTGAGCATTTTTTTTTTTTTTTTGTGAAAGAAAAAATATCCCTTCTCTTGCTACTTTGATTCATATATATATAAACTGAAAATGAATCTCTTAAATCAATTCAAATCTAAATTAATAGAAACCAATCTAGATCTGAATCTATACATATCTTTATCTTATTGGATTTAATATTATCGTTTTAGATTTATTACTCCAATAATCATTTGGCTATGATTCTATTAAATCTAAACAATAATAACCCCAACAATTTAATCTGATTTGTTTTGGATTAGGATTCCAGAACACCGAATTTTCTTTTATTGATCTTTTTGAAAACTCTTTTTTTCTTTTATTTGTATATGCTTAAATAAATAACCGATTAAACCTAACCTTAAATATAAACTTAACCTAAAGTTGCAATTAAAATGGACCAAAACCCATTAATTTGACCCCAAATGAGAAGCGAAAAATTCTACGACCCTAAATTAAGTTTCCTAAAAATGATCTATGGCTAAATAATTTTAAAATTTTTTATTTTTTATTTGTTTTATATTTTTTTAATTATTTTTTTTATTAAAAGACCCTTTCTCTAGATAAATAAATAAATAAAGCAAAATACAGGAGTGCAAAAAAGCGATATCTACAACTACCCCTCTTTGTAGTGAAGTTTGAATAAAACTTTATCATAAAGACAAAAAAGATACTATTTCTACCTTGGAGACAACTCTATTCTAAGAAGTGCTACAATTAGCTAGATATCATAAGCCCAGTACGTTGGGGATTTGGTGATAAGAAGCTCGAAAAGAACAATGGTGAAGGTAGTACCCCTGTGAGCTAGCAGGAACCTTAAAAGTACTAAAAGGAGGGTAATGCCTTATGAATTACCTATCCTAAAAGATACTAAAAGGAGGGTAACGCCCTGCGAGTTGGCTAACCTAAAAGATATTAAAAAGAGGGTAATGCCCTGTGAGCTAGCTAACCTAAGTGAATAGGCAAAGCGCTCCTTAGGTTAGTTAAGACCCTAAAAGATACTAAAGAAGGGTAGTGCACCTGTAAGCTGGCTAATCTAAGTAAATGGACAAGGCGCTTCTTGAGTTGGCTAAAACCCTAAATAACAACCTAGTCGTACTCCTATGAGCTAACTAACCTAATTGAATGGGTAAGGCGCTTCTTGAGTTGGCTAAGACCTTAAATGAGAACTTGGTTTTTCCCTTTTGAGCTAACTAACTAAGGTGAATAGGGGAAGCGATCCTTAAGTTGGCTAAGATCTTAAATAAGAACCCAGTCATGCCCTTCTAAGTTAACTAACCTAAGTGAATAGGTAAAGTGCTCCTTAAGCTGATTAAAACCCTAAATGAGAACCTAGTCGTGTCCTTCTAAGTTGACTAACCTAGGCAAATGAGTAAAGTACTCATTGAGCTGGCTAAAACCCTAAATAACAAAATGAGTTGGTTTAGCACTCTGTAAGCTAGTTGGAACCCTAAAGAAAATGAGAATCAGGATAACGCTCTATGAGCTGGCCAGGGCCCTGAGAAAATGTGGATTAAGATAAGGCTCTATGAGCTAGCTAGAATCCTAAAGAAAATGTAGATCAGGACAACACTCTATGAGCTGATTGTAACGCTAAAGATAATGTGGATTGAGACAGCGCTCTATAAGGAAGTTAAGCCCTTAAGAAAATGTGGATTAGAACAACGCTTTATGAGCTGGTTAGGACCTTAAGAAAATGTGGATCAGGATAGCACTCTATGAGCTAACTAAAACCCTATAGAATATTTAGATCAAAACAGCGCTTTATGAGTTAGCGGGGCCCTAAGAAAATGTGGATCAGGACAGTGCTTTATGAGCTGACTAGAACCCTAAAAACATGTGGATAGAGATATTGCTCTATGAGCTAGCTAAACTATAAAAAGAGAAATATGAATTAGGACAACACTTTGTGAGCTAGCTACAATCCTAAAGAAAATGCGGATCAGGATAACACTTTATGAGCTTGCTAGAACCCTAAAAGAGAAATGAATTAAGACAATGCTCTATGAGTTAGCTAGAACTCTAAAGAAATATAAACCAGGACAGTGCTCTATGAGTTGGCTAAGAAGCAAAACTAAGGGATGTAACCTTTTGAAAAACCTCTTGACTTGAGAAATTTACAAACGAGAAATTTGGTAAGAATCATTTATGATAAAAAAAGGCATCAAGGATAAGGTTTCTTAACTTGAAAAAGAATTAATGGACATCAAAAACTATATTAGGGAGAATGACCTTGAAGTAGATGACATGAATTCTAAGATTTGGCTACTCAGGCTGATATGGACTTATGACAAGCCTTTACTTTTTCTCTCTCTTTTTTCTTTATTATTTAGTCTTCTTTTTTCTTTCTTTATTTATTTATTTATTTTTTTGAAAGTTTGCTAAAATGTAAAAATTCTTATTTAAGAAACAAGTACTACAACCATCCCCTTCCTTAGTAACTATGCAGGCATGTCATATCCTTCTTAGTTTTTGAAAATGTCTCCTGACCCTAATACTAAGTTTTCTGGTAGGTTTTTGTGATTTTAAACATTCATTTCTTAAAGTAACTTATGATTAGTCTAGTAAAAAAGGACTTCCTTGCTCGCTCTTAGTCTAGATTTCGCTTTTAACTACTATTCCAAAAATTATGGTCCAGTTTGCAAGTTATACGCTTTAATAAATCTATTAGTTCTATTTTGGGTTTAGTAATTAGGCTTTTGTTAAATGATTTCAAAAGGAATTAATGAGAAAGCCTATTTTGAGAGAAACACTTTTATCCAACTTGGGTGTACAAGTCAAGAACCCTTAGGAAAAACTAAAGGAGTGCTTGCCCCAGCTTTAAAAACAATTTTTATTTTAGATAAATTATTCTTTAAGATCAGAAGAGCTTTGATTAGGGAGGTATTATAGGTGGGGAGGTCTTATGTGACTTAAGATGGATAGGAAGGTTTTGTGTTTGTAACTTGGAGTGTGATTTTGAAATGAATATGGGGTTTTCTGTTAGTAATTGTGAATGTGATTCAAGACCTTGGTTTTTTGGGGCAGTTTGGGCTTCTAGGCCTTCTTTGGTTAAGACTTTTCTCTTGCATACAACTCGATGTTCAAGTCTTTCTTCTTCTTCTTTTCTCTTTTGTTTTCTTTTGTTAATTTTTTTATTTATCACTTTACCCCATTATTTCTTCCTCTTCTCTCCCTAAAAGTGATTATCTATTTTGCCGGGTCTCTATCTTTAGATAAATTAAGACCCTAAATCCATAGGTTCTAAGTGCATAGGCTTTGGTAAGGTATGTGTGGTCTGAAGGTATTTAGAAAAGTATTACCTCTTCTTCAAAGGAAACAATTTATGGAAAACAAAAGTTATTCTTAAATTGTTATTACTAAGGTAAGCACAAACCAGTTTAATCCTTCTCTCCTAATCAATAACCTAAACCTTTGAATTGCCTCATTATGAGGTGATTCCTGATAGGATTTACATTTGAAAGCACTTTAAATTGGTTCAACGAGGTTAACAAAAGGTAATCATGTTTTGGATTTGAAAAAAAATGCCTAACTTCATTTTAATCTACATATCACATTCAAAATGGACTTCCTTTAAGAAATGAGTATAAAAATCTCTCACCACATCTCTCAAAGTGTTTAAGGGTTAGTGTGTGGGTTGTAGTTCACCTCTTTTCATTCTAAATTTGTTGTTTAAAATGAGTTACCAATTCTTTACATAGAGATTGGTTTGCCATAGGGTAGAGATTGACCTTACCCGTAATTCCTTAAAACATGCCCCAATATGAGATGATACCTTTCATTCGATTAGGATTCAAAATTAAATTTCAAAGACCAAAAGCCCCGTACATTTTGCATCCCTGCTTAAGTTGCCTTAGACTTATAAGTCTTAATGCCTCTTAGATCCCATGTGTGATTTCAGGCCTAATTCTTTAGAGTCGAATGGGCTAGCATTAACATCTTTTGAGGTGGAAGAGACTGTGAATTACCCTTTTTGTTTGTACTAAGGATTAAGCTTAGGATGGTGTTTCATGGCTTCGTATTTTGACTTTATTTATGGTTGGACTTAATGGCTTAGGTGTTTTGAGTTTGTTCGACTACCTTAATGGGCTAGGGGTTTGTGTTTGGTTAGCTACCTTAATGGGCCATGTGGTTTATGTTTGCTTTCTTAGAATTCTATATACAAGCCTACAAAATTTATTTATGTATAGAATAACACTATTGAGGTTCTATTTACAAAAGAGAAATACTAAAAAATAAATAATAATATACTAAAAGGAACTTTTATTATCATGGCAAAAAGAAACAAAAAAAAGGAGCCTAACATTGTGCTTAATTATTATTCAATAGAACAAAAGATCATTTCTAAATCATATTTATTTTGAATGAGGAAGTCTATTTACAAGGTACTAATCTATTTGAAAGAACGAATATTCTTAGCTGAAAGAACGAATATTCTTAGCTGAAAGAATACTTGGTAAAATGGAAACTACCTAAAATTATTTCACAGGATTGATTCCTTTTGTTTTTCTTTTTTCACTTTTGATCACTCAAGAATAAGCTTTCAAAAGAAGTGTAGTATTTTATAGGATAACAAAACGTGATTATTTATGAACCTAGCTTTTAGAAATCAAGACATAATTATCAAGCATGAATATTTATAGATGAATAAAGATCAGGATAGAAAATGTAACATGAGGATACACAGATGCAAAGAATCAGCAATCAAATAGTAATGTGACAATATTAGGTGTTTAGAGTTATAATTATATCGAAATTTCATTATTATAATAAATTTGAAATTATAGGAAAATATAAACAATACATACAAATATAAAGAAATACAAGATATAAGGAGACTTACAATTTCACATTGAGAAAGTCCTATACATAAAACTAATCTACATTAGATTTACATGAATAATATGGAAATTCTAACATAATAACAACCATCAGTTAATATACCCCATTATTATTTATTGATTGATCAAGGTTCATGTATGCAATCAAAGTAGGTTCTAAAGGTTTTCAAGTTTTGTTACTTGCATGTTTTCAAAAAAACGGTTCTTTCGTCACATCAAAACTTGAGTGAGATAGTTTGATCAGCCTCGGAAGGTAGTTACTTCACAACATCAAGGGTAAGGAAGGTTTCAAAAAATAATTCTAATTTCGAAAGGTTTTAAGTAATTAGCCCTCTTGATGTCCCCAGTGGATTTTCCAAGCTATCCAGCTTGATTTTTCGATTTCTTATTTTAATTTCATTTCCCTTAACTTGATTTAAACTAAATTATATACATATTTAGTTTAAACCATTGACTAAAGTTAAAGGAAATCAAATTTCTTTATTTTGAAAAAATTTAAAGTTGCCACCTAGTAAAATCGGAAAAAGGTAATTAAATTATAATCAAATAGGTGGATCAATTCTAATTTAGCTACTAGCCTGCATTTTGAAAATTTTTGTAAAAAATTTTAAGAAACCAATTTTTTTTTAATTTAAGGGCTACCCTATTAAACCCTTATGGGTATCACTTTAACCTTCTGAGATTAGATTTTATTTTCAAAATTACCTTCTTTTAAAACAAAGCTTAATCAACAATAAATAAATTTAATTGTATTTATCTTACAAAAAAAATGGGGAATTCGAGTTATAATTTGTAAAAATGAAAAATAAAGTTTTTATAAATTTTACGTCGCCTTAGAGGTATTTAATACCCATTAGTCGGGATCAAATATTCGTAATTCATTTCGAAAATTTTAATGTATTAGTTTGCTTTGACTTTGAAAAATCTATCGAGTTTATATTTTTATCAAGTTAGCTTTATGAGAAGTTTTAAAAGGGTTCTAATTCTTAAGTATTTTTATTTTATCGAAAATTCTCTAAAATATCCTAGTTTGGAAAAGGGTTTATTATTATTCTTTATTTTGTTCCTTTTTTTTTTTTGAAAAAGTATTTTGCTAAGTGAGAAATTCTAAAGATCTAATGCTTAAAAAAATAGTTTGGAAAAGGCATAATTTCCTGAGCTAAAATATTTTTCTTTTTACATATCTTAAAGACGACTACTAAACCAATTACTAAATAAGCATACAAAAAGTAAATAAACCAAAAGAAAGAAAAGATAGAAAATAAATAAACAACTCAATTTACCTAGTCGCGCACGAGATAAAGTAGATCGCTATAATTCACGTGTCGTTTTCTATTGTTGTTCGCTATTGAGAGGGTAAGGCAGCTATGGAGCTTGGTCATCCACTGCTGTGTTGGAAGTGTCGGTGTACTACAATGTTTGTGGAGCTGCTGCAATGGGGTTGTGACAATGGGGCTATTCAGTTGGTTTATACATGGGTGTATGATAGTAGTATGTGTTGGACGTAAGTGTGGTTAGATGGTGTGCTGAAGCGTAGTTGGGGTCTATTTGTTGTGTTTACTGCAGCTAGTATGGGGGCTGTGGTGTTTGGGTTTGGTTAGGAGTGTGGATTAAGTGATTAGTGGAGTGAGCTTTCTTTTTTCTTATGAAAGAAAAAATATCCCTTCTCTTGTTGCTTTGATCCATCTATATACAAACCAAAAACGAATCTCCTAGATTAATTCAGATCTAAATTGATAAAAACCAATCTAGATTTGAATCTTTACATATCTTTATCTTGTCAAATTTAACATTATCGTTTTAGATTTATTATCTCTAATAATCATTTGGTTATGATTCTATTAAATCTAAATAATAACAACTTCAACAACTTAATCCGATTTGTTTTGGATTAGGATTCTAGAACATCAAATTTTCTTCTATTGATCTTTTTTAAAATCTCTATCTAAACTTAACCTAAAGTTGAAATTAAAATGGACTAAAACCCATTAATTTAACCCCAAATGAGGTACAAAAAATTCTACAATCTACAACCCTGAATTAAGTTTCCTAAAAATGATCTATGGCTAAATAATTTTAATTTTTTTTTATTTTTATTTTTTTATATATTTTTTTATTTTTATTTTTTAATAAAGGATCCTTTCTCTAGATAAATAAATAAATAAACTAAAATACCGAGGAAGGGGGCGCAAAAATGCCATGTCTATATTACCTAATAATTATCTATTTTAATGGTAAACATGCAAATTCCTTTAGCAAACTTAATACACAACACACAAATTGGGGATAAAATTTTTTATTCTATTTTTCATAGATAGTTGATGTAGTGTATATAAACAAGAAATATGTTAGCCCTCTTCAAGGTCCAAGGAATCCTAAAGTTTCTAAAATGTTATAGAAGCATTTAGCATGTGTCTGCACATGCTATCCGTTTTTTTTTTTTTTTTCCTATTTTTCTTTTTTTTTTCTTTTTATAATATTTCTAAATTCTAATTACTAAATGCAATATCATCATTACCATATATACGTTTTTAAGCACAAATATTGTGGAAACATAATCCACTGGTTGAAGTAAAACCGGTATTTTCATCGAAATCATCTATTGTTTTGTCGATGATAGGTACAAACAAATAACAATTTACTCTATTATAGTTTTTGTATCGTTCATACCAATGATAAAAATGGTTACTTATTGTATTCTTGTTTGCCTGCTTGCTTTATTCGTCAATTCAGGCAACATCTCCAGTTGAGCGGATCTTTTCCCTTTTAAATTGTTTATACAGTTCATCTTTCCTATTCTTTTTTTTTTTATTTTATTTTGTAGTGACTAATGTGGTAGAAGATTTCCAATCCAGAGCCTACAGGTTTTCCAAAGAGTGCAATTTTCCGTTATGGTGTTATCCACTTCAACTCCCTTCGCGTGCATCCTGGGAATCAATTTAATAGGATTAGGTATCTTGATATCCTCCCATTGCATATTAATGGTTGTTGGCCAGCACTATATTTATTGGGACGACAAGGCTATAAGCTACAGCTACTCCTTTACGACGACTCTATGAGTAAATCAAGATAAGGTAGGTTTACTTGCTTACAACTTTATGCAATGATATAATAATACAAACACAAATACCATACGATTATAAATATAATCATAGAGATAAAACATGAGCTTACATGGTTACAGTACGAGCAAACGTTTACGAACTTTAGTCAATTATGTATACTACTAACACTACCAAAAATTATAAATCCAACTGGCTGACATGAATTGTTACTCCTCTAAGGCAACATCGCAACCGATAGAAAAGATAAGCTAACTAAAGTAGTTCATTTTTTAATCCTCAAGTTTCAAGGTGCGCTTTCAAAATCTGATATTGATGGAAGCTTGATGAATGTTTAATGAAAAAGACACAACAACTAAATGTAGTGGTGGGGATTGAATGATAATATATTTATAATAATATTGGATTTGATATTATACTTGTTGCAAATTAACTTTTTATCACTAAATTACTTCTATTATTCTTCACTAATTGAAAGTTATTTTTACTGAATTAGTTGGAAAAGTATCGTTTAAAGTGCTTTAGGTAAAATTACACAATTAATAATTGAAATTGTCTCGATTTTTAAAATATTATGTGATGTTATCTTTATATATATATATATATATAATATCTATAGAATAGTTTAAGAAAGTAACTTTAGAGAATTAAAATTCAAATCAATAAGCTTTATTCATTTTGACAATTTTTACTTTTCTATATATCACATTCTCTACTCTCAAAGTATATAATACAAAAAGTTATTCTTATAGTAGTTCCATTTTTAACATATATTATATTATGTTTTAATTTCATTATTTATATTTTAGCACACGTATAATGATGATGCACACCCTTATGCTTATCGATCATTAAAATATTAACGGAAAAAAAAAGAAAAAAAAATATTCTCTATTACAATAAATAAATGCAAGTCATATTTGATCTCTCGCATAAGTAGTCATCTTCAACACCATAAGAAACTCCAACATTTTATTATCTACCAAGGGAGGATCACTACTAGTAAAGGTATTCATCGTGAATGATTTTTGTATTTTGAGGAGGTAAATGGAGGGAAATTGAAAAAAATAAATGGAGATGATCAATTTGCGATAAATTTCTAAAAACAATCTTCCTTGAGCAAAACTTTAGTAATAAGTGCAACATCGCATTTTGACTACGTAAGTGGTTGAAAAAAAAAAAGAAAGAAAGAAAGAAAAACTATGAAAGTAACAACTTAAGAAATCTTTCTTTGATAAATCATAACCAATTCCAAAATATTTTTCCATGGTGAATCTTAATAATTGCTCCACAATCAATAGACATTAAAGGTGCATTTTATGACGCATTAATATAGGGACATTCCCTTAAGCTAGCAATAGTATAGATATTACTTTGGGTAAATTGTATAAATCACTTAGAGAATACCATCACTTTGAGAACTTCCAAAATTGCAGACCTCTAACCTTTTCAAAGTTCGCATTTACCAACTCTAAAACAAGCACGATCCCATTTCTATTTTTTTTTTTTTTTTTAAGACTAAACTACAATTGTAAAATAAGCTTATGTAAACGATTATGTGGCAATTCATCCATCCATTTAATTGAACTAAAGTTAAAAAGATAAAAATCTTATGTTAATTTAAATATGTGGATAAATTTAATTGAATTAATATAAGCCTTTTTATTTCATTAACTTTAATTAATTTAATTAATTAAACATATGTATGAATTGTCATGTAAATGTCCAAATAAGTTTATTTCATACATAGCAACCTAGTCAGCAAAGAAAAAAAGTCCAAACTCCCACGCTTCTTTTAAAAGTAAGTGCCGAACTTTCGAAAAACTAAATGCTCATTCAATTTTTAAAATTTTCAAAAATCATTTGTTTCTTTATTACTATTGAAGAATTTATAACACAAAAATTGGCTTATTCTCCGTGATACTATTTTCTCATAGAAACGATGCCACCGTGAACATGGGAGACGTGCCTCCATTCGCTTGACAAAATTTTGTTCGTAACACGCTTATTAATTTAATCGAAAAAGAATGCTCATTAGTAGCAAGAAAAATAATATAAGCAAAATATTGGCGCGGGCATTTAAAAAACTAAGTTTGTTCACTAATCTTATAGCCTTGCATCACCTTTCCTGGTATCTATGCCATCCTTCGATGAATTACTATGACATTGATTACATTGGTGAATGAATGAGGTCACCCTAGTCCCTCCTATCCATTTCCACCACTACCTGAAAGAAAATTCATACACAACCCGAAACGTTCTTTTTTATTTTTAAAAAGGCTAAGAATGCCTTAGCCAATCACTTGCATTTTTACCTGTGAATGTTATTAGTCTATATGGACACATTAATTGCTACAATTATTTCGGTCCATTACTTTATGGTGTTTCTTTTGTATTCTTGATGATTTTTTCTACCATAAGACGAATTAAACTGACTTGCGAAGTCAATAAAGTTTGCATAAATCCATTTTGGATGGCTGAACTGAATATTAAAATTCATTGTAATCCATCATTCGGTGGCCATAATATTTTCATTAAATAGGTGTATAAAATCAAATCAAACGATAAAATGAATTGAATTAAAGTTTTTTTTTTTTTTTCTTAAGAAAATGGGTTCCATATAATAACACTTTAGAGTTTGTGGTTCGCTATCCAATTCCACTACTCGAAACAACCTACCATGATAATTGAAATTAGACTAGAAAAGCCAATCGAGCAAGAGTAATTGAAAACCGAACATAAAGTCGGTTAAGTAGGCTCCCAAGCAAAATCAACCCAGCAGATTGGGATTCAGTCCACCCATTAAATAAAGGCCTCTCTCATTGCTGCTTTTTGCCAATGCCTTAAACCAAACAGAATTTCTTACGAGGTGGTTCACAAAATGTACTCTTCATTATCAAAAATCAATTATGTAAAATTAGCTATATATAGAGCTGAAAGCTAACCGAAGAAAACTAATCAAGTAGCAAAACTAACTAATAACAAAAAATGATAACTGAATTAACTACTCTTATGTGATGTGTCTATTGTATTCGTGGGTGCATCAGTAGCTTGAGCATTCGATAATACTCACCACAAGTTAGGCTGTACGTATTGAGGAGACCCAACTTAGAAACATTGGTCCTGAAGTAATGTAGGTGCATTGGCTTAGTAAACACATCAACTAACTGTGATGAAGACGGAACAAGAAGAAGGTGAATAAAGCCTAGTTTGCATCGAACAAGGTGGCAATCTACTATGATATGTTTTGTGCGCTCATGGAATGTAGGATTCATCAACATAATTTGTGAGCAAACTTGGCTGTATTGATCATTAAGACCTCTAAGGAATCTAATCACATGCTCTATCTCTTTGTATTATGTGATCTTGGTGAAAACACCGCATTTGCATGGTTTTGGACATGCACATGTTGGGAGATGCATAAAAGCATCAAGTTCCTCTCTTAGAGTCATTAACTTCGTGTAGTATTTAGAAACAAAGAGATCTCCTTATTTACAAGCATATATCACTTCTTAGAGATTAGCTATTTGAAACTTGCCACCTTGAGAATATTTATCATGTAGATCCTTCTAGATATCTCAAGCTTTGCTCATCCAAAGAACAGATTAAGCAATCAAAGGAGACAAGCATTGAAAAATCCAAGATATCACCATAGTGTTGCATTTCATCCACTACTCATGCATCGGATCTGCTACTAGCAGAATTGGAAGTGTTCCATCAATGAACTTGTGCTTGCTCTTTGAAAATAGCATCATGTACATAGATCTTGACCATGAATGATAGTTCTTTTCATTTAGCACTGTAGATATAAGTTGATAGGAAGGATTTTCATTAGGATGCAAAAAGTAAGGGTTAGAAGGATTGGTGAGTTAATCGGGAACTTAGTTTGCCATTGAGAGAGAAGGTAAGAAATGAAGAAGAATCAGAATTGCAGTAATTTGGGAAGAACGTAATAGATGGACTAAAGTTCTAGTTACACTGATACTATCTTAGGAGATGGTTCACAAAAAGTATTTTTCATCATAAAAAATCAAGTATGTACAATTAGCCATATATAAAGCTGATAGCTAAGTAAAAAAACCTATTCAACCAACTGAACTAACTATTAACAGAAAATGATAATTGAAATAACTACTCTTATTTGAAGTGTCTACTATGTTTATGGGTGCATTGGTAATTTGAACATCCAATAATATAATTGAATTGAAAGTTCAGTAATTTTTGTATAAATTTAGTTTAGATGATTGAACTCCATGGAAAAATTCATTATGATTTATGGTTCATTGATTGAAAGATTTTCACTAAATGAGTGCACAAAATCAACTCAAATAGTAAAATGTACTGGATAGGGATGCAACCATGGCATATTTGAGATGTTTCCTATGAAATTCAAATTAGCCTCTATAGGGTTTAATATCCCCCATAACCTTATAAAAGCCTTATAAAATGTTTTTTCATATTACAAAACCTTTTGAGTAAGGAGGGAAACTTATAGAACATGCCCTATGGGTTTTAATATTTCCAAAATCCTATAAAAATTTTAAAGTTTTTATCTCCTATTAAAATCTCATCCCTATAAGGTTATTATATAGTCAATCTACGATCCATTCCACTCTTATTACAAAAAATATTTTATTTTGCTTTTAAATTTTTAAATTATTGTAAGCATATTCCTAAAAGAAAAAAAATGTTTAACATACTAGTTACTCGTTTTAGTAAAAATATGTGTCTTAAAGTTAATGAAATAATAACATTATCTTTACAAATGCCAGTATGCCTAATGCCTATAGGCCTTTTTAGGCTTAAGCCGCTCAAGCCCAAACCAATTAGTCAAAGATAAAGGCCTAACTCCAATAACTTAATTCGAATATAGTTTAGTCTCATTTATTATAAATAAAGGATGAGGTCTCCAAATATAAAGGCTCGCTTGCTCTCTCTCTCCTCTCCTACACTTCTTAGGGTTTTCATTCCTAACAATTCAATACACTTAAATATTGGAGTGGCTAGTTTCCTCCAACACAGCCTTCATAGCCCTTTTTTCTTTAGCCACACGACGGAACGAACAAATTATAAGGCGATATTTGATGCAGTCTGTGGGAAGTGCAACTCACTACCACCAGTTCTTAATATATTTCCAATACGATTCTTTTAGATATTTGGCCTTCTTACGTTACTTGTTTTAATTTCTCTGTTAAATTTAAGTGCATCCGTTGAAGATTCATCAACGGAGCACGGGTTTTAGGGTCTTTTCCGTTAAAAAGACCCCAAAATTTCTTCAGCATTTTAATTGAGTTAATAACTACTCAAACTCCCACTAGCTAAAAAATCCTAGCCTACCGCTTACGCATACGTGTCTACTGTCTACATGTTTATTTGCCGCGAGTCGCAATCTCGCAGCCTTTCTCGTTCACACTTCAGTTTTCGATATTTAATATCACTTCCTACATTTTTTACTTCCAATTTTTCCGTATCCGTGGCGTGAAAGGAAGGGCAGCGCTATAAGTGTAGTCCTTCACTTAGTCACGAGGGAACTTTTGCTAATTTGCTGAATGATGATTTAGCTAGGGAATTACCGTCCATGATTTCACAGCTTCCGTCGGTTTGTAAAAAGTGGAAGCGTATCCAACGAAGCCGTAGTCTTCCCAAACCTTATCCGCACGTTCCTTGATTTTTCGTAAAAACTCGCGCCCCCACAAGTAGCACTTTCCCGGATATTTCGGTGAAATAGATATCGTATTCTACAAGCTACTCGCATGCCCTGATATTTCGGTGAATCCTTCCATGGGAACGCGTCCTGCATTTTAATTAACAGTCCACATGGAGAAACAGTCCACGTGCACCATCATAGCTGTGTGTCCATCATAGCAAATAAATGAAGCCAAGTACTTTGTTAATTCTAGTCAGTACACAGAGAAACAGTCCATGTGCACGCACGCTCCTATATGAAGTTACTAGCTTAATCCAACTTTGCAGATTCAACTCTCTCCAGTGCTTCTTGTTTGATCTTTTCAGATAAACGCACTTTGAGTGACAGCTGTTGCAATGCGATGAAATAGAAGACTTGAATGTTTGAAGTAAGGTTTTGTTCACGTTCGAAAACAGCCGTTAACACGTTGTATTTTACAAAATCTCCTACTATGGCAACCAGACAGAAATAAACAAACAGGGAAAAGGTTCTCATAGCAAATCCTTCAGAGTGGTTCTAGCAGCTGCAACTCTTTTTTCCTGCACGTTGGATGAAACATTCACTTAGCTAATAGTGTCAACTTGTGGTCTTCAAAAGATGGTTTGTGTTGTGAGGCTGTTAATAAATCTCCACAAAGACCCACTCAAGTTGACAAAGCGTGTTAAAAATGTCACACCTGGGCATCTACAACGCTTGACTGACGAAATTAAGCCCCAATTCGCTGACCCAAGAGCAGCTTGCAAGCTGCAGTCCCAACAAATATTTGAGCTGAGCTCGCGGGCGAACTCTTCGAGACAAGAGTAGAGGCCGACAATCTGAGCTGTCCATTTGGCACGCCGAACTGAAACTTGAACTTCGATAGCCAAGCACCTCGAGTGAATTTCGAGTAGAAACAATCAGCAACTCTCGATCCAAACCGAGCTACTAAAAGCATAGCCACGCTGAGCTACTGACAGCGCATCCGAGCTACTTTCCCGAGCAGCTCATCCGAATATCTCCAATTGACATGCTAGATTGTCAACTTCAGCAACTTTAGAAATTGTCGAAGAAATTGTGGACATTTAATGCACTAGAAAATTGACCGAGCCGAGCTGCCTTCCCACCTTATCCGAGCTAAGCAGTCCGAGCAGAGCTCTACATGCAGCACTGTCCGCTTTGTCGAGCTGAGCAGTCCACTTTGTCGAGCTACGCAGTCCACTTTGCCGAGCAGTCCGAGTAGAGCTTTTTTTCTCAGCCAATTCAAGAGCATTCCGAGCTCCATGCGCGTGTCAAGCTTCAAACGAAACAGTGGTCACAAGCATCAAGCTGGAGACCATGAAGAGCACAAGCTCGAGTACACTAAACGACCTATTCTCTCATCCTTTATCGAGCATTTGAGCTCCATGATAAAACTTTTCTTGGTCGAGCTTCAAACACCTCACCGAAGCTGACCAACACGACAACAGCCGGTCCAAGCAGCGCCAAAGCCGATTGAACTCCAAGACAGCCAATACGCTAACATGCCGACCAGCAGCTGCTCGACTTGCCAAGCTGATTAAGATATCCTTCGCTGCATTCAATGACGTCTGGTTCTGGTCGAAGAATTTTTCTTCATGTGCAAGGTCGAGAGTCAAGCCAACTAATATGTTAATTGCATTAAAATGCTGATTAAGATATTCTTTGCCGAGCTCCTTTTCCGTCCACACGAGCTGCCCACGCGTCAATAGAGAATTAGCCGAGCGGAACACTGAGCTACAGCTAACTCAATAGTTCCCACCAGCTCAGCAACTCCGAACGCTGGAGCAACACAACCCAATCAGCCACGGAGCATGCCGAACCAACTTAGATTTCCTTCGGTGAGAAACCGGGGCGGATTGTGATTAACACCAACCTGGAAGCGAGTGGCAAAGTCCCTCAAGAGGTTGAAGAATTTCATTGGCTGACAGCATTCTCTTTGCTTCAACAGAGTACAATTACTCCCTGACCCCAATTGAATTTTGCTGTTTCACAAATGGAACATTGGTCAGTGATGAATTGGTCATTACATCATGTTCCATCATTATTGTTAAGTAGCATGAGCAGAAGCTTAAAAGCGTTAAACCCGAGACCGTGCGCAACGCCTGTTGCTACTAGACAATGACTGCAGAATAGCTCGGATCTACTGGACACAGCGATTCCGAGTTAGAGATCAACAGTACCGAGCTATTTCTCCAACAAATCCGAATTTCGGTGGGATCGAAGCTCTACGATATATGACCGACCTCCAACCTAAACCGGATTACATCAGCTCCGATTGCATTCTCTTTTTCTTCACCTTTATCCAAATTGTATCAAACTCCATAAGCTAATTACCATGCAACACGTGTCTTTTGACATAATATTTCAAAAAGATTCTTTACTTTTTTATACATAATATTCTTTGTCTCTTTTGTCTTTTTAATAAGAATCAATTTTTAGGATCAATTACGCGTAGCCAAGTTAGAGAACTCCAAAAACTCACGTAGAGAATATTAGCTCGAAACCCTATCCAAAACAAAAATTCCTATCCCAACCTCTATGTTTTACTCTACTACCGACTTGATTACCGAAATCTCACACATGCAAGCATAGTTCCTAAAACTATTGAGCAAATATACCGACCTACCGAGCAACCGTGCCATGACATAGACAACATCCAAGTATACCAGTCTCAAACAACTGTCTAAGCCAATCTCTTGAGCTAACCTCTAGCACCTTATCTCAGTTTAAGCTGAATTCTCTCTAGTAACTGATTAACTGAGGTCCAACTTAATCTAGATTTAGTCAACTCTGACTATGGATTTTTTTTTCTTCATTTTGTCCAATTTATACTATATTTCAGAAAGCTAACCACCATGTAACTTATGTCTTCTAGCATAACATTCTAAAAGGATAATTTACTTAATATTCTTTATCTCTTTTACCCTTTTTAATATGTTTTATGTATTCTATTTGTAGATTATCCTTTTGTTTTCTCATATGTGCTTGTACCCTTATTGGGGCTAGTATATAAACCCTATTCATTTTTTAACACAGACATCACCCTTTTAATTATCAGAATTAATACAAATTTCCTTTATGAGCAATCCTAGTATTCTCATTTATCCTTAACTCTTATCTATTCTTTTTGGTAAGAAATAGTGATAAGTGATCCTATAATTTGGACCAGTGAATCATATTTGATGAATTGTAGGCCGAATAAGATCGATTGGTGGGTCATATCCGGTCAGTAGTTATCCAAACTTTGCTAATCTCTTCTATTCTCCTTTAGTTCTCTTCTTTGTGGTGCTCCTCTGTTGACCTCGGAGATACATCTCCTTTTTGGTATATTTCATGTATTTTAATTTGTATATTACCCTTTTGTGTCTTTTCTCTATGTGCTTATAACCCTAGTGAGGTTAGTATATAAACCCACTTATTTTTGTATGCAGACAATTAATCAACCTCATTATTAGAATTAATACAAGTTCACTTTTGTAAGCAACTCTAGTGTTCTCATTTATCCTTTCAACTGTTATCTATTCTTTTTAGTAAGGAGTAATAGTGAGTGACCCTATAGTTCAAACCCGTGGCTAAGTAGAATCAACTAATGTGTCATATCCAGTCGGTAGTTGTCCAGATTTTGGCTAATCTTCTTTTATTTTCTTTCAATTCTTTCCATTGTGGTACTTTTCCGTATGTTCAACCCCAGAGATGCATTAATATGGTAGACCTAAGCTGCCTTCAAATGTTTAAATGACTCGGAAAATCCATAATATAAGCATCAAGAGCTACATAAGTGCTTACTCTCTTTCACTTAATTCTTAACAATGAGAGGAGGGGGGCAAGAGATATTACAAGAAGAACACACTTGCTCAATTGCCCTACTCAGCACAGGTTATGTCCAATTAAGACTACCTCCCTACTCTATATAGTACAAGTCATGTCTAATAAGGACAACCTACCTGCTCTTCTTGCATCTTTAGGCATTGTCAATTGGAACACCACTAACCTAACCACATTGAGTAACCTTGTCGATTAGACATTAGTTTGTACATCCGGGAACTCCCCCTCTTGCTTCTTCAGGCATTGTGATGGATTGTTGACCTCTGAACACTTCACTCATGTCCATCTTCAAGGCCTACAGTCTCTCATGAGGAGGATACTCTCTTGTCAACCTATCGAGGATGAGCTCCTATATATGGAAGAACAATAGGTGAACTTTTTGAAGTCTTCGCTCAAACACATCTTGCTTTGTTCGGACCCTCACTGATATGGCATGTCATAGATGAACACACGTCGTCCGGTATCATAAGAACTAAGGGGATGGGTCCGAACCATAAGATAGTATGAAAAGTAAATGGTTGTTAAGGGTTTGAGCAAAGGTTCTCATGCATTGACAATGGATATGATACACTAACACCTTATACGAGCTTAGCTCGCACTTGATATTATGCACAAGTGTAGTTAGAGGTCACTCACCACTAAGCCACACTTACAATGGGTCAGATAAGAGTAAACGAGAGTACACAAAAGACGCTTAGCTTACGAGAGTATATTTGAATGTCGATGGTATTAACTATTGCAACTATTGCAATTTACAAGTATTTATATGACCCAATTAGGGTATGTCCTAGGTTAATGTAAATTATAAAAAAATTCTAACTAGAAAAGGAAAAGGAATAATTTACAAGGGTAGAGTCGTAATCGAATAAAAAGGATATTCGGTTATAAGGGGATAGCATGAATGTTAGAAAATAGGGAATGTGTTAGCTGTCTATTCCCTAGTCTCAATGATGTTACTTGCTAAGCAAAGTAGGTTCTAAGCAAATTAGCTCGAGGTCAACGGTTCGAGCTTGGCAACTCGGATGTTCTAGATTGAGGAAAGGTTGGTTCAAGAGGTGGTCCATTATCAAGTCGGCTTCAACTAGTTGGCTCACAATCGGGGTCAGCTCGACCTTGGCGATGTATTAAGTTAGTAGTATGCTAGTTTAATACTTGGCCTTAGACAAATATATTGTGGAGGGGTTGGCTCAGTAACAGGTCGGTTACCTGGATAGTTTTTCGAATAAGGTGGAGAGTAGAGTAACATGGATAGTTAAACTGGGGAATGCATTGCTCTTCAAAGTTAAGCTCCCTTTAGATAGCTTGGTGAACCATATGAGTCAATCTTTAAGCTTGAGACCACGTGATAGGTCCGTGATCCTAGTCACCCCCTCCGAGTTGTCTGAGATTTGGGATCAAATCTAACCTAACTCTATGTTGCTTGTCTTCAGGGGAATATGAATGGTGGTCAACAATGTTAAAGGAGTTAGAGACTCTGTACTCTTCAGGTAGTTCAATCCTATAGGCATTTCAATTGATCTTTTCAAGCACTTTAAATGGTCTGTCAACCTTAGGAGATAACTTGTTCTTCCTTAAACTTTAGAATCGTTCCTTACCGAGGTGGATCTAAACCAAATCACCTAGTTGAAATTCTCTACTCTTCTATCATTGGCCTTGTCTCTTGAGCTTGGTAATAGCTCGACTTAGATGTTCGAAGACCTTGTAGTACATTACTCTGATGGCTTCGACTCTCTCTATAGCTAGTTGATAATCACTTGGGCTTGGAAGAAAAGTTTAGCCCAATAGGAGCTCAGGTTAAATAGGTGACCTCAAATAGTGACATGTTTGTGATAATGCAGGCAGTCTTGTTGTAAGTAAACTCAACTATAGGCAGGCATAGATCCTAATTGGCTATGTTCCGACCAATAGCAACTTGGAGTCAAGTTTCCACTGTCCTATTGACAACCTCAGTCTATCTATCCATTTGTAGATGACAGGGCGTATTGTATAATAGTTTGGTTCCCATTTGTCTCCATAATGTCTTCCAAAAGTGGCTCATGAACTTTGGATCTCTGTCTAAAACAATAGTCCTAGGCATTCCATGAAGTTTGATGACTTCCTGCAAGAAAAGAAAAGAGATAGTTGAAGTATCATTAGTCTTAGAATAGGCCATGAAGTAAGCCATCTTGCTGAAATAATCCATGACCACCATGATGGAGTCCTTTCCTCTTGATGTCCTCGGTATACCTAACATAAAGTTTATGCTCAACTTGGACCATAGTTTTGTTAAAATTAGCAATGGTAAATATTGCCCTTACTTTGCTTGGTTCAATTCTTTGCCTTTCTGCAGGTAGCATACCTTTCCAACACAACTTGGACATCCCTCATCATCTTTAGCCAAAAGAATCCTGAGGATAGTATCTCATGAGTTCAGTACTTGCCAAAGTGTTTAGACAATCCCCCTCCATGAGCCTCGTGCACTAATAGCTCTCTCATGGAACAGGTCAAGATACATAATCTTCTCTTCCTTAATAAATATCTGTCCTCCTTATGATAGTCATCTAGAGTTCATCCTTCCATAAATCTAGCATAGATTGGACCAAAATGTGGATCCTTAGCATACAAATCCTTTATCATTGAAAATCCCAATGGTCGAGTTTGTAATTTAGTTAGAAGGGAATGTTATCTTACTAAGGCATTGCCCATTACATTGTTCTTTCCATTTTTGTACTTCATGACATATGAAAATTCCACCATGAACTCAACCTATTTGGCTTATCTTCAAGATAACTTGGGCCGGCTCTTCAGATATTTCAAAAATTCATGATCAGTGTAGATCACAAACTTTTTGGGTAACAAGTAATGTTGCTATACAACTAAGGCTCGAATTAAGAAGTAGAACTCCTTATTATAAATAGAATAGTTGAGCATTGCTCCTTTAAGCTTCTCATTGAAGTAGGTAATAAGTTGACCTTCCTACATCAACATAGCACCTATTCTTAGTTCAAACGCATCACACTCCACTTCGAATATTTTGTCAAAGCTTGGCAAAGCTAAGATAGGGATTATAGTCAGCTTCTCCTTTATGTATTCGAAACTCCTCTACTATGTCTCTCTTTAACTGAACTCAACATTCTTTTTTTAACAATTCAATGAGTGGGTCTACAATCGTACTGATATTCCTTATAAATTTACAATAAAATGATGCTAGGCTATGGAAGCTTTGTATGTCGATAGATCAGGTCAATACAGGCTATTCAATAATTGCTCTTATCTTCTCATCATCAACTCGAATGCCACCACTATTCACAACAAACCCTAAGAAGATCACTTTAGGTTGGCAAAAGTCACATTTCTTCAAATTGGCATAGAGCTTTTTAGTTTTGAGTTTTGAAAAGACTGCTTAGAGATGCCCTTGGTGAGTCTCTAAATCGGGGCTATAGATTAGGATGTCATCGAAATATACCAACACAAATTTCCCTACCAGTTGGTTCATCAGTCACATGAATGTGCTCGATGCATTTGACAGTTCGAATGGCATCATAAGCCATTCATACAATCCATGGTGGGTTTTAAACGCAGTCTTCCATTCATCTCCCTTTTACATTCGAATCTGATGATATCCTGATTTAAGATTAATCTTAAAGAATACTCTTGCTCTATTCGGCTCATCCAGCATATCATTAAGCCTTGGTATAGGATACCTGTACTTGATGGTAATGCGATTGATTACTTGGCTATTTACATACATCCTCCATGTCCCATCTTTCTTTGGTACCAATAAGGTTGGTATAGCACATGGGCTTAGGGACTCTTACACATACCCTTTATTCAACAACTCATCCACCTGTCTCTGTAACTCGATAGCCTATTCAGGGTTCAGCTTATAGGCAAGGTTATTTGGCAATGCGGCTCCTGTTTGCAAGTTAATCACATGTTCAATACCTTGAAGGGGGAGCAGACCTTCAAGCATTTCTCCTAGGAACAAGTAGGCAAACTCTTCTAACAAGGTTTTCACCTCAGTAGGTAGTAGCTCTTCTTCAGATCCCTTCATCTCAAGTAACCTTCTAACTAATAGATAGGTTAACTTTTCAAGCTCCATCTCTTTCTTCAGCTCGACTCGAGTCATCACTAAAGCCTCCTTCTTCAGAGCTTAGCTTAATTGAGTTTGTACGATTTTAAATTGTTCAACAATCATAGGGTTTAACTTCACCTTCTTGCCCCCATGCTTCAGGGAATATGTATTCTTCTTTCCATTGTATACCATACTTTAGTCAAACATCTATGGTTGTACGAGCAAAATATGGGATGCATTCATGGGCAACACATTACGAAGCACTTCATCTCGATAGTTCCCAATATCAATCAGCACTAATACTTGCTTGTTTACCAACAGGGCTCATTTGTTTTTAATCCGGTGCAACTTATAAGGTTTAGGATGGGGTATGGTTGGAAACTTAATTACTAGACCATGAACGTAGAGGCTGCATTAGTGTAGCTGCCACTATCAACTATTAATGCATACAATGACCCATTCACCTTACATCAAATATAGAATAGATTCTCTCACCATTCGTCCTTGGGTATAAGACTCATACTCATTGTTCTTCTCAACATGAAGGTAGTAGGTATAAAGTTACCTTCTTCACTATAGATGATCTCCTCCTCCTTTGACAGCTTTGTTTGCCCATTGTCTTTCGACTCTTCCACTTCCCCATCAATATTTTCTAGCTCAATGCTTAACACTTCACCTCAGATCACTACGATCCTTCTGTTCGGGCATTGGGCAACCATGTGTCTAAATTCTTGACATTTGAAACACTTGATCTCACTTATCTTTTTTCTTAAGCTCTGGCTTTTCTCAAACTTCCTTAGGATCTCCTTCTCCTTTTGAGCAGGTTAGGATCTCCTTTTTTCTTAGGATCTCCTTCTCCTTCTTGGTTCTAATTACATAGGTCTACTTGGAACAACTCGACTAAGGGTAGGTTAGCTGACAGGAGCTCCCTCTTGATTCTCTGGGCAGCTCAAATAACTTCATCAAGTGATCTAATATCTATGTTCTCTAGAATATCTCCAATCTCATACTTCAACCCATTAATGAATAGAGACATAGTTCAATCTTCAGGCTCAACAACTTCACATTAGATCATCAACATCTAGAATTACTTCACGTAGGCATCAATATTCGATTTACCTTGTCTTAACTCCTATAACCTCTTAAATGCATCTTATTAATAGTAGCTCAGAACAAATTTTCTCCTCATGACTCTCTTTGTTGTGAACCGTAACCAAGAATAGACAAGGCTAGTCGCTAGATGAGTCTAAGCTTGCAAAAAGCTTGAAAAAGAATTAATGGGTAAAGTACGAAAGGGCAAAAATGATGAATGAAAAACAATAAGCAAAACCCACGAATAGGTTCTGAGGATATGATGCTCCAATGAAACTTTCGAGGACTCACGACACAATTCGATATAATGCACGAATTGGTCCGGTGAGGTTACTCACCACCTAACCTTGCTCAAGGGAAAGGATAAGAGTGAAACCGAGAGTAAACAAACAGTGTTTACACAAGAAAAAAGATACTTAAAGTGTATATTAATTATCTAATGCTTTCCAGCTACAAGTACAAGGGTATTTATACCAATAAGTTAGGGCAACTTACCTAAAAAGGAAAAGACAAAAAGGGCATTTCCTAAGGAAGTAACGTATAAAATATAAAAGGGTAAAAATGAATATATAAGAAAAACAATCATTGGTGCAACGGATTCTATACATGATATTGTACACATGGCGATGCTATATTGGTAAGGTCGTTAGAAGATGCAACAAAAAGTATGGACATATGGCTTGTCCAAATAGGGATGGCTTAGTTAATTTAGAGTCTCTCTCTCAGTTTCTTAGCAAGGAAGATACCGAGTAATTGGTCAACTCGGCGCTGGTGAGTAATCTTCAATTTAGCACACTACAGAAAAATGGGCAGTCATATGGCTTGGTATGAAGGGTGACTTGGCAAGAAAGTACTCAGCCTCGGTAGGGGTCGATTAGAACAAAAAGGTTCGTCGTACCAGCCCCTCTAGTCCTCGGGTTCGGCTACAGGTTAGAGGTCCGGTAACTTGATTCCCATCATTTCATTCGAGTTATTTTGGATTTGGGATCAAATCTGAATTGCATTTGCTCAGTTCTTCGTCAAGGTGATACAAACTGAGGTCTACAATGTTAAAGGCATCAAAAACCCCATAGTCCTTGGGCAAGTCCAATCTGTAGGCATTATTATTGATCTTATCGAGGATTCTAAAAGGTCCTTTCACTCTTGTAGACAATTTGTTCCTCCTCTTGTTTGCAAATCGTTTCTTACTGAGGTGTAGCCACACCAAATCTCTTAGTTGAAATTGTTTAGTTGTTCTAGCAGCTTGGTCGATGTGCCGAGAGACCTTGTCATAGATGTGCTGAAGGGATTGTGCTTTGGCCAATGCATCAGGGTCCTCTTGTGCGTGTACTGGTATAGGAGCGTGGTTGAGGGGTAACTTGAGATTAAACCCATAAACCACCTTGAAGAGAGTCTGTTTAGTGGAGTCATGCACTGTTTGGTTATAGGCGAACTTAACCATTGGTTTAGTGGAGTCATGTACTGTTTGGTTGTAGGCGAACTCAACCATTGGCAGGCAAACATCCTAATCAGCCAAGTTCTTGCCTACTGCAGTTCGGAGCAGTGACCCCAAAGTACGATTAACCATTACTGTTTGGCCGTTAGTTTGGGGGTAACATGAGGTACTGAAGAGTAATTTGGTTTTCAACTAACACCATAAGGTTCTCTAGAAATGGCTTAAGAACTTCGAGTCTCTGTCGGAGGCTACACTTCTCGACACGCTGTGTATCTATACAATCTCCTATAAGAAGAGAGAAGCAATAACTGAAGCATCATTAGTTTTTAAGCAGGGCACGAAGTGCACCATTTTGTTGAACAGATACATAACATCCATTTTGCTGAACTAATCCACAATAGCCATTATAAAATCTTTCCCTTGGATAGTTCATGGTAGTCTAAGAATAAAGTCCATGCTTAATTCAATCCACGGCTTCGTCGGGATAGGCAAAGGCATTGCTTTCCCTTATTCAACTCGGCACTTAGCCTTCTTGCACACGGCACAGCGTTCAACCTCTTGGTGCACATCTCTCCTCATCCTCGGCCAATAGAATCAACCATTTAACAGCTCACATGCCTTCCTTTCTCTAAAATGACCAAAGAGTCTTCCATTGTAGGCTTCTCTCATCAATAGCTCCCTTAGTGAACAAATCGGTACGCATAATTTTCTACTTCAAAACAAGTAGCCATCCTTTACATGATACTCGCCTGTTGTCTTCCCATCGACACATTGCAAAATTATGGGTCTAAAGTGTAGATTCTTAGAGTATTGTTCTTTAATACTTACAAACCCAAACGGTGTGATCTGCAGTTACGATAAAAGCGCATATCTCTTTAAAAGAGCATCTACAACTACATTACTCTTTTCCTGCTTGTACTTTATTACAAAATTGAATCCTTTAAGGAATTAAACCCATCTCGCCTGTCGCTTCAACAACTTGGTCTGACTTCAGACATACCTCAGCGATTCATGGTCAGTATATATGATAAATTATCTCGGTAGTAAATAATGTTGCCATACTTGTAGTGCTTGAATCAGTGCCAAAAGTTCCTTATCATACACGGAGTAGTTTAACTATGATCCTCGGAGCTTATCACTATGGAAAGTAATTGGTCGGCCTTCTTGCATCAGGATAGTGCCTACTCCAACCCCTGATGTGTCACACTCCAGCTCAAAGATTTTCTTGAAGTCAGGTAAAACTAATATTAGGGCGGAGGTCAATCTTTCTTTTATCTCGACAAAGCTCTTCTCTTCCCTTACTCCCTATTGGAAGTTAGTGTTTTTCTTCATTAGTTCAGTAAGTGGCGTAGTGAAGATGCTAAAATTCCTGATGAACCTTCTGTAAAACAAAGCCAGTTTATGGAAACTTTTCACATTGGCACACGTAGTAAGAGTTGGCCACTTGAAAATTGCTCAAATCTTTTCATCATTGGCTCGCAAGCTTCCTCCACTGACTACACAACCTAAGAATACCACTTTTTCCAAGCAAAAGCAACATTTCTTTAAATTGCCGAATAGTCTCTCGGCACGGAAGATATCTAGAACTGCTTTGAAATGTTCACAGTGACTCGGCATGTTAGTACTATAAACTAAGATCTCGTCAAAATACACCACGACACACTTCTCTATGAGATGTCTCAGCATATGGTTCATTAGCCTCATGAAAATGCTCATGGCATTCGACAAGTTGAAGGGCATGACCATCCATTCATAAAGTCCATGTCTCGTCTTGAATGCAATCTTTTACTCGTCTCTTGGCCTCATGTAGATTTAATATTAGCTAGATTTGACATCATTCTTGCTGAAAATCTTGGCTCTACTAAGTTCATCCAACATGTCTTCTAGCTTTAAGATCAAATACCTGTATTTGATCACAACCTTATTTACAGCTCGGCTATCTACCCACATTCGCCAAGTTCCATCCTTCTTCGGCATTAAAAGCACAAGCATAGTATAAGGACTAACGCTCTCTCTTACATAACCTCTCTCCAACAACTTATTGACTTGACGTTAGAGCTCAGAAGCCTACTCAAGATTCATCCGATAAGCTAGCTTATTCGGCAGTGCAGCGTTAGGTACTGAGTTAATACAATGCTCTATGCCTTGAGTTGGGGGCAACCCCTTAAGTAATTATTTTGGGAACAAGTGGGCATATTCATCTAACAACTCCTTGATGTCCTAAGGTAACTCACCTTGCTCCTTCATTTCCAATAGTTACCTAACCAACAAGAAGGTCGGCTCATTAGCATTAATAGCCTTTCGAAGCTTGGCTCTACTCATCATCAGAGCCTTCTTCGATCTATAAACAAGTTTCATCTGCAACTTATTAATTTCTCTTGGTGGCATCAGGTTCAACGTGATCTTCCGGTCATTCTTCTCGAACATATACGTATTCTTATAGCCGTTGTGTATAACTCTCCTATCAAATAACTACGGTCTACCTAGCAACACATAGGAAGTGTACATAGGTAGTGTGTCATAAAGAATCTGATCAAAGTAATTCCCTATATTGATCGATAGAAATATTTACCGAGTAACATGTAATGCTCCTTTCTCACTCAACTATTGTAACTTGTACGGCCTCGGATGTGCAACAATCGACAACTTTAGTTTTGAAACAAGATTGATTGATGCCACATTGGCGCAGCTTCCACTATCCACAATGAGGGCGCACACCTAATTATTCACCTTATAGATGGCATGGAACAAATTCCTTCTTTACTCCTCTTACGAGGGTTCTACGTTCATAGTACGTCAGACAACCATGAGTAATTGACTTAAGTCCTTAGGAACCATGTCCTCCTCAATAGGCTCTTTCTCAGTAGGAACCTCCTCCTCCTCGAGTTCCTCATCCGCACTTTCTACTTCTAGCTTCGGGATGTCTCCATTGATGACCATCGTTTGTCGATTCGAGTACTGAGCAACCATGTATTCGAGCCTTTGGTACTTAAATCACTTGATCTAGCTCATTTTCTTGCCAAACATTTGGCCCTTCTCATAAGTTCGAGTCGATACTTTACCATCAATTTGGCCTTTCTGCTCGGCTCTTTGGTACTCAACAAAGTTTGGTGACTTGCCTGTCCGTGTCAGCTAGTTGTCAGCCTCACTGGTACTTAGCTCATTCTGTGCCTCTTTACTCGCTGGGCAATCCTAACAGCTTCATTCATTATGTCAAATTATTAAAGTTCCACAACGTCTCAAATGTCTCTTCTTAACCTAATAACAAGCCTTGAGATTGTTCGAGCTAGTGGTTCCTCTACTTCACAACGAATCATTAACATTTGAAACTCTTGAACATACTTGTTAATAGTTCGACCTCCTTATCTCAGCTCCTGAAGCCGAGTAAAAGTATCTTGTAGATAAGTTTCTGGTACGAACTTGTTTCAGAGCACTCTCTTCATCTCGGGCCAAGTGTTAATCATTCGGTAGCCCTCTCGTCTTCTCATGGCTTGAAAATTCTTCCACCACATGGCGACACATCCAAAGAACTCAACAGCAGCAGTTCTTACTTTCTCATAATCCTAATATTAATAGTAATAAAAAATACGCTCTACTTTCTCTTCCTACTCTAGATACTTATTAGTATTCGCAGATCCATTGAAACTCTGAATCTAAAGCTTCACATGGTCAGATGCTTTGAGAATTCATGCACGCTCTTCTTCTAAGTACTCTTCTTCTTCCTCTTCATCAAGCTCTCTCAGTTTTATCCTTCTCCTTACTTATTTGCCAACTCCTCTACCTCGAACAGGTCGAGCTGAGTTCAAACCTCTAACAGGTTGAGTAGCTTATGGAGTGTTTTACGCGGCCTCAGTGGTTCAGCAAGACAGCGTATGAACAACTCGAATCAGATCTATTAAGGGGTTAGCTACCTCATCAAGTCTCTTGTTAGTGCTTTTAGGCATTCCCTAAGACTGTTGTTCATGGTAGACAACTTCACCATCATCGCCAATACCAACATTTATACTTGGGTCTATCATTTTTCCTCATAAATTCAAAGCTCAAACAAACACTTTAAGAAATTTACAATTAACAACACAGCATTCAAATGAACACAATAACTTGCTCTGTTTCATATACGAAAAATAGAGTATGAAAGAACTTCAAGAAGAACCAACTACAATTCACATGAGACCTTTGCTCTAATACCAAGATGTTGCGAATCGTAACCAAGAACAGATAAGGCTAATCGCTGGATAGGTCTAAGCTTGCAGAAAGCTCGAAAAAGGATTAATGGGTAAAGTGTGAAAGGGCAAAAATGATGAATGAAAAACAATAAGCAAAACCTACGAATAGCTCCAAAGGATATGACGCACCAATAGAGCTTTCGAAGACTCACGGCACAATTCGATATGAAGTACGAATTGGTCTAGTGAGGTTACTTACCACCTAACCTTGCTCAAGGGAAAGGATAAGAGTGATGGCGAGAATAAACAAACAGTATTTACACAAGGAAGAAGATACTTAAAGTGTATATTAATGATCCGATGCTTTCCAGCTATAAGTACAAAGGTATTTATACCTATAAGTTAAGGTAACTTGCCTAAAAAGGAAAAGATAAAAAGGGCATTTCCTAAGGAAGTAACGTATAAGATTCAAAAGGGTAAAAATGAATATGTAAGAAAAACAATCATTAGTGCAACGGATTCTGCACATGATACTATACACATAGTGATACTATACACATGGTGATGTTACATTAGCGAGGTCGTTAGAAGATGAGGATAAAAAGTACAGACAGATAGCTTGTCTGAGCAAAGATGGCTTAGTCAATTCGAAGTCTCTCACTTGGCTTCTTAGTAAGAAAGATGCCGAGTAATTGGTCGATTCGGTGCAAGTGAGTAATCTTCAATTCGGTACATTATAGAAAAATAGGTAGGCATACAGCTTAGCGTGAAGGGTGACTCAGCAAAGAAGTATTCGACCTTGATAGGGGTCGATTGGAATAAAAGGATTCGTCTTGCCAGCCCCTCTAGTCTTCGGGCTCAGCTGCGGGTTAGAGGTCCGGTAGCTTAATTCTCATCACTCTTCATCTCATCCCTGCTCCTAATTTCACATTCTCCTTCTCTTCTACAGGTGGCTTCTATGTTCTTTCACTACAAGGCAGCATAACCAATAAGCTCCAACACAGTAAGTCTAACCTTAGCATTTTTAGGTACCTCATAGTGTTCAAAATGCATTTTGATTTTATTCACCTGGTCTAGGTGGTCCTCTACATCACCACCCTTAGAAAAACTTAGAATACATATCCTCAACCCTTTAATTCTAAGAGCTCAAACATTCCTCTCCTTTGGTTCATAATGCTCCTCTAGTTCATAATACTTCATCACCGTCTTCCTTATTGCTTCTTCAATTTCATCGAGTGCTAGTTTACGCTTAGCAACTATATCTACTCCTCTAACTCAGGGCAGTCAAATTGGGGCATTAGCTCAACCATACTAACCATTGCCTCTCACGGGTTATTCATTACTTGTCCTTTATATGGACCATTTCTAGTTTGCTGCCTATTTTCATTTATGATAGTTACCAAATTAGTTACTAAGTTGGTGAGTCTATCTAGTCGGTCAGCTACTGACTGAGGCGTAAAGCTTCCCTGTTGACCTTAGCCACTTTGAGTGCCACTCTTTTGGTTACCCAAAGTTCTTTAAACACTATAATCGGACATTATCATCTTTCATAAGAGGTTAACAACTGAAACACTACTAAAAAATTTCCTTCCACGAAATAGGAATAAAACAATGCTAAATACACTAATAGCTAGTAGAACTAACACACGATAAACCAAGCAAACACACACACTCTGTTTTATGAGAAAGAAATAAGCGAAAACAAAGCACAAAATCTCTTTACTTTAATCACTCTTCAAACACTTACGATAATAATAAACTGACTTTAAAACACTTACAACAATAATAAACCACTCAAAGTACAAGTAATAAGAACTTGTTTGGATGTAGCTAAGCTTTAAAACTAAGATGATATGGGCACATCGTAAATGAACATATGTTGTTTGATATCACACGAACCAAAGGGATGGGTCTGAACTGTAAGATGGTCTTAAAAGTAAATGGTAGTTGAGGGTTTGAGTAGGGGTTCCTATGCATCGACGATGGATATGATGCACCAATACATCACATGAGCTCAGGTCGCATTTAATATGATGCAAATCGTAGCCAAGAACAGATAGTGCTGATTGTTGGGGTAGGCCCAAGTTTGCAAAAAGCTCAAAATGGTAATGCAAATGCGAAAAAAACAATAGGAAAATGAAATAAGTAAACCCACGAACAGCTCCAAAGAATATGATGTACCAATAGAACCTCCGAGGACTTATAGCACAACTCGATATGACGCACGAGGTAATTCGTTAAGGTTACTTGCCACTTAACCTTACTTAAGGGTTAAGATAAGAGTGAAGTAAGCAAACAAGCTAATGAAAGCAATGTTTACGAAAAGGAAAAATATTCAATATATTGATGATGATTATATAAGATCCAACAGCTATATGTACAAGGGGTATTTATACCCACAAAACTAAGGCATGCTACTTAAAATGGAAAAGACTAAAAAGGATATTATCTTGAAGAAGTAATGTATAAGGAATAATAAGGGTACAATTGAAAATACAACAAAATAAGCTCCTTATGTGAAGTATTTTGTCATATGATTGCTCAAACACGTAGCTCATTGTGGGAGGATGGCTATCTGGCAGAAAAGACAATTTTGTATGTTCAGTTTGGTTTCTATTGAGCCAAGGTACTGAGTAGGGGTGTTGAGCCTTATTTCGATTTTCTTTAATTTAACCTATATTAAGCTTAACTCGCTTAATATAAATTACTCAACATAAAATTTAGAAAAAAATATTTTTAAAAATTGAAGTCACTAACCAATTGAACTAGTAAAAAGTGAAATCAGGATTTTCAAGTGAGAAAACCCTAATTTAGTCACTAGTCTACAGATATTCCAAAAAATTATTTTTTAGAAAATTAAATCAGAAAATCTAAGCTTGTGACCTAACCTATTAAGACTAAGTCGCCATGCAAAGATAAAAAAAAAAAAAAACTAATAGGATTTTATTTTTTATAATTTTTCTAAAAATGATAAAATATAAACAAATATGCAAAAATGTAATTAAAATAGATTTTTAATAATTTTTATTACGAATTTTCAAAAAAAAAAAGAAAAAAAATTAATTTTTTATGGTTACCCTAGAGGTATTTACATACTTGCTAGTTGAAATCATATCGACACAGTTCTATTTTTTAGAAAAAAATTAGTAGGTTGATTTTTTTTTTTAAAGAAATCGAGTCATATTTACATTAGTTATCAATTTATTATTTAAAAAAAATAAAAAAATTTAACTTCATAAATCTATTTTTAAAAAAACTACAACTAACTAAATCTTTTGAAAACTCTAATTAAGATTTTTATTTAAAAAAAAAAACTACTACGTGTCAACAATTAATTTTTCTAAATCTTAAATGCAAGATATACTAATATACAAATTTTAGATACATATCTTCTTCAAAGATATAAATCTCGAAGAAGATATGCAACTTTTTCCTAAAAAATGCAATTTCAATAAAAAAAATACAATTTAACTAAAAGTATGAAATTTATCTAAAAAAATTACAATTTTTCTAAAAAATCACAAAAATGCATGACATATAGTATATATTAAAATTATTAAATAACCTACACTAAAAACAAGTGAGTAAAATAAAATTATTAAAAATAAAATAAATAAATAACTAAAATAATTTATCTAATTACTTAAGTAGGTTGGATCGTACACGTGAGTGCTGGACTCGGTAGATTGCTTAAACACGTGTACTGTATGTATGTGATCAGATTGCTATCATGATTGTAAAGTGTTGTACGTAAAGTGCTATGATCGTGTTCGAAGTAAAGTTACTGTAATCGGATAGTGGTCGATATGTAGTTGCTAGACGGCAGACGTAGGTTGTGCCTGGACATGCAATGTGTTGGGCAATGGATGTGTGTATATACTGAACATGCGGCATGCTAGGTAGTGGAAATTGTGGCATGCTTAAAGTGCTTTGTGTTTAGTCAGCGTCGTGTGTGTGTGTGTGTGTGCTAACGTGTTATCAATATCATATGTGCATGTGTGTGATCAATGTTGTTTGCGTGTACTGGCATGTAGGACAAAGTGCAGGACATGTGTGTGTTGCGTTCATGAGTGGCTATGTGTGTTCGTGAGTGGCTATGTAGGTTCGTGAGTAAGTTAAGCGTGAATGAATTTATGAGATTATGTGAGTGAAGTGTTATGCTATGTGTTGGGATATGAGATGTGAAAATTGTGGACATGTAGTGATTATGTGTGTTAATTGTGAAATGTATATTTTTTAGCCCAATGTCCACTATTTATGGATCATAAACTTGAATCTTTTGGATCTTTTTGTTGTGAAGATTCATCCTTAACAAATTTAATATTCAAAAGATACGATGATACCCGATTTGGATTTATTAAATTCATTCAAGATTTAATTAAGTTTTTAAAAACCCCACATTTATTTAGGCTTTCTATCTTGGGCCTAATTCAGTCCATCTTAATTTAGCCTAAAATACACACTAACTCATTTAATAAATCCTAAGTTTATTAAGCCCAATATAAATTAGATAAAAATTCACTTTATATTTCATTGAACTAAAAATATTTTTAATGAAACCCAATTATTCAACGATTCAAAATTTATTAAATTGAATGTACATCTTCAACTATTGTCTAATTTGACCCTAAACAACTGACTCGACTCGACTTGACCGCACTTGATACTTTTATTATTATTTTATTTTCTTTTTCTTTTCTTATTTTTTAATTATTATTTATTATTATTATTTTTAGTTTTCTTCAAAATAATAATGATTTGTTAAATCTGGCCTAATAAGTCATGAATCTTAAGGATGGTAAAAATGAGGTATCTATAAAGGCTAATAGATCAACTGTATTGAGCTGAGTAAATAATTCTTTCGAGGTGAATTCACCTTGAATACTTTTAGTATGGCTCGGATTCAGATTGGCTAAGTTGAAAGTCGAATGAGCTAAATTGATGTTCAAGTGCAATTTAAGTTGGTAGCTAGAGACAAATGATGGGTACAAAAGGGCTTAGCTCAAACAGGGCATCAGGTTAGTAGATTGCAGTAGCTTAAACTTCTCGGTGGTGGGTCTTAGGGAAAGCATGACCCGACCATGCTTTCTAACCCTTAAGCTTGAGTACAAGTCAAGGTTCTTGTGGTCTGATTCTTATCATAATATTATGTACAAGTTTAGCTAAAGGTTACTCGCCACTAATCCATGCTTACGATGGATCAAATAAGAGTAAACAAGAGTAAGTAGAAAACACTTCGCTCACGAAAGTGTGTTTAAATGTCAATGGTATTAACTATTCCAGCTATTACAATTTACAAATGTTTATATGACCAAATTTGGGTAAGTCCTAGGTTAGTACAATTACAAAAAGATTCCTACTAGAAAAGGAAAAGGAATAATTTACAAGAGTAAAGTTATAATCAAACAAAAAGAATATTAGGTTACAAAAGGGCAGCACGGATGTCAGAAAATAGGGTACGTGTCAACTATTCATTCTATGGTCTCAATCATAATTCTTGCTGAGTGGAGCAAGTTCTAAGTAGATCAACTTGGGGTTGGCAATTCGATAACTTAGATGTTTTGGACTGAGGAAAGGTTGGTTCAAGAGGCGGTCCATTATTAGGTTAGCCTCATTTAGTCGGTTCACAATCAGGGTTAGCTTAGCCTTGGTGGTGTATCAAGTTGGCAGTATGCTAGTTCGGTACTTCGCCTTAGATAAATGTATTGTGGAGGGGTTAGCTTGACAACAGGTCAATCGCCTCGACAGTCTCTTAGATGAGGTGGAGAGTAGAGTAGCTTGGCTAATCAGACTAGGGAATACATTATTGTTCAGAGTTAAGCTCTCCTCAAACAACTTGCTAAACCATATGAGCGAATCCTTGAGCTCAAGAGTATGCGATGGATTCATGATCCTTATTGGAGAATTCCTCGGATGTACGGACTAATGTTCTATCGATGAGGTTAGTCGATGTTGTTAAGTTGGTGGTGTCCTAACTAACAATTTAATGTGCTTAGAAGCTCAATAATTACTAAGGCTTATTGTAGGGAGTAGTATCCATGTGAGTCCTTTAAGATATCAAAGAAAATGAGGATGGAAGGGTCAGCAAGCATAGTAGCTTGTGTGAAGCTACTTAAAGGATATGATGAACTAACGAACACGATACGACTTAACACTTCACTTGATATGACTTACAAGTTAATCTTAATGTCTACTTGCTGCTAATCTTAAGTTACTCGACAAGATTAGATAAGAATATAAGAGAAAGTGTACTTGGAGAGAGATATCTCACAAGAATAAAAATATTCATTAAGTGTAAGGTATATGATGATGATTGTAGCTACAATAAAAGAGCTATTTATAGAAAGTCCTTTAGAGTAACAATATAATAATGGAAAATTACATAAAAGACAATGAAGGAAGAGATTCCTAGTATGTACGAAAAAGGATAAATATGACAAATGATGAAAAGGAATATAGTATAAATGTTAGAAAAGTAACGGACGAGTGACAACTTGTCAATAGGCTCATATTGGGGAATCTTGGGGGGTTGTAGATGGTCAAAATGGATGTTGTAGCTGCTGTTGGGGAGTTATGCTAAGAATTACCAAGGCGATTGAAGGATGTTGCAGTTCAATAAGTTGGAAGAGTGAAGCACAACACACAGTTGCTTCAGCTTTGGAACTTAACAGATCAGCCTTAGCACCCGATATGTCAACTTCAGTATTAGACAACTCTATATGTAGAAAGAAGAGGGCTCAATATGTAGTAGACTAGAACCCAATTCTCGATGGCTCATCTTCGTCACTAGGTAAGTTAGTGAGTAGGTAAGTGATAAGGATCATAGACCTATCATGCGCTCCCGAGTTCGAGGACTTGTTCATATGGTTCACTAAGCTATCTGAGGAGAGCTTAACTCTGAAGAGTAATGCATTCTCTAATCCAACCAGCTAAGTTACTCTACTCTTTACTTCATCCGAAAGACTACTAAGGTAATTGACTTGTTGCCGAGCTAACCCCTCCACAATACATCTATCTAAGGCCAAGTATTGAATCAACATACTGTCGACCTAATACATCTCCAAAATCGAGCTAACCTCGATCGTAAGTGAACTAGCTGAGGCTGACTCGATAATGGACTACCTCTTAAACTAACCCTTCCTCATTCCAGAACATTTGAGTTGTTAAGTTGTTGAACTACTAACCCCAAGTTGATCTACTCAGAACCTGTTTTGCTCAATAAGTAACATCATTAGGAGCACAGAATGGATAGTTAACACACACTCTATTTTGTAACATCCGTTCTGTCATTTTATAACTGAATATTCTTTTTGTTTGGTTACAACTTTACCCTTATAAATTATTCCTTTTCCTTTTCTAATAGGAATTTGTTTGTAATTTATACTAACTTAAGACTTACCTTAATTGGGTCATATAAAAACTTGTAAATTGCAATAGCTATAACAGTTAATACCATCGACATTTAGATATACTCTCGTGAGCTAACTTCTACTTAATTTCATTTACTCTTATTTGATCGATCATGAGCGTGAATTAGTGGTGAGTAACCTTTGGCCACACCTATGAATAATATCAAGTACAAGCTAAACTTGTATGAGGCATTGGTGCATTATATCCATTGTTGATGTATGGGAACCCTTGCTTTAACCCTTAACTACTGTTTACTTTTTGGACCATTTTACAGTTTGGACCCATCCCCTTAGTTCATACAATACTAGACAACTATTCATCCACGATGTGCCCGTATCAACTCCCCTTCTTGACTTTTTTGGCCTAGGTTCGCCTCGACCTTCACCTCTTCAGGCTTGCCTTGGCCTCTCTATGGCGTATTTAGGTACTTCAACCTCTTCAAGTACTTGCATCTTCAAGCATTCGCACTCAGATTACCTACTCGCTCCACATAGTACAGGTTATGCTCGACTTGGCAATCTTATTTGCCTTGCTACATTGCCTAAGCTAAAGCTACAACCCATTAGATAGTAGATAAGGTTGGAAGCGCTAATAAGTAGCTCTTCCTGCAGCCTTAGCTCACTTTCAACTAGCAACAACTCGACTTGGAGCGTTAGTGATAGGGATCATGGACTAATTACTTGCTTTTGAACTTGAGAGCTTGCTCAGATGGTTCATCGAGCTATCTAAATGAAGCTAAGCTTAAAATAACACAATATTCTCTAGCCCGATGTACTGAGATACATTCCCCTAACCTCTCTCTATCTCATTGAGAAGATTCTCGATGTACCCAACTAGTTATCGAGTAAATCACTTATTGCTATGTTAAGGCCAAATGATGAATCCACACATTACCGAGTTGAAGTGCATCCAATGTCAAGTTGCCAACTCCCAAGCCGATCATTCGGGGTTAACCAAATAATAGGCCACACATTGGACTAATCTCTCCTCAGTACAAAACATTCGAGCAGCTGACACTGACCTGATCTACTTTAAACCTGTTCTACTTAACAAATAGCATCATTAGGACCATAGAATGGACAGTTGATACCTACCCCATTTTCTAACATCCATATTGTTCTTTTGTAATAGAATATCCTTTTTGTCCGATTACAACTCTACTCTTGTAATTTTTCCTTTTTCCCTTTTCTAGTAGGAATCCTTTTTTGTAATTTGTATATACCTAGGGCTTACTCTAATTGGGTTATATAAATACTTGTACTTTGTATCAGCTGCAACAGTTAATGAGCATTGAATTTCAAATACTCCTTTCTCTTCTTGCGTGAGCTAAGTATCCTTACTTACACTCATTTACTCTTATTTAGTCTATTTTAAGAGTGGATTAGTGGTAAATACCCTTGAGCTATACTTGTGTGTAATATTAAGTGTGATCTGAGCTCATGTGAAGTGTCGGCGCGTCATATCCATCATCAGTATGTGAGGATCCTTACTTATCCTTCGACTATAATTTAGTTTTCGGACCATCTCATAGTTCGGACTCACCTTTGATTCACATGATATTGAATCTCATGTGTTCCCTTCTCGGTGATTTGCATCAATTGGGAGCTTATTCACATGCTTACTCTCCTTGTCGAACTCCTCAACAAAGAGAGTAGGGGAGTAAATGTTGATAGGCCTTTTTGGGTTTAGGACACCTAAGCCTAAACCGACTGGCTCAAGATAAAGGCTCAACTCCAATAACCTAGTTCGAGTATAATTTGGCCCTATCTACTATAAATAGGGAATAAGGGCTCGAGGTATATTGGCTCTCTCTCTCTCTCTTAAACTCTTTAGGGTTTTCGATCATAATGATTAGACTGATTTAGGCATCGAAGTGGCTATGCTAAAGCATCATTTAATATTGCACACATAGCCCTTTTTTGTTTGTTTTTTTTTTTTTTATCTTGCAGGCACTACACAATGGAAAAAACAATTTCAATCTTTATCGGTAAAATTATAAAGCAAAACTTAATATGCTTGTGTCTAAATTGGGGCATATAGAGTAAATATTATTAATTTATTATTTTTTACCAATTCAGTTTCCCATCATTTTTTTTTCCTCTTGAAACTCAAATCCTATAGGACTTTGGGATTCTGTAAGACTTTTATTAGGTCATACAAGTTGAAAATCCTAAAAGAATCCAAGCGGTTGAACCCTTACAAGCGAATCACAATTTTGGTATTTTCAATTGATGACGTCTCTGTGTCGGTTCAGAGTTCATGACTGTCCAATTCGTCTGCTTCAAAGTGTTTTACCATGGTAGTTAAAATCAAACCGGAAAAGCCAACTAAATGAGTGTTATTGAAAATGGAACCTAAGGTTAGTCAGGTACGTTCTCAAGAAGCGAAATTGGGTAGTTGAATTGGGATTAAGTTCAATCAGATCGGCTTCCACCGATCCACATGCATATTTAAAAAAATGAGTTAATAAACTTATAAACTTATTTAGGTTTAAGCAAGTAGAAAAGCCCATTGTCATGCCTTCATTTACTGCATAATGTGCTGATATAGTAATTTTTAGCAGGTCATGCCTTTACTATTACAAATACAAATAGACCATCATTTTCCATGCTTTAAGTATGCTGATATAGTTTTTTTTTTTTTTTTTCCCTTAACAACACTATATATTATAACTTGAGGGAGAGGAAGAGTTGAATTTAGTTCATCTCCTTTTTAAGATAAGTATTGGTACTACTAAATTATAACATTTTTAACATTAAATTACTTTTACACTTAGTTTGGTATAACGAAAGGAATTGGAAATGAAATAGTGTGGGAGGAAATAATACGAAGAGAAGGAATTATGGGGGTGACTGATTCTTTCCAATGTGTTTGGGTTTATGGAAGGAAAGAAAATTGAATGAATCCTAATTATTATTAAATACAAAATAGGATGTAAATTAAAATTACTAATATATCCATAAAATATTAATAAGAAGAAAAATACAAGTGAAAAGGAGGAGCAAATGATTACAAAACTTTTCCTCCTCTTTCTCTCCACTTTGTAGGGGATTAAAATTTAGTGCACTTATGGAAATGATTCACTCTATCTTCCTTTCTTCTCAGTTTTCTTTCTAAAACAAATAATGAAATTGTATTATATTTTTCCCACTTTTCTTCCCTTCCAATTCTTTCCTCCCATTTTTTCCCTTCTTATACATAGTATTAAAGGTCTTATAGGTTTATGAATAGATATTATTCGTTATAATAATCACTTTAAGTTATTTTATTATTTTTATGCATACGTATGTTCTAAATCAATTACAGCGCATTGCGCAAACTTTTATTTAGTTTATAACTAATGGCAAAAAAAGGAAAAAAAAAATACAGGTGTTATTTACATATATTTCCTTATAGTTTTCTTTTTCATAATTAAAAGATAGAAGTGAAGTCGCCTATATTTTTCTATTATCTCCTAAAAATTTAAGATACATTGTTGTACTGTATGAATTAATTAATTATGTCGTCAACTTCTCAAGCTATAACGGAAAGCGTAAGGTGAGTGGGCTCGGAATCCATTCTCCTAACCTTTTTCTTTTTTTTTTTTTGGTCATAGATGAGATGTTTTGCTTTTTGTCTTTATTTGTTTTTTCCTCCCTTGTCTCACCAGTTCTCGATTTCTTAGTCACCACGTTTGGTGCATTCATTCACTGATTAAGAAAAGAACCGGTTCCACTTTTGCGAACTGTATAAATAGATGCCAAATATCTTACTTCTTTATATATATATATTTTTTTGTTACCAAATAAACATTATTTGCATGTCAAGACAAATATTTAAAACAGACTATTAAAACATAGTTCTTTCAAAATTAAAAACAACTAGTTATGCGAAAACTAATTTGACTTGTAATTGTAAATTTTTTTTTAGAAAAATAACAAATATCAATAGGATCTAATACGTATAAACACTGTATTTTTTGTCATTATGGAAGCATTTGTAATTTATGATTTCATCGTCACGTAAGGAAAAAGGACGTGATGTAAAATGTACCTATAGTACAATTGCTCGTCCCATCACCATGATCGTTGTTTCTCCTCCAGTTTCTGCAAAATGATATTTCAAAGAAGATTATAATTCTTCAGGTTAATCATTCGCTTTTTGATATATCATCTATGATATAAAAGATATAATAAAGTTAGTGTTCGGGATGTACAGTCAAAACCGACAATTTCGAACAATTTTTTAATACTGTATTATTATGTGCCACTGTTTAAATTATAATCATTCATTATCAATCTAAACTACAAATGAACCTCTCTTCACCAAATTGTTATGTCTTAATAGGTAATCGAATAATTCATCTTGTACTATATTATTGAGAAAAGTAATTATTCACAGTACATATTCATAATATTAGCAACAATAGATACACACACTAATTAGTATTAATGATTATATAACAACAGCAATAATGCACAACATCAATAATAACACAACAGTAATTGAAATATCCGAATATGTATATGAATATGTAAGCAAATAAACTTTATTTCTATGTTAAAATGATGGTACTTTAATGTCATTTTCTCATACTATCATAGAAATTTTTGTTGAGAATTCACATCTAAACATATGTATTAGTTAGTTGGCTAGTTAAGTGTAACTACCAATATGAATAGTTGTGTTGTGATTAAAGCAAGTGAGAGTGAGAATTAAAGTGCACGTGAGTGTGTAAACAAGTGAACATTTAACGAATAAAGTGAAATACAAGAGAGTGAAATATTTACTTCAAGATTCTATTTTGTTCGTTATTTAAATTCTTGAGTGAGTGTATCAGTGAGAGACTAAAAAACTAGGTTAAAAAGTATATCAGACGAGTTTCATTTTAACATATTAGTATCAGAGTCTTGCTATTTCCTTGATCCATTAGTGTGAAAATATAGCCAACCCAAATAACAACATTTTAGGATCCCTAACAATTCTTGATAGGACAATTTACAACAACTGGTGCACTCAAATGAAAGTTACTTTCGGTTTTTAAGATGCGTTAAAGATCGTTAATAATAGTGTTCAAGAATTGAGGGAAAAATCCAACTGATGCACAACGACAAGTACATTGAGAGTTGAAAAAGAAAGATTGTGATTCTTTGTTATATATTCATCAATGTGTAAATTCATCAAATTTTGAAAAGATTTTTTCAACAACTACTTCTAAGGAATCTTGGGATATTTTAGGTAAATGTTATAAAGGTGTAGTAAAAACAAAGAAAGCACGCTTGCAAACCCAATGAAGATAATATGAACTCCTTTGGATGGATAATAAAGAAATTATGGCTGAATTTTACGTAAAAGTGACAATTCTCACCAATTAAATGAAGGCAAATATTGAGAAATTGACTAATTGTGGAGAAAATTCTTTGATATCTTACTTCAAAATTCGATCATGTGGTGGTGGTAATAAAAGAAATCTTTGACCTTAGTGGTACAATAAATTTGCTATAGACTTAGCTAAGCATTTAATGGTGCATGGAAGGAGTAAACATATTGAGACTAGAATTCATTTTCTAAGAGATTAAGTGAACAAGGACAAGCTTGAGCTAGTGTGTTTTGCAATTGAAAACCAACTAGCTAATATTATGACTAAAACATTGAAGAGTGATAGATTTGTAAAGTTAAGGGACATGTTTAAGAATGCTACTAGGCGAGTTATTATAGGGTTTTCAACCCACTAAAATCTCTATTATGGTTTCACCTAATAAGGTTTTTAAATGGGTTTTGTAAGTAGTTTTCAAACTCTATAAGATTTCAAGTTGAATTTTGGGATTTAGAAAAGACTCGATGGAAAATTCGAACCTAGTTAAAAATAATAATAATATATATATATGATATTATTAATTTAGTATTAGTTGTAAATAATAAAATATGATAACTAATAAAAGATATCTTGTCTTTTTCATGCCTTTTCCTTTCCAAAAAAAAAAAAAAAAAGAAAAAGAAAAGCTAACCTCATCTCTTTCTATATCTCTCATAGTCTCACACTCTCTTTGATTTTCTTCTCTCGCCTTTACTCTTTTTTTTCAGCTAATCAGCCACATTTCTCAATCCCTACCCTACTTCTTTTCACTAATCATGTATTCATTTAAAATGAAAAGAAGTTAGTTTAGTCTTGAATAGCCATACACTATTTCCTTTATTATTCAAAACAAACTATATGTCATTTACTTTATTTTTGCTATACTCCCACAAATCATTTTTTTTTTTTAAATATTTTTTAGTATTAACAAGTTGAGTCGAGTTTTTAATGGGTTATACAAAACCCTATAAGGGTAGGTTTTAGAAATATGGTAAAAACTTTGCAGGATACCTTATAGAGTTTTATGAAGCCTTATAAGGTATTGGGTTAAGCTTAAGTTTTGCAAAACCTGTTCCGAACTTACCCTAATGGCATCCCTAGACATATTGAATGTTGTGTGTATGATGTTGCAACAAATCTCAATTAGGAAGATATGTTGAGTGCAATTTATATTTGGACATATGTGTTAGTTGGTTGGTTAGTTACTTAGTGGTTACGTAGTGTAGTTAGTTAAGTATAACTATCAATATAAATAATTTTATTGTGATTAAAGTAAGTGAGAGTGAGAACTAAAGTGCATGCGAGTGTGTAAACAAGTGAACATTCAGTGAATAAAGTGAAATATATGAAAGTGAAAGATTTCCTTCAACATTCTATTTTATTCATTATTCAAGTTTTTAAGTGAATGTATCGATAAGAGACTCAACAATTAGGTTAGAAAATGTGTCAAACGAGTTTTGTTCTAACAATTTTCACTCCTTATAATACGAAGGTGAACATTATTCGAGAATACTATATTTCTTGTTGTATGTTTTATAAGTGCTAATTTATGTTAAAAGGCATATTAGAACACTATTTTGCTAAATATTATATATGAAGTGGTACTAAGGTAACATAAGCGATAACAACAAGGCAAAACATTCTTAATAACACAATAATAACAACAATGACAATCTCTTTCATATCTAAGATCAAACTAACTTAATAAATAATAAAGTATTTTAATATTAAAATCAACAGCTAATTTTTGTAATGCATATATATATAGATATCATGTATTGTATATAGATTAAGCAGAAACGTATGTATGTGTATTATATAGCCTTTTGGCTACATGTATATACATGTGTGTGTTTATTTGTTTGTTATGCTTTTATAATGGTTGTGATTAGATGTAGATAAATTAAAAATATGATTTTCCTTATTTATAAATTATTTTTTACTTTTATAGATTATATGTATACATATATATGTACATTTATTTGATTCATGATTCAAATAAAGATTATATATATAAATCATGTAGAAAATAGTGATGAATATGTATGACAACTCAATTAAATAAAAATATATATGTATATATTTTTATCAATGTACATACATACATACGATAATATATAATATTGTTTTGTGGATATATGCATATATATATATATATCTATATTAGTTTTAAAATATGTAATATATTAAATGAATAGATTTGATAACGAAAATGCATCACATGCATATTTTACCAAAAAGAAAAAAGAAATCAAAATTAGAACACAAACAAATTAACACAATTACATTATCAGTAAACCAAATTAAAAGAAAAAAAAAAACAAAAGAACTCTTTTTCCCTAATTTGTAATGCTGAAACCCTTTACTCTTTCCCTCCTAGCATTGAAGTTGAAGTCGAATCCCAACATAGCCACTCATTCAACTAAAACCTTAACCTAAACAATTGAAGCTAAGGTCTAGCAACAATAGTAATCTACCATTTCAAAAGCGAAAAACTTCATTACTTTAAAAACAATTCAACAAATTCACATAAAAATTTCAAAACTTTACATTACATATCAACTTGTCCGAAATTTTCATACTTAAAATCAAAGTACCCTTGTTGAACCTTGGGCATTCATGGGATTTCCTTCCCACATTTGCTTTTCTCCCTACTATTGAAACCCTAGCTTTTTATACCAAATTTGTATATCACAATGCCATAACTCTATCGGATAAGATTTGGCTTTCTCTAAACTTGACTTGAGTATTTTTCAAGGTTATGGTTTAGGTTTGTGAAAAAGATAAGGGAAAGGGATGACGAAATCGGGTTTTATGTAGATATGATGGGGTTATAGTTTCAAGATGGAGGGGAAAGGGTTAGGTTTTGATTCGAAGGAAAAGAAATTAAGGACTTAAGAAGGGGAATGTATCTTAGATTTGATTTTCTAAGTAATCAATTGTATTTATTATTTTGTCATTTGTAGTTCTTTTTAGATTTTTAGCTTTCTAAATGGGTGGTGGGTTTGACATGAAAAATAATTTGCTCATGTGGAAGGTTGGTTGAAATAAAAATACTGACTTAAAAATACAAATTAGTGAAAATCCACGTCACATGAATCCATTAGTTAATAAAGCTGAGTAAACTAATGATATTAATGAGAAGTAATAACGTGAAACTAAATATTCAATTAGATATATAATATTACAAGTTCAAAGTACAAGTTTAAGATAAAAAAAAATGGTAAGTTAGAGGTGTAAACCGTAATATTACCCCAATATATTTTATTATACTCTATGAGGTGTTCATAATTACATAATTACATGTGCATTTATGGATTGCATGAAACAAAATCTGTTTTTAGCATGTACATAATAATAAGTTCAAAAGTATAACATATTATATGTACTTATTACGATTTCTTGTATCTTAAATATTCAATAAAAAATTTTCACATACAATCGCATTATGCACCTTATAATAACCACTCTTAGCCCTTCCCAATCCAAATGGAAGAGTAAATATTACTTTTCATAATAAGGCTGAAAATTTGTGTTATCGTATCGTGTTTTATTTCCGTATCTAAATGAGTTTATATTTGACAAACCTCAATCCATAACATAATCTATTTATTAATTGTGTATAAAAATCTAAACTTACGACCTATTATGTTTTATATCCGGGTTGAACCCATTTATCTTTTCTCATAATTGTATATATTTAGTATAATTTATTGATTGCATACATTTATCAAAAGTTATTAATTGGACTGCTGATAGGGCTTTTTAGATATAACCCCCTTAAGCTTGTGCTGACCTGATTAGGTTCATGAACGAAGTTATAATTCTCTAGACTAAGCCTCCCTATCTTCATTGTTGAGCTTAATCCAAGCTCATAACATAACCTGCTCAGCTACAATGGTCAACTACTATCAAAAGACTGTGGATAAGGTTGAATAATTGAGTCAATAACAATCTCCTACATTTGTGGAACACATTAGACATTATAACTTCATTTCCTAACACTTGTGAACGTAACTTTTGCCCACTAACTCTTCTCCAATTACTGACTCCCCTCCTCTATAAATATAAGGCTATCACTCAATGGTAAATTATTTGATAATTCGTATACTAGAGCTTACTTTTTACCTTTGAGTACCCTTGCTTGCATACTAATTTAATTTAAGTATCAGAGTAGTTATATTGGATAACACTCCGATGCTCGTCACTATTCTTTGTCTTATAGGCTTGAATAGTTACATGAAGCTCAATCTCATCTAAGTCTCTATCTTCTAATACCTAAAGACAATATGGACAATTCAATGATTTATCATTTTATTTGTGCTTGTCATAATAGTAAATAGTATGAAGACATGATAATATGATATTTTCTATAACATATAAGTAATGTTAAATCAATCGATAAACATACAAATTGAGTAGTGTATGGGAAATGGATGAGATATGGATTATGCTCTATTCTTGAAGTCTACAAAATGCAAAAGCAAGTACTTCTTCATTGAAACGATATTTTATTCGTTAAGTTATGTTATCAAATAAAAATATATGGATACATATGTATTGGTTATTTTTTTTTTCCTTTTCACAAAACATAATAACTTCTGGAGGCGCTATACAAGTATGTAAATTGGACTCTAAAATATCACATCTATAATAGCTAAAAGTATAAAAATAACATACAAGTCACTTAAATATAAATTTTACTTGATAAAAAGCTATTACAAGTTCATTAGTATAAATTTTATGAGCAAAAGTTTTATGTTTAGTAACATTATCAAAACTCCAATATATTGGTATAAATTTTACTAAAATTTTCAATTAAGTGATAGTTCTACTAGCTAAAGATTTTACACTTTACACTAAAAGCAGGAATAACAACAAATTAAACATCGAAAAAAATTCCAAATACTTATAAGTCTATATAACAATACAAAGTTAACATTGAGTAAAAATTCTGAATAGCTACTTTGCCATAATAATATTTAATTATTACAATATAACATGATTTTTATTATGAAAATGAAGTTAGTATGATAATATTTCAACATGGTGAATAATGAAAATTCACAACCATTGATACAATTGTTCTATCTCAATTTTCTCTTTTTCAAGAAAATTTTTTCTTAGATGGAGGGATTTCATATTAGCTTTTCATATATCACATCATAGATTTTGTTAAAGTGGCTATAAGGATCCATTTTCAGTAACTAATCATCTTCTCTATCTTCCCCATCTTCTACAATGCTCAACTGTTAACCTTTTCAACACGGCTAGTGAAGGAATGTTTATATAGCATAATAACAGGTTTGAGATATGCCATAAAATAATGCAGGTATACACATATATCTCATTATCTAACTAAAAATGGGTAAAAGACATGAAGGTGGTAAATTAATAAAGTAAATTAAACTAAATAATTGTGTTTGACTTAAGATTCAATTTTCAGCTAGCTATACTGCAATTGTAATGACAGAACACTTATGCAAACTATAACAAGATCAAAGGAAGGAATGGGATTTTAAAAAAGAAGAAGAAGAAGAAAGAAAACAAAAACAAAATACAGCAAACTACAAACTACGTTGAGATATTTAAGAAGATATACCAATCTCAAAAAAAAAAAAAAAAGGAACTCTTCTCTCCATCGACCAATTTCATCCTAGAATTCCTAGGATTTTGCAACTTGCAAGTTTAAGAAAGTGAAAAATAGTTAGAATTTGGGCAATGAAAGTTAGGAAGTAGCGTGGGTTTACTTGGTTCATGGGATTCCCTTGATTCTAACATTAATCCACTTGGTTCATAGGGTTCCCTTGGTTTGAGTAGATACCAAACTTATTCAAGAGGAAAATCAAAAAAGCAGCAAGCATTCTAGTAAGCTTCTTGCTTTCATTTTTTAATTGAAATATATTGTTTGGCACAATAAACACAAAAACCTGTTTTGATGGTACTCCTTGCGAGAATAACCCAGGCTAATCGCTCAACTGAAGAAGGTTCTTGGGCTAAAGAATAACCTTAGTCGTTTCATGAAGCATCGTTGCTCATTGTCATTGGAGAATAAGATGTGGCCAAGTACTTAGGAAAAGGAAGAAAAGTGGAAAAGTGAAAAAGGAAAGTAAACTAAAAGTCTAAACCTTAGTTTATAAGTTATGTTGTGGGCTTTTGAATTTAGGAAGAAAAAATAGGAGAAATGAGAATTTATTATTATTGATATTAAATGGGTTTTTGGTCAAACTTGAACTTGTTTACTTAAATGGATCAATAAATAAGTTTTGAAACTTAGACATGAACCCGGATATAAATTTAGATGGATCTGTAAATAGGTTTTGGAACTTAGACATAAATCTGGATATAAATTTAGTTGTGTTTAAGTAAGTCGGACTCGTTTGTGTTTTATGTTCTTTTTTTTTTATACATTGACCCATTTAAATCGTATCATATATAGGTTTATTTTGTTAATATCTGTATCCTAAGTTATTAGCCTTACTTTATAATAACTACTAGAACAAAGTTCTTGTCCTTATGTGTCTTTGATGTAAGCCTTAAAATTTTACAATTTGATAGTAGAAGAATGAAAAAATCTTTGAAGGATTTTTGTCTTTTATTTTTTGTTTTTCAGTACATACTTCATATATACACAAGTATCATATATATACAAAAAAATTAAGTTTCATAATACAAGAGAAATTATCTAAGGAGGTTAAAAGGAGATGGGTAATTTTGGATAGGTAGAATAAGAAGAAGTTATTTAAGGCTCCATTTGGTTCATTTTTTTTTTTTTATCTTATTGGTGTTTTTTTATTATCTACTCAAATATTGCGTAGGGTAATAATAAAACACACAAAAAAATAAAAATATAATTTCATATATATACTTCTTTTAAAATTAATTATCCAATTACAATAATAATCTCTAATACATAATATATATATTTAAAATATTTTTTCTTAAAAATATGCTAAATTTTATTTTTTAATTTTGATGCTTCAATTACTATTTTCATCATAATTTTGAAAATAAAAGAGATAAGATAAAGAAAAATAGTTTTTTAAATATTAAATTTCAAACAAATACAAATTAGATATAAAACAGATACATATAAGATACCGACAAAAAAAAAAAAAATCCAAATGAGAGCTAAAATGGTTTTATCGCTTTAATATAATAAATAATAAGAATATATTAAAACGAAAGGATTTATACTTTAAAAATAATCATATAAATAATTTATTCACATACCATTTCTTTTATATATATTATTAGTGCACAAAGTAAAAAGATTACAAAGTGCCCATGCAAAAATGGTGGGAATAGGAATAGTTTTTGCTTTTAGTTCTTAAATGGGTCCCTTCCCTCCAAAGTCTCATCCATATCTTGACATTTGTGATGCAACCAATTCGTTTACTTTACTGAATGAAATGAGGGAGGAATGTAATTGGAATTTTTTAGAAATATAATAAAGGTATAATATCTATTATTTTGATTAATTGGATCAATAAATAATTTAAGAATAGACACGTAATAAAACTTTAATGACTAAATTACTCTTGATTTATTTTTTTTTTCTCAAGTAATTCTAAAGTAATAGGTGGAGAGAGTGGAAATTGACTGCGGAGGAGATGGTAATAGTTGACAGCGGTGGTGATGGTGGTGGTCGATGGTGATAGCGGTAGCAATGGTGGTAGCGGTAGTTGATGGTGGTGGCGGTAGTTGAGGTAGCAGCTTGGAGGAGGGTAAAGTTAGTTATGACGGTAGTGACAACAGTAATGATAGTGATAATAGCGATAGTCAAAAGTGGTGGTGGTAGCGGTGACAATGGTGGTAGCGACGATGGTGGCAATGATAATGGTAGTTGTAGCAAGGTGATGATAATAGTGTTAATAGGGATGATAGTGGTGGTGATGGGAGTTGATAGTTAGTGGTGATGATAATAGAGGTGATGGTAGGTAGTGGTGGTTGTTGGTTAATAGTAGTGGCGACGATGATTGTGGTGACGGTAATAGCGGTAGTAGTAATGGTCGGTAGTGGCAATAATGGTTGGTAGTGGCGATGGCAATAGTGGTGGTCATTATCGTTAAATTGATATGAGGTTATTTTTGGAAAAAATATAAAATTTTGTAAGAAATCACGATTCTTTGATTGAATCAAGAAATCTCTATTACTTAATTTTATGTAATAAGGATTCTTAAGGAATTGCAATTCGGAGACAAAAAATCAAGTGAACACTGTAATAAGTAATAAGGAAAGAGTTGAATTCCAATTCCTTTCAAGTGAACAGGACAAATGTGTCAGATTGTCAATATTAAGTACCACAGCGTATCATACTTTTTATTTAAGCCGATCGATTAACATGCAATAACTCTTATTTTCCCTTTTTACAATTCTGTTGAAATATATGAAATATAACAAATAAAATAAGTAACCATAATGTTAATCTCTTTTGCATGCATTTATAGTTATTTTGTATCTATTTAAGCTTTGTTGTGTGGAATATTATTTCATTCATACTATATTAGTTTAGATTTCAAGTGTATTATTTTTTCAATATCTTATTACAGTTACGATAAACTCTATTTTATTTATATTTATTTGATATTTGTTTAAAATTGGAAGCATGAACAATTATTTAATTTGTATCACATTCTTTTTTATTTTAAGTATGATTTTTTTTATATTTTACCATAATTACAAAAAATATTATCCTCTTTATATTTATTTTTGCATGTACCTAAGATTTTGTAAGGAATTATTCGATTCATGTCACATTCTTTTCGATCTCAAGATGACAGACTTTTCAATATCTTATCATTATGAGTTGATGATCATAAATATAATTAATAGGAAAAAGATTTGAAAAGGTAAAAATTTATGCAATTTAAAAATAAATGAATTAAGGATTATAGTTTTTCCCTTTGTCACTAGGAAAAATAATTTATTGAAAAAATTATAAAATTTAAAAATTAAATAGAAAGAGTTATTTTTTTCAGAGATTATTAGATAATTAATATATGAAAATCAATTAAGAAAAAGAACCAAAAACCTTTGGAAAAAATCGTAGCACAAGAAAATTTAAAAGAATTTCCTGCTATATGACGAAAAATTCTATCGTCCCACCTAATTTTTTTTTTTTAACAGACTCGATTTTTAATCATTAAATATCTGGATGATCCTTTGACGTGTTGACACGACGCGAAGGATTAATGGTATAAAATAAATATTAATTTTTTGAATAGACTGATGGATCCGAGCCCCATCTCAAGTTGTAATAAGTTGGACAGAAACCCAACAACGAAATAAAAATTAATTAATTTTTCCCTAAAAGAAAAGCGAGTCCCAAAATTATTTCTTATACTTTTGTTACCATCCAACTCCCCGTCTCCCACATTTCTCTCTCCACGCACACTTTCTATCTTCTCTCTCTCTCCTGTCCCCCCAAAACCCCTGACCTTTCACTCTTTTTTGGCTGGTAAGCTCAGTCTCTTCTCCTTCTATTAACTCACTCTCTCTCTCTCTCTCTCTCTCTCTCTCATATTCGGTCTCTCTCTTTCTGTCTTTCTACCTCGATGCCATGAAGCCGTCGCCTCCGCTGTTCCACCAAAGCCACTCGGTCCCACCACGTTTCCGCCCTCCGTGCGCTCCCCACCAAATACACAAAAACCCTGACCCTAAGAACGACTCCTCTTTCGTCGTCGAACTCCGCCTCCCCTCCTCCGACCACCGCCACCGCGTCTCTCTCCCATCTCTCCAATCCATCCTCGACCTGTCTTCCGTCCCCCAGCCCCAATTACATGACCTGAACCCTTCCGGACCCGTCTTTGCCGCCATCTTCTACAAAGAATTCTCGGATGCCCGAGACGCCGTTGTCTCCTTATGGCGCCATCGCTTTCGCAATTCAATACACACTGTCTCACCTTCCCTTGTCACCTCTATTCTCTCTCCTTACCAAGAAGACAAACTCCATGAGAGCTTGAAAACCGTCTTCATTGAACAAATCGAAGCCCTGCAAGATGGCGTTGAAGTGAATAGTTTGCAGAATAAATTGACTCAAATTGACGATGAGATTTGCAGATTGGATCGTCTCATGCGGGGGCGCCACGTTTTGATGAGTGTTTTCTATGAGCTTCAGGGGAAACATCAAGGATTGTTGACTGAACGCCATGCGATTGTTAAACGGTTGAGGGAATTCAATGCTGCCATGACCTGTATTAGGGCTTATTTGGAAGGGAAATGTTTAATCAATGAGAATGATGCAGATAAGGCTTTTTGGGTTTTTACATTTGATAGTGGAAAGAAAGTTAATTGGATTAGAATACATTCTTTGTTGCTTAGAGAGTGTAGGAGGCTTGATGATGGATTGCCAATATACGCCCATAGAGAAGAGATTCTCCGAAAAATCAACTTGGGTCAGGTACATCCTATTGTAAGGACGAGGTTTTCATCTGATAAACAAACTTTGGAGTTTCTTTCCCTTTTTTTCTTTTTCCTTTTTAGTTTTCCTCCATAATTGAAAATTACATTGATAAAAAAGTGCTGTTTCCGAAACTTTGTATTGCTCCTCACGTCATATTCCTGTTATTTTGCGCAGGTCACGGTTTTGATTGGTGAAACTGGTTCAGGAAAGAGTACACAGTTGGTTCAGTATCTCGCCGATTCAGGAGTAGCTGCTACTGGTGCCATTGTGTGTACTCAGCCCCGAAAGATTGCTGCTTTGTCCTTGGCAGAGCGTGTCAAAGAAGAATGTGCTGGCTGTTATAGTGAAAATTCAATTACCTGCCTTCCAACATTTTGGGCTTCTCATTGCATCAAATCAAAGGTATCTTATATGACAGACAACTGCTTATTTCAGCATTACATGCACGATAAGAATTTGTCTGGGGTTTCTTGCATGATCATTGATGAGGCTCACGAAAGGAGTTTGAATACAGATCTGCTTTTGGCAATGCTGAAAAAGTTGCTTTTGCAAAAGGCTTCTTTGAGGCTTGTAATAATGTCTGCCACAGCTGATGCTGAGCAGCTCGCTAGTTACTTTTATGGTTGTGAAATTCTTCATGTGGTGGGAAGGAGTTTTCCAGTGGATATCAAATATGTTCCATTTTATGGTGAGGGAAGTTCTTCCTGTGGAAATATTGCCTCATATGTCTATGAAGCGGTGAAACTGGCCAGAAGGATTCATGAGAAGGAGAAAGAAGGGACTATTCTAGCCTTTTTAACCTCTCAAGTAGAAGTAGAATGGGCATGCGACTATTTTAAGGCATGTGATAATTTCAAGGCTTCACTTGCTTCTGTGCTGCCTCTCCATGGAAAGCTTACCTACAAAGAGCAAATTCAAGTTTTCAACAACTATGCTGGAAAAAGAAAGGTAATATTTGCCACAAATGTTGCTGAGACATCGTTGACAATTCCTGGAGTCAAGTATGTCATCGACTCTGGTCTGGTCAAGGAAAGTAAGTTGGAACCTGCTACTGGGATGAGTGTCCTCAGAGTATGCAGTGTTAGCCAGAGCTCAGCTAATCAAAGGGCTGGTCGTGCAGGGAGAACAGAACCAGGGCAATGTTATCGGCTCTATGATGAGTCTGATTTCATGGCAAGGCCCCCAAATCAAGAACCTGAGATTCGTAGGGTTCACCTTGGTGTTGCAGTCTTGAGAATACTTGCTTTAGGAATCAAGAATATACAGGACTTTGATTTTGTTGATGCCCCTGGCAAGCAATTGATTGATATGGCCATTAGGAATCTTGTTCAGTTAGGTGCCATTACTTGGGAAGATGATGCTTATGAGTTGACAGAAGAAGGCTGGTATTTGGTCAAATTAGGGGTTGAGCCTCGGCTTGGCAAACTGATTCGCTGTTGCTGTTATTATGGTCTGGGTAGAGAGGGTGTTGTCCTTGCTGCAGTGATGGCCAACGCGAGCAGTATATTTTGCAGAATTGGTGCTGATGTTGATAAACTCAAGTCCGATCGTCTTAAGGTGAGGTTTTGCCATCGCAATGGCGATCTCTTTACTCTGCTCTCTGTGTTCAAAGAATGGGAAGCCACACCTAAGGAAAGGCGGACACGTTGGTGTGTGGAAAACAGCATTAATGCCAAGTCAATGCGAAGATGCCAAGACACTGTCAACGAGTTTGAGGATTGTCTTGTGAAGGATCTGGATATTAGGATTCCAACTCGATGGGGTTGGGATCCTAGTACATCAACTCAGCTTGATAAGTATTTAAAGGATGTTATTCTTTCATGCCTTTGTGAAAATGTGGCTATGTACACTGGATACGACAAACTTGGTTATGAAGTGGCATTGACTGGCCAGCATGTTCTGTTGCATCCTTCATGTTCGTTGTTAGTATTTGGTGAGAAGCCACAATGGGTAGTCTTTGGAGAAATTTTATCCACTTCTCATCCTTACTTGTTCTGTGTAACCGCTTTTGATTTTGAATCTTTATTAACACTTTTCCCTCCTCCATTGTTTGATGCTTCTGGTTTGAAGAGACGGATGATGGATGTGAAGGTAATCAGTGGCTTTGGGAGCATGCTCTTGAAAAAGTTCTGTGGAAAGTTCAACAGTAATCTACTTTCTCTTGTATCACGAGTTCGGGAAGAATGCAATGATGACCGCATAGGAATTCAAGTCGATGTCAATCAGAATGAGATTTCAATATTTGCAGGTTCGCAAGATATGAGGAAGGTTTGTAATATTGTGCGTAGTTATCTTGAATGTGAAAAGAAATGGCTTTCTAATGAATGCATGGAGAAATACTTGTATCATGGACCTGGTGTTGGAGCTCCTGTGGCGTTGTTTGGGGCAGGTGCTGTGATCAAGCACCTTGAGCTCAAGAGAAGGTATCTTTCAGTAGATATAATTCATCCGAACCTAGATGCTATAGATGACAAAGAGCTTTTGCTGCTGCTTGAGAAGAGTACACACAGTAGCATTTGCAGTGTCCACAAATTTTCAGCTGGTGGATATGGTAATGAAGATAGTAATAGATGGGGGAGGGTAACATTTCTCACCTCTGATGCTGCCCAACGGGCAGCTGAGTTAACTGAAGTGGAATTTGGTGGTGCCATGTTGAAAATGCTTCCTTCACGGTCTGCTATTGGAAGTGATAGTAAATTATTCAACTTTCCTGGTGTTAAAGCAAAAGTTTTTTGGCCTCGAAGACCTAGTAGGGGGTTTGGTATTCTTAGATGTTATAAATGTGATATGGATAGGCTAATTAGTGATTTTTCTAATGTTATTATTGGAGGAAGGTTCATCCGCTGTGAAGTTAGCAGAAAAGGCATGGACAGTTTACTCATTTCTGGTCTCTCCAATGATCTAACTGAAGCAGAGATACTCGATGTTCTAAGTAATGCTACTAACAGGAAAATCCTTGACTTTTTCTTAGTTAGAGGAGATCCTGTGGAAGCTCCTGCTATTAGCACATGTGAAGAGGTACTTCTGAGGGAAATCACTCCATTCATGTCTCAAATTGATCCGCGTGCTTGTCATTGCCGTGTTCAAATCTTTCCTCCTGAACCTAAAGATGTCTTTGTAAAAGCATTTATTACTTTTGATGGGAGATTGCACTTGGAGGCAGCAAAAGCATTAGAGCATATTGATGGGAAAGTTCTCCCTGGCTGTCATCCTTGGCAGAAGATACGGTGCGAGCGGTTGTTTCACAGCTCTTTGACCTGTTCTGCACCTGTGTACTCTGTCATCAAGGACCAGCTAAATTTGACACTTGGACGTTTCAAAATTCGGAAAGGTATTTCTTTTACCCTTTGAGCTTTGTGTACACATGAAAAGTTGTCACTTATTCGACTTGTGTGGTTGGCTTCCCCATTTCTACCAATCTGTTAGCTTTCACTTGCTTCACTCTTTTACGTTTGGAGAAGTGAAGGTGGTTGATTACAAAGCCTCAATGGCCGGCAAAAATTGCTCAGAGATTGATTCTCACCAATATTTGCTTAATTTCATATGTATATATATATATTTATATTATTTCAATAATGAAAGACACCTGTCCAACATTGCCTTAAAAGTTACATTATTCAACTTCAATCCTATTTCTCTCCTAACTCTTGCCTGCACTATGCACACACTTAAATTCTCACTTTGTTACAGTTTTATGCTTGATGAGCAAGTGAAGTTGCAAATTATTAGATGGCAAAATTACAAAGCATGACTTTGACAAATATATGGCTTGTGCTGAAGGGGACGTATGTTAGTTATCGAGTGGTATATGATAATTAATATAATAAGATAAGGAAAAGTACATTTTTTTAGTCCTCAACGTTTTACAAGTTTTCTATTGGAGTCCCTTTTTTCCTTTTTCTGCATTTGAGTTCTCAATGTTTTGCAAAAGTTTGCAAAGTTGGACTTTTCTGGACATAGTTACTTTTTCTGTTGACTTTTGACATATGGCACCGTCTCATGGTCCAAGTAATTCTATTAAATAAATATATAATAAAATGTAAAAGAAATAATTACTTACAAAAGTAAAAATATTACTAAAATAAAAAAAGAAAAAGTTGCAAAAAATTGAAAAAATTACAACCAGCTACCCTAAGGTTGGGGTGGCTGGAAGGGCCACATAGACCTAGGTGGGTTGTGAACTACCATCGGTGGTGGCAGCTGTCAATCACTTTTTTTTTTTTAATTTATATATGTATATATCCATGTGAGCCCTATCTAACGTGACCTTCAATTTGTGAATGGACTCAACATGGGAGCTGTACCCAATTTTGACCCCTGTGTGTGGCTTTACCTACGCATTGATCCCTCTAATGCTTGGGGAGCAGCTAGTTCAACCATGGCAGCATGATCAAGCTTGTTCTATTTTATGCTTGAATTTCTCACTTAAATATTAATCATATACAAAATGTAAATATATTTGTTAAGGCTATCTTATAGGATGTCTAGTATTATCCTATTCATAATAATAAAATGTAGGGAACTTGAAAACTATGAACATGTGATATTTAGGTTACAGGTGCCATGGTAGGTCATATCTGTACTCTACCCAATGGGACATGTATTTGAAATTGAAAGCTACTCTGTGATGTTGTGTACCTACTATGGAGTGGGGGAATAAGCAAAGAGAGTGTAGTGTAGCAGCTGTGTTACTTTGGTTGTCTAGGTTGTCTAGCTTTGTGGTCTGCTATGCTATTTGTGTCAATGTGTAATGTTTCACGTGTGTCAGTGAGTAGTGTATGTCAGTATTATGTGTTGTCTTCAGGTTGGTTGTAAGTAGGCAGTTTCATGCTAGATATTAGAGATTTAGGGAGTTTCTTAGTGGAATCATTCTAGAAGTAAAGATAGGGGTTTGTACTTATGTATAACTGCTAATCTACTCGCCTATATTAATTAGAAAAGGCAAAAGAAAAAAAAGTCATTTAAAAAAAAATTAGATATCTCTTAAAAGGGATCTTTGGGTTCTCTGTACAACTAGCTAAAAACTTTCTATTTTAAACCAATTCTGTTACAAATTGGCATTGGAGTTGGGATTAATGGATGAGTTAAAGAAGTTACAGCAACAACTCAAAGCCCACTTGATGATGTATACAGGGGTTCGAACAACATTAGAGGCCTGACAACTGCAACTGTTGGTTTAGATAGCTCCTTTGACCCTAGATGTCGTGACCTCATGTCCAGTAACACCAGAAATCAGGGATGATGGCGAGAATGGAGACCATGTATGCATGGAATGAACAGAAACAATGGAAATGGAAGAGGCATTATCACTCGCAGAATTTCCAAACACAATTATTCAGAAAATGATGGTGGAATCAGTCCAATATTGATGCCCAAAAATAAAATAAAGAATCTATCTGATATGATGGCTCAAACGTTGTGAGCAATTTTGAAGCATCAGAGGATCTTGCTGGAAGAGTATGTGGAGTCTTTTAGCCCATTGTGGTATAGACCCTGAAGCTAATGTTAATCGGTGTGTGGGTGCTGGCATAGGGTTCAAATTCTCACCTTTGAAATCTTTCCGGGCAAGCTCAAACACAGATGTTTGTTGCCATGTTTCTTCCAATGGTAAATTGCTAGCTAGTGGTGGTCATGATAAAAATGCTGTTGTGGTATATTGGCTCTTTGGTGATGAAATGAATGCTTTAAGTACATTCGTCCACAATTACTAATGTCATTTTTAGCCCAGGTGCTGGATCTAATGCTGGTGAAGGTGTTTCTATGGATTGGGTTTTAGCTGTCAATGTGGCAAAGGAATGTCCCTTAGCAGCTCTAAAGACAAATCAAAATTCATCTCATATGTGGGCAAATCTTGCTGATGCAATTTATATGACTGGTAATCATAAAAGTGCTACCATGTGTTTGAAGAAGAACGATTCATTGTGGATGCATCTTGGAGAGATGCTCACATGTTATGCCAATGTTACCACCATCACACGTGAGGTCATGCATGTTTCTGAAGGGAGGAGTAGTGGTGTAGCTAAAGCTTCAAGGGAAGAATATAAAATTATTCCCTTTAAAATTGTTTATTCAGGGAGGGGAAAAGAAAAAAAAAAGAGAGAAAAGAAGCAAAGAGAGTGTAGTAGGTGTTGTTACTTTGGTCATGTAGCTTAATGGTTCTATGCTGCTTGTGTCAGTGTGCTGAGAATTACAGTTTGTAATGTGTTATGTGTCGTGTCTCAGTGGGTAGAGCATGTCCATATGCGTTTGTAGGGTTCTCTCTTTAACTGGTCCTAAAAAGCGATTGTTGGATTCTATCTTCAACGAGCACCGATATAATGTGAAACCAATCTTGTAACAGTTACATTTCAACTTTCAATGAACACCTCTAGGCTTTGTACTTCTTTGTTGCATGAGTTATGCAAGAAAGGATGGGACACAAAATAATTACCATAAAAGTGTTCTTCCAATTTTCTCAGTTAACAAGCCCAAATCTATAATTTGTTAACACGGATAAACAAGAAAGGAGAGGAAAAAAATTGAGATTTCATTGGTAAAGGTCCCCTGACTGGTCTAAAGGAAACTTGTATCCTGTTAATTTTCTTAATCTTTTCCCATCATATGTTCATTCTATAGATACATTTTTGTTGCAACTAATTAAAGTATAAAAAAGAAAGTAATTTGAAAGGAAACATGACATGTGGTTTATCCAATGTCATGGTTAAAATACAGATTTGCTGTGGCTTGTACAATATACTTATGTAGTTAATGCAAATATCATTCAGTTAACTTATAATTTAAAGCCAAAATTTTTATATTTCTATCTATAAATTAATTGAAAATGAAATATATGGTTTCACTTGGTTAAATTTCCATCCAGCATTCCAACTACGAAATGGGAATCCATCATTTTCTTTGTGAATCTATGTGGAAATTTATAATAATTTTCTGTTTCTTTTTATTTGTTGACCATTTCTACATGCATTGTCTTTTTGCTTCATAATGAAAATCTTCAAAATAACAAAACCTAAAGACATCAGAAAATATCTATGTTGCCTGTGCACAAGGAGCAAATAAGGTTACTTGGGTTCTTATAAGGTGCATTACTTTGAAGTATCGGTCTTGTGGAACTTCCATGGCTAATCAATTCTTTCTTAGCTTGCAGTTACACTTGGTACTATTGGTTATTATTAGACACGTTTTTGTACATTTGGTCAAAACCAAATGTATATGCACATACAACACTTCATCTTTAAACTCTGTTTTTAACCCCTCCATTTCCTGAGGAAAAAAGAAAGATTACAGAGTGCATGCATTTGCATGGTAGTTTTATTGTTTGTGACTCTGCGCTTGAAAGTGTTCTAAAGCCATGGCTGTGTTATTTCAGGGGTAGAGTATACTGTTGACAATTTTAATGGTAGTCATCGCGTGAAGATATCTGCCAGCGCAACACGTGTCGTGGCAGATTTGAGACGACCTGTGGAAGAGCTTATGAGAGGAAAGATTATTGACAATGCCAACCTCAGCCCAGCAGTACTTCAACAACTATTTTCCAGAGATGGCATCACACTCATGAAATCACTTCAGCGAGAGATGGGAACATACATACTCTTCGATAGGCACAACATGAATGTAAGGGTTTTTGGATCTTCAGTTACAGTGGCTATGGCTGAGAAACGGCTGGTGGATTCTTTGATTGAACTCCATGAAAGCAAACAACTTCAGATCCAACTCCGGCGCCGAGACCTGCCCCCCGACATTATGAAAGAAGTAGTGAGGACATTTGGACCAGACCTGCAGGGTCTCAAAGAAAAGGTACCTGGAGCTGATTTTTCTCTTGATACCCGCCGGCATGTTATCTCTATTAAGGGTAATAGAGACATGAAGCAACTGGTTGAGGAGATTATCTATGATATAGCAAAGAAGAGAGGTGTTTTGAAAAGGTATGATGAAGAGATAGAAGCTGCATGTCCCATCTGCTTGTGTGAGGTGGAAGATGCCTATCAACTTGAGGCTTGTGGACACAAGTGCTGTCGGTCCTGTTTGTTAGAGCAATGTGATTCTGCAATAAAAAATCAGGATAGTTTTCCCATATGTTGTGCATACAAAGGTTGTCGGTCACCTATATTAGTCACAGATTTGAGATCCTTGTTGAATTTAGAAAAGCTGGAAGAACTATTTAGAGCCTCTGTCAGAGGATTTGTCACTTCAAGTGGGGGGAGGTATTGGTTTTGTCCATCTCCAGACTGCCCTTCGGTTTATCAAGTTGCTGATCAGGGGACCAGTGGCGAACCGTTTTTATGTGGAGCTTGCTATGCAGAGACATGCACCAGATGCCACATGGAATACCATCCATACTTATCATGCGAGAAATATCGGGAGTTTAAGAAAGATCCAGACAAATCGCTCTTCGAATGGTGCAGGGGAAAAGAGGATGTAAAACGCTGTCCTGTCTGTGCTCATGTGATCGAGAAAATAGACGGATGTAACCACATTGAGTGTAGGTGCGGAAATCATATATGCTGGGTCTGTTTAGAAGTTTTCCCTACTAGTGATTTGTGCTATGGCCATTTGAGGTCCATTCATATGGCTATTTTATGAATTTATCTTACCCTGTTAATGTATAGCTCAAATCATCATTTTACAGTTAGACGATCAATGTATATATCACCAAATGTACATAGATCACAACCAAGAACGCAAGCAGCAGTTTCTTCGGTGTATCTGAGCAGTCTATAATATACTACTAAGCCGGGCTCTACCACGTCCAGGTTTCCATTATTTCGGAGTCTGGAAACTTATCTGGTTTATTAGTCACGCTGATGCCTGATAGAGCACAGCTGCCTTCGCAAATGCATCAGTTGATCTCTTGTGCGTTGGGCTTACTGGAAATTCTGTGCTTTGTGATGACTCGTCTTTAATTGGAAAATACTTGACAGGTAAATGCGGAGTAAGATCCTGAGGGTGCGACTTGGCAGCTGGGTCTTTTTAACCCATGCAAGGGATGCAATACTTTCTGTTTTGGAAATAATTGCAAATACATTTTCTAAGCTTTTGGTCATGTGTGATTATATTCTATAAGTTTTTACAGTGGGGGTTTAACTTTTGAAAATATGCAAATAATATCTAATTGTTGCTAGAATCTTATGATCGTCACCAGAAGTACCTAAATAGTCACAATTTTTGGACTTCAATGTCCGTTGTAGGGGCATATGTGTACTTTTCTAGAACTCGTCGTATGCTTTGTCTGGCTTCCAAACAATTTTCCCGTAAGTATAAGGCTATATGTTGTATCCTATTTTTATGGTTTTGAAAATTTGGGAACAAGACCTTTTTCTCAGATATCTATTACCTATCCATGGACCTACTTGATGATGTTGGGTCTTTTGAGTTTCAGAATTTACACCTTCTGGGATTAGCAAAAGATAACATATCTTGAGGAAAATGGAAAAATAAAGTTTAATATTTTGATACAATACATAAGTAAAATATAAATACATATTAGCTAATATAAATATTATCAAATAAAATTTTCAAGTATATATATCGCAAACCACACCTATATAAATCAGTACATGCATTACATATACATGTATGTGTATATATATATATAATATGCAATGTCAATATTTATATCGTATATACCACATAGTTTATGCATTATAGTATATGTTAAATACATATTGTTTATATTATTATTATTCGTTAATGGTTGTTCATTATTATTTATATTGTACATATAATTTACAATATTTTATACTACTCCACTCAACTAAACCGTCAAATAGTCATCCCTATCTATTTCTTTTGTACTTTATTAGGTTAGGATAGCTATTATGTTTTTGTCTGCTCTTTTGTGACAGTATTATCATCTATATGGGCTTTAATAACTACACATTACTATCAAAAGTGGGGACTTTATAGTTTTATATTATAATTTTAACTTCTGTTGTCCAACATCCCATATATTATCCATTTTAATTGTTTTTTCATCTACCCATATCTTACAAGTTATTTTTTCAATTCATGAAACTCTTTTTAAATTCCTTTTTTAAAATAGTAATTGACAAATAAGTAATTAAGAAATAAATTTCTCCCTCCTCTTCTTCTCTCTTAAAAGTTTGCATTAAAGGAAAAAGAAAGAAAAGAAAATCAAGTACTAGCATTTATCGTAATTTGATATTTTATTTTTCACACACAATAAGGGTATATATTTGCTAGTTTTTACTTAAAAGAAAAAGTACCTATTTCAGTTGGCTTATACCAGTATTATACGTTTGGATTTTAAGTAAGGTGAAAGCATGATTTTAAAAATAATTTTCCCTAAACTCTATTAGTTTTATCTAAAAACCTAATATTTGAACTTACAATATAATCATATACCCATAAACACGTTATTATTACAATAATTTACTAGCAGAATATGTGAAAGGTAAGTATGATTATGATTATTGATTGAAGATGACAATAATATGTAATCTTAATCACATCGAGCAAGAATGATGAGCGTTACCATACAATCACCACTAAGCACTAGTTATGTCACCTCTTGCTCCATGAGATCAACTTACTACCACATACACATGCATGTTGTGTACTACCATTGCTAATTCACATTTTCCTATATGTCAAGTTGAATTGATACTTAGCTTAGATTAGATTGGAAATCCCCCAAACCCTCTTATTCTCCTCTCTTCTCATTTCTTTTTCTAAATCCAGTTAAGCAAGGTTCTTAAGCTCTTGTTTCTCAAGCAAAATTCGTACTAGAGCAAGGTTAAGGTAAGTTTAAGCCTCTAAACTACTTTTTCAAGTTTATTTTAAAGAAAAACTTCAATTTCAATAAGTTTTCTTAGCTAAACTCTTGAAATCCAAATTTGTATTTGGATTTCTAGTTTAAACATCTAAGTTCATCTTGCTTTTGGTTCTTCAACTCATGTTGATCTACTCCAAGCAAGTATTCTTCACTCTACTTCTTGTTCTCTGGCTTAGAGTTAGGTTTCTTAAAGTTGTTGGTAGGTTTGATCATTGATTAGGTGTTTTAGTAGAAATTTGTAGTTTGGTTGGGTTAAAATTGGGTTAAAAAGTACTCGAGATGTATTTAGGGTTAGGTTGAAGAATGGAAGGGAAGGAGTTGGAGTGCTATAGGAGGTGGAGTTTTTGCTTCATCAGGGGGAGGGGGGATACAGTTGTATTGTAGACCATATCCTTATTTGTGTCTTGGTTTGAGATTTTTTTAGTTAAAAAGTGACATAACCTTTGACATGGTCATGTTGCAAACGATGTCTAATAGAATGGAGAGTTTGGTCAGATTTTGACACAACCAAGTAACATGGTTATGTCACCAACTGTATCGAGTTGTGAACTTTAAATGTATTCTTTTCTTATTGTTTTTCTAACTGATCTTAATCAAACTTTTTCTTAACCTTAATATTGAGTTCCACTTAACCTTCTTTTGTAAAAGTTTCTACCTTTACCTAGAATTCTCAAGTTCTTCAAGCTCAATCTTACATTTTGACTAGTTTGATATACTTTTTACTTCCAAATGTCATTTTAATCAATTTTAACAAACTTTACCTTATTTTACCAATCTAATAAAATAATTAGTATCTTTTAAATTTCCTTTACTTCTTCAAGCTTCTAATTCTTCTTCCATATATTTCTTTTAACTTATTCTTAATTAAAGTTTTGAACTTTACCTTTAACCTTAGTTGTAGTACCCTTAAGAGTTAGGGTAAAGTTTAGAGGGTCATAACTAAAGACAAGTTGGGAGTTCAAACTATGAGCTTTGTATTGAATTGGATTGATAATGGATTAAGGAAGACTTGTTATTCTAATTGTCAGGTTCTTAAGCTGGGTTCCTAGAGAGTACGTCGGACTTTAAGATTTGGATTTAGGACTTATAGTTTGTTTAGTTGGCTTTCTAAATACATAATGCATGTTTGATAGTTTTGCTTGTTAAGATAGTACTAAATTAAACCAAACTAATTTATATTTGACCTACAAGTTTTTAACTATTATTTTGTGCTTGTTTAGCTTATCCCAAGGGCCTTTAGTGGTAGATTCCTATAGGATAAATGCTAATCTTCATGTGAAGATTCCATAATAGACTCGTACGTTGAGACGATGTAGGTAGAACTAGGTATCAAGGACTTTGGACTTCAAACTCCGAGTATAAAGGACTTTAAAAGAAAACTTATATAATTATATATCTACCCATGTATGTATAAGGTCAGTATGTGGTGGTATCATAAGTACCCTTTTACTATATGTAGGCTCAAATTCAAGATAATTAACTTGTTGTTTATTATTTCCTACATTAAATGCATGTAAATGATTAGTGTGGTATCAGTGCGTGTTAATGCATTATGTATTAGGTTTCGGCTCATTCTTTTATTTTACGGCTTCAAGTTGATTTGATAAGTTTGCTGTTTGTGATGAGTATGGGAATTGGTATCATCGGGTTTAAAAAAAGAGGCAATTAGTTTTGTATTATGTTGATGATGTTACTAAACTGTGGAATTGTGGTATTGGTGTTGAGTGAATCGGTTAACAGGTTTTGTTGTTGTAGAGCTAGAAATCCTATGGTGTATAATTGTAGTTAGAATGACTCGCATAATAATCATTTTGCATTCTTGTAATTGGAGAATTGTTCTTAATATAGGTGATTGTAGAGACTGTAGTAGTATTTTAGAGTGTTAATGTGTCATTTGATATTAGGGATACATGGTGGCTTGTGACGATTACTAGGGTCTTGGAGCATTACATATGATCATACAACTACCTAAGAAAATATGAGATGTGTTCATGAGTACCACATCACAAACAAACTCATTTGTATACCTATTAGGAATAGAGATAAATAACCTTACTTGCTTTTCAACTTGGACTTTGCCTTTGTCATTAAGCCTAGTAATAGATAGGTAGGTTATTGGTTTACCTATCTTAGCAACACTTTCTTTTGAGGGTATAATACATAGGATCTTATCTTATATATCATACTTTTAATGGAGTGTATTGCTAAAAGGTAGGCATACTAGTGGTCTTCCTACCTTTTTTCCCATTTAGCCACTACAACTTATAAGGTTTAGGATGAACAATAGTAGATAGTCTCAATTTCTCTACCATAGCCATAGTTACAATTAATCGAATTGTTACTATCTGTAATAACATAACAAACAACATCATTAACATAACACTTAATATGGAAAACATTATCTTGTTGCTCAAGCTCAAGCTCAATAGAAGGAACGAAAGGTAAATATGGAACCTAATATGGCATTAGTAAACTCCTCTACATAAACGACATCATCATTAGTTATGCTATTATGTTCATCTTCACTCATAACATCCTCTTCCTTAATCACCATAGCCTTACAGTTAAGACATTGAATTGCAAGATGACTAAAACCTTAATGGTTAAAATACTTCACTCTATTGCTTTTCCTAAGAAGATCCTATGAACCTGATACTCTCAATTCAACTATAACAAGAACTTTACCATTATCTTTAGTCTAGTCAACATGCTTATTGTCAACTAACTTTGCCTTCCTCGCTCCTTCGTCTAATCGATATGATGCATACAAAGAGCAAACAGATGCTCTCTGCACAATTCTCAATAAAAATCGATAGGAACAAAGATAAAAGAAGACTCTTTAGGTTTTCAATAATGATTGAACTCTAATTACAACCAAATAAAAAGTCTAATGCCTTATAAGGGTAAGGGCATAAAAGTAAAAATAACAACTAAATAAAGACATAATAGGACAACCATGAACCTATCATAAAACCTTAATAACTAATAAATAATAAATAAAATAAATAATTAATAATTGAATAAATAAAATAATTATATATCTTCATGCAGTCCATGCAATCATGCCATACAGCATATCAAAATATTATAGCTATACAAAGATGATAATCTAGCATTATAAACCATGTAGCAAGCAATCATTTTTTAAAAATCGTTGAAAAAAAAAAAATTGGATCTAGGAATTTGAATCCCATTAGGATCCCTTAAAGTTTTCTATGTATTATAGAAGAGGACATTTGTTAAGTCCATTAAATGTGTATCCTGTCAATCTTTTACATGCCAACTTCCAATTCGTTCACAATAATTATTTTGATGAAACAATATTATTAAGTATATTTAATTAAATTATATAAAAAAAATTCAATAAATAAGGAAGAAAATAACTTGAAAGATTTTTAAGAAACCTTAGGGGCATGAAACCTCCTAGGTAGTTGCCCGTTAGCCCTTAACCTTGATGGGGTTGATAAGATCAAGTTAGTGTAGTAAGTGTGGCCCATCATTCTTGTAACCCATCAATGAGAGTGAGTGACCACCTAACCCTTGAAAATAATAAAAAAAAATTTTTGTCAAGTCATAATCAGTTACATAACTTGACTATAACCCAATGGTTTTTCCATGTTATTTTTCAATTGTTTTTTTAGAGTAGTCATTGGCTGCCAAACATACTAAGTAGATCATGTCTGTCGAGTTCTTTCATAAGTGTTTTGATGATAACAAAAATAGTAAAGATATTTAACAAGTTTGTTAAGTGTGCATGTCAATGACCAGAAGATAAGATTTTTGCTTTAGTACTTATTTTGAAAATCAAAACCAAATTTAGAATCTTAGTATAGTATTAGAAGTTACAAAGCAGAATATTTCATGAAATATTTTAGACTTATGAGAGTTTGAAGGCTTAGCTTGACTCGTTGGATATATTTGGATAATGTATTCAATATGTTTCACTAAGTAGGTTAATTAAATCCATGAGGATTAATGAGGAATTAAAATATTTATTTTAAGGATAAGCATAATAGGATATAGTATCTTATGACAATGAGCAAGATTTTAGTGAAGGCATTTCATTAGAAGTATCACGAGTTTCTTTAAGGTTTATCATCAAGATATGAGAAGAATTTTAAGGAATTCAAATTAGATCTTTATTTGAATTCAAAACAAGGATGGATGAGGACATATGTGTGAAGATATGATGAGATAAGGATGAATCTTATCTTGTTGATGTAGATTTTTATCAAACTCAAAAGAGCTGTTATACAAATATTTTCGCAACTTGTGTACTCAAATATATCAAATTTTCTCAATAGATATGAGCTGGCAACATCAACAAAATTGTTCCAAAAGCATAAAAATTGAAATTCAAAAGCATCAATCGTTAAGATTTGCTCCTAATTTTTAGGAGATTTATATTAAAAAGGGATATAATTTTCAAAAGCATTATTAGAGAAATAGAAGGGAAATAAGAGAATTTTACACAAGAATTCCTTCATAATACATTAAATAAAAATACAAGAAGTGCAATGGTCAAATTCAATTCAAATTCGAGCGATTTAGTCTCCACAGTTTATGGGATTACAACAAACAATGGCTGAATTAATTTTTTTTTCAAATTATTCAAGATTTGATTAAGAGTTATCTAGGATTCTAGTAAAGAGATGTTACATTAGAAGATATAAAAGAAGATAAGTTCAATTTTTTCAAAAGAGAGCTCAATATATTAGAGTTGCATTCGTTTTCTACAAGCTTGATATTCGAGAGAATTTAGAATCATATTTAGAATTTAATTCAGAGATAACATTGTCTAGTCTATTTTCATATTTTGAATATAATGTGTACTTTCCTTGGAAGGATCTTTGTACTTTGTCCTCATTGCATCTGTAAACACAATTATTTTTGTGATAGGCTTTGTGAGAGACAGAATCAAATTTCTATAGTTCTATGTACAGAAAATGGTAGCTTAGTGATAAAAAGTAGAAAGACCTGTAATTATTTTTCTCTTGTTGAAGATAGTGAAATGTGAATAGTGAAACGACACTGGTTAGGATTACCAGGTCCTTAGTAGTGGAGCCGAAAGAGTACAGTAGGCATAAGGCCGAAGTACTATAACTCTCACACCTGATCTTCTCATTCATACTCTCATTTATCTTTTGTTTTAATATTGTTTATATATTATTTTACGCCTAATCTTACTAAAGTAATCAAAGAGGACACTTTTAATTTTGTTTTGCAAAAAAGTTTCAAACTTTGAAGTAACCAATTTACCCCATTTTGGTTTACTTTTGGGATCTACAATGTCAACCACAATTAAGAGGGCACATAACACACTATGTCTTTTTTGGCCTTCAGTGTTGTCTTAAGGCATAACGTTACCCCTTAAGAGGTGGTTGGCTACCTTTAAGCCTTAGGGTATCTAACTAAAATCCCTAATGTCATGTTCAGTATGAAGGAATGGATTGGAATGAAATGGAATGGAATGGAATGAGGGCTAGAATGAGAAATCATTTAATCGAATGAGAAATCATTTAATCAAATGAGATTAAATGCTCAAATAAAATTATTTATTGAAAATGTCTTTAATTATTGCATGTTATAATTTCTTTTAAGGTTAAGAAAGTAATTTTAATTAATTATGATTAATGAAGTGAGAATGAATCGCAATTTCGCTACCTTCTAGCCAAAATCATCGATTTCATGAAATCATGATTTTAGCTTCAAAATGTACTTCTAAACATGGGGAATATGAATGAAACTCGAAATCACGATTCATTCTATTCCATTTTTGTGTACTAAACATGATATAAGGGTGTTCCAAAAGATTTTTAAGCCTTTCCTCTTGTTATTTACTTTTATTATTTTAATATGTTGTTTAATTAAATATACTAATAATATTAGTTTATCAAATTATTTATTGTATATAGAGAGACTAAGGATTCAAAGAGAAAAGTAGGCAAATTTTGAGGATCTTTTTATGTCCTTTGACTTTAAAATAAATAAGGTTTTTAGAAAAAAAGCTTCTCTCTCTCTCTCTCTCTCTCTTTATATATATATGTCACCCTTATCGGGTTAACGCATATTATGATAAATAAGTCTAGCATGACCTTGCCTAATTCTCCTTTTGTCTAATCAATCTCATTTCTTAATTTTTGATGTCCAATAGCATCTTAATCTTTTGATTGATTCTAACTTCAAAACCAGAACCAATATATTTATTTAGAGCACATCATCAAGTAATAATTCTAATTCAAAATCAAAGTTATCAATTTGAAATGGCTTGCTTCTCAATTTTTGCCATCTACTTGATTTAAATTCAATCTTAAAATCCTTGCTATTCTATGTGATCTTCAATGTGGTTTTATTCTAGCTTTTTGTCATCTACCTAATTAAGATTCAATCTTGAAATCCTTACTATTATGCTTGATCTTCTAGGTCATTGTTATAAAGAAAGTGTTATAACTAGGCATAAACTTATTCGAACACTTAGTCATGTTCATCAAATCTCTAAGGTTTCGAGAAAGATCTCTATGATCTAGACTAATTTTCAAGCAACACGTGTGAGTGTATATCTTTGTTTCAATGTCTTTGGAAAATTCAAGCATAATCGTTTCATTATGAGTTCAATCATTTTATTTGATTTACTAGGACAACTTAGCCTCTATCGAATCTTGCTATGAATGTAGATCTTCAGGCCATTTATTTTGGCTAGGTAATATAGGATATATGAGCTTCAATAAAAGATAAATGGATCTTATCTTCACATGCTAGTACCTCTCTTGAGCACTTTGGATCATACCTGGTAATCAACTTTATAACAACTTAAAAAGTAATCACTTTTTACTGACATTGAAGTATGACGGTATACTTAGAGTGTATGACAACCTCAGCAAAGATTTATCACATTAATTCATAAGGGAAGGAACCAATGATGCATGAATGTACTTTTATTCAAATTTAGATCCTACTTAATAACCCATTTGCTTAGGCTTTCCTTATGTATCTCCATCCTAAACTCAAGTTTCTTAGTCACTAAGCATGAATTAGGACCAAACGATGCGATGATCTTGTGTCCATATCTCATTTTGACACTTAATCAATCATGGACATCTCTAAGATTAATGTAACATGAGCTAATTTTTATGGATGACCAATTACATGCAAAATATTGATATCTTCCAATTGATTCCATTAAGACTGTTGTTTATAAATTATCATAGAAATGCCAATGAGAAATAAAAATAAGGCCTTTTTCATTTGTTGAACTTGTTTACCTAATTATTTATTTATTTTTTTATTTTTGGCATTGATGTACACTTAGTGACTACAATTTATATTAGTGGATGGTCTATTGGAGATATTCAATTGGCGAATTGTACTGGAATTTTATTTCATGTATAAATTATGTATTAAGAATATATAATATAAAAGAGCTAAATACGTTTAGCAATTGTTTCATAATTATAGTAATCCATATAGTATTCGACTTGGACATCTTATGTGTTTTCAGATTATATATAAGAAAATATGGCTGATGCATTATATAACCTACCAATCCAAACATGACACAATTATAGATGAGTTTGTATTGAAAATGCTCCATATGATCAATAAATAGGTCAAACCCATTTGGAACCATTTAAAAATGTGTTTGTGTTGATGATGAGTACCTATACCTATTTACTAACCTGCTAACACTTAATATTAGATTTAATTTAATTTAATTATATTTTGATTAACATTACTTCTAAGTTTCACTACTAAGTTAGAAGTTAATTCTAGTAGATCTTTTGCAATTGATAATTGGATGTTTTGTTTGAATTTCTATTCTAATTTAAAAGCTTTGATTGTTTGCTTATGATATATTATGCATTAACCTTGTAAAATCGCATGATCTTATTTTATATAGTGGCTAGCTTTTCCCTATGTTGTGGGTTCCATTTATGTTCTCTTTGATTTAATATACAAGATATAAATATGTTAAAAGTTATTTTTCTTTTTAAAGATTTTATTTTTTTATTTTATATTAATAATAATATTTGAATTTATCCAAATCTAAATCTTAATGGTAATGGCGTTTTTGTAATTTTATTCCATATACTACTTGCTCCTTTTAAAAATGTGTTCCCTCTCTCTCTTTCCTTCTTTGTTATTTCTTTTCTTTTTCTCCTCTATCAGTAGTTTTTTTCCTTTCCTTTTAGCCAACTATATATAATTGCATAAGAAGGGAAAACTTGCAAGATAAGTGTAATTCTAGAGATTCTTCTCTTCTTTTTCTTTTGTTATTAGCTTTTCTCATTGTGGTTTGGTGAAAAAAAAAAAAGTCTTTTGTCCAATAAGTTTTAGTAGTTACTTGACATGTGTAAGGCATTTTTTTTTGAGTTTGACCTACCGGTGATGATTATTGGCTATAGATTTGGATTAATAGACATCGTACGGAGTGTGCTACTTCTAATAAATTCAAGTAAGTATTCATAACTTTTATGGTGAAATTTGATAAATTTAGTAAAAGATTAAAAGTATGATGGATGATGTTGTTGATCTTTGTTTAGGTAAGTGGAAATTGTTGTTAGGATGCAAACATTACTAGGAATAAACTAATATCATAAAAGGTTATTTTGGTCACTCTACCATGTTGGTTAGGTTGGGCCTTTAGCATATGTAGATATCGTTTTAAAAAATGAACACAATAATATATATTATACTATATTATATTATATATTATATATAATGTTAGCATTGGGTAAGAAATGAGTAAATAATGGGTAATTAATAAACTTTGTTATGTATATTATCTTCATTATTTACTAAGTTGTTGAGTTATGATTAGGTACTTTTGCACTTGTGGATTGATTTTTTGGTTTGTATATGTAATTTTTGTGGGCTGAAGGACTTGCAAAATCCAATTGAGTACTCCTGCTTGTTGCTTAGGCTATTCAATAGTCGAAGTAGCATAGGCTACTTAGTTATGCTTGTATCCTTATGGGTTCACTTAAGCGAATGCCATAACAGGATATAAAGCTGGTTGAATTACATATTGAGTTTAGTTGATGATGTTTCCTTGGTTATTTTTTAAGATATCGATGTAAGGAGTATATTATAGAATATGTTTTTCTCTATGTCTTTAGTGTTGATTTAGCAGTTTGACCATCATGTTGTTATTATACTATTTTTCTTTTTAGATAGCAATATGGTATGAATACATACATACATATATATATATATATATATCATTAAATGTTATGAGCATATATGCTATACCAATCTATGACATGTTGTCATTTATTACATATGCATACTTTTGAGTGATAGATGTTTGACTGTAAGGGTAAAGGTATAAGTATTTGATAGAGATAGTTGGTACTTTGTATTGATGAAATGAGCATGCTTGTATGTAGGAATGCCGGAGTGTACTTGTGTATTTTGGGAGTGCTGGAGTGAGCTTGTGTGTTGTGGAAATTATATAGTGTGTGCACATGTGTTTGTATAAGTGCTAGGCTGTGCCTTTGTGTAGCGAAAATGCATTATAAAGTCACTCTAAGAAGTGTAATTCAACAAGTACCTTGGTGATGCAAGTGTTTAGATGGAAGATAGTATTAATGAATTATGGAAATGCAAAGGTTCTTAGTTTTGGAATTGGTAAGAATTTATTGAGAAGTTAAGCAGTTTCAAAGAATTTGCATTGCATAGCATCATTATCAATGGTTTAATATTATGATCTATTATGTGCTGTCTAGTCACGTTGACTTGCTTGGTATGTATTGCTATGTTATGTTTTCCTCTATTGTGTTTTGACTCATTTAACTTTAAAATGAGTAAGAGGTTAGTTTTCTAACCCTAGGTATTAAACATTAGGCCTTGAGTTAGACTAGAACATGGAAATTGGGAATAAAGCACAACAAGTGGCCTATTCGATATTATTTGTTGTGGCTTTCATAATTAAGATATTGTGTTACTTTATGTATTAAGTTTAATCAAGTATAGTATATAATGCTATTTTTGTAAGAGTTTGAAGGCTTTAAATTCACCTTCAAATGTAAAATTGTAAGGTAACAGTAGGATTGTAGAGTGGTATCAAAATAACCATATGTCAAGTAGGGATACTCCTTGCTAAGTTTGCCATAGCTATGATATATAGTAAGAGCTACAGATGCCTTACAGCCTACAGGTAAATGAATTGGTGGAATCTACTTGAGATATTTATGTTTCTATTAGGCATATATCTCATGAAATTTTTGAGACGATGTATATAATTATATTGAGCTTATGAATCATGTGTAAAAGTAAAATTTAGAATGGTATCATGGAGATATTAATTGTTACGAATCCTATGTTAATCAACTGACCATTCAAGAGTATTTTGATTTGTTTATAAGTTGAAAAGTCTAGTCATTGATGGTTACGGGTATAAACTTTAACAAATGTATTTTAAGCTTCAACAGGATGAATTGTTTGGTGAATTTTCTTTGATATATGAATTGATTGTAATTGGAAAGAATAAGTGCACATTGAAATTTTCTGAACATATCCTTATTTTTACATTAAGGATGGTTTAACATCTTATCTATTGAGTAACATGTTTGAAGAGTTCAAGCTATTAGATAGATTAAGTAAACACTTAGAATGTAGGCATTAAATCATGTGTATTGGGTTGGATTTAAGTTTAGAGACTGCAATAGGTGAAACCTACAACTATTGCAGTTTTTACAGGTGTAATTTGTCAGTAGAGGGTAAATTAGAGAGTCGAGTAGAGGGTAGAAGTTTGATTTGTGAGTAGAGATAAAGTAGAGGATTGAGTAAAGATGAATGTCTGATTTGTAAGTAGAGAGTAAGGGTATTAAATTGATTTTTTAGTCAACTTATAGTAAATGCTAATAAAATGATAATTATGTTTCATTTTGGATTGATGGAACTTAATTGGGTTTTGGAAAGCTCACTTTCAAGTAAGTGTTTATCGTGTATGCTCCTTGTGTGTGTTAGGTTAGAGGTTAATGCACCTAACAAATATCTAACTTCTAATTAATGTGCTGCTTGTAATCAAGGGATTGGATTATTAGTGATATTAGTGTAATATCTCGATAACTGGTATGTGGTGGTATCTTGAGTGGAATTGCATACCAAAATCATTTGGATATACTTAGGTTGGTTCTTGGATTTTAAGGTGTTGGGGAGTGCCTTACATCATATAAGTATATTATTATATTTATTTACTCTAGTCATGAGTTATCTTAAGTTTCGAGATGCTAAGAGTGTATTGCTTGTATTGCCTAAATTAAAAAAAAAATCAAATGGGTTGTTTTACATTAATTGTCATGATTATATGCTGGTGTGTTTAAGATGAATGATATTTGCATGTGTTAGATGGTTTTCATTTATTGGGCTCTAGCTCATGATCTTGTGGGATTTTTTTTTTTCCCTTTCAACTATAGGTATTTCTATTGAGGTTGATTCTTATGATAGCTAGGCTAGGACTTGTTTTATGACTTAGGTAATAATATGGAGTACGTATATTATGAAGAGTAGATGCGATGGGAGATCATTAACGAGTTTATATGTTTAGTTTGTTTTTGTATATTTGGAGACTAGACTCTTGTATAAAGTTATGTGACTTATATTTGCAGTTACTTTGGGAGCCACAGTCTGCTCGAATGTTGATGTTATGTTATTTATGGTCTTATTGGATAAAGTGAGACTTTGTTGAGTTACTCACTTATGTAATATGGAGATTTGTTGTTTATATGTGATTCACAAATATTGTAGTTGAGCTTTGATAATTTGAAAATATTATAAGAAGATAAATATAGTATAGTATTTTCATTAATATTTTCATCATTATTTATTTTTATTAATATTAACAATATTCCTCTGTACAGTTTTTTTTTTTTTTTTTGGCACTCTCTCTCTTCAAGAGCTAATATAGGATTTTCTAAGTATCGGTGCTAACATTCAATCAAGCGATGTCTCAATTCGGTTATGATTTTTACTCTATTGTAATTTGTTTTATCTAAAAGTTTAAGTAATTTGTTATGTAAGCTTTATTTTACAGATAATCTTATTCCATCTGTATATATATATTTTTTTTTTGGAAGGCATAATAATTACGTTAGAATTTTATCTTTTAGATTTTTTAATTGATAAATAGATGTAATTGGGATAGAAAATATGTTTATTATACGAGTCGAATTATGTAGAAAGAATTTTACAGACGATCAATAAGTGTATCCTGTTTCAGTTGAGGTATTATTTGAGATATTTAGATTGGGAAGGAAACATGACTAGCTAATTCGAAATGTCACCACTAGACTAAAAGCCATAATTGGTGGGCCCAAGGGGAACGTGGCCTTTTTCCCCGAGGAGACGTTAAACGCGTGAAATTATTTCCACAACTCCACAAGACTTAACCACTGATTAGTCAGTCCTTCGTCCTAGACCAAGAGGAAAACGAAACTACCCGGTAAATGCTGCAAGTCTTCCATCGAAAGTGATGGACTGACAATACGATACACAACTAGGTCTAAGAAGGACATCAAGTCATGGAGAAACGTTAACCATATCCTTCTTCTTAGCTTTAATGTCATGTCTTCTTGTTGGACTCCATGCATGTTAAACCTAGACCAACCATTTTTTTGCTCAACCAAAGCTATTAACGTAGTTTGCTCTTCCTAAAAACTTCAATGGAATTCTATCCCAGAAGGCTCCTACAACCAGCAAAATTTAATTCTTTTACATGTTTTATGCAACAGCCACCGCAACCGCCATTTTCACCACTACTGCCGCCACCGCAACCGCCACTTCCGGCGCTGCCTCACCCACCTCCGCCACTGCCACCGCCTTCTCATCACCACCAGAAAACTCTTGGCCTGCACACTCTTTCTCTCCTTGTCTCTATAGTTGTTGCTGCTCTGTTTTTTGGTTTTGCATATGCTTTCATAGCAAATTGCTGCTTCAAAAGAATGGCTGAAAGGAGAAGACTAAGAAGAAGAAACTTGAATCCGCCAATCTTCATCCAAGCCCAAGAAGAAGACTTCCTAGATGAAGAACACGGACCACCAGATCATCCTATTTGGTATATCAATACTATTGGTCTCCAGCAATCCGTCATAGACTCCATCGCGGTTTTCAAGTACAAAAGAGAAGACGGTTTGATCGAAGGAACGGAATGTTCTATTTGTCTTAGCGAGTTCAGCGAAGACGAGTGTCTTAGGCTTTTGCCAAAGTGCAGTCATGCATTTCACTTGCCCTGTATTGATGCTTGGTTGAGATCACATAAGAACTGCCCGGTATGCCGCGCACCGGTAGTAAAAGAAAGCCAGGGCGGTGTTGGTGATGATCATGCTGTTGAAGATAGCAATGTGGATGATACGGTATCTCAGGAAAATAGGAGCATAGAGGCAATCAGGGAAGGTAGTGGAACAAGTAGTAACCTGGTCGGTAATCCGAGTGATGATGGAGCGATCAGGGAGAACCTAAAGAAGGTTCTAAACGATCAGAATTCAGCAAGTTGTGGATTTGTTGGAAAGGAGTCGCTAGACAAGAGAGTAGCCATGGAAGGGGAGATGCAAATGCAACCAATTAGGAGGTCGGTTTCGATGAATGGTCTCACATGGGGTGAGATTTATCGCGGGGGTTTCAATGTTCAATGCCGTGGGAGAATCATGAAGCAGAGAATCATGGATGATGCAGTACAAATGAAGAATTCAAATGGAAGCAGTGATGGTGGTAATCGAAATGGAGGAAGCTCGAGTGTACATAGATCAACAAGGAGTTATTCGTTCGGGCCTTCTCTGCAGAAGGGACCGGTTTCGATGAAAAGATCATCTTCGAGTGGGAAGATTTGGTCTACAGCACAATGGAGAATCCAGAACTTACAAAATTCGCTGTAGAACGAACGATTAGTATTCGTATTCCTAGTATTGGTATGCTTAGAAATGTGATGGAGCTATTTCTCTAGTACTTTTGAGCACGTTTCTACCTAGCACTTCACGATGGGACTAGAATGCATGTCTACTTAAATGGAAGTTGACAGTGCATGAATACTAGATACATAAATTATATATATACATCTAAATGGGATTTCGGTGTCCCAACACTGATATTTATGTAATTCTTCAACAGCCTCCTATATTATTATTTCTGTTATTGTCTTTCTTGAATTGTTTTTGTCCTCCCACTTAAAAATTAAAATCGTGCTTTGTAGATTCTTGTGTTGAGGATTTAAGATGAAGTTGCTTTAATGGAAAGAAATAATATATATCAGACTAAATCTTTAGGTTTGTCTATTCTCTATCATATCTAGTAGAGAATTCGAAAATTTGTATACTATGTTATCAAGTAGAGAATTCATGATTTTTCAGTTTTTTTTCCCCCTTCAAATTACTTAGGGGCTATTTTCTAATCATCTGTCTGACGTGATACTTCTTTGCTCAAATGGGGCTTGGGAACTTGTTCTATAACTAGATGTCTCCAATTTTCCGACTAATTTAGCCAAGGCCACAACAAGAGGAATTGAATTATATTATTTTAAGTAGTTTGTCTGAATTCTCTGTAGTTGCAAGCCAAGATAGACTACTCATGACCTTAGTACTGAAGAAGCAGCATCTGTTTTGGTTAGAGGGATGCAGTAGAAAATCGAGTTTTGAGCAAAAGAGACCGAATATCCTCGAAACAAGTAGGAAAGATAAAAATGGATATAACCTAAATGGAATACACTTTTGACCATTTTATTCTCATCAAGAAAAACATAAGTATTCCAAGGTTCTCAAATATATCAATACAAATGTATGGACCCAAGGGTCAATTCCTTTAACTCACCTTTTTAGGTTAAAAACTTAAATGGGATGTTTAGATAAGCCTAGCCCATTTGGCATATGGTTAAAACGGAATGACTTGTAAGGTGTTGGGATAACTTGCTAACTTAAAAAAAAGAAAAAGAAAAAGGAAACCTACCCTAATCACACACTCTACATAATGTAGTTAGTATTGTTAAAATTGGTTGACCTTTATGGTCTAATCTAATTTGACCTAATTTAATCATAAAACTGGTTTCAGTCATCTCTTTGCGCGGTTCGGTTTGATATAGCTTGCCCCCTCAAATTGAATTGTATATAATATACAGTTTGGTTATTGTTCTAACTTAAATCTAACCTCATGATTCAATTTATAAATTTTTTGAACCTAAAAGAGCCAGTTCCATTTGTGGTTTGAACATAAATCTCAAATGTTTAGGAGAAGTGAAAGGAGGTGAATAAGAAATGAAAATTTGAGGTTTGGTGTTTGTGTTTAATATGTAGGTTTAAACATAAATATGTAATCGGGAGTTTCGAAAGTTGGAAACTAAAGTTTTCATGTTTGAATGTGGGTTTTAAATGAGGTACATGTTCATAAAATGATTAATCTAAGAGAGACTTTTCATTATTAAGTTGGTGAAAATATAAATTGTGTGCTTATGCAAAAACATAGTTCTTTTTCCTTTTACCTTTAATGGTTCGGTTCGGTTTGTTTCTCAACTTTTTAAACCTTAGAAAATGGTTTGATTTGAATTGTAATTTTTTTGAATCTAAAACATGATTTGAACTTAATTTGAGGTTCGATTCTGTTTGGTTTAGTCTAGTTGACGATTAGGTTGTTTTTTTTTTTCTCTACCTAGCCTTATCATTAACATTAACTTGAAAAGACATAATTACCTCAGTCGACCTAGCCCTACTCTTATAAGACCAAGTCGCGATCTTTAGGTTAGAATATATTGTATTCATTTTTTTTAAACATAGAGAATGTGTCAATTTACTACAAAATAAATCTATATAAAATAAAACAAAAAGTAATTGAAAAAAACTCTCAACTTTTAAATTTAAAAAATGTGGATAACTTTATTACTTTATAAATAACTATGAATTACATTTTAATATTTTTATTAGCTTTTGTTTGATTCAAGTTTGACCTCAATTTGACTCTCTAAACATTTGAATCTTTCTCATTCCTAGGTCATCCTCGCAGTCTGATTCTGATAATATTAAATATAGTACTCATTATCTTGCCTTCCCTTCTTCTCCTTACTCTCTCTTTACATAGTCAGCTTTTCTCTCTCTCTCTCTCTCTCTCCATCTCTTTCATATTCCTTAATCTTGATGCTCTCTCTAGCTTAGTCCCTCTCATCTCTCTTTCTCAATCTTCTTTCTTCCTCTATCTCTTTCTTAATCACTTGCATCTTACTCTCTTGCCTTTTGCTTCTCTCTCTCTCTCTCTCTAACACACACACATACACACATACATACGCACATTTCTCAAGCATAATGCAATGGAAAAGTTCTTATAGAAAATGATTAAGGGTGATCAGTCTACTTAATAAGAATCTCGACTCTCTTTCACTTAGACACTTTCATCTCTCTTGTATAGTCTCCTTCTCATCTCCTTCACTCACTCTCTCTCTCTCTCTCTTTGTAGTAAGGCTTTTGACATATGTGGCTACATATGAATGAACAAGCTTGATGAGATTTGAACTTCTTTTACTCCTTTGGGTACTCAAGCCATCTTAATTGCATGTTGACTCCTATAAAAACTTGCCTTTCATTCACTTCTATATCTTTCTAGTTACTTCGTGCATTTTAATGGGTATCATTGCCTAGATCTTATAATAGGTTGCATGTACATAATGATTTGAGAACTAAATTAATTAAGTTTTGGGATGCAAGTGGATAGGTCTTATAAGGCCCCACTCAACTTGACAATGCTTATGGGATAATTATTAATGGGCTTAAGATATGTTTTGGGTCTTATCTCAAAAGTCTATAAGGTTTGGAGTCAAGTTTTAGGATAAAATAGACCTTGATAAGAAGTATAAACCAATTAGATAATAACAATAAGATAAATTAGTATTAATGCCCATAGAAATAATTGGGTCCTTATAAGGTGCTTTACTAACCAACATGACAATTACCATGTAGGGTAATTCCTTATAGGGTTTTAGGATTGCTATCTAGTAAAAGATGAAAAACCTAGGGAGAATTATAATGGAAGGGAATAATGTTTAGGGAAAAGTTTAACTAAGGGATTAACGTTTCAAAAAGTTTAAATAAAGGATTAATATTTCAAAAAGTTTAAATAAAGAATCAATATTTCACAAAATGGTTTAAGCAAGGGATTCATAGTAGCTAATCTATAAAATTGTTTGAACTACTTTATAAAAATTGATAATTTATTTGAACTTTTTGAAACGTTGGTCTCTTGTTTAAATCATTTTATGAAATGTTAATCCTTTATTTGAACTTTTCGAAATATTGATCTCCTATTCGAATTTATCCTCGAATGTTGATCCCCTTTATTATAATTCTCCATAATAAAAAACCTATATGGTTTTTGTTGTGTATCAAGAAATCCCATATGGTGTTAAGCTGAGTTTAAGTCTTACAAAAACTATCTTAAACCCACTTTGTTGCATTCCTATTCAGGTCGTGTGATTATTGTGTTCATATATAATTTTTAAGGGGGGAAGGGTGAATCTTAGTGTATACATCACTTAACCAATTTGTTCCTTTAGAAGAAAATATTTTAATTGTAGGATAATTTATTGGTCTTAGTGGATAACTATGAAAGGGGAGTTGAATTGATTGCTACCTAAAATATAAACTTTAATTGTTTCTTGTTTCTTAGTGTTTAAGATTGATCATGGAAAGCTAAACTTCTTCTTACTTTCTAACATATTAGATACTTAATAGGTTTTGATCTTAAAATGATTCTTAATTTGATCTTTCCTATGACTATTTTGTTTGTTACTTAATTCTTCATTTAATTCTTTCAATAAACTATATGCTTTTTGTGGAATTCACTGATGTACCACAACAACTCCTGTTTAATCTCACATGAGCATTAATAGAACAAGAGAAAGTCTCTTGTGTAAAGCTTTGTATTTAGTATATGTTTAGTTATAAAGTGAAGAAGTAAACAACGACTTATACATATTGGAACAAGCTGAAACAGAACAAACTAACTAATTCTGACTATAGTTTAACTAATTGAAACTAACTATAACTACATGCAGTTATATATAGTTGGGAATGACTGAACACATGTGTATTAAATATCTTGTATAACTCTAATACCCCTACTCCCCCCTTAAGTTGGAGCATTGGAAAGCCCCAACTTGGATCGTAGCTAGAAGAATAGAGACTTAGGAAGAGCTTTGGTGCAGATATCAACAAGTTGCTCCTGTAAAGAGATAAAGTCAGTAGAAAGCAATCTAGAGGAAATATGGCTACGGACAAAGTGTACATCAATATCAATATGTTTGGTCCGAGCATGGAGACAAGGATTATTTGCAATGAGAATAGTAGAATGGTTGTCGCACTGTAAAGGGACTGGATAAGGAACTAAAATTTGAAGATCTAGAAGAATATATAACGTCCATAAAACCTCTTTGGTTGTTGAAGCAAGACTACGGTACTTAACTTTGGTGGAAGAAGGGGAAATAGTCGGTTGTTTTTTTGATTTCCACGAAATCAGAGCAGACCTAAGGAAAATGCAATATCTACTAATGGACTTGCGATCAACAGCATCAGCAGCCCAATCAGAGTTAGAGAAACAATGTAACCAGAGACTATTGTGGCATGGATAAAACAAACCAAGGGATAAAATGCCTTTAAGGTACAGAAGAGCATGGAGTGTAGCTTGCATGTGAGGAAGATGAGGCTTGGACATGAACCTGCTAAGGAAATGAATGGCAAAGCTAGTATCTGGTCTAGTAATATTGAGATATAGTAGGCGACCAACAAGGTGCCTATATGCTAATGGATTAGACAACAACTCCCCTAAGTCAAGATCAAGTTTTAGTTTACAAGGTAGTGGTATCTTGGCTGCTTTAGCAGAAGTGAGACCAGCTTCATCAAGTACATCAATTAAAAACTTGTGTTGATGAACAAGATAACCATGATCAGTGTAGCATAATTGAAGACCAAGAAAATACCATACTAAACCAAGGTCCTTAGTAGTGAATCGTTGATCTAAATGATTCTTTGGGTTAGCAATCAATGAATCATTAGACCCTATAATTAAAATGTCATCTACATACACCAACACAGTAACAAAAGCATTGGAAGCACAATGCGTAAACAGAGAAGAATCATGAACCAACTGAACAAAGCCAAAAGAAACAAGACATTGGGATATTTCCATATTCCATTGTTTAGAGGCTTGACGAAGACCATATAAAGATTGCTTAAGGTGACAAACTTGATTTGGATGAGAAACATGATAATGTTCAGGTGGTATCATATATATTTCTTCATCTAAACTGCCGTGGAGAAACGTATTATTAACATCCACTTCATAAATGGGCTAAGAAGAAGCTACTGCAATAGCCAGAAGAATACGAACAATATTGAGTTTAGCAATGGGTGCAAAAGTATCATGAAAATCTTCACCTTCAACCTGAGTAAAGCCCTTGGCAACAAGTCGAGCTTTATACTGTTCTACACTATCATCTGGCTGATATTTAACTTTGTAAATCCATTTAGATCCAATTGCCTTTTTATGAGGAGGTAACAAAGTTAACTCCCAAGTATCATTTGACTCTAAGGCATGTAATTCTTTATCTATTGCATCTATCCATTCCTCATGTTTAATTGCTTGAGAGTAATTTTTTGGCTCTTTGATAGCTAACACATTAGCAAGTGAAACATTAATTTCAGGGGGAAAAGAAGCTAGAGAAGTAGCATCAAACAGGGGATATGTAGCAGGATTTGCAACAGGAGCAAGGTTAGGGATTAAAGCCGATGGCAAATAAGAAGTTACAGTACTAACTAAATGCACATAATCCTTTAACTAAGCTGGAACTTTTCGAACCCTTTGAGATCGACAAACACAAATAGGAGATAGAAGAGAGGTATCAATAGAATGATGAGACATAAGATCTGAACTACTAGCAAAATCATGAGAAGAAGAATCATATGGATTATTCTATGCAAGTGAAGGTTCAGAAGGAAATGTACTAGTAGTTTCAAATGTAACAAATGGCTTAATAGTAGAACCCATATCATCAGAAGAGATGGTAGAAGAATTATACCTATATGGAAAGATATGTTCAACAAAAACGATATCCCTAGTCACAAGGACTTGTTTTGTATCAAGATTGTAAACTCAATACCCTTTTTGGCCATTAGCATATCCTAGAAATACACATTTGATTCCCTTGGGCTCAAATTTCTCTAACTTGTACAAAATCTTAGCAATGTAACATAAATAGCCCATTACGCATAGCTTATCATATGGGGGAGGTTTATGAAATAACATTCCAAATGGAGTCTTCCATCTAATATTGGACATAGGCATCAAATTAACCAAAAAAGTTGTTGTTAGAATACATTCACCAAAAAAATTCTTAGGGAGGTTAGCAAAGATGCGCAAAGTTGTAGAAGTGTCAAGCAAGTGTCGGTGTTTTCGCTCAACTTTCCCATTTTGCTGAGGAGTGTATGGAGTTGTGTGTTGATGAATGATTCCTAGTTTTCTAAAAAGCAGCTGACAATCTTTCGACAAGAACTCACTCCCCTTATCTATTATAACCACTTTTGGAGTTGCTACAAACCGATTATGAACATATCGAAAGAACTTGTCAAGTATACTATAAACTTTGTACTTATGATGCATTAAAAAAGTCCAAGTTGCCCGAGTGAAGTCATCCCTTACAGTAAGGAAATAACATGCACTACATAAAGAGGGAGATGATAAGGGCCCCAGATATCTAAATGAAGCAATTGAAAAGATGATGAAGTAGAACTTTGACTAGAAGGAAAAGTTAACCTATGAAATTTAGCTTCAAAACATGTTGGACAATGAAAATTTTTGAAATCAAATTTCTTATAGAAATCATTGTGCTGTAACTTGGAAATTAAGCTATGCCTTAGACGATTATGAATGAGACTAAGATCAACAGTAGTTTGATTGCTTATTGAGTGCTGCATAGTATTATCAGACATATGAGAAATAGTATCACTAAAATTGATTGTTGAATTAAGTACATAAAGCCCATGTGCTGCAATTGCTGATACTACAACTCTACTAAAAGTTAAGTCTTGAAATTTACAAGATTCCGAATCAAAAACAGCTTGTAATGAATGTTCTTCAACAAGCTTACTAAAAGAAAGAAGACTATATGTGAATTGTGGAACAAAAAGAACATTGGCAATTGTTAATGAATTGGTTAGGTTAACTTTCCCCATCATGGTAGTGGACAGAGTAAAGCCATTTGGTAGTTTAACAATTGTGGATTGTGACAAATGAATAACATCATATAACAAATGCTTACGGGGTGTAATGTGATGTGAAGCACCTGTATCAACTATTCAAAGAGCCAAATTATTACTATCAGTATTTAAACACACAGAAGACACATGCTTATGAATACTTGCATGCGCAACATTCACTACTGTAGGACATGTATCATCATTTTGTTCCTTCATAACCTTCCGCATCTCCTTGCATAATGCCATAACAAAATCCTTATCAAAACCTTTCTTTGACTCAACATTCAAACATGAATGTTCATCAAAAGGTGTATCTATGTTAACTCAGGAAGCATTAGCCTACACATACTGCCATCCTTTAAGTGGAGCCTTTTTTCCTTTGAACTACTTCGGATATCCAAAAAGTTGGAAACAACTATCTACTGAATGACCATCATCTCTACAATACTTATAAGTTATTGACCTCTTTTGCTTTTGTCTATCTGATATGCTCTTAATGACAGATGAACTTCCTTTAGTAGTAACAAAAGCAGTGATTTCAATATCTGAATTAATCATACCTGTTACTTGTTGTTGTTTTTCTACCTATTGAACCAAGTAGTAAGCTCGATTGACAGACGATAGAGGCTCCATTGATAGAATTTGATTTCATACTATCTCATATACTTCATTAAGCCTGATCAAGAACTGGATTAGCTTATTATGTGCATCATAATCATTCATCTTCTCTTGAAACGCACAAGTGCAATATTCCAAGCATCTACATTTATACACCGGCATTGCATGTAACTCTTGAAGCTCATTCCAACTCCGCTTCAGTTTGTTAAAATATACACTAACCGAATGATTTTGCTGTTTCAAGTTAGTAAGTTCATGTTAAATTTGGAATATCAGAGGACCATTAGCAACTCCATACTGCTCCTTCACTTTTGTCTAAAGCTCCTTGGTAGATTTTACGTACAAGAAATTTTGTGCTAAGTTGTTACTCATGGAATTGAGTAACCAGCATTTGACCATGTAGTCGAATCTGTTCCACTTAACAAGATTGGGCAAACTAGTTTCTAGCTATTGAATCAATCCGTCAATGAATCCAATCTTCATTTTTGCTCTGAGGCTAAGTTTGATCGACTTATTCCGAGAAACATAGTTGTTTCCATTGAATATTAGATTTCCAATGGACATCCTACGGCTGTCAGATCTTGACAGATAGTATGGATCACTTAAAGTAGATTCCAACTGATTGCTCATGCTTGATTCAACACCTCAGATAAGTACTTGATCTGTAATAACTATTCAATAATCAAACTGCCATGATTACATTCTCTTGAGGATGGCTAGTAATATACATCTCTTCATAATCCTTCTCTGATACCATGTGGAATTTTTCTGATGTACAACAACAATTGCTATTTTAATCTCACATGAGCATCAACAAAACAAGAAGAAGTCATGAGCATCAACAGAACAAGAGAAAGTCTTTCGTGTAAAGCTCTGTATTTAGTGTATGTTCAGTTACAAAGTAAAGAAGTAAAATAGCTACTTATACAGATTGGAACAAGCTGAAACAAAACAAACTAACTAATTCTAACTAATTGAAACTAACTATAACTACATACAATTATATACAGTTGGGAATGATTGAACACGTATGCATTAAATATCTTGTATAACTCTAACACTTTTGATCTAACCATGTATGTGTCAACACAAACAATCAAAATTTCAAATAGATATGATAAAAATGTTGTAAATAAAAAGATAATGGATCAAAAGATTAGGTAGCGATTTATAGATGTTCCTATTTATGAGTTAGTTGTCGCTTCCAGAATTAAGTGCCAAGAATGCTGGTCTATGCTAGCCTATTTCCGTTATTTGAAAGAAATTGAAATCAGGTTTATAAGTTTTGCCACAAGCTATTAGTTCCCTAAACTTTTCCTTGCATTACAATTTGTATCCCGATATTAACACAGGTCTATAAAGTCTTCCTTACATTTCGATTTCTTTCAAATTGTGATGCAAAATTTGGTGTCTTTTCATTATTGCCCACTTTACCCATTTAATATATTAAATGGTAAATTAAGTGAAGTATAATTTATATATTAAATGGGTAAATTGGGCAATAAAGAAAAGACACGAAATCCTCCCTCTTTGGCTTTATTATAGATAACTGTTAAGGATAGCATTATAGATTTGAAAATGTAAGACCAAAGACAGCTTTAATATTATAAATATAGACAAATGTACATAGCTAAAAATTTAAAGTGAATAATATGAATGTGTATTCATTTGAATTTGTTTAAATGCAATGTTATTATACCATTTATAAACCATTATAATAATGCTAGTGATCATTAATGCTATTTGTTTCCATTTTCTTAAAAATATATTAAGCTAATATTTTTAATTATTTTTTCCATTAGGATAATATTTCAATTCAAAAACCACAATCATGAGTCATTCATTTCCATTACCTAGAATTGATAAACGATTTTTTTTTATACATTTTATCAATATCATAACACCTTTTGACATTTTAAATTTGTTTAAATGTAGAATCATTTTATTGTAACTATTTTCTTAATAAATTTTATCTCTAATAGTAAAACCTTTTTATGTTTAAATTTGCTTGAATGCAAATTTATTTTGTCATGAGTAAGTCAAGTTAACCATAGTCAATTCATAAGAAATTATCATTCAATTCTAGTAACTTAAATTATATAGATAAAATTTCAATAATTTATTTGGTAATGCCCATGAAATCCTAATTCAATTCTAGTGATTTATTTGGTTTGAGCATGTTGGAAATGGGATGTAATGTATATAGTTGGACAAAATAGTGCATGTGCTTTGTAATATATATTTATGTTTCCTTACAGATTCTTCTTAAATTTTTGTTTTTATTCCTCCACGTGCAATTTACAAATTGATAATGCGTGAATTGGCAATTTTCCATAAATTATGAACATGCAAATGGAAGAAAGAAGAAGAGAGAGATTTGATAAATTATAGCATGTTGTAGTTTAACTGCATGGTAAATATAGTAATAACATGACAATTTATCATAGTTTGGCTATATATATATATAGATAGATAGAAGTAGCCATTTAATAATAATGCGACAAATGATGCTACATATAGGAGTAGCTATTTTTAATATAGAAGTTGAATTGGGTTAACTAACATTCTTAACCTTGTTGAAATAACATAAGAGGTATGTATTATTATGGTAGATGATGTAAATTATACGAAATACAAATATTATCAAAAGGTGATTTGGGAAAATAAGAAGAGACACCAAAGAACCTCTCTCTCGCACTTTAATAATATATAGATATAGATATATATTTTTACAAATTTAGAGCTTTCTTTTTTAATAATTCCATAATTTTTTGGAATTTCTATATTCATGTTTTGTTGTATATTATCTTAAATTTTGTTTACGTATTCATAACTAATCTATTGTTTTGCTTTTCTTTCATAATAACGATCAATTTACGATAATTTTTACATTTTTTACTTTTTGCATAATGATCATCTATGGAGTCATATTAACGAAGTCATACACATTAATTGTATTTATTTCTACATATTGAGGTGTCCTTATAAAAAGGTATACCAAATTTTCAATAAAGAAACCAAACCACAGCAAAGAAGAACTTAGTTCATTCCATCTGTACTATTAGAATTGATGATGGCAAATTGAAAAGATTGATGCACAAATGAGAAAATGAATGGTGTACTTAGTGTATTGAATTGTTATTACTTTCATGTCACATTATCTTCTCATGGAAATTGCAAAGTTAGTTGATGTAAAAGCTAAAAGGCATAACTTAACTGTTGTTGTATGTAATTATCTTATTATGATTTATTTTAGGCACTTGTTTACATATGCATTTTATGCTTATATATACTGAAATACACCTATAGCCCTAAAAATATATAAAAGAAAAAACTGACTATTGAAAAATTCAATCTATGCATTAAATTTTCCAATTCATTAAATCAAAATAATGAAAAAAAAAAATTAACAACAACAATGATATTAAAAAGACAAACATTATTACATAATGACCTTATTCTTTCTTAGTTGTGTTGGTAACCAACAAAATAACAAAAGTAAAGGATGAGACTAAAATATAGAAATAGAAAATAAAAAGGCTCAAATGTGCACCTATAACCCTATAATCCTAAAAGTATATAAAAGAAAATAAATCGACTATTGAAAAATTAAATTCATATATATTATTTCCAATTCATTAAGTCAAAATAATGGAAACAATAACAACAAACATAATACTGAAAAGACATGAGTGTTATTATAAAATGACCTTATTCTTCCTTACTTGTGTTGGTAACTTAGAAATAAAAAAAGTAAAAAGGATAAAACTACAATATATATAGATAAATGTCAAATGAAGAAATAGAACAAACTATTATATTATATAAAGTGAGTAATACTTCAAATTTTTTTTTTTAGTAGAGATTACTCATATGTCATTGAATTTGGTAGATATACAAAAGAAAATGACCTAAACATTAAAATAATAAATGAAAGGAAAGATTATTCTTTATGCAGTGAATAATATCTTTGAATTTGTTTTTTTGATAGAGATTACACATAAATCATTGAATATGGAGGAATTTCAATACCTTTATTTTGTTTAAACCATCTTTGCTCTCCCACATTCTCTTTTCCAATAGACTAGATCAATTTGCATTGTCAAAAGAAAACTGATAAATAGTAGCGGTTTCAAAAGGGAAAGAGTTCAAAGAAGGGAGAGGATTTTTCGATTTTACAAAAATAGAGAAGAAATCAATTTGAAAGTGGAAAGACTTTAATTATGGTATAAATGAGAGAGAGAGAGAGAGAGAGAGATTTAGGAAAGTTACCTCTTTACCCTTGATATTATTAGGTTAAATATTAATACAATATGCTTTAATAATTTTTTTAATATATCTTAGGGGTATTTGAAGGAACTTAAAAAAGACACCAAAACCCCCATACTTTCTCTTTAATAATATATATATTGAGGAGTTATATAGCATATAATGTGATTATATAATTATGTAGTACATATGTTATATAGTTAATATGTAAATATATTATTAAATATACCAAATAATTACTAAAAATTATAATAAATTAATAAAAAATTATAAAAAGAATACCAAACACATATGTAAATATAGGGAATAGATAGCCATGGTATCCTCTAAATTCAAAAGGGAACTTGGTATATGAGCTAGCAATTAAGAATAGAGACAAAACATAAGCATTACACCTAAGAAATACATCACATTACAAATGGAAATTTTGTTTCCACTTTTCCACCAACTAAACCTTTATAAATATGGACTTAGAGTGAACTTTAGTCATTTGACAACATTTAGGAACCAAAAAACCCTCTCAACATAAGAATTAAATAGGAAAAAAAAAAATAGTATCAAAATTCAAAATTAAGGCAGGGCAATATGGTTTCCATATCAAGTGACAACCTAACAAGGCAAGGCTTTGGACTTAAGCTTTAGGAGGTGAGGGGAGCTTGACTGACAAGCTAAGTGAATGAAAACTAATTATCAATAGGAACGTTACTGACATTGGGTTGCTAATAGGATGGGTAATCTACACTCTCGGTATCTCGTCGAGTAACGCAGATTTGCTCCTAATTTGAATTCAAGTTCATGGTGTAAACAGTTATCACAAGCACGATTATGTTACATAACTACCTGCTCTCCCTACATTTCAGAGAATGTATCTAACTATGAAGCTTCCACATATCCCAACAATTATTCCAATAACTGCTACTTCAAACACGATAATCGCTTATAAGTATAAGAAGGAAACATTGTAAGAGACATTTGATAACTCTTGACCATTCACTTTACTTTCCTTACTCCTGTTTGTTGACTTAGGTATCAGAGTGGCCACATTGGACTGGTCCTAGTACCAAGTGATTTTGTTTTCTTTATATGACATTCCTAATCACCAAAATCCATCGACAACATTTAGCGTAGTTTGTTTTTCCTCAACACACCCACATGGCGAAAACTAGGATGACTAAGAGTGTAGATGCTGGTACTTCCTCCCAACACCTTAAGGGGGGAGGGGGGAAGGGGAGGAGTAGGCATATTGATGAGAAACGTTTGACTAGACTCGAGTAACTTTGCCTCGATTTGACTAAGGAAAGCCAGGAATTTAAAAAAAAAATGAACAAATCCTTAACCTCCTTCATGATAGTATTCACCTAAATCAAAACTAAGAGCATAGCAATCATGATGCCAAGAATAGCGATGACTCAATTTATTCACTTGAGTTGCCGAAAAATTAAGTTGAGGTTATGATAGGATCCTCGACTCTTACAACCGTAGTAGGTGCACCATACAGGACCCTTGCATGTCAGCACTCCCCTGCAACGAGCAAGTAATTCCAAATCAAGAAGAGTCCCTTTGTTCTTGAGGTTTTGGAGGAAGTAATATCTTGGCACATTAAGCTACCACAGTTTGAAACATATGACAGGACAAAAGACTTTGAAGACCTTGAATACTACCATACGTTGGCCAAGCCACATGGTTTGAGTGATGTAGTGGCTTGTCAAGCTTTTCCTTCAACCTTAAAGAATGCAGCTAATACATGGTTCAAACACTTGAAAACAAACACCATTTCTTGTTTCGATGAACTAATAGAAGTGTTTCTTCAACAATTCCTTGCAAGTAAGCTTCCTATTAAGGATTCTTTAATTGTTAATACAATCAAACAAAGATCAGATGAATCAATCAGAGATTACTTGGCCAGGTTTATGGCTAAGATAGTTCAAATCCCAAAATTAGATGTGAGTATGGCCTTCAACACCTTAATTGATGGAGTCATGCCTGATGGAGACTTTTTCACATCTCTCTTAAAGAATAAGACAAGAAATTTTGCTAAGTTCAAGGCTAAGGTCACCTCATATATTCGTTAGAAGGGTAACATTAAGGCTCAGTGAGAAGCCAATCAGAATAGAAGAGATAGGAAAAATGATAAGAGAAGAAGTGTAAAAGATAGACTTAAGATAGATGATGAGAAAAGTTCAAATGTAGAGAGAAAGAGACTAAGGATTCCGATATATTCATCCCTCATGATCGTCAATTGTCTAATTTCGAACGTATTGATGGAAGTATGTGGGTAGAGAGGCATTTTGCAATGGTAGGAAAGAATGAGAGGAAATCCTTTGAGGAGAAATTCCAATAAGTACTATGATTTCCATCATGATAAAGGTCATAACATGGATGAATGCATCCAACTCAAGAGTGCGATTGAAGATTGAATTCAACGTAGGCATTGGTGGAAGTTCTTAGTGCATGATGTCAAAAATATTATGAGGCCGTCTCAAAGGAGACGTAAGGAACAAGAGAATAACACTCGGCCAACTGTTGCCGAGAGAGATGCAATGGACGTAAACTCTAGTAGAGTACCCAATGGAGTAGTCAACACCATTGTCGGCGGACCTACTATAGGCCAGTCAAGCTCTTCGAGCCTAACTAATGCCAAAAGTTATGTTTGCAACATGCAAGGCAAGAAGGTCAAGATCAATAATATAATCTCTTTTAAAAAAGAAGATTTTGAGGGTATCCAAAGGCTACATGATAATGCACTTGTTATCAGTGTAAGGGTCGCCAACTTCGAGGTCAAGAAAATTCTTGTTGATAGAGGAAGTTTTGCATATATCATTTTGTAGCATGCTTTCGGCTAAATGGGACCCAAGATCAAAGCACAGCTAAGATCTTATAAATATGATCTATATGCCTTCAAAAATCAACCTGTCTAAGTAGTTAGAGTAATTTCTTTATCAATCTAGATTGGAGATGATGAGCATGTCATAGAGGATAAAGTGGACTTCCTGTCGTCAAATATTAGTCCCCATATAACATGATCACAAGACGTTTGTGTCAGCATCTATTCGGCATTGTCTCTTCAACCATACATCTTAAAGCCAAATTCTTTACTCTTACGGGAGTTTGTGTGTGTAAAGGGGATCAGCAACTGGTAAGTTCCTTGTATACGAGGGCCTTAAGACGAGAAGAGGTATTTTAAGTAGAAACCTATCCGGATGGTAAGTTAGCTAGCATAGAAAATGTTGAGAATGATATTGAGGAAATTTTTATGGGAGATAATGGGAATTAAGCTACCAGACCTCTAACTCATAGTCGAGCCTGAGGACTAGAGGGACTAGCATGATGAATCCTTCTATTCCAATCGACTGCTGCCAAGACCGAGTACTTCCTTGTCGAGTCACCCTTTATGCTGAGTCGTATGATTGCCTATCTTTCTATAGTATGCTGAATTAAGGATTACTCACTAGCGCTCGAGCTGACCTATTATTCAACATCTTCCTTACTGAGAAATCGAGAAAGAGAGACTCCGGACTGACTAAGCCATCCCTGCTCAACTTCGATAATGTAACATCACCACATGTATAGTATCATTAGCAGAATCTGTTGCACCAATGATTATTTTTCTTATATATTCATTTTTACCTTTTTGTATCTTGTACATTACTTCCTTAAGATGTGCCCTTTTTGTCTTTTCCTTTTTAGGTAAGTTGCCTTTGTACTTGTAATAGAGATTATCAACAAATCATTCTTAATACACTTTGAGTATTTTCTTCCTGGCATAAATGCCATTTGTTTACTCTCAGTATTACTCTTATCCTTTCCCTTAAGTAAGGTTAGGTAGTGAGTAACCTCACTGGATTGATTCGTATGTCATATCAAATTATGCTGTAGGTTTTTGGAAGTTCCAGTGGTGCATCATATCCTTTGGAACTGTTTGTGGGTTTTGTGTACTATTCCCTTCATCATTTTTGCCTTTTTGTACTTTGCCCATTAATCCTTTCGAGCTTTCTATAAGCTTGGACTCATCCAGCGACTGACCTTGTCTATTCTTAGTTACGGTTCGCAACTAGGGATGACCCTTGAAAAACAATGAAGATAGGGATACACTTGTCGGCATATATTCAGTAAAGTTTGATCAACTTCTTAAGAACTAATGTCTACGTGTTTAGATGGTCTCCTTCGGATATACCGGGTATCTTAAGAGAAGTTATGATATATAAGCTCTAGATTGATCCAAGTGTGAAGGTAATCCAACAAAAGAAAAGGCATTTTGCACTAGAGAGATAAGCAGCAATAGAAGAAGAAGTCCATAAGTTATTGAAGGCTGGATTTATTCGGGAAGAACCTTATTTGACTTGGCTAGCCAATTGTGTGCTAGTCAAGAAGTCTAATGGTAAGTAATGAATGTGCATAGACTTCACAAATCTAAACAAGGCTTATCTTAAGGATTGTTTCCTATTGCTGAAAATCAATCAAATGGTAGATTCAATCGCTAGACATGCGTTACTTTCTTTTATGGATGCTTTCTCACGTTATAACCAAATCAAGATGGATAAGGAGGATGAAGTCCACATGTCATTTGTTACTAATTTTGGAACGTATTGTTACACGATGGTGCCCTTTGGGCCGAAAAACACTAGTGCAACTTACCAGAGACTTGTTACTAAAATGTTCAAACCCTAGATCCATAGGAACATCGAAGTATATGTCGACAACATGATTATGAAGAGTGTGATAGAGGATCGGCACGTTGCTGATGTCGGGGAGACATTTGCTACTCTAAGGAGATACCCCATGAAGCTTAACCCGTAGAAGTGCATCTTTTGGCATGACTGAGGGAAATTTTTTAGGGAACATGATCACTCGGCATGACATTGAGTCCAACCTGAAAAAAAATTGAGGTGATAATAAACATGAAATCCCCTCATATGGTCAAGGAAGTACGGGAACTTACTGGGCGAATAGCCACTCTCAATAGATTTGTGTCGAGAAGTGCAGGTGGGTACGCAAAATTCTTTAAAATCTTAAAAAACCTAAAAGAATTCAAATGGTCTAACGATTGTGAAAGTACTTTAAATGATCTTAAAGAATTCCTTGTATCACCCTCAATACTTTCGACACCCATTTTTGGAGAGAATTTATATTTGTACTTATTGGTCAGTTGTTGACCACTTTCATTTGTATTAGTTTAAATTGGCGGTAAAGAGTCTCAAATTATTTATTATGTGAGTTATGACTTGTAAGGCCTAGAGCAATGGTATACGAAAATTGAGAAATTTGTTTTAGCAATGGTTCTCTCGACAAGGAAGTTGAAACCTATTCTGAAGCTCACTAGATCATAGTGCTCACCGATTAGCCATTGCGATAAGCATTGCAATGACCCGACTCCTTTGAGAGGATGATGAAACATGCCCTAGAGTTAAGTGCCTATGGTATATAGTACAAACCCAGAAAGGCACTGAAAGCTCAAGTGGTGATAGATTTTGTGGTTGAGTTCACTAGTGAGGAAGATAGTGTGGAGGTTGCTGAGAAACCTATTTAGTACCTTTATGTCGATGGTTCTTCGACAAGAAGAGGAAGTAGTGTAAGCCTTGTTCTTCAGGGCCCCCTACAACGTCAAAGTTAATTATGCTTTAAAATTTGGGTTTTCGGCTAGCAATAATAGAGTAGAGTATGAAGCTTTGATTATTGGACTCAAACTGGCAAAAGAGATTGGTGTTGAGAAACTTGAAGTGTTCTCTGATTTACAACTAGTGGTGAATCAGGTCACGGAAGTTATGTGGCAAGGAAAGAAGAAATGAGCAAGTATTTATTGATGGTACAAATGCTCATAGAAGAATTTCAATTTTTTTCAATCCATAAGGTTTTGAGAAGTAAGAATATTGCTGCTAATAAGTTATCAAAATTGGCTAGTATGGCATTCCTTGACTTGAGCGACAAACTTTTTGACGAGTTTCTTCCATAGAAAAGTTTATCTACTCTTTCATAAAGCTGTGAATTGGCTCTTTACGTGAAAGAAGAATCTTGGATGGATCCACTTATTGACTATTTGAGGGATGATACTTTCCTTGATGACAAGGAAGAAGCACGAAGGTTGATCTATCAAGCTGCGAATTATATGCTGGTAGATGGTAAGCTATATAGACGTAGCATATCATAACCTTATCTTCGTTGCCTTCCTCTAAGAGAAGTACAGCGGGTGTTATTCGAACTTCTTGGTGATGTATGTAATAACCACGTGAAAGGATAGGCATTGTATGTCTGCGCTTTGTGACTTGGCTACTATTGGCCAACCATAAAAGAGGATGCAAGGATAGCTATTCAGCATTGTCCACAATGTTAGAAGCACGAGGCATTGAGTCATGCACCTCCAACTGAATTATGTAGCCTATCCAGTTTTTAGCCTTTTGCCTAGTGGGGGTTAGATATTCTTGGACCTTTCTCGAAATCTATTGCCAAGTGACAATTTGTCATTGTTGCCTTAGATTACTTTACCAAATGGGTAGAAGCTAAGGTAGTGGTGAGAATTACCAAGCAGAAAGTGGAAGTATTTGTTTTTAATTCCATAATATCAAGGTTTAGAGTTCCTTACATGATAATTCCAGATAATCGCCCCCAGTTTAACAACAAGAAGTTTCGACCATTTTGCAAGATGTATGGCATTTGCTTAAACTATACGTTTGTAGCATGCCTTTAGACGAATGGACAAGTTGAAACCGTGAACAAGATCATCTTGCATGGCCTAAGGAGGAAAGTAGATCAAGTTAAAGGAAGCTGGGTTGATGAACTACTGAATGTCTTATGGGGGTATAGAAACCACCTATAGAATTGCAACAGGGGAGACTTTCTTTAGGTTAGCATACGACATGAAGGTAGTTTTACTAATTGAGTTGGATCTACCTGATTTGTGGACACAGAAATTTGATGTGATTGTTAATTAAGTTGGATTAATGGCAAATTTGGACACCATTGATGAAATTATAGATATTGTAAGAATTGGGTTTATGGCATACCAGTATAGAGTGGCTAGGTATTATAATTAAAAAGTAAAGCATAAGGTTTTTCAACTTGGAGATTTGGTTTGTCGAAAGATGGAAGCAACTGGTGCGTAAGATAGTCAAGGAGAGCTCGGCATAAATTGGGAGGATCCTAGTAGGATCTAGGAAGTCGTTGGTAAGGGGGCCTATTAATTAGAAAGGTTGGATGGATCAATTATCCCTCAAGCACGGAATGCCGATAATTTGAAACTCTATTTCAATTGATGGCTTAGATGATGTTCATCTCCATTTATAAGGTGATAGCTTACTTGCTTGTAAGATGACAACCTATTTGTTTATGAGAATTATATTTGAAGTTATATTTTGTTCTTTTTGATCTATTCATGATTGCCGAGTTAGTAAGTTCAAACTACATGGTGAACGAACTGATGTAAGTTCTAGCTTATTGTAGTTAATGAACTTCAGAAATTAATTCCACAGCCAAGTAATACAGCTAGTCTATGTCTCAAATGGCTAATGGATAATGTCTATAAAGATGCGTGAACTAGGTGTGTAAAATAAAACATGCTAAAATAATTAAGTGTGTTAAATGAAACATGCTAAGGAATAAGATCGCGTGAAATAAAACACGCATATTATCAGATAAATATACATGCCTGGAAAATGTGGTGCATGAAATAAAACGTATTGGAAACATAAAGTTATATGAAAGGTACTTTTCATTCATTAATGTAACATTGTAAATATCCGGCCTATTCTTGGAACATAAGGTACAAGCAATACAAAGACAATCCTATGGCCTATTCTCAGAGTGAGCGGAAGCAATCTTTGGATCGGAGGTTAGGGCTTTCTTCGAGTAAACTTCTTTCTCGGTGCTTGGGGTCTCAAAGCCAGTAGATTTCTCTTTTCGTGCATAGGGGATTTCTTTTGATAGATGTTCTATGTCTTTCCCTAGATCTTCGACATGATCTTTGTTATCACCCTTTGTAACAATCTCAGCGCTTGTTTCATTGTCATCGTCTTTGTCGCAACTGCTGTCTTTGTTGTTGACATCGACAAAGCTAGGGTAGGAGAGATCATAATCAGGGTGAAGCTTTAAGATCTCCTCTCTTGCTGGTTGGACCCCTTCCAACAACTTCTTTCGTAGAAGTCTCTCGTACTACTAACTAGGATTGACTATATTGAGTGCCTCTTCAACACAAGGTCCTCTTTTCACAGTCTCCTCCAACTCGGCTACATGACTTTGTAACCTTGTGTTGTTGGCCTCTAGCTCTTTGATTTACACCCTAAGCTTATCCTCCTCATCGCTCATTGTGTAAAGAGTTCGGCCTAGCCTCCATTACTCTTCTTTCTTTTTCTACAGCTTTTCCTTTAGGCCTTTAGACTCCTTATATTGCTCTTTAACCTTGGCCTTTAAGCTCGAGACTTCATCGGCAGCTAAGGTATGTACCAACTTTTCGATAGCCAGGTCTTCCTGGAGCTTCCTCGCTTCTATCTTAGCCTTTATCCTTGCATTCTTAGCACTAGTAGTCTGGGCTTTGGAGGCATTGTATGCATCCTCAATTTTCTGCAATGATTTCATTTAGTATGATGAGTATTAGAAGTGACCTGATAGAATACATGAAGACTATTATTGTTATTACCTTCTTTATCTCTTTGTCAGCCTCATCTAAAGCTGTCAGAGCATGGTTGCTTATTTGAAAACAAACAAAGGTGCTAATGACTAAACAAACTCAATAGTTAAAAGGATGTTATACTACTTACATCATACAATTTAGCTGCGATATGGGCCTTATTGCAACTACTGACCCTGTCGATGCCCTTCTTGGAGATCTCTTTATCCTTTAGAAGAATAATTCCTTCCATTAAGGCCAAAGATTTCGTCCTACCTCCCAAGGCTGAGTTGGCATGTAAGATGGTGTGGCTCCAACACCGGACAAAGTACTTGCCAACCTCCGTACACAGGACGAATTTGGCATTGTTGATGCCGAGAGCCTTTTTGTGCATGGCCTTTTTCATCTTTTCATCTAAAGCTTTGGACTTCTTGGCAGGTGGTTCACCAGCGACTTCCTTCCCAAGTCTCTTGTTAACACTTGGACCACCTCCACCATGAATGACAACCCTTCGGCCGCTGTAGTGGCTTCAGTTTTGTTTTGGGGTTAGGTCTCTTGACCAACCATTTTCGGCTCAATAGCAGGTTGAATATCTTGAACTGGAGGCTCCATAAACTGAGCAACCTCGGCCGTTAGAGGCTTCTTGCTCACCTTTCACTTCTTGGTTGGTTGGGAGGCTTTCTTTTACGTTACCACCTCCTTTGCTGTGTCCTCCTTTGTCGCTTTCTTCATAGCAATAAGTTGAGTAGTAGTGGCTACGGTAGCCACTCGCTATTTAGCCTTTGAATTTTTAGCTTTGGCTTGAGCCAATAGCTTGGCAGGATTTACCTTACCAAAACCTATATTTGTAATATGAGTAAACACGTTAACATTAATGTGAGGAAAAATAATGAACTTACATTATTTGTGCTAAGCAATGCTCAAAGGCAATAATGCTCCCCCTAAGTCATGAGAACGGCTTTCCTCTTGTAGCTATACTTAGCACGGTCATTACTCATTAGCATACCTTCCTTTTTGGAAAAGATCGGCTCTTCACTTTCATAACGCCTAATAATTCTCTTGGTGTCCTAGAAGAACATTTTATTCCTCCTCTTCTCTTGAATTTTCTTTGCTATTGTAGCGTCATTTGGCATCATCTCTATATCTTTTGTGCAGATTGGTTCGATCTATTGAGTCTAGAAATCCAACTCTTCATCCTACACTATTGACATGAATTTGTCGTGCTACTTATGGATCTTGAACTCTAACCCATCTATTAACTTACGCCCATGCCTTGCATTGGTAAAGTACTAGTCATCCAGTTACCTCCTAATCATAAAGAAATATCGAAACAGTTGAGGCGTAGCCCTGACTTTGACTTCTTCACAGATTATCTTGAAAGCTGCTAGAAGCTGATATGTATTCGGTGAGAACATACTCAGTGCGACTCAAAAGTAATTGAAGAAGCCTTTCATGAATGTCAAGAAAGGGAAGCGTAGTCCAAAATCAAGATACTTAAGGTATATATGGAACTCGCGCTCCCTCGAAAAATACACTATCTCCTCTTCTCTTGGCCTCTTAGGATTCCATACCCTTGGAAAGTCTTACTAGTACTTGTTGTACTTTGAAACAAGGATCCTCTTGGTGGTACTAATTGCTCCATCTGGTGAATTACGGAAGTAGACTATGTTATTATATAGATATCTAGCCATAGATCTTCCTTCCTTATCATCTAGGTAGATATCTGCTATGAGGGAATTGATTCTGGCAAGTTTGTCCCATTGCTACACCACGATGTTGGCCAAACTACCTGAGGAACACACTGTCTAGCTCCTTATCTAGAGGGGGAGAAGTGGCCTTAGTCTCTGTCACTTCAGAGTCCAAGAGGATAAGTCGGTGAATTATGTTGCAAACCATACCTAATTAATTATGAGAAATCACACAAAATTTGAAGAATTTGAGAGAGAGTAAGATGAGACTTCGAAGGCAAATGAAAGCTTGTAGATGCAACTGAAGAAATTTGTGATGATTGTGAACAGTTCCTTAAATACAGATGATTTATCTTCGTAACTACAAATGTGCTTCTAATAGTAATGATGCACTGGTTAGATAATGGTGTAGATCGTTGACATGTGTTTCGAGATAGAAATCCTATAGTTGTTAAGTCTTTGATAGTTATTAGGCCTACGGCATAATGATGACCAAGGTGACAGATGTCATACCTCCTACCTTTTGATCTCTTGATAGGCAGGAAAATGAAAATTGTAACTTTTCATTTGGGATGCGATTTGTCTTACTTCCCATCTCGCTTGGCATCTAAGGAAATGTTCCCTACTTGGCCTTCAATGTATTATATGTTACTCCCTTTGTTGAATCCTTGAATATAGGAGTTGGGGGGCAAATGTTGATAGTTAGTTTCGTTCACTCGGCTTTTCAAGCGCCAATAGTCAGAGCTTCACTTACTCGTCCATTTGGTTGTTGATAGGATGGGTAATCTACAATATCGGCATCTCACCAAGTAACGTAGATCTACTCTTAATTTGAATTCAAGTTCTTGGTGTAAACAATTATCACAAGTATGCTTATCTTACATAACTGCTTGCTCTCCCTATATCTTAGGGAATGTGTCTAATTATGAAGCTACCATATGTCCCAATGGTTATTCCAATAACTGCTACTTTAGACACGACAATCGCCTATAAATATGGGATGGAAACACTGTAAGAGATATCTGATAACTCTTGACCATTCACTTTACTTTCCTTATTCGTATTTGTTGACTCAAGTATCGGAGTTTCCCCATTGGATTGGGCCTTGTACTAAGTGATTTTCTTTTCTTTGCAAGACATTCCTAATGGCCAAAATCCACCGATAACATATTTTGAATCTGGTTTTCATTTATTTTCTAAAAATATCAAAACAACCTAAAAAATTACAAAAATTTGTTTCCCTTGGTTATTTTGTATGTACTTTCATGTAATAATTTTATTTTGTTAAAATAACATTGATTTATGGTACTTTCTTAACAACCTAATTTGTTATGACGAATTTTCACTTAATTTTTCAAAATATTAAATAATATTGTTTCGAGTAGGGGTGAGCAATTAACCTTATCACATAGGGTACCCACTTAGACCATACTCGAATGGTAGGTTTTAGGTAGGTATCGAGGGTCACAGGGTAGATTTTGGATAGCAATTTTTTGAAACCTACTTTTATAAGTTAGGGTACAAGTATGAAGATAGGATACCTTATATGCATCTAAGAACTTATGCTCTAAAATATATTGTATACAGGTTCTAAGATACCTATACTATACCATGTGCCTACCTTGTGATAATAATCAAATAATATTAATAAATAAAAAATATAATACCGTTGTATTTTTTTAACCTTAAAAAAATAACAAAAAAGTATAGACCATGATAAAACCTCAAATTAAATGCTTTATGTCTCTTAAGTCAATCCCTTTCTTCTTTACTGTTGTTTGTTCTTTCACCTCTTTTTCCCTCTTTTGCTCAGTCAAAACTTAGTCTAGCGAAGACTATAAAATATCTCACTTCTTAGTTTATATATTTGACAAAGTGAATTTGATAGGAATTGGATTACTAATCGCAGCTGTGCTTGAGGCCTAAAAAGTTTAATGAAGCGAATCCTTCTATTTCAACCGACTCCTGTTGAAGTTGAATCAATCCTCGTTGTCGACTAACTTCTTATACTAAGCTGAGTAACACCACACACCTTTCGGAAGTTAGGTATCGACTGGACGAATACCCTCCTGATAGCCCGGCTACTCATACAAACCTGCTCAACTATGATCGAGTTGACCACCATCTTATCAACCTTGGTGCCAAGAAGTTGAGAGCTTCAGCATATATCCATAGCCACCTCTTCTTGGATGGGTTTAGGTTTGACCAGCACCTCTACTTAGCCCTCCATCCTAACTGTAATATTTTGTCTGTTTCTACCAATAGCATCCTTAATAAGCTATTGCTACGTATCCCAATCCTACATGAAGGAATCTACTGTAATACTAATTATATTTCTACAAATTTTCATTTTTACTCTTTTATATCCCTTGTACATTGCTACTTTTGGACATTACCCTTTTTGTCTTTTTCATTTTAAGTAGGTTGTCCTAATTTCTCGAGTATAAATACCCACTGTACATGTGGCTGTAAGATATAAATCAAGACCTTCAATATATTGAATACACTTCTTCGTGAACATTGCTTTTTTAGCTTATTTACTTACTTCACTCTTATCCTAACCCTTAAGCAAGGTTAGGTAGGTTAAGTGGCGAGTAACGTTACTAGATCATCTCATGCATCATATTGAGTTGTGCCGTGAGTCCTTAGAAGTTCTATTGGTGCCTCATATCTTATAGAGTTGTTTGTGGGTTTACTTATTTACTTTTCTAATTGTTGCACTACTTTCAATCTCGTTCTTCCAGCTTTTGGTAAGCTTGGACCTACCCTTGCAACCAACCTTATTCGTTCTTAGTCTTAGTTTGCATTACTTTGGTATCAAAGCGGAGGTTTCATTTGGGTAAGTTGTACTTAGATCTTTATGAAATAGTGTTTGCATTAGTAGTGTGTCGAAGTCATGTAGAGATTCACTAAAGTATTTGAGTAAGTAAAAGAGTATAGTAGTTTTTTTTTTGTGTGTACCCTATTTTCCCTTATTTCAAGCATTGAAAACAGAACAAGTTTCCATTGAGCTTATTATTCATTGGTGTAGTTGTTGTGTTTGCAAATTTGTTGGACATTTGTGTGTATTAGAATAGTAACTATTGTACCTTAGATTTGAAGTTTATTTACTGAGTTTTATCAAGAAGATGATGGATCCTAATGTTAATGTTGGTATCGGAGACGCCGATAGTAGTGTCGTCCACTACCCTAAAGTACCCCTAGGAGTATAGGTGGACGACTTGATAAAGTGGCTAACCTCTTAGTTGATTTCACCAGAGCTGTTCATGCAATGGCCTATCGACCTCTTGAGACTGTGTAGAATACCTCATAAGTTGCCTGACCTGCTAGATGACAAAGCTCAACTTGATAAGTTTGAGGTAGAAGAGTAGGAGGACAAGCACGACGAAGGATTGACTTGGGAGATATGGATGATGAAGAAGAAGAGTGAGTTAGAGCACCCTAAGCTACCGACCATGTGAAGCTTCAGATTCTAAGCTTTAGTGGTTCTAGGAGTGTAGATGATTATTTGGATTGGGAGGAGAAGGTTCAATGTATTTTTGATTGTTACTAGTATGAGGATTGATAGAAGGTGAGGACTGTTGTTGTTGAGTTCTCATGATATGTAGCGATGTAATGGAAGAACTTTCAAATCATGAGAAGACAAGAAAGATACAGAGAGGTCAATACTTGGCTTGAGATGAGGATGATACTTAGAAACAGGTTTGTATTGGATACTTATTTGTAAGATACTTTTGCTTGGCTTCAAGAGTGGAGGTAAGGAGGTTGAATTGTTAATGAGTATGTTTAGCAGTTCTAAATACTCATTATTCATTGTAAAGTAGAAGAGTCGTAAGCTCGAATAGTATCTAGATTCCTTATTGGATTAAGAAGTGATATTTAAGACATTGTGAAACTTCAACAATTGACTACAATGGATGAGGCTATACAAATAGCCCAATGAGTGGAAAAATAGAGAAGGAGTAGGATGTTGACCCAATCCCTGATGAGTCGACCTGGTCAGTCAAGTTGACCTGTTAAGGGAAGTTATCAAGCTTAATTAAGTATTAAACCGACTAGATGAACATATGTTAAGGCTAAATGAAAGGGATTACTTAATGGTAATGTGCCGACTTGAACATATGAGAAGGGGTAAGGATTTGGAAGGAAGATAAGCTAGATTAAGTGCTTCAAGTGCTAAGGGTTTAGGCATATGGTTGACTAGTGTCCGAATTGAAGGATCATGATTGTCAATGGAGACGCCTCGAAGATCGAAGTAGATAGCACAGATGAGGAACCAGAAGAGAAAGAGGTAGGAGATGAGGCTGATATTAATGCTAACTTGATTGAAGAGGATGTGTTTGTTGAGGACTTGGATCAACTGACTCCGTTTATTCAATGTGTAATGAGTTTGGGCCATTTACTTCAGGAGGAGTAGAGGGAGAACTTATTCCACATCACTTGTAGAGTAAGTGATCAAGTGTGCACACTCATAGTGGATAGTGGGAGCTATACTAATGTAGTATCTACTAACTTGGTTAAGAAATCGAAGTTGCCTACTATTTCACATCTAAAGCTGTACAAGTTGCATTGGTTGAATGAGAAGGGAGCACTACATGCTACTCAGTAAGTCTTGCTACCAATCTCTATTGGAAATTATTCTAATGATATTCTTTATGACATGTTACCTATGTATGCATCTCATATTCTATTAAGTCGACCTTAGCTTTTTAATCGAAGAGTTATTCATGACGGTTGTAAGAATACGTATATGTTTGAGAGAGATGGAAGGAAGATTACTTTAAACCCTATGCTGTTAAGTCAAGTTAATAAAGTGTAAGTTAAACTTACTCGAGGATTGAAGAAGGCTTTGGTGTTGAGTAAAGCCAGGCTCTAAGAAGCCATTAAGGCCAATGTACCGACCTTCCTGTTAATCAAACAACTACTAGAATTAAAGGAACGGGGTAAACTACCCTTAGAAGTCAAAGAGCAATTGAACAGATACGTCGACCTATTTCTTGAACAGTTGCCAGAGGGACTACTACACCCTCCTAAGGCATTGAACACTGCATTAACTTGATACTTGGCATTGTCTTATTGAATAAGCCAGCATATTGGATGAATCCTAAATAGACTTTTGAGCTCCAAAGACAAATCAATGAACTTTTGGGAAAGGGTTATGTAAGGGAGAGTCTCAACTCTTGTGCCATGCTAGTGCTCTTAGTGTCGAAGAAAGATGGAACTTGGTGTATGTGTGGATAGTAGAGCTATCAATAAGATTATGATCAAATATAAATACCCCATCCTGAGGTTAGACGATATGTTGGATAAGCTAAGTGGTGCGAGAGTATTCAACAAGATAGATCTGAAGTTAAGGTACTACCAAATCCAAATGAGATAAGGAGATGAATGGAAAATTGCTTTCAAAACTTAGCATAGACTCTATGAGTGGATGGTTATGCGTTTTGGCTTGTCAAATGCTTCGAGCACTTTCTTGCGACTAATGAACCATATATTGAGAAATCTGATTTGATAAATTTGATTGGGAAGTGTGTTGTAGTGTACTTTGACGACATCCTTATATATAATGCTGATAAGTTGAGTCATAGTGAACATCTTTGTGCCGTTTTAGATGTGCTTCGAGCCAAGAAGTTGTTCAGCAACTTAAAGAAGTGTAGTTTTTGCTTGGAGGAAGGGGAATTTCTTGGTTATGTAATTGGTGGAGGTGGTTTGCGAGTCGACAAAGAGAAGGTTTGAGCTATTGACCAGTGGCCGACTTCGACCACTTATGCTAAAGTGAGAAGTTTCCATGGATTGGCATTCTTTTATTAAAGATTCATAAAAAATTTCAATACCATTGTTGCACCCCTTACTAAGTTGACAAAGAAGAGCATTGAGTTCAAATGGGGAGAGAGAGAGAGGAGAGGAGTTTTGGTGAAGTCAAAGTCAGATTAACTTCTGTACCTGTAATAGCCTTTCTTGACTTCGAGAAGATATTTGAGCTGAAAAGTGATGTATCAGGCATAGGTATAGGTGCTGTCTTAATACAAGAAGGTCGACCAATTGCCTATCATACTGAGAAGCTCAAAGGACCTCGACTAAACTATTGAGTGTATGATGGAGAACTCCTATCCCTTATCTGAGCACTACAAGTGTAGTAGCACTATGTATTGTTGAGAGAGCTTGTCATTTAGATGGATCATGAATCCTTAAGGCACCTTAGAAGTCAGACCAAGCTATTGAAGAGGTAAGCACGGTGGGTTAAATTCTTAGAGGGATTCAACTCTGTAGTCAAATACAAATAAGGAAAAAGCAATCTAGTTGTTGATGCTCTATTTAGAAGGCATGTTCTCCTCATTGAACTGAAGACCAAGTTGTTGTTTATGAGCATCAAAGAGCAGTATCCTAGAGACCCCTACTTTGGTCTTATAATTGGGCAATGTATTGATGGAAGAATAGTAGGCGAATACCATGTAAAAGATGGCTATTTGTTCCGATGTGGAAAGTTATGTATGCCATCTTGTTTATCAAAGAGCTACTAGTGAGAGAAGCCTATGGTGAAGGACTCTCTTGCCACTTTGGGGAGATGAGGACATATGAACTATTGAATGGTTGATTCTTTTGGCCGAGAATGAGATGAGATGTGCAATACGTTATTGAGGGTTGCTACTTGCAAGAGGGCCAAATGTTGAGTCGTATAAGGAAAAACAATGGCGTTACTTATCCTAACCCGACCTTAAACAAAGCTGAGCATAGACTTTATTCTTAGATTACCAAGAACTGCCCAAGGCAAAGACTTTGTGATGGTCATCATGGATAGATTCAGTAAGATGACATATTTTGTGCCCTACTCCAGAACTAATGATGCTTCGGCCATTGCTTCTCTTTTTTTGTAGGAAATTGTTTGGTTATATGGTATGTTGAGGAGTGTAGTCTCAAATCAAGATCCAAAGTTCCTGAGCCATTTTTAGAGAACTTTGTGGTGGCGATGTGGACTAAACTACTATTCAATACTTCCTATTATCCCCAAACTATTGACCAAGTAGAAGTGGTCAACCGTACTTTAGGATTATTGCTTTAAGTTGCAGTAGGAAAGAACATAATCGACTGGGATATTTGTTTGGCCATGGTAAAATTCGCTCATAATTGAATAATGCATGATGCCACCAAGTAGAACCTCTTCGAAGTCTTCTATGGCTTTAATACCGAGTTGCCCCTTGATCACACCCCTATGCCAATGTTTGAACAAGAAGACCTTGATATAAGAGCATGAGCATAGTCCCTATACTACATTTATGAGAAGGTTACTTGGCAGATTGATTAAACTACAAAAAAAATGCAAGAAAGAGTCAAGGGAAGGAAGTTAGTACAGTTTTAGCCTAGAGACCTAGTATGGTTACACTTGAGCAGGGGGAGATTCCTAAGTAAGAGAAAGAATAAGTTATTCGCCCAAGTTGAAGGTCCTTTCAAAATCCTCTAGAAGATCAATGACAGTGCCTATTGGTTGGAAATACTCGAAGATTATGGAGTTTCTAACAGTTTCAACATTGTCGATCTCAACCCCTATTACCCTAAAGGAGAATTAAAAAAAGATTGGCCGGATTTGATCCCAACTCCAAATTTATTAGGAGGGAATGATAAGAATCAAACTACTAGATCTTTGACTTACAGCCGCAGCTAAGGCTTAGAAAGATGTCGAGCCCTATTTTGGTTTTTCTTAATTTAACCTATATCAAGTTAAGTTTGCTTAATATAAGTTACTCGACATCAAATTAAGGAAATATTTTTTCTAAAAAAAATTAAAAAATTAGAGTCACCAACCAATTCAATTGGTAAAAAGTGAAATTAAGGTTTTCGAGTGAAAAAACCCTAATTTAATCACTAATTTGTGGATTTTCTAAAAAAATGATTTTTAGAAAATTAAGCCAGCATACAATTAAGTTCGGGGGCTAACTTATTAGGATTAAGTCACCATGTAAAAACTAAAGAAAAATTAATAAGCTTTATATTTATAATTTTCTAAAATACTGAAATATATACTAATATACAAAAGATAACTAAAGTGATTTATTATTATTTTTTTATTACGAATTTTAAAGAAAAAGGAAAAAGTTTTTATATTTTATTTTTTATGCGATTATCCCGAAGGTGCTTACGTATCCACTAGTCAGATCAAACCGGCCGTAGTTCTCTTTATAAAATATTTAGTGCATCAATTTATTTTATTTTTAAAAATCGAGCTAGATTTACGTTTATTTAATCATTTATTTATTTATTTATTTTTAAAAAAACCTAAGAAATCTAATTTCACAAATTAAAGAAAACTCTAACTAACTAAATCTTTTTTTGAACAACTCCAATTACAATTTTTTTTTATTTATTTACAAAAATCACGGTGTGTCAAAAGATATCTTTTTTAAATCTTACATACAAGATCTACTAGGATACGATTTAGATATGTATCTTCAGACATATTTTTTTCCAAATCTTAACTGTATGATACGTTAAAGATACGATCTAGATATGTATCTTTATACGTATCTTTTCTAAATCTTAAATACAAAATATGTATCTCAATTTGTATCTTCTCCCATCCATACGCTTATTTTTCAAAAATGTGATTTTACTAAAAAACGTAATTTATCTAAATTTTATTAAAAATTATGATCATCTAAAATACACGTAATATGAAAAATAATAATAAATCTGCACTAAAAATAAATTAATAAAAATAATTGAACTAACTAATAAAATAAAAAAAATAAAATAAAGCAATTTTTATCGAACCGAGTCCTACGTGATCGACGTTTGTGATCGTATGCAACGTTTGTGGAGTGGTCAACAGTACGTGTAATCAATCACGTGTGCTCGTGCTTAGCAGATTGTGTGGGATGGATTTTGGTATGGTGCATTGGTGATCAGGAACACGCGTTGATCAATGTGCTGGCGTGTGCTGATGGCGTTGGCGGTAGAGTGCTTATGTCAGCTTATGTGAGACGTCGTCCAGTTTGTGTGCGTGCAGTGCGAATTTGGGACGTTGCCCTGCTTCAGGATGTGGACTTTGGCGTTAGCCGGTTCGGTCAGGGAATTTGAGAACATGCGATTGTCAGGTCGTCGGTTAGGCAATTGGTTGGAGCATGGAATTTCGAGCGTGTTGAATTATGGTAGCGTAGAGCATTTCTGGATGTGGGTTCAAGTGTGAATGTGGTAGGGGGTTTCGGTTTTGTGAACGTTAGGGGAGTTTGTTTCAGGTGAGGGTTTTCGGTCACTTTGTGTGTGGAGATTGGAATGTTAGCGTGCTTTAGGATGTGGGCTTCAGCGTGGGACGTAGCAGCTGCGTGCGTGCGTGATGGACTGCTGGTTTGTGGAGTTCGGTCGGCGTTGTGAGGAGTCGTGCAAGTGTGTGACTGAGTGAGTGATTGTGCGCATGGCTAAGTGAATTGTAGGTGATGTGGGGTGTGGAGTGGATTGAATGTGGAGATTGTCTTGTGTTTGATTGTAAAAAAGAAAACCGTATCTAACGTTATCTGCTGACTTACTATTTATAAACCCTCAATCGTATTTTTTGATCAAAGATATGGAAGATATGATAACGATTCTTCAAAAATTTAACTTAATTTGTAAAAACCTTATTTAATTTAGGCTTTCTATTTTTTGGGCCCGATTCAATTCAATTTGATTTAACCCAATATAATTTAGATAAAAATTTATTTTATATCAGACTAGACTAAAATTATTTTATTAAAACCTAATTCTTCAATGGCTTAAAATTTATTAAATTAAACATATACCGTTATCCAATTTGATCCTAATTGACTCAATGCGATTTGACTTGAAATGATTTGAGTTGTCTTGACTTGACTTAGCTCGACTTGACTCGACTCGATACGATTGGACTCGATATGATTGGACTCAACTTGACTCGACTCGATATGACTTGACTCGATACACCTCGATTCGATACGACTCAACTTGATACGATTTGACTCAATATGACTGACTCGACTTAATACGATTTGATACGATTTGACTCAACTAGATTCTCTTTTTTTCATTTTTTATTTTTTCCTTTTTCTTTTAATTTTCGTTTTTTTATTTATTATTATTATTTTTATTATTTTCTTATTTTTTTGTTTATTTATTTCTTAACTTGGCTTAATGAAAATGACAAAAATAAAATGTCTACAAATGACTAATGAGGTAAATCATCCTATTCCAACCGACTCCTGTCGAGGCAAAGTTGATCCTTGCTATTGACTAACTTCTTATATAAAGTCAAGTAACTACACACTTCTTAGAAGTTGTGTGCTGACTGGATGAATATCTTGCTAATAGCTTGGCCCCTTACACATATCTTTCGGCTATGACTGAGCCGACCACCATCTTGGCAACCTTGGTGTTGAGAAGCCAAGAGCTTTAGCACATATTTGCAACCATCTCTTCTCAGACGGGTTTAGGTTTGACTAGCACTTTTGCTCGGCCTTCCATCTTGATTGTACTATTTTGTTTGTTTCTATGATCAACATCCCTAAGAGGCTGTTGCCATGCATCCCAGTCCTATGTGAATGAATCTATTGTACCAATCATGATTTTTCTGCAAATTTTCACTTTTACCCTTTTGTATTCCTTGTACATTACTTCTTTTGGACATTACCCTTTTTCTTTATTTTCCATTTTAAGTAGGTTTCTCTAACTTCTTAGGTGTAAATACCTATTGTATATGTAGCCGCAAGATATGAATCATTATCTTCAATATACTAAATATATTTTTTTGTGAACATTGCTTCTTTAGCTTGTTTACTTACTTCACTCTTATCCTAATCTTTAAGTAAGGCTAGGAGGTAAGTAATCTCACTGGATCATCTTATGCATCATATTGAGTTGTGCTGTGAGTCTTGGAAAGTTCCGTTGGTGTGTTATATCCCATGGAGTTGTTCATGGGTTTACTTATTTACTTTTCCAATTGTTACATTACTTTCTATCTCGTTCTTTAAGCTTTCGGCAAGCTTGGACCTACCCTTGTGACTGACCTTGTTTGTTCTCGGTCTTGGTCTCGGTTTGCATCATAACTTGTGTTGTATAGCTTTATGTAAACTAGTTTTGAATTTTAAAAGGAAGTTGAAAAAAAAAAAAAAAAAGCCTTGATGAAATTTATAAGGAAGATTAAAAAAAAATTACAAGTTTCACAAGGTATCTTATACCTTATAGATTCTATAGGATATAGGGTACATGGTGGTTCTAAGATTTTGTCGAGTAGGTTTTGGTTCTAAAGATTTGGGAACTTGTACTTGTAAGGTAAAGTGTAGGTAAGGCTCTATATCGTACCTACCTTATACCCGTTCACCTCTAGTTTTGGGTTGAAAAATTTTGTATAACATATGTATAATATGTGCAAAATTGTGGTAATAAGAAATTTTAAAAAATTCTATGTTAATTATTGATTGTAATTTATTTAGTATTTTTTGGTAGTTTTCCTCAATATGTAAAATAAATGGGTTTTAAAGCAAATTATGAAAAAAAATTCTATAAGCGATGATTTATGGAGCTTAGTAATATTAAAATATATGTTATATTTTGATTTTGGTCGAAAGTATAATTATTTACCTATTTTTAGCTAATTATGATAAAATTGAGCTAAAATAAGTATTTTAGAGCATATGAAACATTATACTATTTTAGTGTTTTTTCATGATTAGAATATAACAACTATGATTTACTAAGTATAATATATTTTTCATGGCTTTAAAATAGTATGGATAATAATTATTACATATTTCCTCACCATTTATGCACATTTTGCTAAATATGATAATAAGGATCAATTGCATAGTTAACACTGTGACAACGGGGAGTTTTAGCTACTAATGTATTTGCAATACTCTATATTGGTTTTAGCTTGGTATGGTTGAAAAGTAAAAATATTATGAGTAAATATGGTATTCGTGTCGAATTAGAAGTTAAAAACAAAAACAGAATTAGAGGCAGTACTTAAGGGTTCTTGTGTAATTTAAACTTAGACAATTGAGTTAGCTGAAATGTTAGAGGATCTTAGTAGGCAAACTGAGAATATAAGTTAAATAGAATTTGATTAGAAACTTTGAAGTTAGGTTGAATCAGAGAGTAATTTAGAGGCTTAGTTAGGAGTTAGATTAGAAGTTAAGTTAGAGGCTAAGTTAGATACAATTTGGAGTAAACTCAAATCCAATAAGCAAATATCAAGTTGAAATAATTATCCATGCATGAGTTGTAGTTGATCTAAGTAGCATTTACCTTTGTTAAGTGAAGTCACAGAAGAAGGAGCTCATGCTAATGAGTAGATTTACATTTACTCATTAGGGAGTGAGTATCCTCGCATGTGATCATAGTGATTGTGTATATGTTGATTGGATTTGTTGTGCTAGTGAACCATGATATTGTGTTCTATGTACTTAATGCTAGTTGATCATGACATTACCGATGTGTTGCGCTAGCTTGGATATATGCTAGGTACTAACCCTATCACCAAAGGTGCTTACCTAAGTGAACTTGACACTAAGGTTTCTAGAAATGAAAAGGGAAAGGAAATAAAGCTTAAGTTTGGCTAAAAGAATAACTAAATAGGCTTGGTTGTTTTGTTTGGCATTCATATGAGATTTGATTGATCTATCCATGGCATGACACGAAAAGGACCCATGGGTCAGATTTTCGAAAACCTATGATTTTGCTAGGATAAGTTTTTAGAGTTGGGTTTTTGTGCATATAGTTTTACATTAACCAAATCTTTAACCATGTTTTGTGGTTTTGCTAAGGTGAATTATTGCTAGGTTCCTAAATATATTATCTAGATGCCAAAATTTGAAGTCAACCAAACCGGATGAGTTACTAGATTGGCTAGATATCGATACTAATGCATGTTACGTGCATAAGTATGGCATATACTATTTGCATTATCTTAACTACTGGTTGGGTGATTAACTTAATATGATATTTGTATTCCTATGCTATGTGCTTTGTTGTATTACTGCTTTTTTATCCACTCTCACTCAACTTAGAAGTAATCGATGGGATAAAGAGTTTTATCCTTAGGTTAAAAAGTGGACTTTAGGGTACCATCATCAAGGGGGTAGACTTTTGAGAGCGCTAGTTAGAATCAGTTATTTTGGAATGTGAAAATTTTGCAGAATAAGTGTAATAGAAGCATGGGAGTTTGGTTTTGACAATGAAGTTATAACTTCTAGAGTTTTTGAGATTTTCTAATATTTTACATAGCTGTAACCTAAAAGGCTATAGCTATACTCCTTTTAGGCATTGAATACACAACAATGTGATCTTTTGTTAGACTTATGTCTATTTATAATATGTTTACCTATATGATGGTATATCCTATGTTATGTAGGGATGTAACGGTTTTGTAACGCCTTGCCTTCTAGGCATCTACTTAAATTTTTCTTTTTTGACTTTTGGTGCCTAAAGACGGTTTGTTACTGCTATCCTTGAGTTAGGGATAAGACAGAATCTATAGAACACCTATTATTTAGCTTCATTAAACATTTGTTTCCACATCACTTCTTGCTCAAAATAACAAACCACAATAGAAGTTTTACAAAAGTGAGTAATACTCAGAGTGTCACAGTTGTATACTTTTATACAATGTAGAATTCCTTTACAAATACATACTTTTGACCATAACTACTATATTAAATCTTTATTAAAGTAGCACCGACTTCTTCCCTAAAGAGTTGCCTTCATGTAATCAAATCATATCTTGAAGCCAATGACTTCTTTCATGAGCTCTCCTTGAACTAATATTGTAAAGTCTCTTTGCTTTTGTAATGTAATGCTTTATCTACTTATCCTTAACCTAAGGATAAGATAACTTATCCCGTCAACTATTGTTGAGCTAAGTGAGAGTGGATAAGCAAACATATAATACAAGCAATACCATATCATAGCCACTTAATAAGTGATTAGTTTAATCACAATATTCTTTAGTCTAGCCATGTAATGCACATGTAGCAAGTGTGTGCCATGCTTATGTACGTGATACGCATCAGTAGTGATATCCTATCTAGCCTAGCAACTTATCTGATTAGTAGACTTCAATTGGGTATTTGGACACAAATCAAAGTCTAGGAACCTAACAAAGTAACAAAGAGTTGCCAAAACTTAGCCTAGCAAAACTACATGAAGTGGTTAGAGAATCTAGCATATAGCTAGCCTAACAGATACAATGCAATTTCTATATGCCCAAAAGCCTAACTTTTGTAAAGAAAGTTGTTTACTTGATAAACCCATCATTTCATATAAAACCCGACCTAGCAAAATCTCAATTTGAAAACTTAACACGTAGGTTCTTTTCATGCCATGCCACGAACGCATCAAGCCTCATAACAGGCAACACCTAATAAACTACTAAGAACATTTACTCTTTTACTTTTTAGCTTTGCCTTTACTTTGTTTCATTTGCATTTCTAAGACCTTAGTATTGGGTTTACTTAAGTGAACACCTTAGGAGATGGTGTTAGTCTCTACATCTTTTTCCAAGTTAGCGCAAATCTTAGCAAATGTCACATAAACAATAAGCAACACAACAAGAGCAATCAAGTCCAATATCAAAACATATTTTAGCTAGCAATAGTTATAAAAAGAAGCATCACATAACTATCAACCAGCATATCAAACTCACAACAAAGCTCAGCCATCAAACTTAGTCTCTAATTTAGACTTAGACTTAACCTTTGAACTAGCATCTAAATTATCTTCTAATTTAGGCTAACTTCAAAATTTATAAATGAGTACTATTTAACTTACATTTTTAGCTTTACCAATTAAGAATCTCTAGTACTTTACCTAACTTAGTCCTAAACCTAACTTACATAAGAACCCTTAAGTGTGGGCTTTGATTTTGTCTTTGATTCAGTATTTTGTTCAACTAAAGCATTAGATTCACTTATAATACTCCCACCTTTTTCAATCAAGCTAAGTTAAGACCAGTGAAAAATAGATCATGTGTAACATTAAATAGGACTCCCTCTAGCTACAGTACTAATTATACAATTTACCTTATTTATCATATTTAGTAAAAAATATACATATAGTAGGAAATTACTTAATAATTAGTAGCTATACTCCTTTAAATTCATGAAAATATTTTTTTACTTAGAAAATCATAATTTTTATATTCTAGTAATGAAAATACCATATTTACATAATACATAGTATTTTCAAAAATACTAGTTTTAGATCAATTTTTCCAAAAATTAGTTAAAATTAGGTAAATAATTAAATAAAATTGTGATGCTTTACATTTTTACATGCTAAGATAGGAAGAGAAAATACTATCTTAAAATTTTTAAGCATCTCTAAAGCTTAGATTAACATTAAAAGTAAATAAATAAATTAGAAGAAACACCTACAAGAAATTTTCAAATGAGTAGAGTATAGGTTTTGACTATAAACTTAAGCTTATGCGTTTAGATCTTAATTACTATACTAGAGAGAGAGAGAGAGAGAAGAAAAAGTCGATGTATACTAAAATGAACTACTAGAGTTGAAATTGCTCATACTAAAAATAAAGTTAAAAAATATTTAATTTGATAAATTGGGATTTTGTAGATATCATCCATTGTATATTGGAAACTTAAAATTTGAGTATCAAAATATAACGAGACCTTTGAAATAAATCTAAGTGACATCTTGGATCGATTGAAATAGAAGTGGTATGAAGGTAGGCCTATCACCTATTTGAGTTAAGCACTTGGGTTTAGTAGGGTTAGCTATCTATGAAAAGGAATTATTGCTGGTCAGGGGTGACTCGGTCGAGGATTGGACGGGGGTATGTGGAGGCTAAGTCCAAAAAGATCAACTAAGATTGAGAATGAATCAACAATATTTGACTTACAGAGGTAATATTTTAGAATCGAATAGTATGTAATGTAATTATATAACCATATATATACATGAAATATATTCAATATGTATATATATGTATGAACATGAATAATAAAGTATGAGTAAAATATATTACTAACATACTAAAATTATCACTAGTTATAATTAAAAAGGAAAAGATTATATCCAACACCACCTACTTTTCTTTGTAGCAGTAAGGAGTAGAATGGCCAGGATGATTGAAATAAAGATAATCAAATGTAAGACACCTAAAATATATATGCTCCATGTTGAATTCTTAAAGCAACATTTGGATTTTATAAAACTCCAAACACCATCGCCTGAGAAACACTATAAAAATGAGTTTTCAACTATATTAAATATTTGTTTAGCAACCAGCGCTAAAGGAAATTATGGAAACTTCATTACACAATAAACATATATTAGCAAAAATAATAGGAATTGTACGATGTAACAGGTTCATATGTCAAATGAATAGCTACTATCATAAGCATTGAAGCATCCAAAGTTTGACACTAAGAGGGACTATTTTGACAATACAGGGTGGTCGAACAATCATTAGATTTCGGTGAAGCAAACATACTTGATTTTTCACTTGTAAGTTCTTTAATTTATTAGAAATATCACATGTTATTAAAAAATTACTCCCTTATGTAAGAATGACATGCATGCACTGTCTAAAAAGAAGAAAAATTTGGGGATGGCCTTAAATTTACCTCATTTCATGTGCCCTGTGCCCCAAGGATATATTGCAACCAAGCTAAAATTTTATTAATGAACATCTTTTGATTTGTCAAGAAGATTATAAAATATTCTTTTTTATGTTTGGGTAAAATATAATCTTAACGTCTGTTTCTCCCTTACTTGCTATTTGCAACTTATCACATTTTTTAAGAATAATTGTATACTTTATAAGAAAAAAAAAATAAAAATATTAGACAAAGTTTCTTTATTAAGCACATCATAAAATGTCCTATAATGTACTCATTAGTATGGAATGTCCATTTTATTGTATTTGTAAAAAAATAGAAGAAGAGAGAATTATTTCCCTTATTGTTCATGAAAAAATCAATAGTTTCTTCAACAATTCTAACCTTTTCACCACATTTGATAATAGTGGGAAATTCACAGAATCCAATTTCCATATAATTTCGAATGTTGCTCCTTAATTCTAAGTTTCTTCAACATTAAAAAACAAAGCCGTATCTTCATACTTTCACCCATTAACCTGTAACTAGCAATTAAGATTAAATAATTCTTATTCTCTGTTCCCTTTAAAAAAACTAGCCAATAATATTTTCTTTAGAAGTAAAATTGATGGATGCAATCTTATTTCTACTTTTTACCTCATGGATATAACATGTATCTACAATATCTTGATTATAACTCCATGTATTCTTAATTGTCAAAGTGTATAGGGAGGAAATAAGCAACTTTGTGTTAATGTATATATATATATACATATGTATTATTGTTATTTTGTAGTAAAAATATTAAATAATATGTTTACTATAACTTTGAGGATCAACTTATAACACCTTCTCAATAGGTTATGTTTATTTCCTATTGATATGATATATTGATTGTAGGGAATGGTCAAAATACAATGTAGATGTTTGGATCTTGATATGACATTTGGAGATGTATTTTTGGTGATTTGAACTTATCTAATTCATATTAGATATATGTGCATATATAATGATATTCTTAAGTCCTTTTGATCATATCAAGGAGTGTATTAATGTTAGGAAGTCATTGGATAATAAGAACTTATATTGATTTATAGTTACAAATGCAGGGGGAAAACAAAGAAGAATTTTATGTCTTACTTATTTCATTACGCTGGGGTAGTCAGTAATTGAAACATAATAGTTAAATCCATACACATACAAATAACATACTATTGCTACAAGCATTAAAAATAAATAAAAGGAATTTTAATTAAAATATTATAATTAGTAATGCACTTAGAATATACCCATAACTTGCAAATTTATAATACTTGTTAAATTAATATTTCCTAAGTATATTATTCATATATGCAAATGATTATAAACATTGAGTTATACACAACACTCCATAAACGTTTACATTGTAGTATAGGATAAATATGCATCAACATCGTATATAGCATTGTGCACTAAGTACACTATATAAGTTTTGCCATATATAAAGGTAATAGAATAATACATATACTCAAACTATTATCTGAATATAATAAAACTACTCTCATCTGTACTATAAGGATAAGTTAAATAAATTAACTACCTTAGGTAATTATCTAATCCAAAAAAAAAAAAAAATCATATGTTGGATATACATATTGCTTGTGAGGCATAACCCATAGTTTAATAAGGTATATATGAAAAATATATAAGGAATATAATATAAGTAGGGTAGGTGCATTGGATTAATCATATATAAGTGTTGCATGAGATCTAATAGATGTTGTATTGCAACCTCATCAAAAGACTCTTAGAAATAATGGTGAAAGAAACTTGGTAAGCGAGATCAATGCTTTACAACATTTAGAAGTATTATTTCATAATACTTGGAGGCTTTGGTATGTTTTTGGTTTGTGATTATAATTTAGTTCTCTATGCATGTGTAGGCATGTGCTTGAATAGTGGTCTATTACCATAGGAATTTAGATCCATGTGATGTTATATTGTGATTATTGCTTCGATTGGTTTGTTTGAAATTATTTAATTACCTTAGAAATAATCTAACTTAAACTTGACCTGATGTTTAGCCTAGCATGCATCGTAACCCACTAAGGGTAATGATTGGGATTCTCGGGCCAAACATGGACCCCTTTTGATCAGGATAGTTGAAATGATCATTTCCTCACATTAGTCAAACTAAGTTATAGGAGAGGAGATCGCGACATAGTTGGGAGCCATGGTTTGAAGGTAATCTTAGGAAAAGGGTGTTCTCTATTGCATAAGCCGTATTTTAGATCTAATTTGCGAGTACATGGCATGAAATTCCTTAACTTGGATTAGAGCGAACATGATTTCTCTAATTTCACAACAGATCGGATAATGTCATGCGATGACATTTACTTATACATGCATTGCATTTATCTAATTTGGTTCAAAACCTTGTTTGTGATGTGTTGAATGCATACTTCTGTTTCCACCCTACTTACTGAGCAAGTTATCACTCATTCTACTATAGTCTATTTATAGGTTCAAAGTAGAACTATAAGTACTGTACCTAAACTAGAACTTTAGCAAATGGGGTTGAGGAGTGAGGATCAAGAAGAATTCCATTGAATTTTGTTCTTATTATTGACTTTTTCCTAACTACTAAGAAAACTACTCAAGTCTTCTTAGTGGGCTCACTAGTTTTCAATCTTTTAATTTGTATATCGAATAACATGTATATGTAGGTTTTGCGAATACTCTTTTAAAAAGTCAAACTACAAGTTTACTTTATCAATTATTTTCAAAAAATTATTCTATAGGTTTATATCAAGTAGGTATCAAATTAAATGTTTCAAAGCAATAGAGTCGAGTATCTTTGGTGTGAATTAGGTTTATGATTGTAGTTGTAAGTTTCTATCTTAGGATGGTTTATACAGTAGGAGTATTACGACTCTAACTTTTTGGGGGATGACAAAAATTATAAGATTCGAATTGAATGCTTCAAAAATCATAACTAAGCTCTAGAAATTATTACAAATCATATTTATTAAGAAATTTAATTAAAAACCTATTATTTCTTCAACATGAAAAACATGGTAGATTGCATTAAATAAATATAATAAATTCTATACATGTAGTTTATAAAAAATTCTTTTAATGTAAATTAAATATATCATCATATAAGGAATATATCCACAAAAAATTAGCTCAAAAAAACATCGTTAACTATTTTTAAAAATTAATACAAAATTCATTGGAAAAAGGGCGGTTTATTATGAAACCCATATAAGTACTTATAATTTAAAAAATAAGGGTTAATACCCTTATTCGCCATGTAAATATACCCAGCAAAACCAAGTTTCATAATTTTTAAATATCGTTTGATATTTTTGGTAAAAATAAAAACTTACAAGCGGAAATTCATGCATTCTCGATTTTTTGGTCACCAGAGCTTAGCCAGGGGTGACCCCCTATCGAAAATCCTCCTTTCAGTGTCAAACTTCAACCCCCAAATGGTCACCATGTTAGGTCTTTATCTTCTACATTTTCTAATTTCAACCATATTTTCCCTTATTTTTTTTCCTAATTTCTTCTGGATGCCTATTTAATGTGCAAATTTATTTTCAAAGTGTGTTCTACGATGCTTGGGTTGCCAAAATGGTGTAAAACAGTTGCCAATTGTGAAGGTTGAATGTCCTGCTTCGAGTGACTATTCATGTTGAAGATTTGCCTCTGATCAAGTACATGAAATGAACAGTAAGATTCACAGCAGCAAGGTGAGCGCGAGAGAAAGTGAGAATGATATGAAGTTAGAAAATGTGTATCTGATTGAATTAATTTAGTGTACATCACAACTAGACTATTTATATTGGACAATCTACACTTGATAATAAACTAACCATTTAACTATACAAAACAAACACTAACTAATAGTAACGGTAAACACTAACTAACTATTAGTATATACATTTCTACAGCGCACCCCCCCCTAAGTTGGACTTTCCCGTAAGCCTAACTTGAAACATAATGTGTGCAAATGCAAAGAATTCAAGGCTTTGGTGAAGACATCTACAACTTGGAATGAAGATGGAACATAGACAGGCTGTAAGAAACCGGATGAAACATGATCTTGAATAAAATCAGGTTGTAGGAAACAAGGATCATGCACAATGACTAATGTAAACTTGTTATCATAAGCCAATTGAACAAGAACATCAATAGAAAAACCAAGATTTCTTAAGATATACAAGACCTACAACAACTCCTTTGTAACAACTCCCAAACTTTGATATTTTGCCTTAGTTGTGGAAGTAGCAATAATAGGTTACTTATTCGTTTTCCAAGCAACCAAAGCATCACCAATGAACACACAATAACCCAATAAGGACCATTTATCAATAGTATTTGATACCCTAATCAGAATCAGAATATGCCTTCAGCATAACAGAATTGGTAGCAGGATAGAATAAACCATAACCGATGGATCCTTTCAAATAACACAACAAATAAAGAAGTGCATCCAAATGAGGTTTACATGGCTAAGCCAAAAATTGGCTAAGGTGATGAATAGCATAACTAACATTAGGATGAGTTAAAGAAATATAAAGCAACTTTCCAACAATCTTGCGATAAAATGTAGAAGTAAATGAGGTTGCTTAGGCAAAGGGGTCGGCTTTGCTCTAGTAAGACCAACTTCTTAGAGAACATCCATAATGAATTTTCTTTGATGAACAAACTAACCACAATTTGTTTTACATAACTCAAGACTAAGAAAAAAATGAGCTGTACCAAGGTCTTTAATTGTGAATTTTTCATCAAGAGAACGTTTAACATGAGCAATAAAGTTAATAGCTGATCCTATAATAAGCATATGATCAACATAGAGAAGGATAAAAGCAAAAACATTGTCAGCCTGATATGTGAATAAGGAAACATCATGTGCGGATTGAGAAAATCCCAAAGAAATAAGAAACTTAGAAATTTCCAAATTCCATTATTGTAAGGCTTACTTTAAGCCATATAAAGAACGTTTCAGCTTGCATACTTGATGAGAAGAGGCTTTATCATAGCCTTGAGGTGGAATCATGTAGATTTCCTCATCCAAATGCCCATGTAGAAAGGTATTGTTAACATCTATTTGAAAAATAGGCCAAGATGAAATAGTAGCCAATGCTAAAAGTATGCGAACTATGCTTATCTTAGCAATAGGAGAGAATATGTTATGGAAATCCTCTCCTTCAACTTGAGTAAAGCCCTTTGCAACTAAACGCGCTTTATAACGTTCAACTATCACATCTGGTCTATACTTAACCTCGAATACCCATTTATATCCAATTGCCTCTTTTCCTTTAGGCAAAGTAGTTAAATCCTAAGTATCATTACTTTCTAATGCAACAAGCTCATTTTGCATAGCTAACTACCACTCTTTGGACTTGGACGCTTCTAAGAAACTACTAGGTTCTTATACAGTAAACACCTTAAGAAGTGATGCCACAAAAACACAAGGGTAAGCAAGGAATAATGATGAAGTAAACAAAGGATAAGGGGATGAATATTTGGCAAAACAATTGGATCAAAAACATTATTAGAGGTTGCAATAAAAGTTTGAGCAAAATCAATAAAGTCCTATAACCATTGTGGGCTACGTCTTACTTTGTCTTAATGCCTCAACTGTACACGTGATTGAGTTTAAGAGGAAGTAGTAGAAATTGGATCAATTGAAGACTGATCAGGAGAAGAATGAGTTGGATTAGAAAAAGAATCTTAGCTTGCAGCTAATTTAAACAAAGAACTTTGATCAGTTAAAGATCGACTAGGGAATGAAGGATGAACAAAAGATGTGGACAAGGAAGATTAGTCTCAAAATTTATTGGTGAAGGAACGAGGATATCATCAGAATGTGTAGTTGTGTGTAAATTTTCTTTATCCTTGAAAGGAATCTTTGATTCATAGAATACTACATCACGAGAGACAAGAATTTGATGACTTTGAAGGTCACAGACATGATAACCTTTTTGAACAGAAGAGTAGCTAAGAAAAACACACTTAATGCCTTGGACACAAATTTATCATTAGGAACAAGATGTTTAGCCACATAACATAAATACCCCATGACTCTAAGATAATCATACGAAGGAACATGACCAAACAACTTTTCATATGGTGTTTTCCACCCCAATAATTCTGTAGGCATGCGATTAATGAAATAGGTTGCTATAAGAATACATTCCCCCCCAAACTTTCTAGGTAACTGAGCATGAAGAGATAGAGCTCTTGCTGTCTCTATCAAATGATGATATTTTCTTTCTATCTAACCATTTTGCTATGGAGTGTAAGTAGTGGACTTTTGATGAACAATGCTTAACTTTGAAAAGAAGGGCTGATAAATGAGAAGACAAGAATTTTGACCCATTGTCACTTCGGACAAATTTTGGAATTGTAGAAAAAATGATTTTGTATATAGGTAAGAAAGTTAGAAAGAATAGAAGGCATTTGACTTTTATGATGAAGTAAAAAGGTCTACGTAGACCTATTGCAATCATCAACAATTGTAAGGAAATAATGCGCACCAGTAATGGAAGCTTCTTTATATGGGCCCTAAACATCCATATGCAATAGTTTAAAAGCAACAGATGAGACATGATCACTTCTATGAAAGGATAGTTTGTGAAACTTTGCTTCATGGCAAGCATTATAGAAGAAATCATGAATATGAAATTGCTTACAAGCATCCAAATGTTTGAGTTTGGATAATGTACTATGACCCAACCTAGAATGAAACGAATCAAGAGAAACAGTAGAAGAATTGCAAGACATGTTTGATGAAGAAACATAAACAAAACATGGTAAATTGTCAGTCACAACAATGGATTCATGATTCTTGTCCACTTGAAGAACATATAGCCCACAAACAGCTCTAGCAATCGCCACAACATTTTTAGTTCTCTCATCCTATATGATATAAGTATTGGAATCAAAACAGGCAGTCAAATGATGATCTCTAATAAGGCTTTGCATCAAAAGGAGATTATGTGTGAAGCTTGGTATCAGGTAAACATTGTATAGAACAATTGAGGAATTCAAAGATATTGAACCTACTTCAGTAACAACAAGCTCTTTCCCATTAAGCAACTTAACACAAATACGGTGTAAAAGATCAAAAACATCATGTAACAATATGTGATGAGGGGTCATGTGGTTTGTGGCACCAATGTCTACTATCTAAGAATCCAAATAGCTACTTAGAACATTAAAGAAAAAGAGATTAGAATGTAACATACCTGCACAAGTCACATTAGCCGCCATAGAGTTACAACTTGTAGCATTTTGTCCTGCATGAACTTCACGAACTCACAATACAAACTCTGTATAACTTGTGAATCTACAGCATTAATAGAATGCTGAGATGATTCCTCATCAAAGCAATCTCCGATTGAACAATCAAGTGGAGACCTAAACAACCCTTTTGTGTTTACGTTAACATTAGAAAGCACAACATTAGCACTATTAAGCTTTCCTTTAATAACTCGTTTTCCTTTGAACCAATTTGGATATCATATTAGTTGGAAACAATTTTCTATTGAATGACCATTAGTCTTGCAATGTTTACAAGTCAACTTGCTCTTTAACTTCTTCCTCTCATTATTACTCATAAATGTCTTCCCTTTAGTAACAAATGCAGATGCATTTGCATCATTGAAAAGAATAGAAGACACTTGTCTCTATTTCTCAACTTGTTGCAAAAAATAAAATGCCTTGCTGACAAAACGAATAGGATCCACTGATAAGATTTGATTTCGAACATTATCATAGGCCTCATTAAGCCCCATTAGAAACTATATTAGATGTGTTTGTGATTCCATTTCATGTAATTTTTCTCGCAAATTACAACCATAGACATTTATAGAACCATAAACACAATGTGAATAGGACTATACCTATTGTAACTCATCCCAGCATCTTTTAAGTTTGCAATAATATGCACTAACACTCTGTTTATTTTGCTTAAGATTACAAATATCATACTTTAATTGAAACACTAGAGGACCATTAGAAATACCAAACTGTTCAACTATTTCCTTCCATAATTGTTCAGTTGATTGTGCATATATGAAGCTTTGAGAAATTTCTGAGCTCATTGAATTTATTATCTAGCATCGTACCATATAATCACACTGTAACCATCGCACTAAATCAGGAGAATTGTCACTAAGCTTATTTATAGATCTATCAATAAAACCTAGTTTTAATTTTGCTCTAAGTCCTAGCTTAATTGATTGATTCCAGCTAAGAAAATTATTTCCATTGAACATTAAGGTTCCACTTGCCATGTTAAGATTATCCGAGTTGGATAAAAAAAATGAATTTGAAATTGAAGGATCTATTGCAGGACTTCTTACCACTGTCCTTAACAAAGCATCACCAACAGTGTTCTCTATCGATTCTTCTAAAGTGCTCATACTTCTAAATTCAGGTAAGCAGGGATATCACCTAAACCAAAGCTTTGATACCATGTGAAGGTCGAATGTCCTACTCTGAGTGACTATTTGTAGTGAAAATTTGCTTCTGATCAAGTACATGAAATGAACACTAAGATTTGTAGCTGTAAGGTGAGTGCAAGAGAAAGTGAGAATGATATGAAGTTAGAAAATTTGTAATTGATTAAATTAATTTAGTGTACAGTACAGCTAGACTATTTGTATTGGATAATGTATACATGATAATAAACTAACCATCTAACCGTACAAAACAAACACTAACTAACAATTAGTATATACATTTCCACACCCACACTCCTTTTATAATGATCAGGTTAGTGGGCTTAGGAATAAAACTCCACTTATTGCTATTTCTTAATGTCATTCCTTGCATGCTATGCCTATTGCCAGCTATTATTGTTACTTATATTTTCTTTTTCTTTTTTTTTTTGTTTTCTTAATAGTTTAATGCATATTTTAGGCATTAAGTAGTACATTACATTATATTAATATATATGCATATCAGGTACATATAGTGTATATAGTATGATTATATAATTATACTACATGCTATTTGACTCTAAATATCACTTTTATAAGTTAAATAACTTATCTTTAAGATATTGTGGTCTTTTGGAACTTAAATTTTGAGTTTTTGATAATTATCCAACGATCTTGTTAAAATTATGTTTTATTGAAATTAATCAATATATATTCTTTATTTCAAGAAATTAACCTTACTAGGACTCTTTTTTTAATTTTTGTGATCTTATATTAAAATTTAACTCAATTCAAATAACATTTTTAGGAAGCCTTAAATCATATTGAATGCCTTAACTCGTATGAGCCCCATAATTTCGCATAGTCTTTTTGAATGAATAGTTTAGGGCATATGCAAAAGTAGGCCAATTGGGACGATATTTTATGAATAAGTCCTAGCAGTTAGACGAGGACATGTCGGTCCAAATCATAGAAATATAATGAAATAATGGTAATTTAGATAAAAATAATTAATTTCACTAAAATTCTATTATATTATAATTTACCTATTGTAAATGTGTGATCTAGGTAACAAAAAATTTACTAAACCTTAGAAATAAAATATTTGAACAATAAAATTATAGAATGATATAAAATAACATATAAAAATAGTGTGTACATCTTGAGTACAATTATTGCATATAAATATAGATATGCAATAACCTAAATTACTCGAAAAAGTGCAAAATCAACTAAAATTTTTCAAGAAAATTCATAAACAATCATTAAAGCTCTTAGAATTGGTAAAAAAAAAAAAAATAGTTTAGGCATGGTAAAGGAGCTGTATAGGTGTTAGTGCAAAACCATAGAGTTAGGACATTTAACAAGTTAATTAGGGGTTGATATATAGGGTGAAGAGTGTGAAAAACTATCATTTTACATCTAATAACATAGAAAATATCACCAAACTCTCTCAAATTGTTCATGAAGATGTTAAAGAGTTTGGAAAAATTTAGAGGGAGAAAGATTGTAGAAGGAAAATTTTGGAAAAAATTAAGGAATCATATTGCGTAAATCGTACTAATTTGAGAGCACAGGTTTAGGAATGATCTGGAAACAAATTGTCACCACCACTTAGTAATGGTGGCAACGCCTAATTGGGTTGACAAGGAGGGGTTGGAAGATGGTGGCCGAACAATGGTTTTTCGGTGAGCTTTGATTTTCAATTGATTTTCTTGTATTTTTTAAAAATATTAAATTAGGTTCGAAAATTTTGAAAACAAAATTATTTTGGAATATATTTGTACTTGCTATTTGAGAAAAATATCAGATTACAAAAATTTTGAATGGATATATGACCTCCTTAATAAATCGCGCAAAATCAAACAATTTTCGAAGTTATTTAAAATAACTCTATTGTTGTTGTTTCAAAACCAAATTTTTTCTAGAACTTCCCTATACCATGTGTACGAATCCTATGAAAAGTTTTCATTAAAAAATATTTTCTATGATTTTTCGTAATATTTAAGCCTCTAAATTTGGTAAAAATGCTATTTTTTTGGATATTTATGTGTGATAAACTCTGAAGAAACTTATTTGTACCAGTTCAGGAGCTCATTTGTATTATTTGTTATTGTAGAAAGTGATTTGGAGTCAATTGGATTGAACGGGATTTGAGATATGCATAAATCATTGGTTATGCTTTACATGCATTAAGGTGAACATATGTAAATTTGGAAGTTTAGGTGATATGATGATTTCGGGCATGATGAACTTATTGTATGCTCATGATTTATTATGCTTGTAAACTGTAATAAGATGTCAGAGTGACTTTCTTTGTGCAAATAAGTGAATTGAATATGTTCAGAGGGTTCTTCAGAAAGTCGAATTTGTTTAGAAAGTCTTTTAGAGGGTCGAACTGGTAGAAGGTGGACTTAATTCTTGGTTCAGATCCTTAATTAGAATTATAGCCGGTAAAAGAATCTTAACTATAACCATGTTGGAGCCTTGTTTGAGAAATTATTTGGTAAAAGAAGTTTGGTTGTAATGGCTTCAAAGACATGTTTGGAAGGTTAGCTAGAGAAAGGATTTTAACTAATAGCCATGTCAGAGTTTTTTTTTTTTTTTTTTTTTTTTTGGGAAGTTATTTGGTGACAGAAGCGTGGTTGCAATGATTTTAGAGACACATTAATAAGGTTAGTTGAATTAGAAGGCTTAGGTGAAATCATTTCAGAGGCATCTTCAAAGGGTTGGTTTGTGCGGTTAATCTTTAGTTCGAAGAGTTGATTGGAAGGTTGGCTAGTAAAAAGGGACTTAACTATACCTACACCATAGACTTGTTAAGGAAGTATTTGATAAGGGAAATATAGTTGAAATGGCTTTGGGGACTTGATTTGAGGATTGATTAACATGGAATGCTTAGATGAAATGACTTTAGAGGTTTGTTTAGACAGTTCATTGAAGTGAACAATATAATTGGGATAATTTCAAAGACTTGGTCAGAAGGTTATTAGTTTAAAGATACTCGTTTAGAGACTTTATTAAAAGGTTTTGAGATCAAAACTTAGTATTAGACGAGTATTTAGAACCTTGTTTAAAGACTTTAATAGCAAGTTAGAACTAAATACAAAGCTTATATCACTTGCTAAAGATAAGTTATAACCATACTTAAATTATTAAAATGAACTCATTTACTTTATATTTTAATAAAGCTAAAGTGATTATATTCAATGTTTAGGGGGAAATTGAAATAGACAAAACCTATATGTACATGTATCGAGTGTCACATATTTAGGTAAGTGGGATCAGTGTTTTACTGCACTTTGAAGTATCGTTTAAGAATACTTAGAGGCCTTAGTGTATATTTTGTTTGTGACTGTAAGTTAGTTGACTATACGTATGTAACATATGCGCTTGGATTTTGCCTTGCTATTATGAAGTGTTGGACATCGTATCTTGTTTGCTTTATGATATTGCTTGATTGGATTGTCTAGAATTGTTGGATCACCTTGAAGCAAACTAACTCAAACTCTACTTAATTGCCAACTCGACATGTATTGCAACCTACTAGGGGAATGATAAGGATTTTTGAGCCAAATATGGACCCTTCGATGTGGATAGATGAAATGGTCCTTTCCCTCCCTACATGTAGTCGAACTAAGTGACAGGAAAGAAGGTTACGACAAGGTTGGGGATCGTAGTTAGAAGTGAAGCTTAGGGTGGAGCATGTTCTCTGTTGCATAAGTCTCGATTTGGTTCTAATTTATGTGTGGGATGTCAAATTTTTCAACCTAGATTAAAGCGGACATAATTTCACTAATCTCATGATGGATTGGATAAGTTCGTGTGATGGAACTTACTTGTACATGCATAGTATCTAACTAAATTTCTTGAAAACCTTGATTGCTCTATGTCTGATAGGCACTATTATTTCTATCCTACTTATTGAGCAAGTTATCTCTCATTCTCTTATAGCTGTTTTATAGGTTTTTAGTAGACTTGTTAGCACTACCTTAAGTCTGAAAAGATTAGAGAACGGGGTTGGGGAGTGAAATTCAAGACTAATTAGTTAGATTTCTAATTTACTTATCAGTGTTACTAACCTTAGGAAAACTAATAAGGTCTCCCTAGGTGATCCTTTAGTTTTCAACTATTGATACCTATATTATACTTTGTAAGCCTGTAGACTTTTATAAATTCTTAATTAGTCATTGTATCTTTTGTATCAATTTAATTCTTCAAACTTTTTGTGAAATTTGAGATTTTGAATTCCATATGATTATAAAGCTTAATTTCTTCTTAAGCATTTGCACCATAAAATTACTTTCAAAAACTATTTTGGAAAAGTTGCACCACAAGTTGATACCAAATAGAAACTGAATTGGATGGCTTAAAGTTGTAAAGTAGTAAATGCCTTGTATAAACTATATCTACGTTAGCGGTTAAGGTGGCTAGCTTTTAACTTAGGTTAGTTTATATGGTAGGCCTGTTATGACTCCTTTGGTTTGGGGTGTGACAACTCGTATCGATATTGAGCAGTTAGGGTTTAGTTACTTGATTAAACTCGCTTCTCAAACTTTTCTTAATAAGTTCATTTCATTATTTTCCTTAACTATACTTTCTAGGTTTCATGTGTGATGAAAGTAACCTATTATTTTAGGTCTATCGTAATAGGTCGAAGATTGGAGTTTCATATTAAGCATGGAAGTTTCGTTTCGACAATGAAGTTACAACTTTTGGAGTTTTTGAGATTTGCTAATAGTTCATATTTGTAATCTAAAAGGCTGCATTTGTTCTCCTTTTAAGCGCTGAATATACAACAATGTGATCTTTTGTTAGATTTATGTTTATTTATAACAAGTTTACTTGTATGATGGTACATGTTGTATTATGCTACGATGTGACATAATTTAGGTGGTATCAAAGCGTAAGTTAAGGACCATAAGTTCCTAGGTACATGTGAGATATGTGGGGCAGCTAGTTGATAGAGTGTTACAACTTTATAACATCATAAGGATACCAATTACTTAAGTTTGTTTGGTAGTGTACAAAAAATGATGCGATGAGGACATGGAAAGCCTCTAGCAAACTGAGAACCACAAAAGCAAAGGTTAGAACTAGAACCACAACATGATCCAGCCCCGCTTCAACTAGGCATAGAATTTGTGCAACAATTTGTGGTTGCTTTAGCCATAGTAAGATGAGGTGATAAGTTGGCATAGGTGCAATAGATAGTAAAGCCGTATGATGGTAAGAGTACTGATCCTTTAGTTGTTAAGGAATGGATTGATTCTCTAAGGAAGGCTTTTGAAGTACATAAAGTAGAGGAAAATAGGAAGGTAGGGATTGTCGCTATTCTGTCAGATAGACATGCAAATAATTGGTGGAAGCATAAGAAGTGGTCCTAACCTATTGAGTCGAATACCTTCAGGAATGCATTCTTAGAGCAATACTTCCTTAACTGTGTAAGGGAACAAATGTATGAAGAGTACTCCAAGCTGAAGTAGGATGAAAAGTCAGTGGAAGAATACAAGAGGGAGTTTAATAGACCATTGAAATTTTCTCTAGAGGCAATTCAGAATAATGAATTGGCTAAGGTAGGAAGGTTTAAGGTTGGACTTGATTTATATTTCCAAGTAGAATTGAGAAGAGCTAGAATAGTAAGATATAATGAGTTGATGAATGAGGCTTAAATAATTGAGCAAGCTCGTACTTTACAAGTGAAAGTTGAGGAGACGAAGAATAAGAAAAGAAAGTTTATGGGAAACTCTAGTGGTAGTAATAAGATGGCAAAGGGAAAGTAAGGAAAGCAATCTATAAGCAACAATAAAAGAGGTGGCGGAACTACGATATTGTATTGGAAACGTAATGTAAGGCACTAAGTTGTAGATTGCACTAAGTTATGTTAGAAATGTTTTAGGAGTGAAGAGACTGGATACATGGTGAAGAATTGTTAGAATTAGAACCCTAGGGGTATGTTTTGCACTAACTGCTATAAGAAGGGTTATAGTGCGAACCAATGTACTGAACCATAGGAAGTACAGTAGCAAGTTCAAGGTAATAGACAAAACTCGCCAACAAGAATAACAATTGACTTGGTAGGGCAAGTGGAAGGCCTCGTGTTCAAGGAAGGATTTATGCACTTCAATAAGATGAGGCAAGGGATGCTCATGTTATAGCAAGTCCTACCTAGACTTCTCTACACTTTAGCATTTTTAATAGTTAGTTAGCCCAGGTTTACTAGTGTTCCATATGTATATGGAATGATATGGTTATGAATAATTGTTCTAGGGTTGGTATGTTTATGATATTATTATGTGTACATGTTATTTGATACTAGAGCAACTCATTCATTTATCTTAAAGGAGTAAGTTGATGGAAATAAATTACTAGTAGAAACCCTAGCATATGAATTGGTGTTCACAACCCCTTTTGGAGGAGAATACGTGGTGTATCATAAGTTGAAGGATGGAAATGTTTGTATAGATGCTTATGAGGTACCTATAGAGTTGATAGTTTTGGATACGAAAGGATTTGATGTAATATTAGGAATGGATTCGATTACTAAGTATAAATCCAATGTCAATTGTGAAAGTAAGATAATGAGGTTTAGGTGGTCCGATGGAAAGGAGTTTTGTATTAACGGAAGTACTAGTGGTGCAATTTCTTGAGTGATTTTAGTAGGTAAGGCATGAAAGTTAATATGTAAGGGTAATATAGATCATTGAGCCTTTGTAGTAGATATACAAGCTAAGGAAACCAAATTAGAGGACATACCTGTATTATGGAAATTTCTTGAAGTTTTCCCTAAGGACTTACTTAGATTGCCACTTGATAAGGAAATATAATTCACTATTAATCTTATCCTAAGGACTACACTTATTTCTAAAACCCCTAACATATGGCACCCACTGAATTAGTGGAATTAAAGAAGCAAATTCAGGAGTTGTTGGATAAAGGATTCATTAGACCTAGTACATCACCATGGGGTGCATCGGTACTTTCTTTTGAGAAGAAAGTTTAAGGCTATGTGTAGACTATCGAGAGTTGAATAAAGTTATGATTAAAAACAAGTACCCATTCCCTAGGATTGATGATGATAGACTTGCAATCGGGTATCATCAGTTGAAGATTAAGGAAGAAGATATACCTAAGACAACTTTTAAAACGGGATATGGACATTATGAGTTCTTAGTAATGCCATTCGGTTTAATGAATGCTTTAGTTGCATTCATGGATATGATGAAAAAAGTATGTAGATGAGTTTGTAGTAGTGTTCATAGATGACATTCTAATATATTCAAAAGATAAGGAGGAACATGCGAAGCATCTGAAGAAGGTACTTTAGATTTTGAAGAAGAATCAATTGTATGCTAAGTTGAAGAAGTGTGAGTGTTGGTTGGAACAAGTTGGATTCCTTAGGCATATCATATTAGGTACTGGAATAGTTGTTGATCTTATGAAAGTAAAGGTGGTAATGAATTAGGTTAGATGAATGATGGTAACAAAAGTTAAGAGTTTGTTAGGAATGGTAGGCTATTATCGGAGATTTATATAGGATTTCTCCAAGATTGTTATACCATTAACATAATTGACACATAAAGGAGTTAAGTTCATGTAGAATGATAAATGTGAGAGAAGTTTCCAGGAACTTAAAAAGCAATTGTTGACTACACCTGTATTGATATTACCTGATAGGTTAAAGGAATACTTAATATATTGTGATGCTTCAAGAAATGGTAAGAGGTGTATTGATGTAGAACGATAAAGTAATCGCTTATGCATCAAGACAATTCACACCTCATGAGCAGAATTAACTAACATATAACTTAGAATTGCAATGGTAGTATTTGCCTTAAAGATCTAGTGGCACATCTTATACGGTGAAAGGTGTAAAGTGTCTTAAGTACATCTTTACACATAAAGAATTGAATCTAAGTCAGAGGAGATTGTTAGAGTTAAAGGACTACAATCTCTCGATCCACTGTTACACTAGCAAGGCAAATGCGGTTGTAGATGTCATGAGTAGGAAAAAGTTCAATAGTGTTGTTATGTTAATTATAGACAAGTGAGAATTGATTGAGGAAATGGAAATGATGGATTTGGAAAATTTTCTCAAGGGAAGCAGATCAATATTAGCAAACTAGTGTAATCTACATTTTTAGAGCATATAAAGGAAGCTTAGAAGGAAGATGCAGAATTACAAAAGATTAGGGACAGTATGGACAAAAATCTTGACTTTTGGATCGATGATAAGGGGGTATTGAGATTCAAGGGAAGAGTCTGTGTTCTACGGAACATAGAAGTTAAGGAAGTGATTTTAGAAGAAGCTCATGATGTGAAGTATTTTGCATCTTGAAAATAATAAAATGTACGGAAATTTGAAGCAAAAGTTTTGGTGGATAGGAATGAGAGGAGATGTGGCATAGTATATCTCGAAGTGTATGACATATTAGAGGATGAAAGCAGAACACCAAAGGCTAAGAGGGTTACTATAACCCTTACTAATACCCAAATGGAAATGGGAGTATGTAACGATGGATTTTATAGGTAGCCTACTTAGAGCAAGGAAGAAACATGATATAATATGGGTTATAGTGGATAGACTTACTAAGTCTACACATTTTCTAGTGATAAAGTAAACTGCAACCATACCTTAGTTAGCAAAAGTGTATATTAAGGAAATAGTTTGTTTACAAGAGGTACTAGTATTAATTAATTCTAACTGTAATTCTCATTTCATGTTACAGTTTTGGTAGTCTTTATAAGTAGAACTAGGAACTAAGTTAAATTTTAGTATAACATATCATTTGCAAAGTGACGAACAATCAGAGTGAACCATACAAACACTAGAGGACATGCTACGGGCATATGTGTTAGAGTTTAGTGGAAATTGGGCTGATTACTTATTGCGGTGGAATTTGCCTACAATAATAGTTATCACAATACTATTCAGATGGCTCCATATGAAGCATTGTATGGATGTAAGTGTAGATTTCTAGTGTATTGGGATGAAGTGGGTAATGAACAGACAATTGGATCGGAAATTTTATAGGATCTTAAGGAGAAAGTGCAGGCGATATGAGAGTAAATGAGGATAACCTAGAGTTGAAAGAAAAGTTATATTGATGTTAGAAGAATGCTGTTGGAATTTTTAAGTAGGTGATTGGGTGTTTCTAATAGTATCTCCAATGAAAGGAGTCAAGCTTTTTAGGATTAAAGGAAACTTAAGTCCATGGTATGTAAGACCTTACCTAGTTAAGAGAAGAATCATAAAGGTAGCTTATGAATTGGAATTGCTAGAAGAAATGGTAGGTATTCATAATGTCTTCTATGTTTTGACTTTAAGAAAGTTCATAGAGGATCCTACAACTATATTAAATGTACCTCTTGTCGAGCTGGAGGATAATTCAACTTATGTAGAGCATCAAGTGAAGATTTTGAATTCTAAGAAGCAATGATTGAGGAATCGAGATATTGAATATGTTAAAGTATTGTGGAGTCAACATATTGTAGATGAAGTAACTTGGGAGTCTATAGATTGCATGATGGCTCAATTCCTTGAGTTATTTACTTAAGGTTAGTACTCTATTCATGACAAGCTATTTGTAGCAAAGTCTTAGGTGTATATATTGTTCATTGTGTAAGAAAGTATTGAGGACGAATTTTTTTGTAAGGGAGGTAGAATGTGAAACTCTAGTTACTTAACTACCGATATGAGTTAAGGTGTTTGAAATGATTTAGGGCTTTTGAATAATTTTCTTTGGATTGAGTCAAGTTTTAATATAAGGTCACAAAAATTAGATGGTGAGTCCTAATAAGGTCAATTTCTCAAAATAAAATATATATAATATTTAATTTCGATAAAGCATATTTTTATTAGGATCGTTTAGTAATTTTCGAGAACTCAATGTTTGAGCCTTAAAATATAATGAACTCTTAGAGATAAATTATTTGATTTATAAAAATAGTATTTAAGAGTTAAATAGCATATAATATAATTTTATAGTCATGTAGTCTCTATGTTATATACTTGATATGTAAATATATTATTAAATATACCAAATAATTGCTAAAAATTGCAATCAATTAATGAAAAATATAAAAAAAAAAATAGTAAACACATAAGTAGATCTAGGGAATAGGAATGGAATCCTCCAATTTGAGTAGGGAACTTGGTATGTTAGCTAGCAATTAAAAAGAGAGACAAAACATAAGCATTACACCCAAGAAATACATCAAATGACACATGGAAAATTTGTTTCCACCTTTCTACTGACCCAAGCTTTATAAATATGAACTTAGAGTGAACTTCAGTCATTTGAAAACATTTAGGAATCATAAAACCCTCTCAAACACAAGAATTAGATGGGAAAACAAAATTAGTAAAAAAAGAAAATAGTATCAAAATTTGAAATTAAGGCAAGACAATATGGTTTCCATATCAAACAATAACCTGACAATGTAAGGCTTTAGACTTAAGCTTTAGGAACCGAGTGGAGCTTGGAAAACAACCCTTGGTGGTCGAAGGGTAGGCAGATGGTCATGTGTCGGTGAAGTTCCATTTAGAATCTAAGTTTTATTTATTTTCTAAAAATATCAAAACAACCCAAAAAATTATGAAAATTTGGTTCCTTAAGTTATTTTATATTACTTTCATGTAGTAATTTTATTTTATTGAAATAATATTAATTTATGGCAATTGCTTAACAATGTGCTCTGTTATAATGAATTTTCATTTAATTTTTCTAAATATTAAATGATGTTATTTTGAGTTGAAAGATTTTATATAATATATTTATAATATGTACTAAATTGTGGTAATAAGATTTTTTGAAAAATTCTGTTTTTACTATTTATTTATTATTTTCTAGTAGTTTTCCTAAATATGTAAAATAAGTGGATTTTAAAGCAAATTATGAACAAAATCTATATTTGATGATTTTTGGAGCTTATTAATATTAAAATATATGTTATACTCTAATTTTGGTAAAAATTATAATTATTTACCTATTTTGAGCTAATTGTTGATAAAATTAAGTTAAAACAAGTATTTTAGAATATATGAAACACTATACTAATTTAGTGTTTGTCATGATCAGAATATAACAACTATGATTTACTAAGTATAATATAATTTTTTGTGGCTTTGAAAGAGCATGGATACTAATTATTATGTATTTCTTGACCATTCATGCATATTTTGCTAAATATGATAATAAAGGTCAATTGTATAGTTAACACAGTGATAAGGGAGAGTTTTAGCTACTGATGTATTTGAAATACTCTATATTGGTCTTAGCTTGATTTAGTTGAAAAGTAAAAATATTATAAGTGAATATGGTATTGGAGTCAAACCAGAAGCTAAAACAAAAATAAAATCAAAGGTAGTACTTTAAGGTTCTTGTATAAGTTAAAGCTGGACAACTGAGTTAGCTGAAATTTTGGAAACTCTTAGTAGGTAAACTAAAAATATAAGTTAAATAGAATTGGATTAGAAAATTTTAAGTTAGGCTAGATTGAGGAGTAATTCAGAGGATAAGTTAGAAGTTAAATTAGAAGTTGAGTTAGAGACTAAGTTAGACACAGTCTGGAGTAAACTAAAAACCAATAAGCTAATATCAAGTTGAAATAACTATCCATGCATGAGCTAAAGTTGATCTTAGCTATATTTACCTTTGTTAGGTAAAGTCGTAGAAGAAGGAGCTTGTGCTACCGAATAAGCTCAAGAACGAATCGCGGGTTAAGTAAGTAGATATATGTATAGAGAGTAGATTTATGTTTACTCATTAGGTGGTGAGTATCCATGCATGTGATCACGATGACTATATGTATGTTGATTGGATTTGCTATGTAAGTGCATTGTGATGTTGTGTTATATATGCTTAATGCTGGTTGATCATGATACTATTGATGTGCTGTGTTAGCTTGGATATATATTAAGTACTAACTCTATCACCTAAGGTGTTTGCTTAAGTGAACCCAATACTGAGGTTTCTAGAAATAAAAAAGGAAAATACTTAAATTTGGCTAAAAGAATAACTAAATAAGCTTGGTTGTTTTGCTTGGTATTCATCTGAGATGTAGTTGATGCATAGATAGCATGGTACGGAAAGGATCTACATGTTAGATTTTTTGAAACTTACAATTTTACTAGAACAAGTTTTTAGAGTTGAGTTTTTGTGCATTTAGTTTTGCATTAACCAAAACTTTAATCATGTTTCATGGTTTTGCTAGGTTGAATTATTGCTAGGTTCCTTGATATATTATCTAGGCACCTAGATTTGAAGTTAACCAAACCGGATGAATTGTTAGGCTAGATAGGATATTGATATCAATGCATGCCACATGCATAACTCATAAGCGTAGCATACACTGTTTGCATTATCTTAACTACTAGCTGGGTGATTAACTTAATGTGATATTCGTATGCCCATGCTATGTGCTTTGTTGTATTGTTGCTTACTTATCTACTCTCACTTAGCTCAACAATAATCGAGGGAATAAAGAGCTTTATCCTTAGGTTAAGAAGTGAATTTTGGAGCACCATCATCATGGGGTGAACTTTTGAGAGCATTAGCTAGAGTTAGTTATTTTGGAAAGTGGAAGTTTTGTAGAGCAAGCGTAATAGAACCATGGAAGTTTGGTTTCAATAATGAAGTTATAACTTTTGGAACTTTTGAGATTTGTTAATATTGTACATATTTGTAACCTAAAATGCTACAATTGTACTCCTTTTAAGTGTTGAATATATAACAATGTGATTTTTCATTAGATTTATAACTATTTATAATAGGTTAACTTGTGAGATGGCATATCCGGTGTCATGTTAGGATGTGACGTTACACTTTAGCTTGGTTTCTCACATGAAACAATAGATCAAACATTTTTGCTCATTTATTAGAATAATAGCTTTCTCAAAAACTTTTCTTGCTTGCGTCCTTTTTAGTATAGCAATCGTCGTTATTGTCCTTCTATTCTTTGCTTCTTTGTCTTTATATAGATTTCACATATAACGTTCGAATGTTTTATCCTTGGTGAGAGTTGTTGTCTTTGAAATTCTATAATCTACTTCATATTCCATAATTGAACCATTTTGGCTGTCAATTGATAAGTGTTATTTTAACTATCTTCTTTTATTTCTTCTAGATTGTGTTCTTCTCTTCTCATCAATAATTCGAATAGATTTGACTCACTTTTGTATGGGTTTCCTAGCTGATTAGATATAGTAATCAGATATATCTTCTTCTTGGTGCTGAGTCTTTACGAGTAACTTCCATAATATTTTTCTTTCTTTCATTGTTTTGCCGAATAGCTTTTGAAGTGTCTGTTGGTACATTTCGGCTTCTGAATTGATGTTGCTTTTGTAGCTTTTGTCTCGCTCTTTGTTTTTGTGTGGTTTCCTGCATATTCAATAACTTAATTAGTAATATTAAACTTATCAGATTTGTTACCATCAAAACACTTTTTATGATGGTTCTAATGTAGATATGTACAATGATTATTTGAATCCTGAAATTTTTTACACGGTCTTTTGTATTTTTTTTAAATAATAAAAAATAAACATTGTATTCTAAAGCAACTAAATAGTGGATGAATTACTGCTGGTTCAAACTTTGAGGTAGGAGCAGTACTGCACGTAAACGTCAAAAATTGATGAACCCGACCACCCTAATTCTAATTTTCAAACATCAGAGAATTCGAATAAAGACAATGTGGTCTCTCTTATATTTGGGCCTTTGAAAGGAAACATTTCAAAGTACGCTGCCCAATTTTTTTTCAAGCTTGCCTGACACTCTTTTTCTTTTTCTTTTTTAAAATAAATTTGGGAAAGTGAGTGCTCGAGTCACCCATTACAAATAGCCACCTCTTCGCCTTGGGTAGGTGGAACGAGTTTTCCTTTTTCTTAAATTTTCATTCTCTTTTATTTTTTTTAGTAATTTAGTTAAATTATATATATAATTATATTATTGAATTAAATTGATTATTTTAGCCAATTAGATTGTACCACACGTCATCTGATAATAAAAAAACTCACCATGTTATTGAAGTCCTCATTTGCAAGTTTTTACATTAAAGTAAAAAAAAAAAAAAAGATAAAAGGTTTGAAACTTATATAGAAAAATGATCAAACGACAAGGACCTACTCGGATTAGGCACAAAAGAATTAGGGTTTTTAATAAGTGAAGATTGATGATTGCAAAATAATAAAATCGACAACTATAGATGTGCTTACGAAATAAATAATATTGTAAAAATACTTTATTTATTGGAAAAACAAAAATTTGTCTGCACTTTCTTGAAGGAACCGCAGATGTTTATCCGATGGAGAATTTATATGTCTATATCACCCTCTGCTTCTGACTTCTAGCTTTCTCAATGCCAATAAACTAGCCACACAAGAGCTCTACACCTTTTCTTTTTTTAAAAAATAAGGGAATATAAATATTCAAATCTAAAGAGAATGGGTTGCGTACATAAATTAAACATAGGGATGTATTGCAATTTATCCTTTTCCATTGATATAGTTTTCAAGGAGAAAATTATGGACGAAAAGGATTAGCAAATAAGATTAAGTTCAAATGGAAGATTTAACTTTTAAGCAGTTAAAATAGAAAATAAACATTATGATAAGTGATACAAATAAAAAACAAATTTTTAGGTGTTAAAAATAAAGGATTTGCATTATCGTTCAAATAGATGATTAAAATCGTGGTTTATTTCACAACTACTTTAGTTTTAGTTCTCTATTTGAATTATTTATCATAATATTGATATTTTATTTTAACCACTTGAAAGTTTGGTTTTTCATTTGAATATATTAATATAATATTGATAATATATTTTAATCACATAAATGTTTAATTATTTATTTGAACTTAACTCCAAACCTTAATCCTCTTGTGTATAATTCTTCCATATTTTTTCAATAAATTACAGATACACTTCCTTTTGTTTCCTCCCTCTGTATTCAACTATTCTATTTTTGAAATTGGGCTTTCAAATCCTCAAATCTTTGAAAAAAGTGTTTTTGAACCCCTTTTCACTATTTCCCTTGAGGAAAAAAAAAAACTAGAATTAAAAAAAAGTATGAAATTAAAGATGGAATAACCATATAGGAGTCTACATGCATTTGTTTTTCTTTTTTAATGCTTAATTTAAAAAATAGAAGTACCAAATGCATATGAATCAAAATAAGGGGGATATATTTGCAATTTCCCTTATTTTTTCTGTATCAAGTTACATTTAGTATATGCGTTCTTGAAAATTATTGCATGTTATCAATTTTTCTTTCAAATACAATATTTATATAAATTGCCGTTTTGCTATCAAATTATTGCTATGGTGAAGATGATTAGAAATGGCAGTTGGAAAATAAAGACTTGCATTTTTTAATATGCACAGCACAGTTTAGGAAAAAGATTTGGTTATTTTGGAAAAAGAAGATTTTAGTAGGTGGTCTTGGCAAACTAAAAATGGTAGAGCGTCATACCTTTACTTTTATAAGGATTTTACGTGTATTTTATTTATGTTAAACATTCCTACAAAATTATAATATCATCCTTTTAATAACTTTTTATCAAACGTTCAATTTGAAATGATGCAGAAAGACGCTGAATAAACAAAAAGTAGATGGAGGAATTAGAGCTCTAAGAGATCTATATCATCTTGTCTTTGCACCATTTTTTTACATTCTTCCATTTCTAATGAAACCCTTTTTCTAAGGACTTTTTTTTTTCATGTTGTTAATATGTTATTTTTTTTTCTTTTAATAACAGTTGAAGATTGAAGTTGTGAGAGAGAGATTGTGTAATGCCTCAAAATCCGGGATATCACAATCTTGCCATGTGTTGGCTCTAAAGGTAAATACACCAAGGCATACCCTAGCTATATTCCACAAATTTTCATAGAACTTGCCAACTCATGATTAATAACTTCAAATTTGTCATAAGAGTGGAATACCAACCACTCAATCTCTATTAACAAAGTATATCAACATAATCGAAACAATTGTTATAAATCGAAGAACCTAGATCTCAAATAACACTAAACCCAAGAATTGGAGTCTCATAACTCTAACAAAAATCAGTGTACTAAATACTAGCAGCAAGAGTCATAGGTTATTCCTAACAGAGCATAAGTCATAAACATAAAAATACAACAAAAATAAATATAGGTCTTCAAAATTCACTCCTAGAACTAATCTATGAAGTCCCTGCTCTATCATCATAATAATAGTAGTCTTTTTCTTCATCATAATACAGATAATTATAACTGGAATCCTTAGCATAAACCTCATCGCATACCTCATAAGCTAAACTTGTAATTGAAAAACAATAACCCCTATAGGGTAAGCTAATGCATAGTATAGGATACTACATATATGCACATGACATACATGTAACAAGTTAAGTATACACGGGTAACATTTATAAATGCAACAATTAACCAATTAGATTTTGTTTTTAAGTCCACAATAGCACAGTCTCAGTGTCTTGAGATTTAGGGTTACTTATGACTTATATATATATATATATATATATTATATAGATATTGGTGTTGGGTCCTCATCAACATCCTAGTACCAAAACCAACCTAAATTTACTTGGGTCCTTTCAGTGTAGGATTTAGCTGTGGATAGCATCGAGTAAAGATTACAAAGTGCCTCACTAACACCATTGGACCTAACTAGTGGGTGGTTAAAGCCAAGCATAAGTAGTACAGTCAATTAAGTTAAAGTTTAGTTAAGTCTAGTTTATATACTAGCCTAGTACACACAACTATCAAACAAGTATCTTGTCCTTGAAACTACAGTAGTGTTTGACAAATAACTGGAGGCTCTAAAACTGGATACAACAAGAAAACATCACCTCAGCCCCTAAACTCAACTTAAAAGTCACTAACCACTCCTTACAATCCCAACCCTTCAACTAAGTTACAAGATCCTATAAGTATCCTATTGAGCCTGATTTTTTCCTTGTTTTGATAAGTTTCCTTATTCTGGTTAGTATTAAATCTTAAATTGTTTAATATAAACCCTTGATTAGGAGTTAAGAAAAACTTGGTTTTTAAACTTATTTTGAAAATTCTTGGAGTTGCTACTCGATTGAAGTTGGGAAAAGGTTTAGATTAAATTTATTTGAGTGGATTGATTTTAATTTAGACATTAGGCTAAGTAAAAAAAAAAAAAAACCAATTAAAAAAAAAGGTTTTTGAAAACTAGAGATTTTCGATCCTGGATTATCCTATTAAACTCCTAATGGGCATTACTTTTTAACTTTCTGAATTTAGATTCACTTTTCAATAATACATTTCTAAAAGAAAACATCTAATTACACATAAGGAAGTAAATAACATTAAACATACTAAAAAAGGATAATTGAATCATTATTTGCAAAGATGGAAAAAGAAAGCTTTCTATATTTTAAGTTACCTTGTAATTGTTACGAGTGCTTACGTACCTACTATTTAGGATCAGATTTCCATAATTCGTTTCCTGAAAATATTAGTAGGTTGGTTGATTTTACTTTAAGAAAATCGTCGGGTTTAAGTTTTTAATTTTATTCGGGTTGTTTAAGGAAACTTTCTAAAAAGAGTCCTAAACTTTGTTTATTAGATTTTTGAAAATTTTAAAGGTCCTAATTTTGAAAAAGAGTTGATCTATCTTTATTTATCCGAAAAATAAATTTTCCTAATTTTTTTTTATCATTATTACTATTTTTCTTATTTAAGTCTTGATCGAGAAAATAAAATTAAAAAAAAAACTAAGCTACTCTATCTCCTTCTTTTTTGTCTTTTCTTTTTCCTTTTTTTTTCCATATTTTTCTGTTTTTTTTAGTTACAAATAAATTTGAATAAAATAAATGAAAGGAAAGAAAAAAAAATTACATGAAATACACAAAAAGGAAACCAGACCAAGTGGAGTAGCATACGGGTTGGATTGGAGTGTGGCTCGATCTTGGAGTAGCGAATCTAGGTTATAGAGTAGGTTCGGATCTGGGTTAAGAGGAGAAGAAGAGTGTAGCAACTTTAGGGGCTCGATTTATGGTGTCTCATGCACCACAATGAGGGGGAAAAGGCATTTTTATGCGTATTTTATTGGATAATGGGGGTATAGAGAGAGTACCTTGGTGTTTAGGGGTATTTTTGGTGGTGGCGTAAGGCGGCCACCAAAGTAGATGTTGGGTAGTTGCCATCGAGGGTGTGGCGAAGTAAGGAAAGTGTCTAGCATTAGGTTTTCGACCACCGCAAGTTCAGCTGTGGTGATAATATTATGTAGGAGTGGTTAGATGTGGTGTTGTCAGTTAGGGCCGACGGTGGTCAAACCCTTGGTGTTGGTTAAAGGAGTTTGGAGGTATGGTAGAGAGTGTGAGTGGGTAGGGGTGATAGTACTCAACTTGGAGATACTCTTAGTAGCTTTAGTATGTTTCGAAAGCCATTGTAGAGATTGAAATCATAGAGAGAAAGAGAGAGAGAGAGAGGTTAGAGAACTTGTATGGTGGATTTTTAATTGTTGATTGATGTTCAAAATGATTACTTAACCCCTCTTTTGTGCTAATTGAGCAAGAAACAAACATGGCAAACTTCCAATCATTATGAATTTGAAAATTAATACCAAACATTTGATCGAGCCTAAATTTTGCAATTTGATTTGAATTTAAGTAAATTGTTGGTCAAAATACAATGATTTGTGTTGTTGATGAATTTTGGGATGAAGGAAAATCTTGCAAAAGAGAATGAAATGCTTGGTACCGGGGTTAGTTGGGTGTGATTACTCCAGTGCCTAAGTTAGTAGGGTGACTTTGTATATAAAGTATGTGAAAAAGAAGTGTTAGAGAGCCCTTATAGAGTTTCTTTTCAATATTTATAGGTGATTATAGTTTCTAAGGCAGTTGTTAGAATAACTGTTAAGACACATAGGAGCTTCTTGATTTGATATTTGCCCTGATATGTAGGAAGAGCAGGCGGTTATGTAATATAGTCGTACTTGTGCTAATTATTCGCACTATGGACTTGAATTCAAATCAAGAACGAATTTATACTACTTGACAAAAATGCCGTGTATCATCTATCCAGTGGCATGCCGAGAGATTTGATTACTCGACATATAGGCAGCTAAATAAACGAGTATATTGAATGAGCGAAAACCGACTATTAGCAATTTACATTTGAAATTACTAGAACAAAGTGATGGAAGCTTTGATATTAAACTTTGAAGCTCGAATTAAGCTCAGTCAAACATGAACATAATGAAAATTTTTAAATTTCAAATGGGTTTTTGACCACTTTAATGCTTCAATTTGGGTAAGTTTTGGGATGCAATTCAAAGTAGGCCATGTCGAGAATCCACTTATGCAAAAATTTGCATTAGATTTTGATGAAAAATTGATGAAAAAAGGGTTGGAAGTGGCTGCCCTGAACATGGCAAGTGTATTGCTTTCAAGCTTCCATGGTGAGTGAAGGAGATGCTAACATGGTGCCATGTTAGCCACATGGACTAGCGACTGATTGACACATGGTATGCGGGCCCAATCACAGCATAACACGTAGCTAAGGCATGAAAAAAAAATAAAAGTGCACTTGATGAGAATTGAACCAAGGACATTAGACTCCATTCCAATACTAAGACCAAGTGTAGTACCAATTGGGTTGTTAAACCATGCCCTGTTATGTTGTGCAACTAAAATGTACTTAAACTAAATAGTTTGAGCTATTCTATAAAATAAAAAACCACTAAATTAAATTATCTTGTTTAATAACTTTAAAATCTTATTTTCCTTAAAAACTACTAATAAAAAAGTCTACTTTTCCTAAAAATTCTATATTTTATTATTATTTTTTAATTTTCTATTTTTAATTTTTTTATTTTTGAAAACTAGGATCCTTTTCTTCTTAAAAGAAAGTTCTAAAATTATTGGGGGGGTGGGGGTGGGTGGGGGGTTGCAAAAAAAGACAAAAGAAACACTATTTTTGCCCTGTTGATGAATTTTCCCTATGAAGCATTACAACTAGCTAGTTATCTTGGGTTTGATCTATTGGGGATTTAGATGACAAGAATGAAAGACACTTTTATGAGCAATTTAAGCATTTCAAAGGATAACCAAAGTTCTTTGGTTTGACTTAACGGAGGATAATAAAGGTTTCTTGAGGGCAACTTGCACATGAGAAAACAATAACCAAAGGATAACTAGGATTCTTGAAGTTTAAGGGAGTACAATTGCATGATCAAAATTCTTGATTGAAGGATAACTTTGATTCCTTAAGGTTCTTGTAAACTAACCTAAGCTCCTAAACAATAGGATTACTTGGTTTTACGACTAAGCACAACTTAAGTTCCTAGCATAAGGATTACTTAGTTCTTGCGAAATAACTTAGGATCCTAAATAATAGGATTACTTGGTTTGCAAAACTTGGTTTCCATGAAATACCCTAAGTTCCTAAACGGAAGGATGACTTGGTTTCAAGATTGAGGATAGCTAGAGTTCCTAATTGAGGATAGCTAAGACAAGAATAACTAGGGTTCTTATTGAATAGCTAAGTTTCTAAAAAGATGGATTACTTCGTTTCAGGATTAGAGATAGCCAAAGCTTCTTGACAAGAATGACTCGGTTCTTATTGAATAGCTAAGTTCCTAAAAGGAAAGATTACTTAGTTTTAGGATTGAGGATAGCCAAAGCTTCTTAGCAAGAGTGAAAAAGGTTCCTATTGAATAGCTAAGTTCTTAAAAGGAATGATTACTGAGTTTCAGGATCAAAGATATAGTTAAGACTAATGGAGTTTCAATATTTTTTCTAAAAGGAATAACTGATGGTCCTAAGTTCTTAAACTTGAGGATAACTTGGGTTTTCAAGACAGTCTTAGGTTCCTAATCTTAAGGATGACCTATACATTCATAACTTTCCCAAAGATGGCATGTGACTTAAGGCTAATCTAATGGATGATAAAAGAAAAATTTCAATTTTTTGAAAAACATACATTTATTCAAAGATAACTTAGAAAATTCTCTATTTTTTTTTCTTTTTTAAAGAGTTGATAACAAGTATGGAATCTTTATAGGTCCTTATAGCTACCAAATAGATGATGGGCCTACTCTTTTCTTTTCTTGCCTTAGGGACAACTGCATGATTGTCTCACAAATCCTCATTTTTAAAACATCTCTTAAAGCATTCAAGGTAGTAATGTCATTGAAGCTTATGATTTCCAAAATATGTAGGAAAATGCTATCTCATAATTGATTGGTTTAATCAAATAGGGCTTCCTTTCCCTCTTGGCTTAAATTTCACTCTAGATTATAATTCCTAAAATTATAGTTTGTCTGGCAAGTAATATGTTATGATCAATCTGTTAGGTTTTTTTTTTCGGATTGTAATATAATAAAGGTTTAGTCATTGGTTTAAACAAATGGATAATAATGTATAGGTCTTTTTGAAAGAATTCATTCATCTAACTTAAGGAAAACTAAAATTGTGCTTCCCTCAATTTTAAATGTAACTTTTACTAAGGATAAGTTATATTCTTCAATCAGAAGGGCCTTTAAGGGAAGGTGGAATTGTAGGCGGGCCATAAGCTATGTGTTAGCTGCAACTTCTTTAGAGATCATAAATTTTGGGGGGAAACTTTAGCATTCGCCCCAGCTTTTTTCAAGCTTAATTGCTTTAATTGTGTTTTTAAGGCCTTTATTTGAAATGTGGATCTTAATTTAGGAATGGGTTTCTATGCCCCATATCCTTTTGGGCTTTAAGGTTTTGGACTTGATTACCTTATTTTTACAAATCTATTTCTCGAGCAAACTTTTCATTTTTTATTTCAAATTTTCTCATTTTTTCCTCTTTTTTTCTTTTCTTTATTTTTTTTCTTTCTTAATTTTGACTCAAGATAGAGGTGATTATTCCTTCTTTTGGCTTGTAGCTTAAAGTGTATAGTGTTTACAATATAGGCGCTTCTTCATTTAAAAGGAAATAAATTATTCATGATGAAAATTATAGTTGAATTAATGTGATTAGAGCAAGCACAAATTAGTTTTAAAGGTATTGTCCTAAATAAGTAATGTATAAGGAATACAAAAGGGCAAAAATGGATATTCACAAAAAAAGGCTATGATTGAGTGTAATAGATTCTCCATGTGAGCCTGAACACATGGCAACAGTATATTGGTGAGGCCCTTGCAAGATGTAGACAAATTAGTACTACCAAGGTGGGTGGTTGAGTAGGGATGCTGAGTAGGAGTGGACTCATCCGAGGAGTGGCTAAGGATTGTTGTGGGTTCTCTTAGCCTCTTGGCATCATTGTTGTCAAATAGTGGGTTGGCTCGGACGTTTTGAGCAGGAATGAGTAAAAGGATCGATCTGCCTGCAAAGTAATCATTCATTTGGCACATGACATTTGAGAGACAAGAAGTCACTTGGCTCGGCATTAGGAGCTGGTCAAAAGCCATGATCAATTTGGCCTCGACAGGAGTTGGTCGGAGTAGGAGGATTTACCGTGTCAAACCTTCAAGGCTTCGAGCTTGGTTGCGAGTTAGGAGTCTGGTAGCTTGATTCCCATCAGGGAAAGTTAAGGGTCTTAAACTTTTCCTTATATTAGTTTACCCTAAATCTTAAAGTCTATTTACAAGCCATACCAATGTTTGCAAATTGAAAAAGAGAAAAAAAAAACTCTTTTATTTGCTTATTTATTTATTTGACTTAGGTTTCATAGCTTCCCTTACGGCCCCCCCTCCCCTTAAAAAAAACTTTCATCCTCAAAAGTTTACTTACTTGAAACTTGAAACAATACCGGATACTTCCTTTTGATCTCCTCTTCAAGCTCTTAAGTTGCATTATGTTTCAACTGATTCAGCCATTGCTCTTTGACATAAGGAATATACCTCCTTTTTAGTTGTTGAACCTTAGTGTCAACTATCTTTATTGGTCGTTCAACTACCAACATATCTGGTTGTGACTCCAACAAATCTAGACGACTATCTATACATGAGGCTTTGGTTCATTGTCTGGATTGGGCTTCTTGTACTTCCTTAGCATAGAGATACGGAACACATTGTGTATACCCTTTAGTTGAGGCGGGAGTTCCAATTTGTAGACTACCTTGCCAATCTCCTCTAGGACTCTAAAAGGGTCCACATACCTCGGTTTTAACTTTCATCTCAAACCAAACCTGATTACTCCCTTTGCTGGGGAAACTCTCAACAATACTTCTTCTCCTACTGAGAACTTTAAGGGACACTGCCTCTTTTCAGTGTAACTTTTATGTCTGCTTTGAACGATTTGCATCCTTTAACGAATTAGCCTGATCTTATCTACTGCTTCTTGCATTAAGTTTGGCCTGTTAACTATCTTTCACCTATCTCATCCCAGTAGATAGGTGACGTACACTTCCAACTATATAGTGCTTTAAATGGAGCCATTTGAATAGTAGAATGGTAGCTGTTGTTGTAAGCAAACTTTACCAAGGTTAAGTGTTCTATAGATGGAAAGTAGTCCTAAATTGGAGCTTCATGCCTAAAGCATTCTATAGACTTCACTAAAAGTGACTGACAAATTGTATGTCCTTATAACATGTGATAGACATTGGTACCTCGTGTAACCTGGGTACCTCTTGAATATACAAGTTAGTGAGCTTCCTTAATTGGTAATTGATGTTTATAAGAATGGAGTGTACATACTTAGTTAATCTATCCACTATCACTCATATGGCATAATGTTTCACCAATGTTTTAGGTAGGGTAGTGGCAAAATGGTTACATGCTTGCACTTCCATTTAGGTATTGACAAAGGCTGCAACCCACCAGCTTGTCTTTAATGCTCAATTTTGATCAATTGACATGTCTAACACCTGGATGCATACTCTACTATCTCTCTCTTCATATTGTTCCACCAGTAGTGATCTTTCAAGTCCTTATACATTTTTGTGCACCCTGGGTGAACAGAATAAGTAGAGTAATGGGCTTCTTTCAATATCTTGCTTCTTAACCTTGATTATGCTAATACACATAATTTTCCCTTAAAGCTCACTACTCCCTTGGCATCAACTTGAAACTCCAGAGCTTTCCTTACTTCTATCTTATCCTTGATCTCCTGAATTCCTTGATCTTCTACCTTTGTAGCTTTAATTTGATCTATCAGGGTAGCCTATATCCTCAAACTTGCCAACCTGGTGCCAACCTCTCTAGTTAACACCTCTAACTTAAGTTGGTGCATTTGCTTAAGTAACGGTCTCTAAGTTGTGATCAAGATGGCTAAATTTCCTTATCTCTCCTGACTTAAGGCATCAACAACCACATTAGCCTTGCTTGGGTGGTATTGAATATCTAGGTCATAGTCCTTGATCAGTTTTAACCAACACCTTTGCCTTATATTTAGGTCTCTCTAAGTGAAGAAATACTTGAGGCTCTTGTGATCCATATACACCTCGCACCCTGCTCCTACTAAGTAGTGCCTTTAAAGCTTCAAGCATTTACTACAGCTGCTAATTCTAGATTGTGAATCAAATCTTTCTTCTCATACTGTTTAAGCTAGCAAAAAGCATATGCAACCACCTTATCATCTTACATAAGAACATACCCTAACCTTTGTATGGACGTATCTTTTAGGGTAAGGTCAAAATTGGAGCCATCACCAACCTATCTTTTAGTTGCTGAAAATTGGCTTCCTAATTATCATCCCAGTCAAACTCGACTCCTTTTTGAGTCAATCGGGTCAAAGGTTTTGCTATTTTAGAAAAACCCTCTACGAACTTTCAGTAGTAATTGGCTAACCTAAAAAAAATTGTTGACCTCTAACATTATGATGGGTTTAGGCCACTTAATAATTGCCTTTGTTTTCTTAGGATCCATGGCTATACCATCTCAGTTCACAACATGACCCAAGAAAGCTACTTGTTCCAACTAGAAGTCACACTTGCTGAACTTGGCGAATAAACTCTCTCCTCTCAACTTACCCAAAACAGTCCTCAGCTTCATGTTCTTCCTTGCACTTGGAGTAGATGAGGATATCATTTATGAACACAACTACAAACTAATCTAAATACTTTTTGAAGACTTGGCTCATGAGATCCATGAGTGCTGCTAATGCATTTGTTAGACTAAAAGGCATTACTAGAAATTCATACAACCTGTCCCTGGTTTTGAAAGCTATCTTTTCTATACTTTGCTTCTAACTTTCAATTGGTAATACCTTGAGTGTAAGTTTATTTTAGAAAAGACTTGTGCACCCTATAGCTGATCAAAGAGGTCATTGATTCTCGAAAGGGGGTATTTGTTTTTAATCGTAATCTAATTCAAGTCCCAATAATCAATGCACATCTGTAGACTTCCATCCTTTTTCTTTACAAACAATATTGAAGCTCCCTAAGGAGATGAGCTAGGCCTAATAAAACCCTTATCCTATAGCTCCTGTAACTACTTCTTCACTTCTATTAACTTTGTAGGGGTCATCTAGTAAGCCAATTTTGATATAGGCTTTGTTCCTGGTGTTAGGTTGATTTTGAATCAACTTTCCTATTAAGTGGAATACCCGGTAAGTCTTTTAGAAACATGTCCAAGTACTCTTGCATTATGGCATTTGCTCTAACTTTAACTTAACCTTACTAAACTTTACCATCAAGGTGGCTACAATAGGCCTTTCCCATAGCTTGTAAGATATACATTGAGCTGACTTTTAGACTTCTACTCTGCAACTAAAAGGAACTTCTCTTAGGGGTTTAAAGAATACAACACGATTGTAACAATCAATCGTGACATGGTGCTTTGACATCTAATCCAACCCTAAAATGACATCAAGATCTAATAGCTTTAACACTAACACGTTTGCTAGTAAAACTATTTCCTCAACTATTATCTCTACATTACGATATATTCGATTTAAAACCGTTCTACTCCCTAAAGGTGAATTCACAGTCAAATAAGCATCCATAATAGAAAAATGCAAACCATACACATGCATAAAAGATTTAGCCATACACAAGTAGGATGCACTAGTATCAAAAAGTAAATAAACATTATGGAATAGGACAAGAAGCATACTTGCCATGGTTTCTATGTCATAAGTAGTATCTTGGTATTGAAGTGCAAAGATTCGGGCTGAGGCCCTCTAGTGTGGGCTTGCCTACTAAGGACGGGTGGCTCTAGGAACTACTAGGGGTCTCACAACCAATGCCCCTTCGACTGCCTAGCTCCTTGTATCCCTATTGTTTGCCATGCGATGTCCTTTCTGTTTGTATCTATAGTAGAAGCCTTGGTGTAGAATAATGGTCTCTCTACAATCCTTACTCACATGCTCGATCTTCCTACGCAGAAAACATGCCTCTACTACCCACTTACAAGCTGACACATCTTGAAGCCTAAAACATCGAGTTCATATCATTGTTGGTTGTAAGCTCTACAATTAGGTATTTAGGATTTGGTTTGCAAAATTTTAAGCGATCGGGTAAGTTGTCTGATCGAGCTCAAATTTTATGATGAAGCTAGGAATATTAGTAAAAGTAATTTTGTGAGTTTGGATTTAAGAAAATAAATTATAAAATAATTAATTATTATAATATTGAATTATATGTATATTACTAATTATTTATTAGAAACGTATAAAATGAGTTCTGATAATTAACTAATCGATAGAAATAAATTATATGCACATTAAAAATCATGAAATAAATTAAATAATATTTATAAGTATTTAATTGTACCATATATGTATTTACACGTAGGTAAAAATGTACGAAATTACTTAAAATATATCAAAATAATGCGAAATGATTAAGGAAAATTCATAGAAAATTAAGGAAAAATCAAGAAAAATATAAAAAAGTATGGAAATATCAAAAAATGATTCATGGCATGTTGGGAATTAAAGAAAAAAATAACAACCAATAATATTAGGCTAAATAAAAAGTGAAAAATGAAGAGATAAGGGGCATATGATACTTGTAAAATTAAAGAAAAACCTTAACCGCCTCTATAAATATGGAAAACCTTCATTAAAACTCATTTTGGTCATTTTAGAATCTAGAAAAAATTAGGGAGAGGAGAGAAAAGAAGAAAGAGTATTTTTACAAAAAATAGCAAAATTATAGTACAATTAGGGCATATAAGAAGATTCTTGATGCGACAGCCACCTAGAAGCGAATGGCCATCACCACCATACCCTACCACCACCGCCCAAGATAGTCATCACACCTACGACCACCACTGGTGGCCGAAAGCTGATCGGATAGGTAAGTCCGTTTTCTAATCAGATAGTTTTGTAAAAATATTAAATGTGTTTAGAAAATTATAAAATTTGGTATTCTGAGGTTTTTATGTATGTAGATTTAGGGAAAAATATTAGTTTGATGAATTTATTTATGGAAATATATAGTGTTTAAGAAATTTCGACAACTTAAGCTTATTTCAATTTAGAAATAAATAACCTTAATAGTATAATTTTAAGCTCAAATATTTTTGCATAAGCTATTTAGAGTATTTAAAATAATTCTATGAAGAGATTTTTTAGAAATCTATTCTTAAAAATTTTAGATAATTTTTAGGCCTTAAAACGATATACAAAATGGGTGATTTTTAGTTAATTTAGTAATTAAATGGATAATTATTGATTTAGTGTATCATTAGGTGTTTTAGGATGTTAATTTTTAATGCAGTATGATATTTGTAGCTTTTAGGATGTTAGATGTAATTATTAGGTGCATTATGTGGTATATATGTGTCCATTAAGAATATGTGAAATTGGAAATATAATAAGTAGAAAACATAGGTTAAAATTGATAATATAATAATAATAGTAAAATACAATAAATTTGATATGGAACTTAAATTTGGGCAATTATATAAAAAATGTAAATTTTTCTCACATCAAAAGTAAATTTGGTAGTTAAATTATGATTAAGATATACCGTATGGATTAGAATATTGGTTAGGGGTTAAATATGATATTTAGTGATATGCCTAGGAGCTCAGTTATTATTAGGACTTATTGTTGTAGATTCGAACTAGCAGGTTCTTTGAGATATTGAAGAAAACAGAATAAGTAAGTCTATTAACCGGGTAAGGTAGCTAATGTAGAGTTGGTTGGAGGATATGACATACCAATGAACACAATACGACTTGACACTTCACTTGATATGACGCATAAGTTAATGCCAAGGTTTACTTGCCATTAATCTTGAGCTACTCGGCAAGATTAGATGAGAGTGTATAAAAGTTGTCTTGAAGAGGGTTGTCTCACAAGAACAGTATATTCAATGCTTATGTGTAAAGTTGGATGATTCCGTCTTATAAGGGGAAGGGATCATTTATAGTATTTCCCTAGGGTAACATTATAAATAAAGAAATCACAAGAAGGTATATACAAAAAGGGGATTCCTTGTGCATATGAAAAGGGTTAAAAAGGACAAAAGAAAAAAAAAGAGAAAAATAGTACCATGTTAGATGAAGAGGATAGGTGGCAGCGTGACATTGGATCTATATAAGGGTTCTCTAAGCACAACAGGTGGGAGGAACCGAAGTGTTATAGTGACAAGAAAGCTGAGAAGTTAAAGGATCCCGTGAGAGTTGGAAGGAGGATGGAAGAGAAGTACCTAGCTAAGTGTTAGTTGCATTTACTCAGTAAAAAACTCTTGGTAGTTGAAAGTCTGGTTACTTGGCACAAAGCTCTTGGCCAGGGGAAGGTTAGCATTGGGACAGGATAATAAATAGAGCATAGTATAACCACTTAGAGCTCCTAAGGAATTTAGTTATCCTCCTTTAGCATACTATTTCTCATCATCGGCAGGTTGACAAGAAAGAATCCTTTAAGTGAGGGACTAGAGGCCTCTGATGTGTACGTAAGTGATTAAGCCAGTAGTCGGTAACCCATCAGCTCCCTAGGGTTGTTAGAGATTTGCTTGCAAATCATGATCCTCATCATCATTGGGTACATAGGGAGTTAGATTAGCAACGTTAAATGTGGTAGATACACTGAAACCCTTGGGTAGTTTAACCTCATAAGTTCTATCATTAATGCGCTTAAGGATCTTATAAGGTCCATCTGTTTTGGGAGATAGTTTGTTTGTCCTATTGCTAGGGAAGTGTTCCTTTCTAAGATAGATCCAAACAAGGTCCCTAGGGGTATAAATGACTCGTCTCCTTCTGTGGCTTCCCGCTTCCTTCTGTCGGGCCACAGTTTTGGCTAATTACTTGGCAATCTTTCAATGTAACCTCTAGAATTCCTTGGTATGTTGTAGGTCAGATTGACTTTCCCCTTGTGTAGTTAGATTGTTAATTAAATCTAAAGATAGGTTCGGGTTAAGTCCATGAACAACCTCAAATGGTGGTGTTCCAGTCAAGCTATGAGTTGAGCAGTTGTAGGCAAATTTAATGATGGGGAGGCATAAATCCCAGTCATGAGAATTCTTCCCAACAGTTGCATGTAGGAGGCTACTGATGGTTTTTTTCACAACTTCACTTTAGTCATCTATCTGGGGGTGATAAGAAGTACTGGATAGGAGCTTAGTGTTGAGCTTCCTCTATATGGTCTTCCAAAAAGAAGCTTGTGAACTTCAAGTCACAATCGGACACAATATTCTTTGGTACTCCATGTAGTCGTATAATTTCCTACAAAAAGAGGTTAGCGACAGATAAAGCATCATTAGTTTTATAGTAGGAAATGAAGTGGCCTATCTTACTAAATCGATTGACCACTACCATGATTGAATTATGTCTTCTCGATGTTTGGAGAAGGTCGAGCATGAAGTCCATGTTTAGATCAGTCCATGACTACTCTAGAATTGGTAGGGGTGTGTATTCTTCATAGGGCTCTCTCCTCTTCTTTACATATTTACACACCTAACACCTCTTAAGTACTTGGTGCAGATTCTTCATCATCCCAGGCCAGTAAAAATGCTTCTTCAATATCTCAGTCATCCTCTTTTCCCTAAAATGGCAAGCCAAACCCCTGGCATGAGTTTCTTGAATGAGTAGATCCCTTACTGAATCACTCAGCATGCAAACCTGCTTGCCCTTCATCAAGAACTCTTGACTCAAGTAGAACCCTTTCGTAGCTCCTCTAACATTACACCTGGCCACTAAGGGTCCAAAATGTAGGTCATGTTCATACTAATTAGGTAAAGTGCTAAATCTAAGCACCTTAGCTCATAACATTGTGATGAGGGTATGACGATGAGAAAATGCATCAGCTACTATGTTGGTGCTCCCCTTCTTATATTTGATGACATAGTAAAAGGTCTCTAAGAACTTGACCCATTTAGTATGATGCCAAGAAAGCTTCTGTTGCCTGTGAAGATGCTTGAGAGATTCATGATCCGAATAGATGATGAAATCTCTTGGCAACAGATAATGCAACCGGTTCTAAAGTGTTTGAACAAGGGCATAGAACTCCTTGTCGTAGGTTGAGTAATTTAGGGTAGTACTTCAGAGTTTTTTGCTAAAGTAGGCAATGGGTTGGTGCTCTTGCATATGGACTGCACTAATGTCGACACCAGCGCATTACATTTAACCTCAAAAACTTTCTTGAAATCTTGTTGGGTGAGTACTGGTGTAGAAGTTAGCTTACACTTCATATCTTCAAAACTCTTCTGAGCTTTCTTTAACTACCTAAACTCAACGTTCTTCCTGGTCAATTCAGTCAACAGTGTAGTTATGGAACTGAAGTTTCGAATAAATTTCCGATAGAACGAGACTAAACCATAGAAGCTCCTGACTTTGGTAGCACTAGTCGGTGTAGGCCACTCAAGAATAGCTTTGACTTTTTTGTCATCAACTCGAACTCCCTTACTTAAAGGGCTCATTCTCTTACAGACATATCTGTGATCCATCAACTCATCTACCTGTTCCTTTAGTTCAGCTGCTTGCTTAGGATTAAACCTGTAAGTAGGTTAGTTCGGTAAGGTAACTTTTGGTTATAGGTCAATGCAATGTTCAATACCTCTCAAGGGAGGTAAACCTTTTGGCATCTCGGAAAGGAATAGGTCAGCAAAGTCTTAAAGTAGCTGCTGCACTTTAGCAGGTAAGTTATCGACTTCTCTAACCTCCAAGACTCTCTTGGCTAAGAGGAGCACGAAGTCCTCAATTGAGGCTTCTCAGACAAATTGAGCTCAAGAAATCACTAAGGACTTCCACTGTAGTGATCTAGCAACCTTCTCTTAGGCTTCTTGTGCTTCTCTAAGACTCATGGGGGTTAACATAATTTTCTTCCCATCCTTTTGGAACATGTAGGTGTTGCTGTATCCATTGTGTAATACTCCTAGGTTAAACAGCCATGGTCGGCCAAATAATATGTAAGAAGCGCACATGGGGAGGACATCACATAACACCTCGTCCCTGTGCCTATCACCAATGGTAATTGGTATCCTAACTTGCTCAACAACGTGTAACCTACCTTTTTCGTTTAGCTAGTGAATCTTATATTGCTTAGGGTGTGCAAGGGTCAGCAAATTCATGGCCTTGACTACCCCTTGCACCTTGACATTGGTATAGCTCCTTCTATCAATGATCATGGCGCATAGCTTGCCATTTACTTAGCAATTTGTATGGAAGAGGTTCTTTCTTTGCTCATTCTCGTTAGCTACAAAAGCATTGAGAGATCATCAAACAATAAAGCAATACTCGGTACTACCTTTAAGAGGTATCTCAGCATTGAGGTCTTCCTGAAATTCTTCCAGCATCTGATCAACTCCCACTTCTTCCTCTCCTTCACTCGCACTATTTACTTCAAATTAGGGCTTATCTTCCTTTATGGTTGTGACTTAGCAGTTTGGACATTGACTAGCTACGTGTCCATAGCCAGGGAATTTAAAACATTTGATTTCTTGGGTTTTCCTTCTTGAGCTTTGACCTCCGTCCCTTTAGATCTTAGGTTCCTTGATCTTGCCTTTACCTTAGCTTTCTTTTGGTTGGCCCGGCATATGCCTTCGACGTTCCACTTCAGAACTATTTGATGCCCAATCATTCCTTAGTCGGCTTGACATGCTGCCCCTATTTGACAGGATTGGTCGGCCACTCGGCACCCGACTAGTTTGGTTCCACCTTTACCTTTCAACTCTCTAGGCTAGTTAGATGCTTTCATCTACAGTTGTAAGGTTCTGCAGCTCTAAGATGTTGACAATCTCAGTTCGTTACCTAGAGATGAACCATGCTATAGCTCATGTCTTAGGTTCATCGACATCACATCGGATCATGAGCAACTTGAACTCTCGGACACAGTCGTCTAATGATCTATTACCTTACCTTAGGTCTTGAAGCAATCTAAAAGTGTCTTGCTTGTAGTATTCAGAAACGAACCTACTTCTCAAGACTCTCTTCATTTTGTTCCATGTCTGAACTTCTTGTCTGGCTCTCATGCGTACATTTTGCAACTTCTTTCATTACATTGCTGCATATTTAAAAAACTCTAATGCAACCACTTAAATGCAAATAACATCTTTATAATCATATAAATCGAATATCTTTTCAATCTTCTCTTCCTAGTCTAAGTAGGGATCCGTTAAAACTTGAAATCTATACCTTGAGGTGTTTAGCTCCTTAGGAGCTCTAAGCTCACGTTCATTAACTCCAACATATTGCTCCTCTTCTTCTTCATACTCTTCTAATTTATCTAACTCTAATATTTTTCTTACGGCTTTATCGGCATGATGGGGTGGTGCTTAGTTCACAGGAAAGGCTTTTAGTGCTCGTTCATTCATCTGCCATCTTGACCTATCTCTCATCTCTCGGCCCTATTCAACAACTCTCTCATGTGGCTCAATCTCTATAACTCTCTATACTGAAGCAGCTAAATTAGCCACAATAGCAGCAAGGTCTTATATTTGTTTATCAGTAGTATGAGGTGTTTGTTAGGTTACATGACCACAACCATGAGCATCACTCTCGACATTGTTAATTTCTCCTTGAACATTAGGATTTGACATTCTCACAACAAGGTTTTGAAAGTACTCTCCACATAAGAAATCCTTACATATACACAAATACCATATAGCTCTTGGTCTCAATCTCAAGCTTTGATATTAGGATTATATAATGTGCCTAAGAGCTTAGTTATCACTAGACTTATTATTGCAGATTTGAACCAGTTGGTCCTTTGAGATATCAAAGAAAATAGAATGAGTAGGTCTACAAACTGGGTAGGGTAGCTAATGTAGAGCTACTTAGAGGATATGACACACCAATGAACATAATACGACTTGACACTTCACTTGGTACGACGCACAAGTCAATGCCAAGGTTCACCTGCCACTAATCTTAAGTTACTCAGTAAGATTAGATGAGAGTGTATGGAAGTGGATTTAGAGAGTGTTGTCTCATAAGAACAATATATTTAATGCTTATGTGTAAAGTTGGATGATTCCGACTTATAAGGGGAAGGGACTATTTATAGTAAGTCCCTAAGGTAACATTATAAATAAAGAAATTACAAGAAGGTATATACAAAAAGGGGAATCCTTATACATACGAAAAAGGGGTAAAATTGACAAAAGACAAAAAGGGAAAAATAGTACAATGTTAAATGAAGAGGACAGGTGGCAGTACGACATTAGATTTATACAAGGGTTCTTTGAGCACAGTAGGCGGGAGGAACTGAAGTGTTACAACGACAAGGAAGCTGACAAGTGAAAGGATGTTGTGAGAGTTAGATGGAGGTTAGAAGAGAAGTACTCGGCTAGGAGCTAGCTGCATTTACTCGATTAGGAGCTAGCTGCATTTACTCGACAAAAGACTCTCAGTAGTTAAAAGTCCAGTCACTCGGTACAAAGCTCTCGGCCAGGGGAAGGTCAGCATTGGTGAAGGATAATAAACAAAGCATAGTATAACCACCTGGAGCTCCCAGGGAATTCAGCCATCCTCCTTCATCATACTATTTCTCATCATCGGCTGGTTTACTAGAAAGAATCCTTCTAACGAGGGACTGGAGACCTTTGAGGCGTGTATGAGTGATTGGGCTGGTAGTTAGTAACCTAGCATTTAGGATACCTAAAAATAATGTGATTAATTTCACATTATTGTTCAGAATGAGTTCTTACGGTTCATGTATAAAATCATAATCAAAACTGAATTAGAACTAAATCGGAAACAAATTTGAAAACCAATTCCAAAACTAACCTATAATAGATAGACAATAAATAGTATGTATATTTAGAAAATTGAGTTAAATCATAACTTAAAGCCTATATACCATAAGGATATAAATACTAAAAGAGTATTTATATTATAGGAGATGTGGAGACAAGTTGACTTGCGACAAGTTGAATGAGCCAATAGAGAATTTTAGGTAAGTTAGGATCAATACTTTACTGTATTTCGGCGTACTATTTTATAATACTCGAAGGCTTGTGATTATACTTGATTGTGTTTGTTATATTGTTGATTGTACACATGCTTGTGTGTGTGTGCTTTTGGATGTGATTATATGATTCTGGTTTGATGTTCTCAATTGAAATTTGTGTGATTTGTATAAAATACTTGAATACCTTAAATTGGATCTAACTAAATACATAACTTGTAAGTCTAAAATGGACTTGCATAACAACTTAACAAGGGAAATGTTTAGGGTTTTCTAGCCAAATACCCACCCCTTCGAAAGGGATAGCGTTAAATAGTATAATGGGTCTCTTCTTCATCCTTAATTAAACTAAGTGACAGGAGAGGAGATTGCAGCAAGGGTAATGTCAATGGTTTTAAGGTAGTCATTGGAGGAGCGGTGTCTCCATTGCACAAGCTTGAGTTTGGTCATAAGTTGTTGATATGTGTGCTAGACTCTTCAACCCGAATTAGAGTGAGTAATTTTTCTAATCTTATGATGGACTGGATAGTATCGTATAATGACATTTGCTTATACATGCATTGCATCTAACTAATTTGATTGATAACCTTGTTTATGCTTGATATATAGTTTTAAGTCTCTGACCAACTTATTGAGTGGTTAGTTGCACAAATCCTTATAGATGTTCTTGCAGGTATTAGTTAAGAAGCAGTCATATAGTTACCATGGCATTGAGTAATTGAGTCATATCAACTTCCATAGACTTATGCCCCTATTGGCCCTGTTGTCCCTACACACTAGGTAGTCGATAACCTTCTTGAGCATCTTGACTTCTCTTCAAATTCTGACCAATTGAGCATCTTTGATAGGATTTAACCCCCTAGACCAATTACCCCCAGTTAGGCTACAGGACTCTAAGGACTTGCTTGAAGGATACTAGCTTAAAGCCATATCTGAGATAGAGATTCCTATCTCAACTTGGTTTCCTATAGACTTAATTGTTGGACCCTTACTTGTATCAGACCTGCTTTTGCCTAGTAGTTATGCTCTATTCTAGAAATAGCTCGAACCGAGCCGAGCTCCTAAGTTGACCATAGATACCAAACTCCAACTCAATCTGACTTCTTTGCAGAACTAATTAAGCTTCGACTTGATCTAGATTAGGTTGGCCCCTGACTATAAATCCTTTCTCTCGCTTTAGCCTACCTATACCATATTTCTAACATCTAGCTACCACATAACATGTGTCTTCTAGTGTAACATTCCAGAAGGATTCTTTGTTTTTTTGTACTGAATATTCTTTGTTTCTTTACCCCTTTTAGTATGTTTTATGTAGCTTAATTGTAAGAATACCTTTTTGTCTTTTCATATATATAAAGTAATCCTAGTGGATGGGTATATAAACCCCTACTTATTTATATGTAGAGAACGATCATCCATATCAAATTATTATTCAAAATTCCTTTGAGCAACCTTAGTGTTCTTACTATCCTTTAATTCTTATCTAGTTCTTTTAGCAAGGAGTAGTGGCAAGTGACCCTTTTGTTCGGACTGGTGTGTCATATCCGGCAGATTGTAGGCCAAGTAGGATCGAATGGTGTGTCATATCCATTTGGTAGCTACCCAGACTTTGTTAGCATTTCTTTTGTTCCTTTTGGGGTTGCTTCATTGTGGTGCTTCTTCGTATGTGTGACCTCTAGAGACGCATCAGCTTCACTAGTATCAAAGTACGATTCTAAGAGGGTGTGTGTGAAGTTACAGTAAATTTTAGGATCACCTTACTATTAGTGGCTGTTGTGTTCCTTCTGTAACTACTGCAGTATGTTTGTATGTAAGTGTAGTTTTGTTATTACTTTGTTTTTCATTACAAAAACAGAGCAAGTTCGCTATTGTTTTGTTCAAGTGATTATTAGGTATTAAAGTTGTTAGTGAGTTATTAATTTGTCTGAGAAGTATTGCACCATGTTAGATTCAAGTGCTCACAATATTATTGGTGATTAGAGTAGTGGTGCTCAACCTAGTCATGGTTATAATGGTAGTTTAGTCACAGCAATGTAAGTTAACAAACAATAACTCCAAGGACTATAGTACAATAACCTACAAGAAAATGCCCCTAAGAGACATTACAGCTAAGGAAACTGAACCAATTACTCAATTCGACCACAATGAGTTGGAAGAGTAGCAGATCGAGTTGCTAGATGAAGACTGGAGTTAGAAGAGATTGAGGAAGATGATGAGGAGCTGGATGTTGAAGAGTTTAGGGAGGAAGAAGAAGAAGCTGACTATTACTAAGCATAAGGACGAAGGTGCTGAGCCCCTTAAAGGCTAGATAATGTCAAGGTTCAAATCCTACCCTTTAGTAGAAGTGGAGATGCAGATAAATACTTAGACTAGGAAGAGAAGGTGTTTAATTGTTATGGGTATACGGATGCTATCAAAGTCCAACTTGCTGCATTGCAGTTTATTGGGTATGCCACAATGTGGTTGAAAAATCTGAACACAGCTAGAGTAAGGGATGGAAGACGATGTGTAAGAACTTGGGAGGAGATGAAGAGGTTGTTAAAGGGTAGATTTGTACCTAAGACCTAATTACAAGATATGCTTGCAAAGTTGCAAGAACTTTGCCAAGGAGGCTGATCTATTGATGACTATGTTAGAGAATTTCAAATGCTTATGATCCAAGCCGATGTGGAAGAACAAGAAGCCTGTATAGTATCGAGGTTTATTTCTGGACTTAGATTTGAGATTTGCAACATTGTGGAAGTGTAAAGGTTTTATACCTTGGAAGAAGCGATTGAGATTGCATAGAGGGTCGAAAAGCAAAGGAGGAATGCTTTGAGCTAACATTCTTCCAAACCTCTATTCTACGTTGACCTATTTAAGCTGAATCGAGGAGACCATATCAAGCCAAGGAAAGGAATGAATGACCTGACGAAAGTCGAGTAGGCAACAAGGCTGAGCAGGATAGTTGAGTTGAACTGAGATTAGGTTGACCTTAAGAACATATGAGAAACGATAGACCTTCGGATGGAAGACTAGCGAGGTGAAGTGCTTTAAATGCTTAGGCTTTGAACATATGGCCATTGAGTGTCCAAATCGACGCATCATGGTGCTTCGAGGAGATGTAATGGATAGTACCGATGAGAGTGAGCCTAAGGAGGAAAAGGTTGTTGGAAAAGCTAAAATCAAGGAGGAAGAAGAGACCTATGTCTATCTTGACTAGGGAGAATTGGTGATCTTAGTTTTAAGATGAGTATTGAGTTCCTTACCAAGCTCCAAGGAAGACCAAAGAGAAAATTTTATTTCATACTAAATGCACCATCAAGGGACAATTGTGCACCATTATAGTGGATTGAGGAAGCTATACTGATGTAGTTGCACAATCCTTTATGTAGAGGTTGGGTCTATTGACCTTAAAAGCATCCCCAACCTTATAAGCTGCATTGGCTTAATGATAAGAGTGCTTTGTACGTTATTGAACAAGTGGCTATACTATTTAGTGTTGGGAGTGTGTAGAGGCAAGAAGTAGTGTATGATGTTGTCCCTATGGGAGTTTCACATCTACTACTTGGAAGACCTTAGTTGTTTGACCGATGTGTTACTCATGATGGATACAAGAACACTTATGCCTTTGTTAAGGATGAAAAGAGGATTGTGTTACAACTTATGACTTTATCTTAAGTAAATGATGTCCATCATTAGCTCACCCAAGCCAGTAAGAAGAAGACCTTAGTAATGAGTCGAAGAGAGCTTCGAGCTGTTGAGAAGGCCAAAGAGCCTATGTTTCTATTGGTTAGGAGATTCCTAGAGATGAGAGATTTATAGGATGTTCTTAATGAAATCTAAAGTCTACTGAATGAGTTCCTTGATTTATTCCCTAAAGAATTGCCTAGGAGATTGCCCCCAATTCGAAGCATAAAACACTATATTGATTTGCAGCTAAGTGCTACCCTACCGAACTAACTCACATACAAAATGAAACTTGAGCAAGCTGCCGAGCTAAAAAGATAGGTAGATGAACTCATGGAATGAGGGTATCTGAGGGAGAGCATGAGCGCTTGTACGATGCCAGCTCTACTGTTTCCGAAGAAAGATGGTCATGGTATATGTGCATTGACAGTTGAGCAATCAACTAGATTACTGTCAAGTATAGATATCTAATACTAAGGCTTGATGACATGTTAGATGAGCTTCATGGTGCCAAGATGTTCTCGAAGATCGATCTGCAAAGTAGTTACCACCAAATTGCTATGAGACCGAGCGATGAGTGGAAGACTACCTTCAAGACAAAGCATGGACTCTACGAGTAGTTGGTTATGTCGTTTAGACTTACTAATGCATTAAGCACATTTATGATGTTAATGAACTATGTGATGCGCCCTTTGATCGGAAGATGTATGGTCGTGTACTTTGATGACATATTGGTATGTAGTATCGACTTGAATAACCATGTTCAATGCCTCCTTGATTGAGCTGATAGAGAAGAGTAAAGGATTCAGGTGGAACGATCGAGTTGAGCAGAGCTTTTGAGAGATCAAGGCAAAGCTCACCTTGGCTCCTGTCCTATCACTACCAGATTTTGAAAAGCCCTTCGAGCTACAATGTGATGCATTAGGAGTTAAAATTGGTGCCATCTTGATGTAGGAGTGACGACCTGACGCCTACTACAATGAAAAGCTTAGTGGTGCTGCCCTGAACTATTCTGTGTAGGAGAAGGAATTCTACTCTCTTTTCCGAGCCTTCATTATTTGGCAAAACTATTTGTTGCCACAAGACTTTGTTATTTATACAGACGATGAATCATTGAAGCATCTTAAGAGTCATAACAAACTCTTGAAAAGACAAGCTATGTTGTTGGAATTTATGGAAAGGTTCTCGTATGTCATCCGACACCAAAAGGGATGTACAAATGTGGTTGTCAATGCTCTGTTACGACGACAAACTTTGCTAACCATTTTGCAAACAAAATTATTGGGATTCTCACGCATCACGGAGTAATATGCTCATGATCCTCATTTTGACCCTATCATAGAACAATGCAGGGATGGAATTGTGGTTATGGGATTTAATCTTAAGGATAACTATCTATTCAAGGATCGAAGGCGGTGTATACCAAATTGTTCCATATGTAAGTTGTTGGTCAGGGAAGCTCATAACAGAGGGATATCTGGTCATTTTAAGGAGACTAAGGCAACCGACTTATTGAAGGAAAACTTTTACTAACCTGGTTTGGCCAAGGATGTCCATAAGGTAGTTGGAAGTTGTGAGGAGTGCAAGTGAGCTAAGGGGAAGAGAGAGCCCTATAGAGAGTACATGCCCTTGTTGACACCAACCTTACCTTGTGCCGACCTTAGCATGGACTTTATCTTAGGGTTTCCCCGAACATCCAGAGGAAAGAATTCTATATTTGTTATGGTGGATTGCTTTAGCAGAATGGCGCACTTCATTTTGTGCCATCAAAGTAACAATGCTTTACACATTGCTGATTTATTTTTGTAGGAAGTTGTTTGACTACATGGAGTGTCGAAAACTATTGTTTCAGATCAAGATACAAAATTCTTGAGCTATTTTTGGAAGACTCTTTAGAGAAGACTTGGAACTAAACTTGTATTCAGCTCCAATAGCCACCCTTAGGCTAATAGCTAGACTGAAGTGGTGAATAGGACGCTAGGTAACTTACCCAGAGTTGTTGTGGGAAATAACTTGAAGGATTGGGATCTGTGCCTACCGGTTGTGGAGTTTACATACAATCGGATTGTCCATAGCACCATTATGAAGACTCCATTTGAGGTCATCTATTGCCTTAATTTGACAATTTCCCTTAACATGATCAGTACCCTAGTAGCAGTTGAAGATAGTTAATTTGGAATTGAATAAGCCTAAGAATTGCAAGCACTGCACCAGTCTGTAACTAAGAAGATTGCTAAGTTTAATAAAAAACAACTTGAGATTGGTAGTCGAAATCGCTGAACTGTCACTTTCTAACTGGGATACTTAGTCTGGATTCACCTCAACTAAGAGCCATTCCCACACCTAAGACAGAGCAAACTATCTCCTCGAGTTGATAATCCATTCAAGGTCCTGGGAAAGATCAACCGTAATGCCTACCAAATCGAGTTACCAAATGACTATGGTGTTTCCTCTGCCTTTAATATGTCCAATTTGATCCTTCACCAACCAACAGAAGAAGACCTTGCAAGTGCCCTAGAAGAAGAAGAAGAAGAAGAAACCACTCTAGATTTGAGGACAAATCTTTCTTACCCCCAAGCAAATGATAGGAATCAACTCCTTAGACCGATTAGCTGCAATTGGGCTAGAGGATTGTAAGGACTTACTTGAAGGATAATAGCTCAAAGCCATATCTAAGATAGAGATTCCTATCTTGACCTCATTTCCTACCGACCTGATTATTAGACCCTCACTTATTTTAGACCTACTCCTACCCAACAGCTATGCTCTATTCTAGAAATAGCCTAAGCTGAGCCAAGTTGAGCTCTCGAGTTGACCACAAATACTAGACTCTAACTCAATTTAACTTCTCTATAGAACTAATTAGGCCTTGACCTAATCTAGATAAGATCGGCCCCTAACTACAAATCCTTTCTCTTACTTTAGCTTACCTGTACTATATTTCTAACATCCAGTTACCATGTGACACGTGTCTTCTAGTGCAACATTCTAGAAGGATTCTTTACTTTTCCGTATTGAATATTCTTTGTCTCTTTTACCCTTTTTAGTATGTTGTATGTAACCTAATTATAAGAATACCCTTTTGTCTTTTCATACATATAAAGTAGCCTTAATGGATTGATATATAAACCACCAATTTTTTGTACGTGAAGAACGATCATCCATATCAGATTATTATTCAATTTTCCTTTGAGTAACCTTAGCGTTCCCACTATCCTTCAACTCTTATTTATTTCCTTAATTGAGGAGTAATGGTGAGTGACCCTTCAGTTTGAACCAATGTGTCATTTTTAGGGGATTATAGGTTGAGTAGGATCAAGTGGTGTGTCATATCCATTTAGTAGTTGCTTGGACGTTACTAGCTTTTCTTTTATCCCTTTTAGGGTTACTTCGTTGTGGTACTTCTCCGTGTGTGTGACCCCTAGAGGCATATCAATCTTACCCTTTAACTGGGTAGTCTAAAGTTTGAGAAGAACTGGAACTTGCTCTCCTAGGTAGCATTCTAAAGAAGAGGTTAGAAAAAAAAAAAAAAACCAATAGAGAGTTAGAAGACAGGTAGACAAAATTAAACAAAAGGTAATACGTAAATAAGAAATATAGAAGAGTAAGGACTACTTAAGATTACTTCTAAAACACTTAACAAGCCTCTACCCAGATTCAAGCTTAACCCTTTTGCTACCTAGGCTTCTCATGCCTTACACCTATAAATAATCAACTTCGTTCCTCGAAGATCTTTAACCTAAGCTCTAATACCATTGAAAGTTGTAACGCCCTAGAAACCGAGGTGCCACAACCTTACCATGTGTTGGCCCTAGAGGTAAACACATTAAGGCACACATGGATCTAAGTACCTATTTATATTCCACAAATTTTCATAAAACCTACCAACTCACGATTAATAACTTCAAATTTGTCACAGGAGTAGATTACCAACCACTTAATCTCCATTAACTAAGTATTTCAACATAATTGAAACAACTATCATAAATCAAGGAACTTAGAACTCAAATAATACTAAATCCAAGAACTAATGTCTCATAGCTACAACAACAGTTAGCTTACTAGATACTAATCTACAAAGTCCCTTCTCCATTATCATAGTAATGGATTAGTGGGGGAGAAAGTAAGTTAAGGGGAAAGTCATGGGTTTTGAACTTTTCCTTAGACTAGTTTGCCCCCGATTCTTAAAGTCTTTTACATGTCATATCGATGTCTGCAAATTAAAAAAAAAAAATCTTATTATCTTTAATTCCCTTGTTTATTTGTTTCACTTAGGTTCTACAGAGAGAGAATAGTGAAGAGAGCCTTTCCAAATTTCTTGTTATAAACATTCTTATCTGCTTTCAAGCAAATCTTGTGCTATAAAGCACCAGATGGTATTAATTAAACTCAAGATTGAATTACTATCCATACAAATCTTGTATGTAATTTTGTCACTCTAGTGGACATTATAATTTATAATTTCATTGTATTTGTATACAAGGGTTGCATTGTATGTCCCTATCCTATGTTTCCTATATTTTTCTTATCAAAGCCCTTTTACAATATCAAATAATCTCGATCAACTAATAGTTCTAAAGCCAAATATGATCGTAGTTATTGAATAACTATTACTCATGGAATTTGCAACTTAACGAATAGAAGTACACACCTTACAATTATTGTCTAGGTAATAGTAAACGTTAAACTCTCAAGGTATGATATTACTATATAACCTTTTTCTTTTTTGTGATAAACTCCTTAATTTAAAAAAAATGAGAACATAAATTTTAAATCGTTGCTAAAGTTCCATAATTGTAAGCTATTATTTATGACACATTTTTTTTTTGTTTTAATGGAATTATTTGTATGTATTTTAAAAATTAAAACAAACTTTTCAAATTTTGAGAGGTTATGCATGCAGCATTTACAATTTACATTTATATAGGTGTATAGAGATTTGAGATCTTCCTCGTTATTTCATAGTTACTCTTCCCCAGATTGGAAATCTATGAAGACAAAAATTACACAAAGTTTAACAAAAAAGGAAAGACAACAAATTCACAATCACAATAGAATCGTTACCATACAGCATAATTTTTCCTTGCTCTAGTTCCACATTCAATTTGAATAACAAGCTATCTAAGAAAGAGTCGCCAACATGTCGAACATTTTTAATATACTTCCATGTTAAAGGCCCTTAGGAACCCAATCACAAATTGATGCAGAGGGTGCTGATTAAACATGAATGGACCCATAAATACATAGATGAAAGTTCTATGAATAATCATTAAATTGGAGCCAACATATCTTTTAAAACTTTTAAGGGCTTATTGGCTTTTTACGTTATCAACTAGTGTTTAGATATTGGATAATGTTTACATGTATCTGATTTCTATCCTATTTCACATTTTTGGTTATTAAATGTTGGCGCACATAAGTAAACAAATTGCGTTAATTTTTGTTACTCATCTTACATGAAAATGGTAGAATTTTCTTTCTTTTTTTCTTCTTCTTCTTTTCAAATATAGATATATGCCCAAAAATAAGTTGGGAAAACTTTGTCTAGATGATATTTATTTACCAAAAAAAGAAAGAAAGAAAAGAGTGCTCTAGTCAAATAAACGATTTGAGAATTGAACAAATAACATGGATTTTGTAGTGACAAGAGGTGTAAATATGTCAAATCAAAATAATATAGTACTTGGTTCGGCTTCAACTTGATATTGTAAAAGATTGAACACAACTCGAAATAGATTGAACTTATAGATTTGAGATTGTTATTGACTCAAAGTAGCACTTAATGAGCTCTATCAACTTGGATAAACTCATTTAGTAATGTGCGTAGTTATGGAGTCCAAGAAGTCCTAATTGAAGATATAAGTTCATTTTCAAATTATATCTTTTCAACTTATCTTGAAGATAGAGATAATAAATTTGAGGTAAATACATATGAATCAAAACAATTAAATGAGGCAAAAAGAAGAAAGAGTAGTGCAATTAGAAACCTATGGTCTATTAGACCTTGCAATCAATTGCAATAGTTGTTCGATCTAACCATCAAAACCTATGAGGTCAACCAAGTCATTCTTAAAGCCAAGTTTTATTTAATTTCTTCTTTTATTTTCTTATTTTGCATTGTTCTCTAGTTTATTTGTACGAGTCTCCTAGGAAATTTTGATGATAGTAAAAACTATGTCTTTAATAGCTTTTTCTTTTTTTTTTATATGAAATCTTAATATAATAATTATCACATCTTTGTTGAATGGCCTTATGAAATAGCTTTGTTATTTATTAAATAAGTGCAATTTGTAAGTTGTAAAAGAAGTAAATGAAAAGGCAATTAGTTCTATATGAAAGCAGTTGTAGGTAGTGTAGGTTTTGTGAATACTATTGCTCCTTCCATGCTCTCTTTTACTAAGTTAGAGAATGGGATAGTTGCAATGGTTAAAAGTGTTTGGGATAGAGTTTAAAATGAGATAAAGAAGTAGATTTTGCATTGACATGATCTCCTTGAAAAGATAATATACTTAATATCATAAAATATTTATTATGTTCACTCTTATGTGTTTAAGCTTCTTCAAGAAAAAGGGAATGTTAATATTTTGGATTTTTATGAAGCATACTATTTGTCTGATATGTGTATTAAGTGTTGAAAGCCTTATCAATTCTAGGTAACTATCCAAGTACTCGAAACGCTCGTCAAATATTCCTAAGGATCAACTAAATTAACAATTGAGCCAAATATAAAAGTTATGCTCATACTAATTGACTTCTCGATTATAATCAAACATGAGGACTATGAAACTTAATATCAATCCTTAGATTTACCCAAAACCTTAAGCCCCGAAGAATAGTAAAACACTTCCCAAAATTATGAAGACCCTAAAATGAAAGGACCAAGAATCCTTATACTAACTTGAATGTTTGGAAACCTTAAGAGTTGAAAATCATCCATAACTTACTAAACCCCTAAATCTTAAAACATGGTGAGGACTCCCAAACTTATTGAAACCTTAAATGAAAGATCGAAAACTTTAAATACCAAAGTGAACACTTAAAAAAAAAAACCCTATATCAAATGCCTAAACCTAATTGAGATTGACCCAATCTTAAGATACTTATAACCTATCTTAAAAACCAACTTGATGAATAGAAAAATTCAAGAACTAAAGTACCAATTGGACACTTGAATAAACAAATAAGTGATGATATTTCAAGGGTGGAATTGAAAGCCATACGTGTGAGACTGAATTGGCCATACCTCACCTACTTTCTCTTTGAATTCAATTTCAAACAATCCAAACTAAAAGATATGAACCTAATCAGCATGTAACCTTAGGAAATCCCTATAAACAAGTTATGCTATTTATAAAAAAAAAGGTTATTTAACAGTTTTTTATTCAAGCCAAAAGTGGAAAATTGATGGGATGAATAAGCTATACCCTTAACCCCCATAGGCTGCCAGTTTGAAGAAGCTAAGGAAGCCATCATTTAACCCTCTCTTCTCAATGTAAACTTAAATTAACACCTACCTAAAAAGAACCCCCCAAATCGGTCACATTCCCTAATTTATGCTTCGCTTGACATATTGATTTGACAAACTAAAGGAAGGAAACCTTAACCTATATCCAACCGACCATTAAACCCATCTAAGCTCCCTTTTATTCTTCCATTTCCCATCACTTACAACACTTAAAACAAACAACGAGAGGCTCCCCCAAACACCACCTTCACCACTCTTGGATATACTCTAAACCATATACACAACCACCTCATTAAGTACCTTTGTTTGGCTACAAAGGAGCACCCCCAAAGACTACCTTAATCCTCGCCATTTAGATGGATACTAAGACATCAACAAATCACCAAGTTCTTAGGACCCAAGGAGCTAAAGGACTACCAAGAGACAAGGGTAAGAGCTAAGAGCAAAGGGGACTATATTGAAGGCACCAACCTTCCTCACATAATCTAGTAAAGTATACTCCATTTCTATATAACTTTAGAGCACCATGAGTAAAGCTCCTACTTCTTACTTTTGTAGCTTTATCTTGTATTTTAGAAGCCCTTTTGGTTAGGATAAGTAGTAATGCTTTTCGAAGTTTCCTTGTAAATGATAGACTCTAAGTAGCATAGACTTGTTTTCTTTTAGCATGAATGGATTACACATTGAAGTGGAGTCTTGTAACATGAAGAAACATGAAATAAAAGCTAATATGAAACCTCTTTAGGAGCTAGATGTGAAGTATATAGGAGTTTCCAAGATGTTTTTTGCACTTGTAATGAGTTGTTCATGCATCAAAATACCCTTAGATGATAGAAAAATCAAGATAAGGAACTTTGGTGAAGAGAATATCACATAAAAGCCTTACATGAGCATTTGTGCCCTAAGGTCATGTGTGTTCCACATTTTTTTGCCAACTTTATGCTAGGTAAATTCACTTACAAAGGGCAAAACAAGTAAAAGTTAAGGCACAAGTAGTGTAAAGCCTTGGGTTAGCATTTAAGTTAAGGAAACAAGAAGATAAGTTTAAAAAATGGATTTAGAGGCTTATAAATGCAACTTATCAGATCTGTAACCAATGTTTAAATCCACTTAAACACCCTTAAAGATATGGTAAGTAAAGTAAAATGATCAACTAAGACTAATACGATGAGCGTTTTGGGCTTAATGTAATATTATGTTAAATGGTTGCATGAGGGGTATGAGGAATGCATGTGTGGTGACTCATGATTGATTGAATAACTTAATGATGATATATGAATCGAGAGTGCTTGTGTGATTGATTTATATATTGTTGTTATGGATGAGAAATGCTTGATCACTCAAGTAGTTGGATATAAGTACTTATTTGACTATAAATTAAAATGAGTCATGCATGACTGGTCATTGCATTATAGCTATATCGATTGCCACCTTACGCAGAAGGTGTGAAGGGGCTCATAGGAGTGGGGGCTCTTGAAGGGATTGGATTAGGCAAATTTATGCCATATTATTGAGTTCTTGTACTAGCCTAAAGGCTTACTAAGCATCGGGAGATGCTAACCATTTGGCTAAAGGCCATGTCTTGTGACTCTTGCTTAAGGCGTGTAAGGTGGATTGTAGAGGCTATTACATCGCTAGACTTAAGAATTTTTGAATTTTGAAAAGATCATGTTAATTATTTAAGTAAAGTTTATTTATAAATATAAGTATATTTATATGAGTAGATTTGCGGCACTTTGGTGCAATTATTGATAAAACCCAGTATCTGAGACCTAGTTAATGGTTTATGTTGGTTAATAATCTTTAAGCCTGATTGTAGAGGGCAAAATTCTGAGTTGCATGCAGTTCTTAAGCCATTGCATATATTTGTTTGGCATGCTGTTTATTACATACATTCATATGATTGCTAATATATACTATTTGTAAAGCGTGTTGGAGAGATTAACTTACTAGGTATAGGCTTAAACCCCTTTAGATTCCTTTTGTTGTAGGATTACCTTTTTGTTGAGCCGAGTCGCGGAATACCCAAGGTTAGTCTCACGTTAGGATGGAATTATGAGAGAATTTTAGCGAAGGACGAAATTGCTTTAGTGTTAACTAAGACTTTATGATTTCTTTAGTTTATGTTAATAGACTTTTTGTAGCCGTTTGGATTACTTAATTTCTGCTATTAGTATTTTGGAAACGTCATGTTCCAAAGATTAAATTTAAAGACTTATCTAATTAATTAGTAAAATTAGCTATTTTGCTACAATTCTATTTTTCTATTTGACCGATGGTAGCTGAGAGTGAAAGTACCCTAGTACCTTATATGTAAGGGCAATGATCAATAAGGGGTTAATTGTTGACTTTTTGTACAGTGTACGATGACCTACCACTACAAAGGTACTATTTGAGTCTTGATAGGTGCTTATAAGATGAGGTAAATAGAGCAATGTAGAATTTGTTCAAGGCTACACAAGAAGAAGTGAAGTATGATCTCATAGAAGCAAATGGAACCATGCAAAATCTGATTAGGAAGAAGAAAATTTACTTTCAATAGAAGCAAATAGAACCACATAGATTTCGATCTAGAAGAAGAAGTGAGGATTGATTTGATAGAATCTTATTTGAAGACTTAACACTTAATCAATCAAGTATATTTAAATAATATACTTAGGTAGGATGACTTATCTAATAAATATTGGTTTAAAATTAATTTTCTATTTTTAATAATTAAATTAAATATTTTTTTCAAGCCTACAGCCAATGTTTATTAATCATTAATTTTTTTTTTCAAATTTAAAAATATTTTAAACAAATTAAATGTGAAATTCCAATTTTTGATCTACTGCCTTGAATCTAAGATAACAGGTTACTTTTATTACACATAAGACTTATAAGGTATAGTTAAGAAAATAATGAAGTAAACTTATTAAGAGAAGCTTGAGAAACAAGTTTAGTAATGTGATTAGACCCTACTTCCTTGATATTGATATGAGTTAGGGCATTCTGTATGATTTAAGGCCTCTAGAAAAGGTTATTTGAATTGATTAAAAATTTTAATATGAGGTTAGATAAGTTAGATGAAGAGTCTTAGTAAGGTTAATCCCACAAAATAAAGTATATATGATATTTAATTTGAATAAAACATACTTTTTTCAAGATTGTTTGATAATTATTAGGAACTTAAAATTTGAGTCTCAAAACGTAATAGACTCTTAGAGATAATTTTTTTTTGCTTATAAAAGTAATATTTGGAGTCAAATAGCATGTAGTCAATTATTTAATTATACTTTACGTGTTATATATACCCAATATGTATATATATTAATATAATATATTAAATATAGCTAAACATTGTATTTAATTATTAGAAAATTATAAAAATTGAAGAAAGTGACCTATAAATGGCTGGCATGGCATGGCATGGCATACAGTTGGAGTGAGAAAAAAATAACAAATATGAGCTCTCTTTAAAGGTGATATATAATATTATACAATGCTATGCTTAATTACTTAGGAAAATGACACTTAGAATTTGCTTTTTCTTTCCATTGATTGGAGATTTATAGAGGGACACTTAAGGTGAGTTTTGGATCATTTTGGGTAGATGAAAATAGCAAAACACTCTAAAATACATTAAGTTTAGGAATTTAATAACAAGTAGCAAAAATATTAGGAAAATAGAGTTCCCAAAGCTACACAAAACTTGACATGGTGATGTTTTGGTAGTTGAAGATTGACATCAGGTGTAGTTTGGCCAACCAACCCTCTCTGGCTAAAGATGGCTAGAGCTCTAGTGGCGAGGTGATGTTATGTTTAACCTTTAAATTATTTTATTCTAAAAATATCAAAATATGTTAAAAATTATGAAACTTGGTTTCCTAGGCATTTTTACATGTAAAATCTGAAAATCATCCCAAAATTTTGAAATTAGATGTGCTTATATGAGTTTCTTAAGAAACCATCCTATTCTAATGAATTTTGCATTGATTTTAAAAAATAGTAAACAATGCTATTTTGAGCTAATTTTTAGTGGGTACCTTCTTCATATGATATATTTAATTTACATAAAAATAATTTTTGATAAGCTATATGTTTAGTATTTATTAAAATTATTTTATTAGCTCTGCCTTAATTTTCATATGAAAGAAATAATGGCTTTTTAATTAAATTTCTTAATGAATTTGATTCATAATGATTTATGGAGATGAGTTACAATTTTAGAAGTATTTAGTTTGAATCTTATAATTTTATTTGGTTGATTACCTAACTTGAGCAAATTTTTAGTAAAATTGTGCTTAAAATCAATATTTTAGAACATATAGGTATTGGCCATATTTAAGAGTTACAATAATCATATTTTAAACTATATATTTTTATGAATTTATAGTAGTTTTTGTGGATGTAATAGAATATGGATACTAATTACAAAGTATTTTCCCATTATTCATATATATATTTTGCTCAATATGAATAATAAGGTAAATTGTGTAGTTATCACTGTAGTAAGGGGTAGTCTTAGATTATATTATAGTAGATATGTTCTTTTCTGGAATTGAGTTTAATAAAAAAATTTTACTTTGACAACAAATCTTTAATTAAATTGAACAAATAGATGTAACATGGAAATATTTAAGAAACAATTAGAGTGTAGAAATATTTAAGAAACAATTATAGTGTAAAAATATAAAGAGAAAGGAATAGAGAAATCAAGCCCAAAATTTTAACATAGAGTTTAAACTACCCCTTACTCTTCATGATCATCTAATGCCTCAACCAAGGTCTTCATACACAATTTTATTGATGACAATCTCAATGGCATAAGTGCCTATACCTAATCTCTATTACAAGTGATGTCATAATCATAATAACTCTCAATCACATAGTATAATGCTCTCTCTTAAGTAAAAATTGCAAATATGAAGCTTATCACTATATTAGAATGAAGTACAAGAAGACAAGAGGAATAATTGCAACAATATGACTCTATTAATTGTGCTTCAACTACCTATAAACTCGTATTTATATCCTTTAACAAAAATTCAATCGTTAGTCTTGTTCATCTTGTATTAAATGCACAATAACGGCTAATTTTTGTGCAGACTAGCCGAACAGTCCATTCAAATAGGGTCACCATTTGAATGGTCTTCAAGTCACCATTTGAATGGTTTAACATAGCTCACTAACCTTAGAAGATTTTCCTTAACTAATTGAATTATCCAAGGATAACCAGTCATATAGTCTAACATAACCTATTGACCTACATCAACTAGCCGCACAATTTAACACACCTTGCTAACCTGCATCAACCAATAGGATAGTCTAGGGACAACTAACCACTGATCACAGAACATTTGATGCAACTAGTCGAATGGTTCTAACACAACTAGCCAGACAGTTCACACTAGAACAACTAAAAAACATACTTAGACACAATAGATAGTTCTTGATTACTTTTTCTTCTTTCAACAACATCAGAATCAATTTAATAAGTTGTAAAGTATTTTCAAGTTAATTTTACTTCCTTAAAAGATATAATTGATAAAGTTTTTGTGAGAATTGTAAATTAGTTTATAGTAATAATTGATTAGGCATGACTTGCATAGATTTGTTCTCATCAAAATCATAAATAAGAACCTCTAGGTTCAACAATCTCCCCTTTTTTATGAGGATAAAATCTTACAAACTCCCCCTTAATAGATGCTCCCCCTCAATTTGGCTCTCCCTCAAAGGTAATAAAAGATATCAAATACAAAAACTTATGGAAGAGTCAATATGAGAGCAAGCTGAGAGCATTTACTTTTTTCTTTGGAGGATAGCCAATTTTAACTCTATGTTCCAAATTTTTGCATACCATTCTTCATTTTACAAACATATTCATTTTACTTAGCCAATTAAGTGACTTGAATTCTTCTCTCCCCTTAGCCTCATCAAAAGGATGAGAGTCCAAGAGGTAAAGTGGAAGAGAAAAGAATGGCCAAAAGTTAACTATGCCACCAACAAAAGAAAAAGAGCAGACAAGTGAATAAGGATACAAGAAAACCATAAAGAGCTATTAAAGCCAATAATATAAGAAAATATTATGAACAACACATTCAAACAAGCATAAGAACAACACCATGAGCAAATCCTAACACCATAATAGTCATCACATAAACATAGAGTAGGTCATAAATAGAAGGCCGAGGAGCTAAAGACCATACAAAAGATCACTAGAGATGGCTAGAAAGCTAATAAACATCAAAAGGAACAATGCAAAAGATAACCTGAGGTTGAGTTCAAGTACAAAGATGAGAAAATAGAAAAAAAAAAAAAGATTAAAGGACATCGTGAGCTAAGCTTTGGGAGGTAGAGAAGAGTTACTAAAGCGCCCAAGAGGAGGTGGTAGGGGTTTAATGTAGGGGCTAGAAGTGGGTGGAGGGAAAGGGTATGACAGCTAAAAGCGCTAAAAAAGGGGATAGAAGATATGATCTTATCATCAAGGGACCTTTTACTCCATTTGATAAATGCTATCATTAATGTAGTAGTAAAGTCAATCCTCCATTTGATTAATATAAGTATAGATAGAGTCTTGATGGCTACATTGAGATATACTAGTCGGGGGAATACGATCTAAAGTGCTTAGAGGAATATCCCCATCTACATGTTCTTCCCCTTCCTAAGGAATATTTTGAGCAAGTTGTTAAATGGGGTTAACATCCTCATCATCAATCGGTTCACTTAATTCTTGAGAGGTACCATTAGTAAGAGGGGATAGGGGTTCTTTTCGAACCTAACTAGCTTGCTTATCCAATTTCCATCCTCCTTTTCTAATGTAGCACATGGTGAAGGGCTTAGTATATAGATTGATGTTAAGAGGGGGAAAAGTAACCTCCTTGGCCAATAGAATCTGAGTAACTAGGCAACCACAGCAAAGAATAGCTTGCTTAGACTTGTTAGTGACGATTTTGAAATAATAGAAAATCAAATTTGCATAATCAATCCATACATCATTATGAATGTGACCCAATATCCACAAGTTGCCTTTAGTAACATGCTCATAGCCTCCACTTCTTGGACAATAGCTATGATGGATAAACAAATGAAGAATCTGATAGTGAAGAGGTAGTCTAATGGCTCTAAGATTGTGCCTATTGGCCCAGTTATTTTCACCAATTTGTTGTTCTTGAAAGATATCCTCATAGAATGTGGATCTAACAATGTCAATTCCTTCCATATAACGAGCACCACTAGGTTCAACCCCTATAATGGTGTACACATTATTCCTAATGATCTCAATCTCTTATCCATACACATAATTGTACAGCCATAATTGTTGATGTTCACTAGTATCCATGTCAACTAATAGATTACCATTACGATCATGATCATTGATGAGATTATAATAGAAATACCTAACTGCCCCTTCATTAACTATAATAGGGATGTCTATGGTATCAAGAATGCGATTTCTAATAAACCTTTCCATATCAGGTATCCTAAAAACTCAAAGAAGATCCTCATTAAAATGACTACCATAATCTATTTTCATGAGACGAAACTTTTCATACCGTTGTACATGACGAATTGTTGGAAAGAGATGATTGTTGAGCTGAGCACCTAGTGCTTGTCGTCTCCGACTATGAGTACAGCTACCTTGAGCTCTGCCTCTTCTTTTAGCCATAGAAAGGAGTGTGAGAGAGTTAAGGTTTGGGATGAGAAAATTGGGGTTTAGGGTTTAGAGATAGAGAAGTTTAAGAGAATGGAAGGAGGTGAAGATAGAAGGGAAGGAATGGAGTGATGAGGGAGTGGGGTAGATGGTGAAAGAAAGAGGAGTGGTGAGGGAGAGGGAGGATTAGTCGAAGGAGGGAGAGAGTGGTGAAAATGGTAGGAAGGAGGGAAAAGAATTAGGGGAAAAATAAAGAAATGATTGGGCCCCCTTTTTCTTTACTTTTGTTTTTTTTTTTTTTTTGCTGTAATAGTACGAACTAGTTAGACAGTTTGGGGTGAATTGTTTAGACAATTGCATATAGAAATTAGATTTTTTGAATTATTTGTTGGAACCATGCCTACGGTCGAGGGCAATCGTTTAGACACTTCATGGAGGTATTCCGTGAGCAGAGTCCTTGATGCAATTGTGCCTACGATTGGGGGGAACTATCCAGATAGTTACAGATGGAATGTCAAGACAAAAGAAAAATCTATTGAGACTGGCTAGATAGTTTGATTGTAATTGTCTGGACGATCTGAGCAAACATACTGAGGTCAGAAGAGCTAATGCAACTATGTGCATGGTTTATACTACCATCTGACTAGTTGACTATTGTCCATAATAACTTACTTGAGAAGAAGCTTAGCCCATGAATTGTTTATGATTCTTATAAGATTAACACTTGGAACTAGTTGAATAATTAATAAAAGACCTAAAGAAAGCATTTTGACATGTTGGATGAGAGAGAGGGAGCTTAGATTTTCCAAATCTTTATTAAGCTTTGTTAATAGTCAAAAAGATATTTGAATTCATATAGTGACCATTGAACCAATTCATTGTAGTTTATAGACACAATGAATCATGAAAACATATATATACTATTTGAAAAAAAAAAATTTTAGAAGAGATATACCTTGATGAAAAACAGGAAAGATGGTGAAGTTTGTGTAAAACACATCAAATGAGGAAATTCATACAAGAACCTTACTTAACCATATTTCTTAGATAAAAATGGTGTTCTAAACCAGTTGTCTAAAAGTGAACCTCATTGTATACAAAAATCACTATTTAGGTTCATGGGTCTTAGCACTCATCTTATATGATAATACCTAACTCTCTTCTTAAAGTGCAACAGCAATCTTCACTTAAAGGTTTAGTAAAAATATCAGCTATTTGACTACTTTTATCCACAAATTCTAAGCACACATCATTGTTTTGAACATGATCTCCAATAAAATGATGCCTAATCTCAATATGCTTAGTCTTAGAGTGTTGGATCAGATTTCTGGTAAGGTTAATGACACTTGTATTATCACATTGAATTAGGATATTGGAAAAATTAAGACTATAGTCATGTAATGTTTGCTTCATCTAAGGATTTGAGCACAACAACTACCAGCAGCCACATTTCGGCTTTAGCAATTGAGAATGCTGTAGAGTTTTGTTTCTTAGAATGCCAAGATACTAGAGTTTCTTAGAAAGTGATACGTGCCACTTGTGCTTTTTTGATCAACTTTGCCTTCGACAAAGTCAGCATCAAAATATCTTACAAGATCTAAAGAAGTGTATTTGGAACACCATAAGCCGATTTCAATAGTGTTCGCTAGATACTTGAAGATGCATTTTATCGCATTTAAGTGAGATTCTTTCAGGTAAGATTGAAATCGTGCACAAAAGTATACGATGAACATAATATTTGGTCTAGATGCAGTTAAGTACAGTAGGCTTCCTATCATACCTTTATAAAGCTTTTCATAAATTGATTTACCATATTCATCTTTGTCTAGTTTTAGTGTTGTGCTCATAAGAGTAGGCTTAACTTTACAATTATCCATTTTGAAATGTTTTAAAAGCTCTCTTGTATACTTAGATTGATTTATAAATGTTCCATTTTCGATTTGTTTAACTTAGAGACCTAAGAAGTAATTGAGTTCTCCCATCATACTCATTTAAAATTCTTTCTTCATATACCATACAAATTCATTTACAAGATCCATGCTAGTAGCTACAAACACAATATCATTTACATAGATTTGAATAATCAATGTATAAGAATTGTGATTTTTAATGAACAAAGTTATATCCAACTTTCCTCTTATAAAGCTATTTTCTATTAGGAAGTTACTAAGTCTTCCATACTAAGCTTTAGGAGCTTTTTTAAGTCCATAGAGTGCTTTATTGAGTTTATAAGCATAATCGGATAACTCATTATGCTCAAAACCCGGAGGTTATTCTACATACACTTCTTCTTTGATATAACCATTTAAGAAAGCACTTTTGACATCCACTTAGAATAGTTTGAAGTCTTTGTTTGCTACAAATGCTAAAAGCATCCAAATGGATTGTAGTCTAGCAACCGGGGCAAAGGGTCTCATTAAAATCTATCCCTTCTTCTTGGTTATAGGCCTTAGTAACTAATTGAGCTTTATTCTTAGTTACTATACCGGTTTCATCAAGTTTGTTTCTATAAACTCATTTTGTTCCAATTATTGGTCTATTGCTAGGTTTAGGTACTAAATCCCATACTTCATTCCTAGTGAATTGATTAAGTTCCTCTTGCATTGCTCATATCCAACTTTCATCTTTTAGAGCTTCATCAATATTCTTAGGCTTAACTTGAGACAAAAATACTAGGTTGCTTATATTTTTAAGGGATGATATTGTTAATACCCTATTCGAAGGTTCTCCTATGATTTGCTCTTTAGGGTGATCTTAGAAAGGTTTAAATTTGATTAATTTGTATCTTTATCTTCCCTAAGAACATCTTTATCAAGAGCATTGTTTTGGTCGCTGCTTAAGTTTATCTTATCTAAATGAGCACTTATATCATTTATTTCATTATGAGACGTATTATGCAATGAAGGCAATGAATCATCAAACATAACATGTATAGACTCTTCAACAATTAAAGTTCTTTTATTAAATACTCTATATGCTTTACTTGTTAGTGAGTATCTAGGAAAAATAGCCTCATCCGATTTAGAGTTAAATTTGCCTAGTTGTTCTTTACAATTATTAAGCACATAACACTTGGTATCAAAATGGTGAAAATAAGATATGTTAAGCCTCTTGCTTTTCCAAAGCTCATAGGGGTTTTCTTTAAAATTGATCTTATGAAAAAATGGTTTGAAATATAACATGCAGTGTTAACAATTTCTGCCCAAAAATACTTTGGCAAATTATTTTCACAGTGCATTGTTATAGCCAATTCAATTAGGGTCATATTTTTCCTTTCGGTAACTCCATTTTGTTGTGGAGTTTTAAGTGCCGAAAAGGTATGTTTTATGCCATATTGATTATGAAAATCATCTATTTTAGAGTTTTCAAATTCTCCCCTATGATCATTCTTAAGAGAAGCAATTGTAAGGCATTTTTCATTTTAGACCTTCTTACAATATTTAAAGAACACTTGATTTGTTTCATCCTTACTTGCAAGAAAATAGGTCCATGTGTATCTAGAGAAATCATTAACAATGACCAATGTGTATTTTTTCCCACCTAAACTTAATGTTTGTATAGGGCCAAACAAGTCTAAATGTAGTAGCTGTAGTGGCCTAGAAGATGAGATAATATCTTTTGGTTTGAAAGAATTTTGGTTTGTTTTCCTTATTGACATGCTTGGCATACTTTGTTCTTTTGAAAATTAATTTTTGGTAGACCTTTTACAATATCTCTTTTAACAAGCTTAGAAATGACTTCTACGCTAGCATGTCCTATTCTTCTATGCTAAAACCAACTATCATTATTTTGGATGGATAGACAAGTTTCATTTTGACCTGAAAATTTGTCAAATTGATTTTATAAATGTTTCTCTGTTTATATCCTTCGAAGCTACTTTGATCATTGTTAATTTTTCCAATGATATAGTTATTTGCGTGCGTACGTACGTGTGTGTGTACATGCAAACAAGGGTTAGTGTGTGAATATTATGGGATGTTGAAAAGTATATGGAAGGATATGAAAAGATATGTAGAGTGCGGTTAAACGTAGCCGTTAGGGCAAAGGGTTGAATAAAAGTGGAAGAATGTTGAGTTGAGTTAAGGATTAATGAATTGAGTTTTAAATTTGTTATTGCATTTATGACTAAGTGTTAGGAATTGTGTGGCGCCAGACTTGATTGAGATAGGAGTATTAGGTATGGGATACGTGTTTGTTGAATATGTATGTTAGGCTAGTGAATATTAACTAAACTAAATTGAACTTGGACTTAACTATTTGCTACTTGTGCTTAGCTTCAACCATTCACTGGTAGGGTTTAGTAGTGTTGGTGAGGTACCTAGTGATCTTTGCATGATGCTGTCCCTAGGGGAGTCCCATACTAAAATGACCCAAGTAGATTTAGGATGGTTTTGACACTTAGGTGATTGGGGAGGACCCAACACCAATACTTATGTAGTATTTATATATTGTGTATATAGGGAACATGAGTAACCCTAAGTCTTAGGATGTTGAGACTGTCCTATTTGCATACTTAAATGACGATTTAAAACTAATTGTTTGTTGCATTTATGTTGATACTTATATGTATGCTTCACTTGTTATTTGTATGTTCATGTACATGTGTGTAGATGTGAGATGAGGTAGAGGGGGACGTGTATGTATGTGTGTGTACGTATGTGTGCTTGTACACGCGTACCTGTGCGTATGTGTCTGTATGTGCAGACAAGGGTTAGTGTGTGAATATTATGAGATGTTGAAAAGTATAAGAAGGGATATGAAAAGATATGTAGAGTGCAGTTAAACTTAAATGTTGGGGCAAAGTGTTGAATAAAAGTAGAAGAATGTTGAGTTGAGTTAAGGATTAATGAATTGAGTTTTAAATTTGATTTTGTATTTGTGACTAGGTGCTAGGAGTCATGTGGCATTAGACCTCGTTGAGATAAGAGTACTAAGTATGTGATACATATTTGTTGAATGTGTGTATTAGGTTAGTGAATATAAACCGAACTAAATTGAACTTGGACTTAACTATTTGCTACTCATGCTTAGCTTCAACTACCTACTAGTAGGGTCCAATGGTGTTGGTGAGGTACTTGGTGATCTTTACATGATGTTGTCTTCGATGGAGTCCCGTACTGAAATGACCTACATAGATTTAGGATGGTTTTAGCACTCGGGTGATTGGGGAAGACCCAACACCAATACTTATGTAGTATTTATATATTGTATGTATAGGGGTCATAAGTAACCTTAAGACTCAAGACACTGAGATTGTGCCATTTATAGACTTAAATGACAAGATTTAAAACTAGTTGTTTGTTGCATTTATGTTAATACTCGTGTATATGCTTGACTTGTTACATGTATGTTCATGTGCATGGGTATGATATCCTGTACCGAGCGTTATCTCACCTTATGGGGGTTATTGTTTTTTAGTTGTAGGTTTAGGTATGATTGATGATGTGGAGCATTATGATGATGTATGGTACGATTAATAATTGAAGATGAGGACTATTGTTACCTTGATGGTGGGTCGATATGCATGAAAATACTAGGTTTAGGTTATGTTAAGTCATGAGCTCTTTATTTAGTTATACAAGTTATGTCGGATATTTATTGTACTTAGGGAATTAAATGGTTTATTATGCCACTTGTAGTTGTAAATTGAGGAGATTACTTTTTATGAGAGTCGTTAGATTTATATTTAATTGTCGAATTTAAATAGGTTACAGGTTCCCAGACACTTGACGTGTTAGTAGAAGTTAGGAACACTTTGCAAGCTATATCATTCCAGGTTTTGGGACATTACAAGTAAGAAGTGGTAGCCTTTTTATAGCTTGACTCTCTATGAAACCTAGTGCATTTAGTGCCATAATCTTTACTCTATAATGCAATTAAGCAATGAAAACTATAGAGACTAGCTTTGATACCAAATGAAATATTACACTAGGAACTCAAGAGGCGAGGGTAAGGTGGGGATGGGGAGGGGAAGGGTTGTGAATTGAGTTTAATGACCAATTTTTACTTTGACAATAAATCTTTAATCAAATTAACCAAATAGATGCAATATGGAAATATTTAATAAACAATTAGAGCACAAATATATAAAGAGGAAGGGATGGAGAAATTAAGCCTAAAATTTTAATGTGGAGTTTGGATTGCCCCTTACTCTATATAATCACCTAATGCCTCAACCGTAGTCTTCACACACAATTTTATTGATGATAATCTCAATGGCACAAATGCTTACATCCAATCTCTATTACAAGTGATATTATAACCACAGTAACTCTTAATCATTAGTGTAGTGCTCTTTCTTAAGTAAAAATTACAAATATAAAGCTTGACACTATACTAGGGTTTACAAAAGATTGTAAATAATGAGCACAAGACAATTATAATGAAGTACAAGAAGACAATTAGAATGAAGTACAAGTAGACAAGAGGAATAATTTCCAGAATATGGCTTTATTAATTGTGCTTCAATTGTCTATAAACTTGCATATATATCTATTAGCAAAAATTCAACTGTTGGCCTTGTTTATCTTGCATTAAATGCACTGTAATGGCTAATTTCTATGCAAACCAACTAGATGGTTGTGGTTGGACTAGTAAGATAGTCCATTCAAATAGGGTCACCATTTGGATGATTTTTAGGTCACCAGTTGTATAGACCAACATAGTTCATTGATTTCAGAAGATTTTCCTTAACCAGCTGAATGGTCCAAGGATAACCAGTCGCAGAGTCCAATACACCCTACTGACTTACATCAACCAGTTGGATAGTCTAGGGACAACCAGTTATATAGTTTAACATACTCTATTGATTTGTATCAACTGACCGAACTAATGGGCATCAGGCTATTAAACTATTGACTTGTAACCGAGCCCAAGAACTTGAGAGATTGGTAAGACAAATCCTCCTATTCCAACTAACTCATGTAGAGGCCAAGTACCTCCTTATCAACCCATTCTACTTACCATGCTGAATGACTGCCTATTTCTCACATATCGTGTGTTGAGAAGTAGAAGGCCGAGACAATAGCTCATTTTCATTCTCACACATGCTTGGCTAATTGCTTACTTGGCTACACCCATACCAAGATGCCAAGATAAAGAATTCGGATTGACTAAGCTACCCTTGTTCGGACAAGCAAGCTATCTATACCTTTTTTTCCACATCTTCCAATGGCATTATCAATACAGCATTGCTACGTATATAGACTGATGTGTAGAATCTGTTGCACCAATGATTGTTTTCTTTGTATATTCGTTTTTATCCTTTTGTATCTTATACATTACTTCCTTAGGAAATGCCCTTTTTGTCTTTTTCCTTCTGGGAAAGTTGCCCTAATTTATGAGTATAAATACCCCTATACTTGTAGCTGTAAAGGAGAACCAGAATATCATTAATACATTGGAGTACTTCTTCCTTGTGTAAACACTACTTGTTTACTCTTGGCATCATTCTTAACCTAACCCTTAAGTAAGGCAAGGTGATGAGTAACCTCATTGGACCGATTCATGCATCATATTGGATTGTGTTATGAGTCTTCGAAAGTTCCATTTGTACGTCATATCCTTTAGAGTTGTTTGTAGGTTTTGCTTACTTTTTCATTACCATTTGTCCTTCTGCATTTTGCTTATCACTCTTTTTTGTGCTTTCTACAAGCTCGGACCTATCAGTGACTGGCCTTGTTTGTTTTTAGTTATAGTTTGCACTACGGACAGTTTAGAGGTAACTAGCTACACAGTCCATAACCTGCCACTGATCATATAACACCTAATGTAACCAGCCATATGGTTCTAACATAACCAGCCGGACGGTTCATAACAAAATAGCTTAAAAACACACTTAAATATAGTAGACAGTTCTTGATCACTTTTTCTTCTTTCAACAACATCAGAATCAATTTAATAAGTTGTAAAGTATTTCCAAGTTAATTTTACCTCCTTAAAAGATATAATTAATAAAGTTCTTATGAGAATTGAAAATTGGTTTATAATAATAATTGATTAGCCTTCACTTGTAGAGATTTGTTCTCATTAAAATCATAAACAAGAATCTTTAGCTTCATAAAAAATATTATAAGTGAATATAGTGTTGTGGTTGAATTAGAAGTTGAAACAGAGAAAGTATCAAATACTACACTTAGGGGCTCTTTTATAAGTTAGGCTTAAGAGTGAGTCGGGTAAAGTATTGGAGATTCTTAATTGGTAGAGCTAAGGATATAAGTTAGATGGTACTCATTTAGAAATTTAAAAGTTGGCTTGAATTAGAGGATAATTTAGAGGCTAATTCGAAGGACAAGTTAGGGGCTAAATTAAAGACCAAGTCAGAGGCAATTTGGGATAAATATTTTTTTAACAAAAAAAAAACTTAGAATAAAAAAGTTGATATGAATTTAGAATATATACTCAATGCTGCAGGTGACTTTGGTACCCTATATCCTTATTAGGTAAAGTAGCTAAAGAGGAGGCTTATGTTAATGAGTAGTGTTGGAGCGACTAATAGGCCTAGGTAAGTAGATATATGTATATGCCTTGAGTAGACTTATGTCTACTCTTGACTTTGCTTACCTTGTGATGTTTAGCTTGGCTAACCTTAGTTATGAGTTTGATATGCTGCTTAGTGAGTTATATAATGCTTCTTTCTATAACTATTGATGGTTGAAACATGTTTTGATATTGGACTTGGTTCCTATAATTGTGTTGTTAAGTGTTATGCTAACTTGGAAAAGGATGTAGGAACTAACCTTACCTTCTAAGGTGCTCACCCAAGTGAACCTAATACTAAGGTTTTATAAATGATAATGAAACAAAGTAAAGGCAGGGTTAATAAATAATGAGTAAGCTTGCTTAGTTTTGTTGGGTATTTCTTATTGTTTGATTTGATGGATTCATGGCATGATACTAAAAGGACCAACAGGTTAAGTTTTCTAGAAATTGAATTTTTGCTAGGTTGGATTTCATATCAAAAGCTGGGTTTATTAGGTAAAACACTTAATTTATAAAAATTGGGTTTTTGAGTATATAGAGACTTCATTGTTTTTGCTAGGCTAACTAAAACTTAGATTATCTAACCACTCTACGTGGTTATTGGTAGGCTGTACGGTTTTGGCAACTGATTGTTGCTTTGCTAGGTTTCTGGACTTTAGTTTGTGTCTAGATGCCCATTGAAGTTGACTAATTGGATAAGTTATTAAGTTGAGTTAAGATATCAGTATTGATGCATATTTCGTACATAAGCATGCCATGTGCTTTCTATATTTACATTGCTTAGTTGGATTAAATAATATTGTGACTAAACTAATAGCTTATTATATGGCTATAATAAGGTATTGTTTGTATTATGTATTTATTTAGCCACTCTCACTTAGTTCAATAGTAGTTCAGGGGATAAGTTATTTTATCCTTAAGTTATGGATGCGTTAGACAAAGGATTGTACCATAGATGCAAAGAGACTTTAGAGTACAGGATGAAGATGAACTCTTAGGAGAAGTCATTGGCTACTACATATGATTTAAGTTTATGAAGGCAATTCTTTAGGGAAGATGTTGGTGTTACCCCACAAAAGATGTGGTATAGCAGTTGTAGCCAAATGTATGTTCTTATAAAGGATTACTATAATGTATAGAAGTGTATAACTGTTATAATTTAAGTATGGCTCACTTCTATAAAATTTTCGTTGTTGTTTATTATGTTAAATAAGAGATAATTTGGAATCAAACATTATATGTAGTGGAATAGCAGGTTAGATATGGATTTCTACCTTATCCTTAATTTAGGGATGGTAATAACAAACTGTTTTCAAGCATCAAAAGTTTGAGAAAAATTTTTAAGTAGACGCTTGGAAGGTGGGCCATTACATTAAATGGTAGTGGTTAGTGTTCCTAAGGATATCAAAAATCCTTTCTAACACATAAGGTTTTGTTGTTGCCAAGAAAACAAAAAGAGCACATTGGGTTTTTAATGTTCAAGTATGCCTTACTTGCCATGGAAATATAAAATGAATTTTACTTAACCTTATTTTTGCAATATCTCTTATTTATAAACTTTTCAAATTTGAACTTATCCTAAAGTTATGTTTAATTTATTTAAGAAAGCTTGACTAAAAAATTTTCTCTTCATCAAAATATTTTCTAATTGCTAAAACAACTCTTTCAAAAATATCTTCTTTAGTAGTTGAAGTGTTAAAAGTATTTCTGGTGAACAATCATAAAGAATTGATTCCTATCAACCATAAGATGAAGTACTTACATGAGTTCAACCTTCTTTATATATTAACATCCTCTCAAAGGAGGAAGATGACTAGTCTTAACCAATTGCCAATTGACATAAAAGCTTTTGAGATTGTATGCTAGTAAAAGAGCTCTAAGGAATTTTTTCTTTTGTTGTATTTTTGAGAGTCAAGTGTTTTTGTGGAGCTAAGGCCATTGTAACCTATGAGCATGGACTTTGGTCTCCTAACTAGGTTCGATTCTCTATTGCCCAAAGTTGTAATACAATAGTTAGGAAAAAAAAAATGTCTTTAGGGAGGGAGATTTATTTGGTGTAGTGTGAATTGTAAATAAAGATTTAGACTTTAGCATAAGATTGAGAAGTAAAGGAATTCTTTGAGAAGTGTTATGGAGGTTAGGTAAGAGAGAGTTAGGTTATAACAACACATATCAAATAATCAAGAATTAGAGTAAGACACCTAGACTGTGTACATATAAAAAATTTAGTAAATAGCCACCTAGTAAACATAAAATAGGGAAATCCATGAATTTTGAACTTAAAAAATCATTAATTCCTTCTCATTGGAGGTTGTGGCAATAAGGAAATCTCGAAGAAAATTCATCTCAAGCTTAATTAATACTTAGCTTAATAATAATGTTTGATAAATATCAAGTGTCACGACCCGAGAGGGTTAGTCGTAGCAATCGCCATATATCGTACAAAGAACTATAGATTGAATTCTCTTACAATTGACGACCCTATATACGATATACAAGGCTAAGGCTACAGCTACAACTAACAACCAAGAGTTACGTAAGTGTAAGCAATATCATTTCATAATAATAATAACAAGTTAAGAAAATATAAAACACAATCTATTTATATAAGAGTTTATAGATAAGAAGTCTATAATACTTCTTAACTCAAACTAATATCAGTTTATTAATAATTAGATCCATAATCTAAATAAACTATCACGAGTACACTCTGATCACGTCTTGCTCTCACATTGACCCCCTAATGTACAACTAACCTCAGGCATGCGGCGGCCTGACTGCACAAATAACTCGTCCTATGAAAGAAGACTACAAGGGTATAAGCTAATTAACTTAATGAGATAATCCCCTTAATCATACAATAATCAAGTTATATATTAATTAAATTTAATTAAATGAATGCATGCCAATCAGTGTGCTAAACAAATACATGTAGGTGACTAGGTACTGCATGCAACTTAGATTTAACACCCTCCAAAGTCAGGGTTGGAGATACATCGGTATAGTTAGATCTAGGTATCATACTAGAATTTATCTCATAACGAAACTCCATGTTTTGTATTTAAAAATGTAATGGTATATCTATTCTTAGTTTTATAAAAAACAAGTTCTACATATGATTGCGAGTAGGTTCATGCAGCCCTCATTCACCTCTAAACGGAGGCCTCTAGACTTGGCCCTTAGCCAGGTGGTTGGCATCTCCAATGCCTAGTAATCTTGCGGGCTACGGTAAGGTTATATCGCATATGTACACTATACGAAATCTATAACAATCAACTTACGTATGGCCTCTTGCTACCTCTATATAATGTGACGGCCGGAATTAGTTATGTGATGTATGATTATGCGTGTTTCAAGTTAACTTTTTCAAGTCGAATAAAAATAGATCTTATTATTTAGTGATCAACAAGGTCATAAACAATTAGTTTCTAGCGAATCTACTATGCAACAATCAATACATTATCATACTTTAAAGTAAATTCATCATTAATAAATAGTTATCATACATAAGCATAACCCAACTCCATATAAAATTCAATTATTAAACATAATTTATATTCGCTAATTATAAACACAAGTAAGTATGGGATCATTAGGAAAAAGTCACTTAGCTATAATCGACTCAAGAGTTGTAATAATCTAAAGGCAGCTTAGGGTCAAAGTTGAGATCATCTAAGAATAAGAAATATAGAAAATTGTAAGTTTGAGAATTTAAAGCTAAACTAATATCGTAATTTGTAATGATTACTTCACTTAGTTACATGAAATTGTCGATTCGAGCTTTTTATCGAATTGTATATAATTTTTTTGTTTTAGCTCGGATCGTTATGAACTTATAGTCCATTTTGATTATTTTCGAGCGTATTTTCTCATAACAAGTTTATTGAATCGTATATAACTTTTTTGTTTTAGCTCGAATCGTTATGAACTTATAGTCCATTTTGATTATTTTCGAGCGTATTTTCTCATAACGAGGTTTGTTTTAGATGTTATGACTTGCAGTTTGAACTATGATATAAAAATATCACAAAATTTATTATTTTAATTTAAAAAGTTATAAAATATTAATTTCAACTTTTTCTTAGTATATTTATGATTTAATAATTATTTAAATCATATAGTTGATAATTTTATTATTTTAAGCTTATTTTACCCTAATTACATATTTTTACCTATTTTTGAGATTTTAGACTTATTAATTTTTTTTTCAATTTATTATTTTCTAATATTCTACGATATACATATATATATATATATAAATACTTATATAACTATATATACAAAAATTCTTGTAATATGAAAATACTAGATATAAATATACACACATATACCTCCTATTATACTTGTGCACATATATAATAAAGACTAAGTTTATATATACATGTACACATATACACGCCACTTATACATATACATATATACATATATAAGAGAAAAAAATAACTTACATGTGTACATGAATATAAATATATGAAGCACATGTATATATATGTATATATATATAGATATATAATATACGCATACTTATCATATATGAAAATAAAGATTATATACATATATACATAAATATACATATTCACATGTACATATATATATATATATATATATCTATGCTTAATTTGTGAAAATACTAAATACCTACTAGATGTATTCTTATTTATATATACATATATATTAATTTATCTACTCATGCATCTATATATGTACATGTAATGAAACATATAACAAATACTTAGTATATACATGCACATACCATATAATATACATATATACAACTAAAATAAATACACTTACCTAAATATGTTGGTAATATCTTTAATTTTCTTCTTCTTCTTCTTCTTAATTCTCTTCGATTTTGTGTTCTTTGCTTCTTCTTTTTTTTCCTTGTTTGATTTATGTGTGTGTGTGTAATAACTTTGTTGGGTTTTTCTCTCTTTTGTTCCAAATTTTTCAGACATCCCAACATGCTAATGAAATTAGATTAAATAAGATGTAAACAAATCTAATAGATATTGGCATTAATGTAGACAAGACAACTAAAACCATTGCAATTAATTTTGTTTTGTAAAATCAACACTTGGAAAAAGAATTCCATCACATAGGCTGTTGGCTTTTCCAGTATTTGGATGTGGCAGCAGTAGAAATTAAGCGGAAAAGAAAGAAAAGAAAAAGGAAGAAAGAAAAAGAAGAAAAAAGAAAATAAAAAAAATAATTATATGAATTTTTTTCCAAACATAAAATAGTAAAAATAACATTTATAAATTAATTTTGGAATTTTATGTAAATTTATCAATTTAATTGGTACCCATTACAATTATAATTTTTACGCATTATTTTAGCGTTTTCATTAAAAGCTTTATATGATTACGCAATTTAGTCGATAATTGTAATTGACTATGATTATATCACTATTGAGCGATATTTAATTATTTTATAAGTTTAAAGTTATAATTTTAGGATTTCAATCAAGTTCGGGTTTGATTTTAGGTAATTGTGCATAAATCGGATTTAGGATTTTCGAATGCAATTTAGGTTTTCAATTAAGTTCTAGGGTTTTTATTATCAGTGTTATATTTGATTTATTAAATTTCATAAAATTTTATTGTTATTAGCTTTATCGACTTATGACATAGTTTAGGATATTCGGACTTAAATTAAAGTTCAGACTACCAATTTTTTAGGATTTATATCAAGAAACACTATCCTTAAAGTGGAATTCCCCTCCATTAACTTGAACTACTATAAGAATACAAGAAGGGCTTTTTATTGCTTTTAGTTATGAATTTTAGGAGAGAACAATTAGGAACAATATTAATTTCATTATAAATAAATATTAGGAAATTTTAGGAAAATTATTACATAAATCTACTTTTATGTGGTTAGCAAATGAGAGTTGCATCAAGGTTGTCTAGTGTTAGAGGTATGCTACCATGGGGAGTTGTTTCAATAGGGCATTACTATTGTGAAGCTCCATTGAAATGCTAAACAGTGATGCACTGTTTTCCCTTCATAAGTTGTCTAATTTTCTAAAAATATTAAATGATCAAAATTAATTTTGAGAAAATTTATCCTACGATTATTTTACATGTAGTTTCATAAAATTGTTTTGATTTTTACAAAATTGATGAAGAAACACCACTATATTCATGCAAATTTAAAGTTATTTTACATATAGTTTGGTATGATATTTTTAGTTTTTACAAAATTGATGAGGTTTATATCATTTCCTTAAGAAAGCCCCCTATTTTGATGCAAATTTAAAGTTATTCTCGAAAATCTTATTTATATTGCATCTAGCTAGTCATTCACTTATGAACTCCTAATAGCTTATACTCAATTTGTATGGAAAGAAGCTTTGATAAATTACACATTTAGTATTTATTAGATTTTTGTTTGTTATAATTGTCAAATTTGGAAATTTATAAAATAATTGGTTATTCTTGAAATAATTTGATGAATTTGACTTGTTATGATTTCTAATACTTAATAATGACATAAGGAGTGGTTGAATATGATCTTACAAATAAAATTGATTATTTATGTAATTTAAGGTAATTTTGAGAAATTAGTGATAAAAAAAATAATCTTGAAAACAAATGCAATGAACTAATTTGGTATTTATAAGTGGCGGTAGTGAAAGTATACATTTTTTGAGCTTATAGTAACTTTTGTGGAATCAACCGAGTTTGTGAACTAATTATTATGTAATAACTTGTATTATGAAATATAATTGCTTAATTGTTAATTTTGGACAAATTTAGTTATATTTGTGTTGATGATATGCTTTGAAACAAATTATCTAATATACTACTTTGGTAATTATTGTAGGAATTCATAGTAATTAATTGAGTTTTAATTATAAATTGAGTGAAATGCAAAATTTTGATTACATATTAGCAAAATGGTAATGAAGTGTTATTTTGTAATTTCTCAAAGTTTTTCAATTTGATATCTTAAAGAAGCCATGTAATTCTCCAAATAATAGATAAATGATATAGTGTATGTCAAAATAAGGGAAAAAAAAGGGGAACTTATTAACTATTAGAAATTGTTAAAATAAACCAATATCTATATACAGATGTCATGAATAATCGATTAGAACTACTACTTTGTTGAGATTTTAACTCATTGGTGCTTGTGCTAGTACTATTGCTAGTTGTTGTACATGACTAACCATCTGTTGATGCTTGTATTTGTCTTAGTGTCTATTATGGATGAATGGAGTTGGGGATGAGTTGGTGAAGTCTGCATATTCATGTATTCTATTATGGCTTCTTGGTTTGCTTTGCTCTTGTCAGATTTTCACTTAATTTGTATCCTAAATGGGATGCTTATTTAGTATTTTGTAAATGTATGAGTGTTTACTTGGCTAGTACTATGTTATCCCTTTGTTATCTTAGATATGAGTTATCTCTTGGTTGCTAGGATATATACTAGAAAATTGTATAACTACATTCATAGCATGACAAGAAATGACCTATGGGTAATGTTTCTTGAAAACTTGGTTCTCGGATTACAAAATGGCTTGGTTTGAAAAACTTAGTTTCACTACATCTTGATTTCACTCTTAGTTTTCTCGGTTTATCTAGAATTGAGTTGCCTAAGGTTGTTTTTTATAGTCTTGGATAATTCTCATCTATATCTCAATTGAGTAGCTAAGTGCCACTCATTTGGGATATGGTACTAGAGCATATTACATGCATTGGCATGATATTTGCATGTTGCATCAGCATTTGTAAGTATGCTTGGATATCAATTGTGTACTTGGACAGGTTTATCTTTTATTTTATTGTTAATTTTTTTTTTTTAGTTTTATTCACTTAGCTTAAATTATGGGTTGAGGAGTTAGTTACCAAACTTCGATTATTAAAAATAAAGCTTGAAGAAAGATTCAAGATATTTGTTTGGGGGATGAGAGTGTTTACTTTCAACCTTATAAGTTTTGAGTTAGAGCTTTGAAGTAGCATCAAGAGAGATTGTTTTGGTATGTTTAATGTATTAAGCTAAGATATAGGTATATAAAGAGTAAGTTTAGTTTGTACCAAGAAATGTAAACGAAAGCTGAATCACGTTCTGTAAACTTCCATCGAGTACATATATTGATGAATAAAGGGTACAAATGATACATATATTTGTGAAGATAATTAAACGTTTGTTATAGATAAAGTCTTATCTTTAATTTAGAGATGACATAGTGAATGTCACTTAAGTGCTATGGCCTTAATATAGGTTAAGTAGACACCTTGGGTGGTGGGGCATTACATTGACGTTTAAACAAGTTGATAATTAAAGAATGAACCTTGGAAAACAAAGATGGATATTTTTAAAGTTGAATGGTTTAGGAAAATGATTTGATTTATTGGAAAAAAGATAATTCTAGTTGCAAGACAAACTACACAAGTGGAGGATCTTAAGTCTGCTTCTATGCATATAGATATTTTGTTTATGTTAAGGATATTTATGTCATTATGATTTCATCTTTTTTCGACTTATTTTATCAATAGCCTATCTTCATCACCATTCCACTACATTCTTCAGTTTCTGAGCAAACTTTTGTTTTTTATTTTTATTTTCCTCTTTTTTGATCGGTTAAGATTGAGTTGAAAGATAAGAGAGAGAGAGAATGGAGAGCCTATCCAATAAAGGTTAAAATCGAGTTGAAAGATAAGAGAGAGAATTTGGAGAGCCTGTACGATAATTTCTCGTTAAAGAAGATCATTATTTTGTTTCGAAGCAGATGTGTACTACAAAGCACGAATTGTGTATTAATTAAACTCAAGATTGAATCCCAATCTTACAAATGTTGTGTTCAATCTGGTCGATCTAGTAGACCTTAAAAACTTTTCATCGTAATCGTATAACCAAAGCTGATGTTTCTCATATATTTCTTGTCGGAACCCTTTTTGTTCAAAGCATAGTTAATTCTCCACAATCTTTACAATATCAATTAATATAAACCCTCTATAAAAAGAGGTTTAAAGTTAAACCTAATCCAAGCTGTTGAATGGTCATCACTTATCGAATGGCAATGACCTGTTTATTTCTTGATACAAATTGTAAATACAACTTTTAAAATGATATTGGTTAGATACAAACAAACTTAAAATATTTCAAGTGTAATTTTATCCTTTTGTAGTTTTTGAAGAATCTAATGCACACAGCAAAGTATCGCTATTTATAATCCTTTTGGTGATATTTTTAGGATTTCAGCAATTTTTTGAGAGGCCTTTATCTGTACATCTTTAAGATGAACCGACTGTTGAAAAGTTTACAAATTTATTTATAACTGTTCAATGGTTTAGGGGATGTATTTACAGTTAACCATTATATTTTTATAGGTTGTTAGAATGCAAGATCTTTCTCACTATTTCATACGTATTATTTCCCAGATAGGTAATCTATGTAGATTAAAATTACAGAAATATTCATCAAACAAGGGAAGACAACAAATCTACAAAATAATCTTTACCATACACCATAATTGTTTCTAGTTCCATATTGCAATTGAATAATGAAGCGACCCAAAATCGAGTTGCGAACATGTCGGCCTTTTTTATCACACTTCCACGGCTAAATGTCCCTATAGGGACCCAATTACAAACGTAAATTAAGCAAAGGGTGACGCTGATTTAAGGAACCACGGACCCATAATATACAGATGAAGATTCTACTCATAGAATTATTAAATTTCACGTAATCATAGTTTAGAAGCAACGTATCTGTTAATACGTTACAATGTCATGTATGGGCCATAAGAAAACGTGGAGGAATTTGGCAATGTGTTTAAAAGACAAAAATTGATTAATTATTTTATGAGAGACTGAGACAATAATCATGGGGACATAATCATTTGGAATATACGATGACGTGGGCTAGCTTATTTTGGGACCCCTTCTGAACAAAATCATGCATGTTTCCGTATAAGGCAACTGCTTGAACAACTAGTCGAAGCAGCAGGGTTAAGATGAGCACCTGGGCCTGCCCAAGTTGTTTGTTATGAAAAAAGATTTATTGGAGTTGTTAATGGAACGTACTTTAATGAATGGTATATAAATGTTAGTAATAATAACATATAATTTTTAAAAAATTGTTATTTATGTTTTCACTTGTTATAATTTTATTTTATACACTACTGGTTTATTTATGTGACAAATTAGTATCTAGAATTTTTCTTATTTGCTGTTTATAAATAGTCTATTGTTCTTGTCATTTGTCTTATACATAAAGTTTTACCAAAATTTTTTGTTACTCGCTAGGCCCATGAAACTATACTAGTAATTTGACTGATGTTACCCTTTATGCACTTATCCTTAAACATGTGACTATGTACCATCTTGATATGCTGCAAAAAGATGGTTTTCAAGTAAAAGAAAACGCAGAACGGAAGATAAATTAGATTTTTCAATTTCAGGAACTTTCGTTTTGCCTGGCCGAACACTGAAAAAAGTTGTAAATTGGAAGTAGTATTAGGAAAATATAAGAGTTGACAAATCTTAATATATACTCTTATAACTCATCATAGAACTTGTTGACGATCGCCCTTTGACACAAGGGTCTTGGGATCCAAGTCCACTTGAGAGGTCAACCAGTACAGTCTAGTGCTCCCTCCCTAGCATGGACGAGAATGAGCTTGACACATGCTCTAGCTCTACCTGCTTAGCTTGAGTCCAACCCTAAGCACTCTAAGAGTCTTCTCTAGCAGCCTCCGAAGCTGCACCTTCTAATAGTATTGGAGTCGATTTTGCTCAAGACAATCCTTGAGGAGTGCGCTGCTGATGTAACCAGGCTCATCCTCTTCTCCTCACCTCTTTCTTTCTCCACGTTAAATGTCGAATGACCGCCTGACATACAACCTACTTGCTAGTTGTGAGGCTATGGGGGCTACCCTTTACCAATGGGATAGGCCCATCCCTTATGCCTCTACCAATTGGCAAAAGGGTGGAAGTCCTTTCTTGTATCGATAACACCATCTCTTCGGATTTCATACCAACCAATCTCATCTTGTGACATATTCGAGTAGGTCAGTCCCCCTGACCTATAAATAAGAATAAAGCCACTAGATAAGGGGATCTTTAGACCTTAGAACCTCTTGGGAACTCTCGTTTACTCTCATATCTATTGAAATTCAAATACTCTCCTTACTAACTTGAGCGTTAAAGATCCCTCATTAGCTATGCCCTAAGAGGCTTTCTATAGGTTCACCACTATGTGTGGTTGATGGACTACTAGGAGTTCATCAAGGAGTCATACTTATGATACCTATTATCGCCATTTGGTGCTCATCATTTATATAAAGTCATCATCATAGTTAAGAGCAAAAACACAAACCCCCATCCAATACTCCTAAGCGATGGTGATCAATCAACAACCACATTGCCACCATAGTAAACAGAGCTATAGCCATTGGAAATGGAGTAGATGAAGGAAATGTTCTATGAGTTGATGGAGACTAACAAAAAAGTTCTCCAAGATAATGCTAGCCTTTGACAACAATTAGTAGCTATTTAGAAACTTAAGGGAAAAGCTAACCTTGATGATAGGATCAATACCAAAGACATATCCACCAGCTCTACCATTCAATCTAGCAAATGCCTTATGTGCTCAACTACACCTTAGCTTACAAACCCTGTGTAGCATGTGATTGTGCTTAGCTCGAGCATCATCCACTTGGGGACTTGTGGAATCAGTTGAACACTAAGTATAGCAAGGTGTACCACTAGGGTCCACAGTTAGGCATAAGCTCGATATAGAAGCAACCTTCTTACAAACTTGATGAGCATATTTGATGTGCTTCCAACTTATGTGATCAGAAGTGTCTTAAATCCTTTTCTCAGCAATTTGGTATAGTGGCGAACAAGAGCCCATTTACCCTGGTCATATTGGAAGAAACCTTACCACAAGGCATGCAACTTAAACACATATGATGGTGTAGGTAATCCAAGCAACCACTTAGCACATTTCCCTACAATAATAAGCTTGCATGATTTTTTTGATGCTATCATGTGCAATGCAGTCCTAAGTACACACACTAAAGTAACTCTAGTATGGTTCAACTAGTTTCCAAGTGGCTCCATTTGCTCTTTTGATGAATATGCCACAAGATTTCAGGAATACGTCCTTAGCAATAAGGTGTTGCATAGGACTTGTCTACATTATATCATGCATGCTAGTGCCCAAACAAAACTTTGAGAGCTGACTTTGAGCACTTTAATTGCACTAAGCTTCTCACCCCCAAAGTTGAAGGTGAAACAGCCCTCCAAGCCATTATCTATGGCCTGGACCCTAATAGCAAAATTTTTGAAGCCATAGTATTGCGACGACTAGATAGCTTCGAGGAATTCATGACTGTAATGACTGTAATTGAGCAATACATGACATAAAAAGATGCCATTTAAGCATGACTCGATAACGATTTACAACATAGCACTTCTGTAAAAGACCATCTCAGTCCTTGTGAGGATCGCTCTTCATCCTCAAAAGAACATCACGATAGGCAGAAACAAGAGTTCACTGACTACCCTAGCTATACCCTACTGAACCATCTCTTAGGCAAAGTTTTCCATGAAGTTTGTGAACGGTTGCCTCATGCCTATATATCAGGGAACACCTAAAGCATTCTCATCAAGAAAGTTCTATAACTATTATAGTGTACGTGACAACAATACCAATGAATGTAGGCAACTTAAGAATGTGGTTGAAGGCCTTGTTCACAAGGTTGCATCAACCATCTTGTCACCGATAAGCGAAACATTTTGTGACCAACATAGTGACGTCACAACAATGAGTTAGAATAGCAACTCTAGCTACGATAAGAAAATCTACCCAATAACATAGAGAATAGGGGTGGGTAAGGATAAGTGTAAACAATCATTAGTGGTTCGAGATTGTTAGATGAGAATTGATCCCCTCAACCCCAGCACGAATTCCTCTCCATCTAACCCAAGAAGCCGAGAATAGACACCACTATTTCCTTCTCGAACAGGGACAAAGAGGGCATTGAGTACCCCTATATTGACCCTTTGGTAATCAATGCAAATATTAGGTATTTTGATATCACCAAAACATTTGTAGATTATGGTAGCTTTATAGACGTACTCTTTTAGCTCGCCTATAAATAGATGAAGGACAAGTTAGAGGAAAAACTCTAGCCTTACAAGTAGAGCCTCACCGAATTTGGAGGGAAGACAGTCCTAGTGAAAGGATTGATTACATTACCTATTTAATTGGGTGATAATAGGTACATCACCTCACAATTGATTAACTTTGTTATTGTCGACCACTAGTCTGCTTATAGTGCTATCTTAGGGTACTTTATGCGTGCATCAACTAGAGATGTCTCATGAGGAAATTCCCCATGTCCACAGGGGTCAATATTGCATGTAGTGACGAAAAGTTATCTCGACCACTTTACTTCAATAACATCTCACATGACAAGATCATGCACATTGAGTTCACTCTCAACAGCATACAAACCTTGAAGGAGCACTAATAGAAAAAATTAAGGTCCTTCACTAAGGCGATTGCTCAATTAGACCAATCAGATATCAACTTCTCTATTCCTAGAAGAAAAAGAAGACATCACCACTTTCCTTTGTGTCAACTTTGATGTCTTTGCGATGTCCCCCGAAGAAATTCCTAGTATTGTCAACATACCCAAGGTCATCTCAAAGTCAACCCGTACATTCGAGTTGTCAATTAGAAATGGAGGTGCTTTGCATTTAAGTGATAAGCTACAACTCAGCAAGAAGTGTAGAAGCTCTTGTGAGTTGGGTTCATAAGAGAAGAGTGCTATACTACTTAACTTACAAATATGGTCCTCGTGAAGAAATCTAATGGAAAGTGGTGGATGTGTGTTAATCACACAGACCTTAACAAAGCTTGTCCTAAAGATTGTTGTAATCTCCCTCAAATTAGCTAGCTCGTTGATTCTACATCATGCCATGTTAGACTTAGCTTCATGTATGCTTAGTCTGGTTACAATCAAATTCAAATGGCCCTCGATGATTAAGTTCATACTTTCTTCATCACCGACCTTGGAACATATTGCTATAAAGTTATGCCCTTCGGCCTTAAGAATGATGAAGCTACACATTGAAGGTTGGTGATGATTTTCTTTAAACCCTTGCCTAGTAGTCTACATTGATTGCATAATTGTCAAGAGTAGGAGTAAAGTTGACTACATCATGAACCTACAGGAAACTTTTGACATACTATGCAAGTATCAAATGAAGTTAAATCCTTAGAAGTGTATCTTTGCCATAGGGTCTGGTAAGGTCCTAGGATTTATGGTTGCAAATTGTGGCATTGAGGCCAACCTCGATAAAATCCAAGCTATTTGGGATAGGAAAGCCCTATAGAAGATCAAAGACATCTAACGTCTAACGGGTAAGATAGTTGTGTTCAATTGTTACATCTTATGCAATGCTAATAAGTGTTCTAAGCAACTTCATAGCCGTATTACTACCGTGTAAGGTCTGGAAATGAGGTCTCGAACCCTTCCTACTTATATTCCCATTTTACTTGTTTCACCTACCATATTATTTCCCCTTCTATAGCCGTACTACTTTAGAGTATGAAGCCTTGATCATAGTATGGAAATGAGGTCTCCGACCCTTTCTAAAAGCATTTAGAGGATGTTAGTTCATTCTGTTTACGATGGAATATTTTACAAAGTAGTTAGAAGCGTAACCAGTTGCAAGCATTATCAATAGAGCAGCTAAAGGTTTTGTTTTGACAACTATCCCTCATAGATTTGGGGTCCTCTATGCCATCATCATGGATAATGGCAAATAGTTCGACAGTGTACAATTTGGAAAATTCTACTATAAACATCACATCTAGCTTTGTTACACCTTAGTTGTTCACCCCTAAACCAATGTATAAGTTGAGGCCATCAACATGATAGTCCTCAAAAGCCTAAAAAAGAGGTTTGAGCGAGTAGGCCGATAAGCTCCCAATGATTCTTTAGAGATACTGGACCACATATGAGACACTTGTGAGCGAGAATCTTTTCTGTCTCGTGTTTAGATTAGAAGTAGTGTTGCCCATAGAGTTGGAAATCTCAATGAGTAAAACTCAAAATTTTAGTGCCAGTGATAGCAAATTGGCCCTCCAAGCAAGCCTAGACACGATTAATGAACCAAAAGATGTTGTGTGAGCTTGAGTGGCCGCATACCAACAATGGATGGCCAGATACTATAACAAAAAGGTTAAGTACAAGGTCTTCCAACCTAAAGACCTAGTATACTGAAAGCTTGAAGCTACCAAATCCCAAGAAGGATAAGGTAAGTTATCACCCAATTGGGAGCACCCCATGTGAGTTAAGGAGGATGTAGGCAATGACTCTTATAGGCTCCGGTTCTTAGGATGTGGAATGTTGATAATCTTAGGCCTTCTTTTCTGTAAAATATACTAATAATCTTAAGCCTTATTTTCCATAACATATACGAGTGCTCGAGTGTAATTTGTAAAATTTTAGAAAAGAAATGAAAAGAGCTCTTGCATTTACCTACCCTATTATTTGCTGTCATACCTTGGCTTAATTATCATTGAGCTCCTACCCTTTGTTTATTAGCGAGTATGAAAACACTAGTTTAACTTGAGTTGATTCTCATCCTTAATGTTCGGACATTCTTCATGGTTCTTACTCAAGAACATCGAAGCTTCTAGCCTTACCTTAAGCACCCAATAGGTATCTACACCTGAAGGGTCACGCAGGATGAGCACGTAGAATAAGTCTACAAAGTTCTACTTCAAAAACTAAGCTCTATGGGCTCAACACTCCTGACCGAGTAATACTCGGACCAAGATTCCCAAGCCCATGCCTAATACCACACTATGGGAGTAAGACTGAGAATAACTCTACAATTGTAGCCACAATCAAGCATAAGTACTTAAAACACAAAGAGCATACAATAGTAAAGGGAGAACGAACACAAAAAGTAAAAGATGGACAATGGTGAATAAAAGATGCTAAAGTATCATTAATTGCCAAAATTGTAGAACTTGAAGGGTTGGCATTTCGACCTATGTACATCAATAGCCAGAACAAAAAAAGAAAAACAACAACAATTACAAATCCCCTACAAGAATTAACCAAAGTGAAATATTCCTTAGACATCCTTAGACTCATCACTATTACCCTCCTCGACGTCATTAATAGCATCCTTATCACCATTAGGCTCACCTTCTTCATCCTTACCTTCCCCTCCTACTGAGTTCTCCTTGACCAACCAGTTAAGGAAATTGAAGTCTAGGTAAGGATATTCCCCCTCCCTTACCTGCTTTGCTAGCCTAGCCTTATCCTAGCTGGCCTTATCAAGAGCGGCCTTGAAGTTATTGTCTGATGAGAACTCATTAAACAACTTTTGTATTGTTGCCTCAGTTAAATCCTCCCTATTCCTCAACTCCTACTCCTTCCTTTAGAACTGGACTTATGCCTCCTTGAGGTCCTTCTTTGTAGCATTAGCCTCTTACCTAGCTACTTCTACCTCTTTCCTCCTAAATTCGACCTCTTCGTTAGCGACCACTACCTCCTACTTTGTAAATTTGATTGGTTGCTTAGCTACCTTTGCCTCCCCTTTAGTTGCTGCTAGCTCCTTAGTACAAGTAACAAGCGTCACCTTTAGGTCATTGGTTCGCTTCTTAGCTTCATTTGCATTAGACCTAACCTTAGCCACCTCCTATTGTAGCCACATGTTCTTAACCTTGTGCTGGTTGTACTCTTCTTGTTAAGAAGTCACCTATGCCCTTAACTCGGCCAGTTCCTTCTTCAACTGCTCATACTCTTCCTCTACCTCATGTTGATGCTATTGTAATGACTAAAACAACCAAGTATCAACACAAACAAGGACTCATGAAAACTTATGAAAAAGAGGGACACGAAAGACCACAATCATACCCCATCAAGGATAGAATATCCATGAGTGAACATAAGCTCATGGCATCACCTAACCCTTCTAAAGCGGCCAGAATGCAATCATTATATGTCTTATCTTTCGGGAGTAGGTCATGTGCCTCCCTCAAATGCTATGATAGGACCACATATTCACTAGTAGATGCACGGATAATCCTGTCTACCTTAGCTTCAAGGTTGATTGTAGGTAACGATTGCCCCTAAACTGCACCATCGACTTCAGTGGCACCTGTGCCTCCTCGGTCCTTAGGTACCCCCATAACCTCAATAGTCCTTCTCTTTAAGACCCTTTCCACCATTACTTGGTTAGAGACAGGTCCCTCTAACCCCCTTTCAACAAGTGCCTCCCGCTTGTGTACCTCCTTAATGGGCACTTCCTACTCAAGCACTTCCACTACTTTAACAACAACAGAAGCTGCCTACTACCTAATGATTAGCTCTAAAGGCAACATGATCGAGATATCTTTCAGCCCCTTACCCATGGGCCTCTTCCTCTTTTTCCTTGTCATAGTAGCCCTTTTGTTTCTCTTCGTTACCAAGGTAACATCCTGCCTTTCCATAGGCATCTTCCTCTTCTCCTACCCTTTCAGCTCCCTTATATCCAACATCCAAGCCTTAAAGGATCTACTACATATATCAAAGGCTACAACCACAACAACAAAGTTAGCACAACAAAGCATTTGTAAAATTAAAGAACAATATGTACTGAGGAGAGTAACCTAAGCTCTTTCCTTTGCTAACAACCGACTGTAGCAAACTCCTAATTGCCTTCCTTGACCACACTTTCATCCCTACCTATCTCTCAAGGGTGTAACATCTTCCCTTATACATACAAACCCATGATCTCCACTACATAAAACCCTTCCTCTTGCTATCGAGCTACATCCATAATCCATTCCTTAGCTTCATCATGCTCCTTATAGAAATAGTTAATGGGCTTTGTCTGAATAGGCCTATTCCACTAGGTAGGAAAATCTAGCTCATAAGCCGACCTCACTAGGTAGAACTGGTACTTCTAATCCTTGAACTATGACTTCGCACCATGGAGAAGCTGCACATGTAACTCCTAGTTCGAGAAGTATGCCTAACCCCTAGGTTCTCCCTTTAGTTAGAAAAAGTGGTAAAAGAGACAAGTTGATGGCCTCTTTACATGAAATATAAAGATGGCCTTGAAGGCCACCAACACTTACTAGGTGCTTAGGTGAAGAGAACTTAACAACACTTGAAAATAGTCAAACACCTCAAACTAGAAAGTAGTAAAATGGAAAACGTAACCCCATGTCAATTGATCTCTAGCATAAGTAGAAGGAGCACTTATCCTCCCCATAATCGCATGCTTAATCATCCTTCATGAGCCTCACCACCTACTAGAAGTTACTGTTCCATGCAACCTCCTAGCAAACTCGTTGCCACCACTCTTCATTATGTTTATACTCAACCTTAGTCACGACCTAACTACTCTCTATGTTTGAAAGCAACTTCACAATGTTGTCCTTCTTCTTAGAAGTGTACTTACACCGAGGAGGATTCTTCTTAGAAGTGTACTTACACCGAGGTCCCTCCTCTATAGTTGCTCTCCTTCTCCCCCACCGTAGCTTACATTCATGCTACTAGTTGCCCTTACTACTGTCTATTCAAAGGAAGTAGGGACAGGCTTGTCCCTACAATCCTCGTTTGCAAATGCCTCACCTGCAAACCTATTGCTTTGCAATTATTGTTGATTGACCATCTCTAAAGATTATCGCAAAGAAAAAGAAAGGAAAGTGCAAGAAATCGAAAGAAACACACTAAAGGTGCTATGAATGAGTTTCGGCAAATTAACAAGTTCAAATGAGGATCAAACTAACCTTGAAGCCCCTTATATAGGTTGTTAAGGCTAAGCGAAGCATCGCTTCAATAAGGACCATCATGGATACTTATGTATTGCGACTTAAGAATCAATGGCTAGGATTTATATGATGAGCGGATTGCTAACTCGACATCCGCATGGACATCATTAATGGTATATGCCATTCGAGAACCTTGGGCATACCAACACTAAGTATAAGTCAAACATAGAAAGGAAAAATCATAGTTCAATAGATTGACCTAAGATCTTCCTAGTTTATTGCTTGGTATTGACACTTATCTCTAGCTCATAACTTCAACTTATCTATATGAAAGGGCTCTTACCTAACCTAGTTTGCTCACGCCTTCAACTCATCTTACTAGTTTATTTAGGTGAGCCATCACTAACCTTAGGCGCTAGAGTTGATGGCCATAGTCTTTGAGAAATGCATGAGCAATGTTCCTTTACCATCGTAATCACCATTGGGCCTAGACTTCATTTCATCCAATACGACATAGTAGTAGGCTCTTCCTTCATCGTGTCCAACTACTACATCGATATTGGTAGCTTTGAGAAGAATTATCTTCTCATCAGAACGATTAGGAGACACCCAACCTAGTTGGAATATGTAGCTAAGAAGGCACGGTAAAGGTTCTTGTTCAATGGAAGTTACTTGAGTACTCATAGGTACGTGTAGCAGTTACCATTGAATAGGTACAAGAGAGCATGCAAAATTGTGCAGACTACCATGTCCTTAAGGCTTAGGAAACCCCTAAGAGTTGTAGATTTGGTTTAGGTTAGGTACCCTTAAACTGTTAAGGAACTCCCTTTTAGCATCCAAAACACCATAGAGAATAGACAACACCTAAGTGTTTACAGTAGGTTCCTAAGCATCTAAGGGTGTCAATGCTATAATGACTAAAGAATGTATACTTGAGCGATTGACAAGGAGCCGAGGGATCTATGTATACCCCTCAATAAGTACTCAAGGGCCACCCTCAATCATCAGGCAACCTATTACATCTCTCAATCAATACTCAAAGGACCCATTGTGAGGCCATAGCTTAAGTTTATACGTTCTCTCTTACAATATGATTTTCTTGGATTCATTCATTTGTCACACTCTATAAGAACAGCAAGAACTTTGTCATACTCTTAAAATTTCAAAAGATTTAAGGGGGAAATGATGCTATGAAGTTTGAATGAATGAAGGAGATTATCCCTTGTTAGACCTTTCTATAGCTAATAGGAAAGCAATCTAAACTATCTAGGTATTGCTGCGGACCCATCCAACGGTTGGGGCAGGATGATAATGAAAAGTCACCATTAATGCCCTCATTAATCTTTGATTATGGTGTTCTTTAGGCACTTTAATGGTTATGCATGGCGTACTTCTCCAAGCACCATCATTGTGTTTGGAAAAGACAATCTTGAAAAAGACCACACGTAATGGTAATTTCAAGTATCACATGTATTTATTCACAGGCTTGTGAGACAAGCCATTTAGGTTGTGTATCCACGTATTTTAGATATGTTATGCGACACCAAACTTAAGTGTCTCTTTTTCCCCTTTCATTTACCCAATGTTTAGAACAGAGGAAGGAATGCTTGAGGAAAGAAAGCGAGTGGAGTCAAAGTTGATCCCTTTATTTAGAAAGAATCAAAGAATGCCCCAGAGAATAAAGTTCGAGGGTAACCTTTACACCTATTCCATATATTTAATTTTCTCTCTTAGAATAATTCCAAAGGAAAAATTGTTACTTTCTTGTTTGGAGGAGAAAAATAACGGTCTTTCTTTTCTATTTTGTTTTCTCGTTAATCACAATGTAGTTTTTTTTTTCCATGTGAATCGAAGTTTTGAATATTATGGTTTTTTTTATTTAATTTTCTTTACTATTATACCATTTAATAACTTTTTTATAGTTAAGTGAAATAAATATTAATTCTCCAATAGGATGGAGGGAGTTTGACTCTCTCTTCCCACATTTTGTAATGTATAATGTAATTGGGGAACAAAAATGATTTACAATAAATTATCCTTCTTGCAAAATTTGAAAATGAGAAACAATTGAACACTATATCCTAGTTTTAAATAATGCTTCAAAAATTTGGCAAAAAGAAAAAGCTAATGTCTTAAAAATATTATTTTCATATTCGTTTCTTTCTTTCTCTCTTCTTTTTTCTTTTTTTTTCTTTTTTTGGTGGGTCCAAACATCTTTCTCACTCCCTTTCCCCTTTCTTTTTCCTCTCTCCAAACAAAGTACCCCACTATTGAAGCAAATGAAGTGAGAGAGAGCCTCGTTCCCGCACCCGCATGGTGAGGGAAGAAATATCATGGCAATGCCCATTCCTTTGATTCCGTTGAATACCCACAACTGCTTTTTGTCCTATTTTGATTGTGACTTGCTTGAAGTATTATTATTATTATTTAAATGGTGTAAACATTAACAAGGGCCTAGGCTTCTAGGATACTCAATTAAATAATTTTACACTATACCGATCCCCTCAATTTCCTTCAAACATACATAAAATCAAGTTAAAAGAAAATGAAAACATTACACATATATTTTGGGTAAATAATAGACAACTGTTTTCTTATTTTATACAAAACAAAAGACAGTAGTCTAACAATTGAGCGCAGATTCTTCTTGAATTCTACCCACCAAATCATATACAGCGGCTGCAATTTCATTCACCGAGGTCAGCTGACAGCTATCTTCAACCTGCCATGTTGCAAAACTAAGCTGTTAAAATCCAAAATGTCTGATTTTATTTTTATTTAACCGTTGTAATTAATTGATCTGGATTAAAAAAAAAAAAATTCTAACATTTAATAATCAAGCGGACATATTTAGAAAACGTAGCTACTCCATTCCTATATTATCGAATTATAATGGTTTTACTAAATACCCGGAAGAAAATTTTTATATATCTAAACTTTATATATATATATATATATATATATACATATTTCTTGGCTGTTAGGTGGGTAAATATCATTGATCTTGAGTATAGAGACATCGTTTTCCTTTTATTGTTGCTAACAGAACTTTGAAAATTTACCTATTTGGCAACTTGGAAGCCAAGTATGATTTATTTTATGAAATAATCAGACATTGTTGGAATTTCTAAGGGCAAAAAGCGAAATTGAAATCACTAAAAAGGACGTCTTACCCTAATGCTGAAAGAGTACATGACCAAGTGGTCCACCGTAGTGAGAGTGAGGTGGAGAACATTAAGCCTCAGAGTATGCAACCCCATAACCATCATCAATAACTGCTTTGGCTGTCTTCTTGCTAACACTTTGATGTTGGCATGGTTATCCACCATGGTCACTTCAACATCTGCTATGGCCGAAACCGGGTGCCCTTCCGGGTGGTTCCGGTCCAAGGTGGCTGAGCTAGTGGTGCCCGAGCGGCTGTATTGAGCCGAACAAGTCGAGTACTGTGGAAATGTGAAGAACTCTGAGAAGAGGGAAGAGAGATTGGTGTCTTCAACTCCCGGGTTGGAGTTTGATTGGTTCTTTTGTGACTTGAGTGATTGGAGAAGTTGTTCTAGCTCCTTTAGGAAATTGATGGCTCCTCCTATAATTGATGCCTGATCCCCCTACAGAGGACATAAGTATTGTCATTTATAAGACGAAAGCCATACCAATCTAGTAAATTAACAGCACAATTCTATTGGGGAAAAAAACAAAAAAAAAAAAACTAGAGTAAATCCATAGCAAAATGATAACGAAAACTCGACACTATAAAATCATGAGAAGGAAGGAAGATCAAAAGATTAATAAGTTTGAGAGCCATAGTTACTCTAGCTACAAAATTTGTTTGCAAGACTTCTTGTATTTTATACTAGTCAAAGTGAATCGAATATAATTATTACCCTTTGGACATATGATGGAGGCATCATGGAACGAAGAATAGCAAGATAGTCATTCATCTGCCTCCTACGGTTTCGTTCCACCGCTATGTGTGTGATCCTCTGATTCTCGACATCTGCTTTATTTTTAACGGTCTTGATCCGTCGTCTTTTGCGCCGGCAAGGGGTGGTTATTTGCGGTAGAGAAGGTGAGGTTCTTCCTTGGAGGATCTCATCAGAAGGGCAATTGTCAGTGGAAGAGTTAATATCCCACTCCTTAAAATTCATGAAGTCTTCATTTAGAACTCTCTCTATGGGAATCTCTTCATCTAAAGCAAATCCATGCCTCCAAGGTCCACTGCCTATGTTGTTGTCGACATCCTTGTACTTGTAACAAAAGGAATCTTGCTGAAACATGGCAGTTTCCAAATCTAAAGCCATTGCTCTGTCCTTTTTTTTTTTTTTTTTTTTTTCCCTCTCTTGTCTTTGCACTTTTACAACAGAGAAAAAGGTTGTTTTAAGGAAAGGCGTTTTAACGACACATCCTAGACGTTGCCCCTTTCCTTATAAAGGCCTTGGTGTGACGGCTTCGCCTTGAATCGCCTCACACGCACATTTCCATCCAACTGATGTAGCTATCCACGGATGACGTAACCTGACGATTGTGACTACTTTCCAGGTAAACACATTTGCATATTAATGTGAAATATATATCTTTCTATCCGGGTGCAAAATTATATGTAATGTTATTGCTTAAGATTTAGTTGAGGTAATACATATTATGTGTTATATATGTATAATGTCATATCTCGAGAGCAAAAAAGTTATAATAATCCCGTAGTATAGAATGATAGAAGTTGGCCACTCAACTGCTACAATAAACTTAGTATATACGAAACACATACAACTAAGTAACCTTGAAGCATCTTCAATTTGATATCTAAAATAAAAAGGAGACATTAGTTCATATAATTCTTTTGAAAAATAGAAATTTAATTCATATGTTTATTTATTTTTTTGAAAAATAGAGATTTGCATGGAATGTTTATATAAGAAAATTTTATAAAAGAATGTCAAAAATTGTGTTTACAATCAATACAATATTGCAAGTTAGTTAAGGTCATATATATGGCCTAGTTGATTACAAATGAAAGACAAAAGAGTAATCCAATCTATTTGCTCCTCACTACAAATCTGTTGACTAACATTTGTACATCTAGGATTGATTGATCTTGGTGTCTATCATTTAGGACCTACAAAAGAACTATAGGGATTTGAACAACCATTGCTCAATAAGGGGATGGAGATGGAGGCATACACAATACAACACAACAATCAAGTAGGGTATCAATAAGTTAGGTAGATGCAATGCAATAAACATATGCCATCTATAAGACGTTGTTTGATCCATCATAAAGTAGAGAAATTACGTATGCTCTAACTTAGGTCAAGGGGCTTTTGCATAATGGAGGCATGATTCGACCTCAATGCCTTTTAACCAAACTCAAGATTATGCAATAGAGACATGCTCCTCTCGAGACCTCATCGAACCCACTACCCTCAACCTTACTGTGACCCTTTCTCCTGTCACATAGTTCGCCCTTAAGGGTGAGGAAAGGCTAATTATAGTTGTCTTGTTGAAGGGTCGGTATTTGGTTTGAAAGCCTAACTGCTTCCTTTGGTGGGTTGTAATATATATTCAATTAGTATTTATGTCCAAGTTTTGGCTTAGTTCATTTTAAGGGTGTCTAACGAATGTAACACAATAAAACAATCACAACATATAGCATAACAATTAAACAACATAATAGATAATTTCCAAACACATATGTTGCATGCATACAACTAGCTACTTTACAACCACAAATAAGTGTACACATCAACCTCCAAGTATTTTTATATAGTACTCCAAAATGCCATTAAACATTTATCTCACATACCTGGATTTGTAATCGCTTTAGTAAGTTAGTGCCACAATCCTTCCATCGTCAATGTTCCATATATTACAAATCACATTTAGTTCTTTTATGATTTAGTGAAGTTACAATGGTTCAATCGTTATACTTTTGGTTAGGATTATTATTATACTTTTAGTATTCATTAAGTGTTGGTTATGGGTATTAATTGTTATTACCTTTACATAGGTTATTTGGACATTCTATTTAACCTTCTACTAGGTTTCTTAGGTTTAAAGTACCTTTAACTAAGGTCCTTAGTTATATTCGTTGCTTATTAGACCTTTTACTCAAGCTTATATTAGTTTTTTAACTTATATTTTTTTATATGCAACCTTATATATAGCCTTCTACTAGCGTCTTAATTAATGTTTCTTATTAAACTGACCTTTTACATAACTTTCAATGGGAATTTTGGTTAGTCTTTACACTCAAAAACCTTATATTGAACCTTCTACTGCTACAATTTATAATCAACTTAATTAGGAAAGCCTCTACAATACCTTCTACAAGTCATCAATTTGCATTAGTATCCATAAAAACTTCTATAGAACCTTCTATAACTACTAGCTCTTTCATTAGCTCATCCAAAACTTCTATAAAAGCTTCTACAGCTACTAGATTTGCTCGATTTTACCAAAAAAATCACATTTCATTCTTCCGTTCACTTTATTGAGATTTACCTTAGTTAAAACTCCACCAATATTGACTTGAATGCCCTAGAACTCATCCTCATTGACATGCATAACTTGAAATTCAACAAAAAATAGTGTTAAACATAACTAATTTACTTAATATAAATAAAATACATGATTAGGTTGGAAAATCATGATTTTTAGGGTGAAAATAATTCATGTACACCAATTAAAATCTTCAATTTGCTACTTATTAGTAATGATTTTTTAACAAAAATTACTAATTCAATATCATATTGAAAATCCACATAAGTAATATAAGTAAAAATCATCATATTTGGCTTCAAGAAACCCATTTCTTTATAAAATCTCTTATTTTCATTTAAAAATTAAGATCAACCTATTGCATGTAACAAAAAATTACTCAAAAAGTGGGGGAGAATTAAATTTTAACAAAATCTTTTGGAAAATAGTGGGTTTCCATCGAATTTGTCTTATTAGTATTCCAAAAACTAAAATTTTGGCCTAAATAAAGTGAAATTTTTTTTAGAGAAACTCTTTACATAGCGATTTTTTATATACAATAAGGAATTTTTAGAAAAATTTTGGTAAGGAAACTATATCATTTGAGTTGATGAAAATCAAAATGAAAATTGACTCCAAATAGCCCATTTCTTATGGGCAATGTGTAAAATGAAAGATTTTTATAAAAATAATAATTTTTTTGTGAAAATATACCTAAAATTATGCTAGTATAAAAATTTTCATAATTTTTAGATAAAATTTGGTATTTTTAACCCATTTTTGAAAAACGGGTGCAAAATTAAGCTTACCAGCATGGCAAACTTCAACGGATGTAGTAGAAGGGGCCATGTCAGCACAAAGGGTGTTGATCTCTTTCTTAGGTGGTGGTAGCCACTTGTCATCAAGTTGCTCTAAAGTTTGGAAATCTCGATCTCATAGATTACTGTGTAAATTTTTAATTTTTTTAAATTTTCACTAAAAGCTCTTAAAATTACTACAAGAATTTTCCTAAGTTTTATAGGATTTAAAGAATTCAAAATGATGAAGGAATGGGGCATTTATAGTGTTGATTTAGGGAATTGGCTAATAGGCATGCATGATAAATGTTATAAGGTTTCTTTTTTAAGTAGATAAGTGTAATGCGGTTTTTGGAAAACCAAGGCCTAATATATGTTTTTGCTTAAAAACCATCTAATCCCTTGGTTTTTAATCTATGGTTTTAAGAAACCAAAAATTCCCTTTCATTTTTCAAATAAAAAATCCATGTACTTCATTAATTTATTATTTAAGTAAACATAGTTTGTTATTTATAATATTTTTAGGTTAGTTGTTATTTTTGTATGAAAGGTTCTACTAAAGCTTGTACAGCCTATGCACCATTGATTAACTTAATTACATATTATTTTATTATTATTTATTAATTTTTTATGATGTTTATTACTTTTCTTATTTATTTTGTTTATTCTTAGCTATTTTAAATTTTGGGTTAATCTTCCAAATCTTCTGAAATTTTACTAATGAAATAGCTAGTTTTACCATTTTAGCTTACTTTAATGTTTTAATATTACATTACAACAATTAAATTCATGGGTTTGCTTTAACTGACTTTTGGGGTCCTATGGTTGGCTTCGAGTCTAAATGGACTAATTATATGGATGTATTAAATTTTAAGAGTTTGAAATCCTTCTATTATTGTCAGTTAATTTGTTTATATATATATATATATATATATACATAAATATAAATTACGATTAGTATTTCTAGGTGTTGTCTCCTGTTATTTTATTAAATTTTATACTATTAATTTATGTACAAGATCTCATTAAATTGGGTATTAAATGGCATGGTTTTCTCATTTCGATAATTAACAAGTGAATTGAAAAATATTTTTAAGTTTTAACTTGCATTATTATTTTATAATTCTATTTTGAATACTTAGATTCTCTAGGTCATTTTACTAATTTATGGTCCTAACATGTTTTTGAAGTTATCGCAAGTGGATTTTCACATATGTCCTAAATTTCCCCATGTTAATGTCTTGTTTGCTGAAACGAGAGTCTCTTATATGATGTGTAAATATCAATAAAATACTAGCATATATAACGTGTTCAAATTATGGTTGGTAATTGTATAATTGATTTGGAAACTACCATTTTCATTATTATTTGTGTGAACATTTTATTGATATTTACATGTCATATATATATTTTACATGGTGTGTAATACCTTAGAACTTCTTTTTAAGTTTTTATGCATTAACTACATGTCTAAGGATCATAATTTTAAAAATCATGAGTGTTGATATAAATTTAAAAGTTATAGAAGTAGTCGACGTAATTATCAAATGTTTATATCTATCGTATATACATAGGTGAAATTTAAAATCATAAATTATGGACATGCATCAGATTAATGTGACCAAGTTAAAGGAGAATAGCTAGCAATTTGACACTCAACGTGCCAGTTAAGATATGACACAATATGACTATAAACAAGTTTGCATAAAAGAAACTTGACATGATTAATAAATGGATTAGATCCATTTTTAGATCATTGATAAATGTGTCAGAGTTTGAATTTACCATCCAAATCTATTAACAAATTAATGCTATTCATCAAATTGAACCGAGCCAAATCAAGAACTAAATCAAATCACAAAATGTGGTTCTTTTATATTTAGTTTGGTTCACTATTCGGTTTGAAGAGGATTCAAATAATTCATAGTTTAGTTCAATAGGTCAAATCTAACCAAACTTCTTAAACCCGAACTGAATCGCATGTTATTAAAAGTGAAAAATGAGCAATATTTTTTAGTCTTAAATTCTATTGATATTTCAGTCTAAGTCTATGTAGGTCTTAGTTAGGTAACCAAGAGGATAGAGGGGGACGGTAGGGAGAGGGGGGTGGGGTGAATTGGTTATTTATCAAATTTTAAACAAATGTGATACTTGAAGAAAACTTATCCCCTTAATTATTTAATTTATTGGCTAGAAGAGAAACGGATAAATAAATACAAATAGAGTGTACGAAAGTAAAGAGATAAGGGATAGAAAATCAGGGAAACAAATTATATGCTTCGGCCTTATGCTTACTGCACTCTTCTAGCCCCACTATTAGGTACTCAATTCACTTTCTGGAGTTGTTCCACTCTTCACAATATCCTATACTTTGAGATTACAAATAATATTCTCTACTTTGACTCACTTAGCCTTTTTCTTAGGCTAGCACTTAGAGCTATAGAGATTAAAATTCTCTCTAAATCAATACTTATATCAAGATTATAAAAAGCAATTAGGAAAATAACAAAATGGTTCCTCTACAAATAAGAACTAATATAAAGAAAAGTATGTAAGCTTCTGGTTAATCTTTTGTTCTGAAAATAGGATGTTCGTAACACTTCGAGATGATAGTAGAATTTCTTTTGTCATTTTTATGTGCCTTTCTATGAAGATCTTGCCTCCTTTATATACTAGAAACACCAATAGCTAAAGGCTTGATTTAAAGCAAGTCTTTAAAAAAAAAAATTATTCTAAGCTTTTGCTTTGCAAAAATACCTTGTGAATTATCTTCCCTATTGACCTTCCATATTTGTTAGATCGCTTCTAAAATACCAATGTCGCAAAAGAGATGAGATTTCCTTTCCTTTTTCTAAGTACTTCGATTGTATATGTAAGGAATACTTTTGTTGTTAATATTTGAATCTTTTAATCCCTGATAGCTTGATCAAAATCTCCTTAAGGTTAAATAACAAAGCTTTCCAATATTTGATAAATTTTATAACAAGAGAAGTTTGATTTTATCCCTGTGGATTTTAATCTTACTTAGTGGAATGTATTGACCATATTTCCTAAATATATTTAGTAAGTGAAGTTAGGTCTTAATCAATGATTCTTATATCTTAAACATATTTCCTATTTCTAAAAGCATCACTTTAACTTCATATACTCTCTTTTGGAACTGTTCTCTAATACTAGTGAAGCTAATGCACCTTCGAGGTTGGATACACGTAGAAACACCACAACGAAGTGAAATAAATGAAAACAAAGAAAAGCTAGCAAAGTTCGAGTAGCTATCAAATGGATATGACACACCAATTGATCTTACTCGGCTTATAATCTATCGAATATGACTTACTGATCTAAATTAAAGGGTCACTCACTACAACTCATTGCTAAAGATAATAGATAAGAGTTGAAGGGTAATGGAAACACTAGGATTGCTTAAAGGGGAACTTGTATAAATTTTGATAAAATGAAGTTGATATTTACGTACAATTAAGTAATGGTTTATATACTTGTTTAGTAGGGTTAAAAAGGGTATTCTTACAATTAGGTTATATAATACATATTAAAAAGGGCAAAAGAGATAAAGAATATTCAATACGGAAAGTAAAAAATCCTTCTAGAATATCGTGCTTGTAGATACGTATCATTCGGTGGCTAGAGGTTAGGAATATGGTACAAAGTGGATGAAAAGAAGAAAATGGGGAGTTTGCAGTCAAGGGCTGACCTGATTTAGATCAGGTCAAACCTAGGTTAGCCATTCGCTGTAAAGTAATCAACTTGGGTTAGGGTCAAATGTCAGTGGTTAGCATAGTTAGCTCGGGAGTTCCATTCAAAAAGTCTTAGGGCTGACTGTTCGGATATTCTATCATGATATGTTGTTCGGTAAGCTAGGTAGTCAAGTCGATAGAGGAGGGAAACGTAGAGGCCATGATAAGAATTCTCATCTTGAATGGGGTTTCAAACTAGTATTCTCTAAGTGAGTTCTTGGAGTCCTCTAACTCGGCTACATGTGATCAATCTGGGGGGTTGATTCCTATCAAAGTGGCTTGAATCATATACTGAAAAAGGGAAAAAATTGTGCCTAGTTATAAGATCTTGCGACTGTGGCATCATGTGTTTAAGGAGAGGAAATTGTGATACCCCATTATTACATCAAGTCCCACATGAATTTTTGGAGGGATTGGCATTTGTATATAAAGTCATAGTAGTGAATACCTTATCAACACAATATTTCAACTTTTAAGCCAAGTGGTTGAAAAAGTTTGTTAATGTTTGCTAGCTTAGTTATTCATTACTTTTAGCTTAAGGCGTTACATATAGAATTATTAATTTTGATGTACGACTCCATAAGTCTACAATTTTATCAGTTTTATTCGATTTTATACAATTTTACTGATTCAATATATTTGATTTATTAAGTACTTAAACTAAATCATTTCAAATATATGTATTTTAAATACCATTTTACTACCTCATTACTTTAGTCTCTTTAGTAGTTTCCTCTATTCCTCTCTTGTGATCCAAGGTCATGCTAGTTGTCGTTGTTCTTTCTCTAATTATTGTCTCTATCCATTTTTCCTCTAGTAAGAGTGAATATTTTTAACGTTTTACTTGGATAAGTAATACAATCCATTAACACAAATTGTTGGTTATAAAAGTGGTTAATGCCTTACTCTCATAGTCTATCAACCCTAAACACCTAACTTATTTTATGAGGGAACTTGAACACCCCTTCTATGCTATGTGCAAGTTTGGGCAATAAAACCATACTTAGTTATGTTCATAAGCCAATTTCAATAGAAAAACACCTCATATCAATGTCTTAGTTTGTTAAGTGCAACATATAATGATATATATATATATCTATAGATATTATTATGAAATCTTTTAGAAGATATCATTATTGTTGATTGAACAATTTAATAGCTATAAGGTGTTATAACTTACATTCAAAATATCTATTACAATATTTATGCAATTCTTATGTAGTTGATTAATGATGTGACATAATGTAGATGACTTGATGATTTTTATTTTGCCACTTGCAATGCATACCATGTACTTTAGAAACTCTCTTCCTTTTCTTTGATGTATAACTTTGTCATCCTGTAAGTTTTTGCTTTCTATATACAAATAATTCCAAATGCCTATAATCACTCTGGTTGTGCTAAAAGGTGTATGAAATCAAAAGCCACCTACCATTGCTGTTTGAACGAGTATTCTAAAACAACCATTAGAGAAATTCTTGAATATTTTGTAAAACTTCTTCATTATGACATGTTGAAACTTCCCATACGGTACCTCTAGACCTTATTAAGAAGAGAAAAATCCATAAAAAGATATGTTGATTACTCTTGCCACTCCTTCGACCGAGAAGACATATTGAAGCTAAACATATTCTTGTTCCCTCATGGTATCATTAATTGAGGTAGCTGAAGAACATCTCTTTAAACTTGATGTACCTAGTCACTTCGATGAAATACCAAGAGCAATAATTAAGGAATTTTAATGTTTTGTATATAAAACGATTTGAATGATTGCCACTATATATGATGCTCTAGCAAGAGTGAACTAGACTATATGACTCACAAATAAAGAAGCTACAGAAATAGTAGTTAATAATTGAATTCAAAATTCATTAAAGGACCCTTGATAGGTTAATCTCATGTTATCGATTGTAAATATGCCATTAAATAAAAATTAGAAAAGACACCAATTCTAAAGATCAAATAAGGTCTACATTCAAATGCTAATATAGGTATATATGAGGAAACCTAAGTTCTAGCTTCAAGATGGCTACTTTGTCAAACGCCTTCAAAATATGCTCAAATAAAGTGGCTTAATAGTCAAATCCTTATTTCTTGGGGCACTTAATGTGAATAACTCATGGGTACATTTAAATGAAGTGGCTTAGTAGCTTAAGTCCACTTCTTTCGCTTCTCCATTCTACTTCAATTAAATGTTTGAACACTATAGCAAGGTCATTTAAACAATATGGTTCTAATGCACAAGTGGCTTCTTCAAGTCTTGTGTAGCCATAATGATGCTTAAAGTAACTAATAAAGTGAGATGTGATTTATAATAGTTCAGGTTGGCTTGGTCCTCTTTTGTTAAGGCCTCTGATACAACTCTAATATAGCATTTGTTTTGTAGAACTTAATAATATAAGGAGATTTATAAGGAGAACAAGACAATTGAGCTCTCTTGTATCATATTTGGTGTATGTAGTACTAAATATGGATTTTTATAATTAAAAAAATTAAAGAAATTAAAAAATTAATTATTCATATTTAAATGATAATGAAATTTAGTATTATGATTTGGAAACTTATTATAAGATTATTCATTAAATTTAAAAAATATATTTATTTTGTTTATGAAATAGATTTTTTAATCACTAAACATATGATATAAATTTCTTAGCTTTAATTCAATCCTTCATGACACTTCTATCCAATAACTATGACTAATATGCAAACCAAACAATGGATAGAATAAATTATCTAGTGCTACACTATAAAAATATGTTAACTAAATGATGCTTAAGGTTCAAGTTGGTAAGTTTTAACAATCAGTTCTATAGGCATTAGATTCCTATAATTACCTTGAGAACCTTAATACTTTTAAATTTATCTTGTCCTCATTTGTAACATTAGGTAAAAGATTGATAATGTTGAAGGTTGTTGAGACACAATAATCATCTGATAGATTAATCTTGGAAACATTATCTTGACAAGCTTGATAACTTTGAATGGACTATTTGCTCTTAAGGATAACTTTAATGCTTCCTATCCTAGAAAATGTTCCTTTTCAGAAGTAGATCTAAACAAAGTCACTTAGCTAAAAGATAACCTATTTTTTTTCCTTTATTGCCTTGTTCTTAGTATTTAGCTATTTGTTCTTGTAGTTGCTTTGGACTCACTGATGAATTTTTCTGATCTTATTTGCACTCTCTAATCACTTTGATTATTGCCTTGCATGGTTGGAAACTGAAGCAAATCTATGGGAGTAATTGAGCTATACAAATTCAGTACATCAATTTAAGGTTTCCAAATAGATATTTGGACTGCATGTGGCAAGCAACAATCTTGATGTAGTCTTTGAGGCTCCTCTTCATCATAGCTCTAAGTAGAACTCTCAATGCTCTATTAGATCACCTTTGTCTGGCTATCTAATTATGGTAGGTACCATGCTTCCAATTTTTACTAGGAATGCTATCTTTAGTTGGTTACTTGCCTCCTACTACCAATTGTCTCGATCATTTAGTCAGTTACTATCTATCTATAAAGGATATAAAAACCTCCCCATAGGCTCGAGGGGATTTACTCCACGAGGAGTGGTACGGACATAGATGATATGATCACGACCTCTTTTTTTGTGTCACTAAGGATGCTTAACGCCACTTTGTAAGGTTCTCTAGAAATAATTGAAGAACCTAATATCCTTATTAGAGACTATATCTTAAGGAAATCCTTAAAGCCATAGGATTTCCTATAGGAAAAGATTAGGAACAAACAAGCCTAGAATGAAATATATACTTAGATCAAGTTATATTAGTGATGGAATGGGTAAAGATATATATAGTTTTCTAGACTTCTCTCTCACTCTTGATCATTTATAAATGCACATCTTTTAACTACTTAGTGCACATTAGTCATCAATATAGGCTTAATATAAGGTTTTTTTTTCTTTTGTATTCTTAGTAAGCGCTATTTTACAAGCTCCTAAAATGTCCTACGAAGCCTTTATCATGGTCCTTTTTGATCAACATGTCCTTCATCAAACTAGTTGGTATATGTAATTTTCTAAATTAAGAAATTTCCATCAAACAAATAGCAAAATTGACAATTGCTCCTTCCTTACAAGCAGTAATCATAGAGTTAAACTCATTCATCATGTGCATAGTGTTCACTAATTAGGTTAAATCCCAACAGACTAGTATATAAGGAATTAATGAGCATATATCCTCTTGATAATGTGTTTTCCATAACTTTCTTAGCCTATTGTTCATATTTAATAGCATAAAGAAAGGTTTTAGGAACTTCAATTATACCTCATCAACAATTTACACTATACCATCAAATGCTTTAATGACTCATGGTCTATATAAATAATAAATTCCTTGCACAATTAGTGATGTTGTGATATTGTATTACACTGACAAGCACATGTAGCACTTAGCCCTTATTGTTTTAACTAATTGAAAATAAAGTAATAAATCCCTATAGTGGTGAGCTACTTGCTAGTTGTATCAACCTCTCATCTTTACCATCACAACTTGTTCATCAACTTACGAAAGATCTTGTGAAATGCTTAAGTTTCACAAAAATCACAATTTGTAAAATTGTTTTATAAATAATGGCATCTTTAAAATTTGTTTTGAAAATTGGGGGCACTTTTGTATTTTCGATTGTTTTAACTCTCTTTTACCTTTTCTTCTCCAAACCAACAAAAATATGTTTTCTTCTCTCTTCTCTCTTCTACACACGATAAAGCCATCTTAGGTAGTTTTTCCGTACTCCTAACACCAAGAAGTCTAACAAGATCATGTTTTTGCAAACTTAAGGAGCTAGAATAAAATGAAACTGGAGTATGATAACTAGAATAAAGTAAGTTTTAAATCTTATCTATAGTTGGGTTGTTAGAGTGAGTTCTTGTTGGTTTTGTATGAAATGTGCGTGCGTGTTCTAAAGAATAATTGTTTTTGGTAAGTGTTATCTTATAGACCCTCTTTGAGTTTTGTTATAGGTAAAGCATCTTGATAGTTGAAACAAGTAACTTTCACATCTTTGAGATTATGACTTAATTCTGCATGCTTTAATATGCAAAGAATGTTGGGAATCAAATACTATTGAAGTTTCTATAATGTTTATAGAGTTTAAATCATAGAGTACCATGTTAGTTAAGTTGAGTCATTGGGAGGAATTTGTTTGACGTTGTGGTGGTTGTTTAGTGCAGTTTTAATGTATATGACTGGAGTTGGGTTGGTTTGCATCTTGAATAGTTTTAGGCTTGTAATAAGGTACATAGGTAAGTACACACTTGTGTACTTGAAGGTGTAGAAGGAGCAATTGCATAAAAGGGAGTTTTGGAGAGTTCGAGAGATGTATGGACAAGTACATGCCCATCTACATGATCGTATACTAAAAAAGTAAAAGATTGCGAGTTACACAACCACCTGCACAGCCATGCACCTTCCTATGCATTTTGTCCCTCTAAGTTGTATGTTTTGAGTACTAAGAGTAGTAGGTCTCCCTATGTAGCTGTACACTACCTACGTACTTCTCCAAATTCTCTTTTAATTTTCTTTCTATTTTTGATTCTTTTGCTTTCTGACTTACCTCACTTCTTAATTAAGTGTTTTCAAATCCCTTTATAACTTTTAAACTCATTAAAATAAGTTTTATTAAAGTCTATTTGATCGTTCATGGGAAAGGGTTAGAGTGAAAGTGAAATTAAGTGTTATGAGTTAGGTTTCAAGTTTAGGCTCTATGTTAACAACTTCTAGAGATGATATAGTGTCAAAAAGCGATCTTGAAGCTATTCTAGGTATGATATACTTGCTTATTTGCTTATGTGTGTTAAGTTAGTAATTCAAATGCATCTAGTTAACAATTTAACCTAATTAAATGTGTTGTTGTACATATGTCACTTTGGCTAACACTCTAGGGGTCCTAGTGTATTGACAAGGCTATGTACATGGAATAAATTTAATTAAGCTGAATAGTTAATTACTTCCATTTGAATTGTTAGCCTAACACATAAGCAAACAATAAAGTATCCTATATTAAAGTAATTTGGGTAGATCAAGGTGGATACTTGGTCACTTGAATCTTGGCAATTTGGTTACTCAATTATTGGGAGGTCCCTATCATTAATACTATATGGTATTATTTATATGTGTATTGAGAGGTACCCTTATGCTATTTTGAGGAACAAAATTGAATATATTAAAAATGTTTGTATGTGATATATATTGCATTAAATGCATGTGACTTCAAAATTTATTACATGTGTGTGTGGTTGTAGTATTCCATGCTGGCCTTTCACTCACTCTCTAGGGATATTTTATTTTACAGTTGTAGGTATGGGTTCTAGTCGGAGTATAGACACTTATAAGGATTTAGTTTACTAGTATGTTTATGATGTCATAGATGATTGAGAGTATCACTATATTAATGATGACAATAGGTTCATTGAGATCCTAGGATGTTAGGATTTGTTTTAAGGGAGATGTAGACTCATTTCGTTGTGTTTCTGCTTACTTAGTAGGCTCGTATGGCTTGTAATTAACCAAATCTTATAAGGACAGTTTGGTCAATAAAAGATTAGAACCCCTTAACCCTAACTCTCTTTTCATAAACCCTTACATGATAATAGAGTGCTCTTTTTATTGTCATTGAACAAGAGAACCAAATCACAGATCTCAAGGTCTCAAGTGTTAAAATCAAAATTGAACGTTGGAATTGCTATAAGAAAGCAAATCTAAGGTAAGGTAATTGAAGTTGGCGTTGTGAGATTTGTTTTCCTATGAAAGAGGGTTGAAAAACCTCATTGATTTTGCGATTTATAGCTTTGTGAAGGGTTAGATTGATCCTTAATCATTGTTCTAATCGAGAGAATCAAGTAAGTAACCTTATATCTAATGTTCCTATGTTAGTTTTGTAGAAATAGAAAAGTAGGCTTTTTTTTTTATTTTTTATCAATGATGTTTTGTAATTTATCTTATCTTGGCATATGATGGGCTGAATTTGGTTATGTAGAGGTTGGTTTGTATTTGCTAAGGTTGTGATTGGCATTGATTGGGTGGTTCGGAGTGGTGTTTGAAAGAGGGGAACATTGTTTGAGAGGGAAAAAATGGTTAAGGACCACGACCATAGTTGTAATGGTGTTCTTCGTAAGGGGTTGTGTTGAGTTGTATGCAAAGGAAGAAAACAAAAGTTTAGGGTGAAAGGATTATGATCAAGGTTCACAGTCGTGATTCCTGCCTAAGTTCTTTCTACTGTACAAGAACAAGAACCATGATTAAAGTTCACCATTGTGATTCTTGGTCATGTACTTTTTCTACCTTTAATTTCTTCTTTTCTTGATTTCTTACCTTCTAAATCATAACTAAACCAATCTAAATCATGTTAGGATTCTAAAAATTGTCCTGAAAACATATATAATCACAATTTAAACTCAAGACCCAAGTGGAATTTAGGAAAACTAAGTAAGACATAAGAGGACGTCTTACAAAGTAGGTTCTAAATGTTGCTTTATGTTGTATGCTAAGTATTGATCTTAGACCTACTTTTTACTTAGGCACAAGTGATAACAATGGCTATAATTCGAATTTAGGTATGGGATACATGCATGTTGTGTTGTGCTTATCTAGTGTACTTCACTAATTGGAATTAAATTAAACTTGGCTTATTAATTGCTATGCTATGTATGCTTAGTTCCAACCTCCCATTGATAAGGTCCAGGGGGTTGGTGAGGCACCTGGTGATCGTATATGACTCGCTCGATAGGAGTTCCATATTAAGATGACCTAGTTGATCTAGGAAGGGTTACTTAGGTAATAGATAAGATCTATATATATATATATATAGGTGTGTGTGTATGTGTATGTGTGTATGTGTATGTGTGTACGTAGAAGTCACGAGTTACTCCAAGTTCTAGGATGTTGGAAGTGTGTTGTATGTTGGCTAAATGAAATATAATTAAAATGTGCTTATTGCATTAGTTATATATGACTGCTTATGAGTCTTGTTAAATGATTTTAGTGTTCTGTATTGAGTATAGCTCACCCCTCGGGAATTTGTAGTTTCTCAATTTTAGGTTCAAGTAACATGGAAAGTATTGTATTTTATGAAGATTCATATTATGATTAACTATTTTGATGAGGAGACAAGATATTACTACTTTGATGACGGGATGAGTTTCTCCTAGTGGATGACTTAAGTTAATGAATTTTATTAAGAGTGGAACATTATTCTTTTTATTTATGTGTTTGATTTTAGGGACCAATAGGGTCACCTGTGACTCCTTACTGTTAACTTATACTGTAAGGAGTACGTTACTTCTAGTTCAAAGTCATGAATTTATTTAACTTAGATGTTAGACAATTTGAAGAGCTTAATAGTTGAACTGAATAATCACAAGTGTTATGTACTTAAGTTAAGTAGTGAAATATACCACTTGTATTTAATGTTTGAATAAATTCTTATTGTGAGATTGGTGATATTTATTATATGTAGAGTATAGACAGGTGGTAAGTTGTTAGATGCTTTAGCATATTAGTTTCTAGGGTTGGCATGTGGTAAAGCTATGGCTTCTTGGATTCTAGGGCATTACATGTAGTCTTATTAGTAGTTGTGTTTTTTGCTACTAGTTGTTGAGGAGCCATTTGGGACTTTGATTTTGTATCTCTTTAGGGTTTTAGTTGTTTGAGTTAGTTAGTTGGTTGATTAGTATGTATTTTTAGTAGACCAAGTGGTTTTCATTAAGCCACTTGTTATGTATTGTATTATTTATAGAGATTCATTGATGAGAGTTAGTGGATTTATGTTTCATATTGTGGTTTAGTCAAGTTTGTAGGTTCTAGACACCTTAGTGTGCTCTCAATTATTAATGACATGCAGTGGGTTGTAGTATTCTAGGTTCAAAGAACAATACATCTTATTACCTATACACTTAAATATACATATCGAATCTTTTAAAAGCAAAGTAGTAATGAAAGTATAAATGAAAGGGAAAATAAAGAAATTATGTGTGGCTTGTAACTAAGCGATTGTTTTATGGTTGCTAGCTCGATTGCTTACTACTCTTATCCCATGAGAACTCAAATGATTGGGGTTCCTCTTCTCTTAACCCAAGTTTCTTTTGTTTATAGAATGTCTCCTATGACTAGTATCCATCCCATTAGTTGCTTATGTGTTGAAAATTGTGTCTCTTAAGTGACCATTAAGAATAAGATTGTCACATCATTCTATATGTCATCTAGCTTGATCTTTTCTACCTCATCATTAATTATTAGTGCTAGCTTACTACCCTTGTCAATCATAGCTCCAAAAATGGTAAAAAGGGGAGCCCTAGGAGAATTGCTATATTTGTTTCCTTCTTCATTTCAACCTTACAAAACAAAGTAGGAAAATTGAACTTATCTATCTCTACTGAATACATCTTAGATGATCCCTTGGGGTTTCTTAGCTAATCAATCAACTAACTTGAGGAGATTATAGTCCTTTTAATGCATTTGGAACTCTTTAACTTCTCATACATAGAGAATGGCATTATATATATTGCAGCACTAAAGTGATATAGAGTAATCTCAAAAAAAAAAAAAAAAATGCCTAATGTGCATGGTAAAATGAACTTCCTGGATATTCCAATCTTTAGGGAAGTGTGTCCTCACCTACATTGCTTCCTTGAACTTGCATGATTATCTACTATCTAACTCTTTAAACTCTACTATATCATTTATTTTATGGTCTTAAGTGGAGTTTTTTTACCACTACATTTTCAATTAACCACTTAAACCTCTTAAATTAGATCATTATGTCAGTGAGTAACCTCTTAACTACATCCTATTAGGTTAGTTTCTCCTCCTTCTCTACTGCCCTAGTGATCACAAAAGACTCATCATCTAAATCATTTCTTACCTAGGTAATTGTTTCATTCATTTCCTTATCCTTCCTATTAGAAGATCTAACTTGAAACCCACCAAGTGCAATATTTTGCTAGATAACATACATTAAGGCATGTTACTTAACATCTCTAATATATATTCCAACCAGTAGTACATCCATGTTATGGAGAGGCAACTCTTGATTCCTAAATTTTAGGAAAACTAACTAGATGAACCCTTTTATGGGCTCTTCCATACTGGGTTTCTTCTCCTTAGGGGATATGAGATTCTAGGCGAAGTGATATGGGTACTGTCATGGATGGACATGATGGAGACACTAACAACGATATCACATGAACCAGGGGTGGGTCTGAACCGTAAGATGGTCCAAAAGATAAATGAGAGTCAATGTTTTGAGCTAGGATTTTTGTACATTAATGATAGATATGACATACCAACACCTTATACGGGTTTGAGCTACACTTGATATGACGTACAAGTGCAGCAAGAGATCACTCATTACTAGTCTATGCTTACAATGAACTAAAGAAGAACAAAAGAGTAAGGAAAACACTTAGCTCCAAAAAGGAAAATGCCTCAAATGATGATAATTGATGATGTGACTATTACGTTTGTAGGGTATTTATATGCCATAAATAGGGTTAGTCTTAGGTTCTTGCAATTTACAAAAAATGATCTTATTCTAGAATCGGAAAACAAATACAATGCAAAGGAAAAATAGTAACAGCAAGAAATGGAATATTTTGGCAAGGACAGTATAGATATCTAAAGGTAGGATACATGTCCTCTTCCTGTATTGGTGGTCCTAATAGGTGTTGGGCATTGAGCAAAGCTAAGTTGACTAGGTCAGCATTATTTCAATAGCCCATCAACTTAGAAGCTTAATAGGTGCTTGCCAAGATTGTTGGAATTTAAGAGTTCAGCTTCAATAGGTCAGCTTAGCACTAAACTGTTGTAAGCTCAGATGTTTGATATATTAGGTTCTTAGGAACTCAAACCTTGGTACTAATGGGAGTTGCTAACTTTTATGGGAACTTCCTCCCTCAAAGAGATGGTGAGTAGGTTGAAAGAGTTTGGAACACATATTAGGTCAGCTTAGAGGAGTTTTTCTTCTTTAGGGGTTAGGTCCATCTAGGTTACTCGGCCTACTATAGCAAAAGTCCTCAACCTCAAGAGTGTATTATCAGCCCTTGATCCTTATCATGGAGGCTTATAGGCATTGTTTTCTTATGCTAAGAGAAGTTTACATTGTCATGTCACCTTAAGTTCACAATTAGTTGAGTATGGTTAGTGGTTACCCTTTTGCTGATAGTTGCCAACACAGATTGTAGAGCACAAATGCTTGTAAAATGAGTAAAAGGTTACTAATTTGACAATACATAGTGTTACGTGCACCATTAGGCAATTCGTATACTATTGGTATACTATCAATGGAACTTTGAATGAGGTATGCTACCGATGGAGTCATTATATGGTACCTAACTCACTTGATGTAATAAGAACCCCATAAGGTATGATCCTATAGGGTCTTGAAATGGGGGCTTAATGCATGACATAGCCGTAGAGATTGTTTTAGGGATTTTTTTTTTTTTTTAGATGTATGAACTTCATAAATTTCTTTTGTAATTTGGTTTTAAATTTTCTATATATTTATTTTGATTCGGTGTCTTTGCTTTATAAATAATTTAACTCTGTTTTATCCATGTTATTTACCGTTACAAAAGAAACGACATATCATAGCAATTAGAAAAGTTGGCACATAAATAGAAAAGTATAAAGGCGTAGAGATTGGTCCTTCTATGACTTTTCTTCACGTATACTTATAATCAAGTCAAGTCAAGACTAAACTGTGCCCAACCTCTGAGGAAGGATCATGAATCTGATTTCCATAATCGAGAACTTTCTATTTGCTTTTCTTACTCATACTTACATGGAATCAAACAATCCTCTGAACAAACGTCAAAATTCTTGAATCACAAAGGCCTTGCAAAGACATTAAGCTTTGATATCTTTGTCTAACATGTACATGCGAGTCGTTGATAACTGACGAATAACTATATTTTTTTTAAATCAAGATGAATTTAAACTTGACGTGCTCGAGTCTTTTCCCAAGAGATTAGCTGTGATTTTATAAGGACCCCCCCAAGACTGCAACTACGGTTAAGGAAAAAGACAAGAGTAAAAGACTGGCTAACGTAAACATTAGGGTTTGAGATTGCTTCTCCGGTTAGGAAGAATAATTAGATTTCTATATCTTCCAAATTCGTCGTCTTCTGAGCTTAATTCATTGCCTTGATAGGATAATGACAATTATTTGCTGTTAATTGTTTGACATTTTCTTTTTCCACCAATCATTAACACAAGTTGATCGTTGCCCACCGATCGTTGTCTAGTTATATAGGCTATATACATATGGCTAGTTTCCCATTTACATATGGTAAAAATAACAGGAACAATGATTTAATAATCTAAAGTATGGTTTGATTTTTCTACCTATCTCCGATGATGATGACAAAAAGATATTTTTCAACGGAAAAGAAAAGAATATTGAGTCACGTGGTAAAATTCATAGAAGTTAATCTTTCTATTTTTATGGAAAATTCATTGGAAATGTACGAAAATGGTGGTGAAAAATATAATTTTATAGCTTTTCATCACCTTAAAATCCTAATATTTTGTAGAGAAATCTGATTCCAACCACGTTTAAAAGTATAATATTGTATCTAAAAACACCAATGTACCATAAATCGTGGCTTACAAGTTACGTTAGGATCTCACGGATACATAAAAAAATATGCCAAAAAAAGCCCAAGGAATTATTATTTTTGTTTTAAATCCTATAAAAGAATTGGAATTCGTTATTTCGTAATAATAGAAATTATGCACTATTTCCCAAACCAAACACAGTAATAATTTTATAATAATAATTTTATAGGGAAGGAATAACCGTCTATTTTACTGTATAAAGTCAACTAAACATATTATAAGAGATTCTGCTGATTCATCAAGATAAAAGAAAGCTTCATCTAATGGTAATTTTCCATTTACGTCTGCTTGGATAGTTGTATGATGAAAACACCAACGACGATCAATTACATGATAAACAAATAATTCCTCCAAAACTGGCCTTATTGTGTGCAGTTGCTCAAATCATTGTGTTCCTATAAATGACACTTTCATAAAAAAGACTATTCCATTTAACTGCACCACGTTGTGCCTTGTGCGGGCAAATGGAATGAGCAGGTACATAGTTTTTGCTTCGATGTCAACAAGCTCCATGTGTAACTGAGTTAGAAAGATGTTTCGAATGCAGGATCTTGGTTTTATGGTCTTGGGTATTACAACGGGCTCGGCAGAATTCGTCCCAAATCTTCACATATCAAATTAATAGAAGTGAATTAATTGACCATCTCTAGTAATTTTTGGAATTACTTCGGCATCTCTATAATTCAAAATTCAATGGTTTAACTCAATTAAAGTTGTCAAATTCACGATTTTACTGATAATTGCTAAAAGATGTGTAGAATCTTAATGTAAAATCGAAATGTTAAAAAATAAATTTCTATAACCTATTTTTAAAATAGTTTTAAAAAATTGTAGATATACTTATAATAGTTATAAGGAAAACTCGAAATACATGTTAGAATTAAAGAAATTAAGTTCTTTGTCCTCAAAAAGATCTTAATATGTAATTTACTATATACAAAAGAAGGATACGTAAAGTCGAAAATAAATTCTTTTCTCATTATTTTATTTGAGAAAAAAAAGATGAATTCAAGAAAACGAAACTTTTCATCTTATTTTGAGCTACTAATTAAATAAACCGAAATAGATAGATTTTCTCGTAAATTTAATGCAAACCTGAATAATGACTACGGACATCGAACAAGAGACTAAATAAGGGAGATGGAAGAAAATAATTAAAATGGGATAGGGAAAGTGACGTAGTATTGATGGGTTTGTAAAAACTTAGTTATATATTTTTTCTATTTTTTAGCTTAAGTCTAATTATATATATTTTTTATTTTTTAGCCCATTCAGACTAGATAGATAGAATCGCTAAACTAGTTAAAAACATAAATTTCTACCAAGTTTAGCTTGTGGACTCATAATTCTAATAGAGTCTAAATGAAAATTATTTCATACACGAGTTAACTCGGAAAGTTTTCTAAAATTATTATAGAGGGCTAAATTCAATCCATGAGCTTTAAGCCTAATAATTAAGTGGACTTAGCTCTTGGGGCTAAAGTGATAATGCTTAGAGAGTCAAAACTGTGTATTCAAGATGATCAAGAGAGATTTGGTATGGTAGAATTAGAGTAGGACCTGTTGGATTAGCATGCCCAATACTAACCTTTCTCAATTTAGCTCACAAATTAAATAACGTCTCTAGTGGGCCTAAATCCACAAAGGTGAGTCCATTTGAGGTCCATAGAAGAAGGGATTAATTTTAGCCTTTGATCACCATTACAATCCAATGTATAAGATTTCCAATCAACTTCTATAAATACCCCATCATCTCCCTCGTTTGAACATAAAAGAGTCTTAACTAATGCAGTTGTGCTACCATACTTAAATGAATCAAACACTTAAATTAGTGATGAACACCAAACACACTCATTACAAATAGTTAGGTTTGATACTATTAAGCTCCTAAACCTATCACATCCTATGTTAAAACCTTATTAAGATTGCTTACTCCTTCTCCTTACCAATCATCACTTGATCGTTCCAAAAGCATTGGTGAAGGCATTCCCTTAGTCTTATGTAACGTAATACTCAAGCAGTACATGTGTGACCTCCACATTCAAACTCATTCACCCATAATGGTAAACTTGTAAAATCATACGGGGTTGAATCATGATTTTAAGAACCATGACCTAAACCTAACACATATGAGGCTAATATATATTGCCTCTGTAACTAATCATATAGAAAAATCTGACATAGTATTGTTATAAGTGTGAAAATTATTTATTTTTTTACCAAAATTTATGTAACATTTATGTGTGTATTTATATGAGATTTGATAAGAATTTGCTTGAAGAACATACATGCACAAATGGAGTCTAGTGCTTAAAACATAAGAAAAATGGAATAAAAGCTACTATTTTGATGCCTTTAAAAAACTTCACTTGGAGCAAGTATGATGAACTCTGCACAAAGTAGTGATTTTAGAGAATTATTGCATCTGAAAATTTCATTAGAGAGATTCAAACAAAGTCCCTTGTTGAGAAGAGTAGAAGAATTAGAGACTTCATTCAAGTCATTCTACATGAGATTCAAATAAAAACAAGGGTAAAAGAGAGAGAATTGCTTTAGCATGACTCCATTTAGATCTCATGCACATGAGGCTTAGACGACATTGAGGAAACCCTAGTTTAAGTGCAACCACCATAGACATTTCATTTGAAGCACATAGAAAGAGTCAGATAAGTCTTGATTCTAAAGAAAATCTATGAATACCCTAATATGTGTACATATAAAGAAAAACCTCTTCTTCTTCTTTTTTTCTTCATATTTTTCTATGAACCTTGTCCACCTTACACATCTAAAGGCCATATAAGTCCACAAAACTCCAAAAAAAAAAAAAAAAAAAACACAAAAAAAGATTGGTTTGAAGGAAAAGTTCGACTCAAAATATAAATTTAGTATGTGTTTTTCCTTACAGTCACAATTGCTATCGATAATTTTGGCCTTTTCATACTGTTTTCTATTTTATTATGAATTAAGGGGCCATTCACTTATAGGGAATGGAATTCCATTTCCCCCTTATTCCATACCTTCCCCCAGTTACCTTGTTCACTTTTAAGAATTGCCATTGCAAAGGATCCCTAATTCTTAAAAAATCTGAATAAGTATTCCTTGCTTAGAGTTAGGAATTGAGTTCAAGTAATAAAAAAACAAAAGAAGGGACTACCATTGGCCTTTTGTCTTCTCAACACATTATCACAACACCACCTATTATGGCCAACCATCATAGCTCCACCACTGCACCCATTACTAAGCTTCAACAATGGAGGTTGACTAGAGTAATCTCAAAAAGTTAACAGTAGGGAAGTTTCAAAACCTTCCAGTTATGGTTAGCATTTATCAACCTTTACCATTGTTATGTGAAGAAGATGAGTGATTATTCTACTATTCAAATTAGGTCACAACAAACATTTTTTGGTGACTCTTTGTTTGAAAATTGCTTAACTGCTTAGGTAATGACTTGCCTTAAACTTCCTCTATTTCATGAATCATTTAATTGTTATGTTAAGTTAACTTGGCAACCTTTTATTTATTTTTTAAATAAAAACCATGTGAGTTGCCTTCTTTTACTTTAAAGAAATCAATGACTAGTTGAAACTTTTTGATTAATGAAGGGGATGACTTAAAACCTTATTTGTTTATCTATGCACTTATTTTTCTTTTTTTTCCTTTCTAATTCTGGCTTCATTAAGTTAGAAGCTTAGGATTCTAATTACTTTTTCAAACATTTTTTCTTGGAGACTTTGCATCATGTCTAAGATTTATTTGGTTATTTGTTCCTAGAGGTGTTATGTATTCTTACAATGTGTTTACTTAAGGATTTTAGGTTGTTCTTTTGGGTTTTAAAGAAGCTGAGGATGAGGATTCCTTGGTGATGGTGTGAGGAGGTAGTGGAATTGGTGGTTAGTGGTGGCTGAGATGAGCATAGACAATGGTGAGTAAGATGACAGAGACAATGGTAGGGAAAGAAGGCATTTAAGAGGTAGAGATAGAAATGAATAAGATAAGGGCATATTTTATCTTTTTATTTTTTTTATGGGTCTATTCTTACTGCCCTTTTTGTTCAACTAAATGCTGCAATTGGTGTTCCCCCTTATTTAATTACTAATGACTCCTAGGTCCTTTACATATCTATTCCATACGATGAAGTGAACGGGCCATAAATGTTTTATGTGGGATTTGATATAGCTTGATGGATTAATTGATCTACAAATCATTTATGAATTTTACTTCAATCATTGGAGAGTTTTTACTATCCAAGTTTCATTATTCATAAATTCATTATTTCACTAATGACTTATGTATGAAAGAAAATTTAGGATCTCAAAAGGGAATGGATGATTTGTAAGAAGTTGGAATATGTTTAATTTAATCTTAACATGGACACATTTGTATTTGATTAAGTTTATGGTTTACATAATCACTGCAATTAGTTTTAAATATTTGGAGATAAACATGTTGATAGTTGGATTTTATCTTTTGAATTCACTCGGCCATTCAACTGATGAAAAGCAGAGTAACATTATTGTCAGCAAACACTAACTAAGACAGTTTCATGTCTGGTTTGAACTTATTAAAAGTGGCATAAATGGTTATTGTCTAGTACTATTCCATTACATAATCGCCCACCATTCTTGTATTTTAAGCCTGTACTTAATTATGAGATCTCCACGTGTTTTGTGATCAATAATTAATTGCTACTTCAAACACCCAACATTCACCTGTAAATACAAAGAAAAAGCATATTAAGAACTCTCTTATGATCAATAACTATTCACTTATCTTCTCTTAAATACATTTATTGACTTAGGCATTGAAATGGCTATACCAGACTAGCCTTAGTACCATTTAATTCCTTGTGTTTTGCAGGAGTAAGATTTCATCCAAAAATCACATAACAATATTTGGTACCATCTATTTTTTATTACACACCCACATGGCAAAAATTAGATTAACTAAGAGTGCAGGTGCAGGTGCTGGTACTTCATCTTACAACCATAAATGGGAAAGTAGGCACATGGATAAACAACATTTGGCTAAGCTGGAGTAACTTTGCCTCAACTTAGCTAAAAAAAAAACCAAGAATTAAGCAAAAAATATTAAGATAACCTTGATCTCCACCACAGTAATGTCCACTTAAGTAAAAACAAAGAACATGGCAATCACAATGCTGAGAATAGTGATGATTTGATATATTCTCCTAAATTACCGAGAAAGCAAGCTAAAGTTACAATGGGACCTTCGACCCTTATGCTTAAGAAAGATGACAAGGGAAAGCAACTACAGCAAGTGCACCATATCGGATCCTTGCATGTTAGCACCTTGCTACGATGAATAAACAATTTCAAAATAAGAAGAGCCCTTTCATCCCTGAGGTTTTAGATGATGTTATACCACTGCACATTAAGTTGCCACAATTTGAAACCTATGATGGAACAATAGATGTTGAAGATCATCTTAAGTACTATCACACCTTAGCTAAGTTATATGGCATTGTAATGCCATGACTTGCCAAGCTTTTCCCTTGATACTGAGGAATGAGGCAAGTAGATGGTTTAAGCACCTAAAGCCAAACACAATTTCATGTTTCAAGGATTTGGAAAAAGTGTTTCTCCAACACTTCCTTATGAGTAAGCTTCCTATCAAGGATTTCTTATGTCCTTAACACGATAAAATAGAGATCAAATGAATGTATCAAAGATTATCTAGCTAGGTTTATGGCCAAGATGGTCTATATTCCAAAGCTGGATATGAGCATTGCTCTCAATGTAGTTATTGATAATGTCAAGCCTCATGGAGACTTTTTTAAGTCTCGCCAAAAATAAGTCGAGAACTTTTGTCAGGTTCAAAGTTAAAGCCATATCTTACATCTGACAGGAAGATAACATTAAGGCTCACCAAGAAGCTAGTCAAAATAGAGTAGATAGAAAAGGCGACAAAAAGAGAAGTGCTAAGATCAACTTGGAGTGGACGACGATCAATGTCTTAATGCTGAGAAAAAAAGGCTATGTATCTCGACATATTCAGTCCACACACCACTCATTTGACCAATTGAAGACATATTGATGGAGATGCGTAAGTAGAGAGGTATGTTGCAGTAGTTAGAAAGGATGAGAGGAAATTCTTTAAGGCAAAATTCCAATAAATATTGCGATTTCCATCATGATAGAGGCCATAATATTGACAAGTGCATCCAACTCAAGAACCGATTGAGGATACAATTTAGCGAGGGTACTTAAGGAAGTTTCTTGTGCTTGATGTTGAGAATATTGAGTGACCATCTCAAAGGAGACGAGAAGAGTAGGGAATGTCACTTGCTTAACTCATGCTAACAAAGATGCAAAAGATGAGAGCATTAGTAGAGCACCAAACAATATAACTAACACTATTGTTAGTGGACCTTTTACCATAGGTCTATTAAGCTCTTCAGGCTCGACTAATGCTATTCATTATGTTTGTAATGTCTAGGGCAAGAAGGTCAAAATTGACAACACAATTTCCTTCATAGAAGAAGATTTCGAAGGCATTCAAAGGACCTACGATGACGCACTAGTGATTAGTGCAAGAATCACCAACTTCGTGATCAAGAAAATTCTTGTTGACATTGGAAGTTCAGCAAACATTATTTTCTAGCATGCTTTTGATCAGATGAGACCAAAGATCAAGGCACAGCTAAGATCTTATGACTATGATTTGTATGCCTTCAACAATCAACCCGTTTAAGTGATCGGAGTAATTTCTCTACTAATCCAAATTAGAGATGATGAGCATGTTGCAGAAGACAAAATGGACTTCCTTATTGTCAAATGTTGGCCCCCATACAATATGATCATGGGAAGGTTGTGTCAGCACTTATTCAGTACCCTCCCTCCTACTGCCTACCTCAAGGCCAAATTTCCCACTCTTAGTGGAGTTGGTATGCAAAGGGGATCAATAGTTGGTAAGATTATTATATATAAGGGCATTAAGGCGAGAAGAAATTTTTTAAGTCGAAACTTGCCTAAAAGGAAAATCAATTGACATAGATAATGCCGAAGATGAAACAAAAGAAATTTCACTAGGAGATGATCTTGAGAAGATGACAAGGATAAGGAAACCCTTGCCAGCAGACATCCACCAAAGTTTAATTGACTTTCTATAGGGTAATGTCATTGTATTTGCATGGTCCCCCTCAAATATGCTGGGTATCCTTAGAGATGTCATGGTACACAAACTTCAAATTAATCCAAGTGCTAAGGTGATTCAATAGAGGAAAAGACATTTTACCCCCTAAGAGGTAAGCAGCTATAGAAGAAGAAGTCTAAAAACTCTTAAAGGCAAGTTTCATTTAGGAAGAGCCTTACTTGACTTGGTTACCCAACTATGTGTTAGTTAAGAAGTCTAACAGCAACTGGCATACGTGCATAGACTTCGCAGATTTAAACAAGGCCTATCCTAGAGGTTGCTTTCCCTTGCCAAGAATAGATCAAATGGTTAACTCAATTGTTGGGCATGCTTTACTCTCTTTCATGGATGCATTTTCTAGCTACAATCAAATTAAAATAGATGAGAAAGATGATGTTCACACATCATTCATCACTAACTTTGGAACGTACTATTATATAGTGATGCACTTAGGGCTGAAAAACACCAATGCAACTTATCACGGCTTGTCAACATGATGTTCAAGCCATAGATCCATTGAAACATCAAAGTGTAGGTCGATGATATGATTATGAAAAGCATGATAGAGGATCAGCATCTTATCGATCTTGAGGAGACATTCAGCACTCTAAGGAGGTATAATATGAAACTTAATTTGCAGAAGTACATTTTTGGTGCTACTTTCAGAAAGTTTTTAGGTTACATGGTCACTCGACGTAATATTGAAGCAAATCTAAGAAAGATTGATGCGATCAGAAACATGATGTCTTCTTGTACTGTTAACGAGGTTCAAGATTTGATTGGGCGAATAGCCGCCCTTAACAGGTTCTTATTGAGAAGTGTGGATGGTGTATAGAATTCTTTAAAATTTTAAGGAATTCGAAAGATTTCAAGTAGACAGATGAGTGCGAAAGAAAATTCAATAAGCTTAAAGAATTTCTCGCATCACCACCAATACTCTTGACACCTATTCTAGAAGAGAATTTATATTTATACTTATCAATCAGTTATCGAGCACTTTCCTTTGTATTAGTCCAAATCGAAACCAAGGAGCATCAACCGATTTATTATGTGAGTCATGTCCTATAAGGACCAAAACATTGATATACCAAAACTAGGAAATTTGTGTTAGTAGTAGTTCTCTCAGCAAGGAAGTTGAAACCATTCTTTAAGGCTCATCAAATTGTAGTCCTTACTAATCATCATTTACAACAAGCATTACAATGACCAGATTCCTTAAGAAGGATGATGATGTATGCCTTAGAGCTAAGTGCTTATGGCATACAATACAAACCGAGAACAGAATTAAAAGCTTAAGTGTTGGTGGATTTTCTGACCGAGTTTACGAGTAAGGAAGATAGCATAGAAATTGTCAAGAAGTTGATATGGAATCTTTATGTCAATGTTTCTTTGACTAGAGAAGGAAGTGGTGTGGGTCTTATCCCATAGGGACCCCATAATGTCAAGGTTAATTATGCCTTGAAGTTTAGATTTTCAGCCAGCAACAATAAAGTAGAATATGAAGCCTTAATAGTTGGGCTTAGATTAGCAAAGGAAGTTGGTGTTAAGAAAGTTGAAGTTTTCTTCGATTCACAACTTGTTGTGAATTAAGTTAAAGGGAATTATGTAGCAAAAGAGGAAGAAATGAGCAACTACTTATTGATAGTATGAATGCTTATGAAAGAATTTCAATCCTTTCTATTCACATTATACCAAGAAGTAAGAACATCGTAGCTGATAAGCTATCAAAGTTGGCTACTATGGCACTCCCTAATTTGAATGACAAATTCTTTATTGAATTTCTCCTTCATAAGAGCTTACGAATTGTTTAGTAGAGCTTTGGATTGGCTCCCCACTTGAAAGAGAGGTCCTGGATGGATCCAATTGTAGATTATCTAAAGGACAATGTCCTTCCTGAAAATAGGAATGAGGTTCTAAGGTTGATTTATCAAGCTGCAAATTACACATTGATAGATAATCAGCTATAAAAACGTAGTATTTCCCAACCTTATCTTCGATGCCTTCCTTCGAAAGATGCACAACGAGTATTACCTGAGTTACATGGTGGTGTATGCAGCAACCATGTAAAAGGACAAACATTGTATATCTATGCCCTACGACTCAACTATTACTGGTTAACAATGAAAGATGACGTGAGAACGTCCGTTTGACATTGTCCACAATGCTAGAAGCATGAGGTGCTGAGTGATACACCTTTTACTGAATCGTGAACTAGTCCTTAACCCTTTACCTAATGGGGATTAGACATACTCAGACCGTTTCCAAAGTCTAAGGCCCAACAACAATTCGTCATTGTTACCATAGTTTATTTTACCTAATGGGTAAAGGATGAGGCATTAGCAAGGATCACTGAATAGAAGGTTGAGGCTTTTATTTTCAAATTTATTATATCAAGATTCGGGGTCTCATTTATGATAATCACAGATAATAGACCATAATTTGATAATGACAAATTTTAGGCATTTTGTGAGAAATACAGTATCCATTTGAATTACACATTTATAACATATCCTTAAACTAATGAGCAAGGGGAAACTATTAAAAGATCATCTTACACAACTTGAAGAGGAAAGTTAATCAAGCTAAAGAGAAATAGGCTGACAAATTACCGAAGGTTTTTTGGGATATCGAACTACCTATAAGATTGCTATTGGGGAAATGCCCTTCAGATTGGTGTATGGTATGTAAGTAATATTATCGATTGAAATAGACCTGCCCAATCTATGCATGTAAAATTTTAACGTAATGATCAATCAAGTTGGTTTGATAGCTAATTTAGATATTATTGAAGAGATAAGAGATATCATAGGAATAAGAGTTGTAGCATACCAACACAGGGCAGCCAGGTATTATAATCAGAAGGTGAAACATAAGGTTTTTTGGCTTAGAGATTTGGTTTGCAAGAAATTAGAGGTGATTGGTGCATAAGATAGACAAGGGAAACTCAACGTAAATTGGGAGGATCTTGTTAGGGTCTGGGACGTCGTTAGCGAAGGGGCCTATCAACTAAAGGTTGGATGGAACAATCATCCCTTGTATATGGAATGCAGAGAACTTGAAGCTTTACTTTAATTAGTCCCTTTGATGTTATGAATTATCTCCAATTGTTTCGTAAGGTGATAGCTTAGCTCTTGTTTCAAATGTGAACACTTATTCTAAGTTCCAATGCCGACTTATTTTCCTTCCTAAGCATTTCATGATTAATGGATTATTATCAACTTCAAATTATACAGTGAACGAACTAGTATTTAATATGTTCAGATCTATCGCAGTTAGCGAACTTTATAATTTAGCTGAAAAGCCGAATAACGAATGTGTTAGCTCTTATAGGTGATCTCGTGGCTAAAGCAAGACAACTAATCCACATCTCAAATGACTAATGGATATTATCTTTAAAAGGACATCCAACATACTACGTGTGAAATAAAACATACCAAGAAACATAGCACGTGGAATAAAAAGTACCAAAACTATTAAATTACACATGAGAGGAAATGTGAATAATATTAATACAATATTAAATGTTGTAACACTTGGCTTAATAGGATTTAGGGTACTGACCCAACTAAATGCCGAAGCCTAGCTCATCCATTCCTCACTTAGACATCTCATTTGATCACTTATTTTTGCTTATTTTATTTAGACTTTTTATTTCTTGTATTTTTCATAAATTACCCTTGTGTTTATTTTGTATTTATGAGAATGCCACTAAAGCATCCTTTTAGTTTTTTTATTTGCAAGTTTGCTACTATATATAAATAGAACACATGTATAGGGTTTTAGTAAACTTAACATATTAATGAAAAACCTTTGAGACTTTTTTCTTGGAAAACTTTCCTTTACTCGGTCTTATCAATCTCTTTAGCAAGGATTATAGCGAGCAACCCTATCACTCAGACCTATGCATCACATCCGGCAAGTCATAAGCTATGTAAGATCTTATTGGTGCATCATATCTAGCTAGATAGCTCATAGATTTGCTAAAACTCCCATTTTATTTTTTTGTTTTGTTCTTTATGGTGCCTCTTTATGTGTACAATCTCGAAGACGCATCAACTTCGCATATCGGCAACATCATATAAAACTTCATCTTAAAATTTGCCAAAGGAGAACGTTATTTTTGGAACTCTTTGGAGAAGACTTAGAACTAAACTTATGTTAAGCTCTAATAACTACCTTTAGACTGATGGCTAAACTAAAGTGGTGAACAGGACACTAGGAAACTTTTTTAGAGCTATCGTAGGAAAGAAATTGAGGGACTGGGATCTCTGTTTACCATTGTGGAATTTGCATACAACCAAACTATCCATATCACCACTAGAAAGACCCCATTGAGGTTGTCTGTGGCCTCATACCTACTATTTCCCTGGATATAATCGGTACCCCTACAACTGTTGAAGAGATTTAATTCAAAGTTGACCAAGTTTAAGAATTGCAAAAGTTACACTAGTCTGTAACTAGGAAGATCACCAAGTTCAATTAGAGACACCAAGAGATTAGCAGCCGAGGTTACTGAGCTGGTTCTTTCCAACTAAGAGACTTAGTATAGATACACCTTAGTCGAAAATGATTTCCACACTTAAGACAAAGCAAGATATCTCCTTAAGCTGATGGTCCATTCAAGATCCTAAAGAAGGTCAATCGCAATGTCCACTAGATCGAGTTACCTAATGGTGTCTCCTTCACTTTCAATGTGTCTGACCTGATTCCTCACTAACTAATAAAGGGATTTATGAATGTCCTTGAAGAAGAGCCAAAGACCACTTCATATTTGAGGAAAAATATTTCCTACCCCTAGGTAGATAGTAGGAATCAACCCCTAAGACTAATCATACGAAGCTAAGCTAAAGGACTTTAAAGACTCATTCGAAGAATACTAGCTTAAAGCCCTATCCGAGATGGAAATTTTTATCCTAACCTCTATGTTTCCCTTTTTCTATCGACTTGACTGCTAAGCCTTCACATGTACTAGACCTACCGAACAATTGTGCTATGACAAAAAGAAGATAGCCTTAAGACTATTTGAGTCAAGCTCTCGAACCAACAATAAATGTCCAACTCTAACCCTAGCTAATTCCTCTACAGCAAGACTAACTAGGCTTTGACCTTATCTTAATTAGGTCAGCCCCTAATTGCAAATTCTTTTCTCATCTACTTTGTACCATATTTCTAACATCTAGGCATCGAGTAACACGTGTCTTCTAATACGACATTCTAGAAGGATTATTTACTTTCCATACTAATTATTGTTTGTCTCTTTTACCCTTTTTAGTATGTATTGCATAACCTAATTAGAAGAATACCCATTTGTCTTTACAAACGTGTAAAGTAACCTCAGTGAATGGGTATATAAACCTTCACTTGATTATATAAAGGGATAAATCCTTAACATCAAAATTTAATCAAGTTTCTTTTGAGCAACCCTAGTGTTCTCATTGCCCTTTAACTCTTAATTCTTCCCTTTTTGATGATAAAAAAAAAAAAAAATTTGCTTAAAAAATAACTATAAGAACGTAATCCATTATAATCCATCAATTCGTTCAGATATTGCATATAAGATTAAACATGTTTCTACTGTAATCAAATTTATATATGCTTTGTTAAGTTCTCTTAAGTTCTTGTCATCAATTATGTATTTTATATGCTTAAGATCGTCCCCCTTAATGTGTGCAATGTTGAAACAATTAATTTTAACAATTTTCTCATCAATTTTCACTTTTTGATAGATTTTTCACTCCTCCCTCTTTTCATTATCACAAAGGGTTTTGACAATAAATAATAGATAATAAGATCATATCAAATAGAATGCTTCTAATCTACTAGGATAAAAAAAAAAAAAAAGAATATATATCCTTGCAACATATGTTAATTTCATGGATTTCAGTCCTTTAATCCTTTTGCTCACCTTGTCTTATTATATAAAACTTTTGTATTATAGCTACAAAAATTGTTAGATTTTGTTGTTCATTAATAATGTAACTAGCACTTTTCAATATAAGATAATCAAAATCATAGATTTTAATAAAGAATCCCTACATGAACTTGTTAGTTACTGTAATATTCACTTGATTTCAATATCAACCCAAATCATCCATATAAATCACACATGAAAATGTAGCCATAAAATATTATCAATCAACAGAAAACTAAACTTCACCTAAACAATATAAGTTCAACAAATAAATAATTAAGTCTTTTTAGTTTTGAAACTAGATTTAGAATTAACTTGATTTTAAAGGAGGTGGGCAAAGAAATTTGAGTTGAGCTTTTTTTTTCAAAAGAACTTGATCCGAAAGCCTTTTTTGTCCCTTTAACCAACTATTATATCCTTTACAATTCCTTTTCTATAGATGTAATTCAATTCATCAAATTGTCTCCAAATGGCTTATTCTTAAGTGGGCTTATCTCCTACTTGAGTTCTTCCATTTCATCTAAAACCTTGTTGGTTAAGCCTTCAATTTTCCCATAAACTAATTCTTTAACTTTCTCTACTATTCCTCTTGTTTCCTTTTAAATTGCAATTTCAATTCCTTATCCTATTGACTTTCATTGAATTTTACTTGATTATTTTGTCCTTGATCTTCTTCATTTATTAAGTCCATTCTTAAATTATTAGTCTCCTCCTCATAGTTTTATTCTCAAAAAGATACTTCTACATCTCATTCATATTCCTCTCCTCTTCACTTCTTACCTCCTCTTTTTCTCCTTATTCTTTTTCCTTCTTCTTCTTTTTCTACCAACTCCTTAGCTGTTTACTTAACAGTGTTCATTTTTTGAATATCTAATTCCTAAGGACAATCAATTATCAATTCTTTCTTCTATACTCATTTATTAGAATTTTTCTCAATTGAAGTTTCTTAAGTAGTCTACATTTTTGGAGTTTCTTTAGAAATAAGTTTGAGGGATGGGCTTTAAGGTGTTAGAAAACTTTTTAGGGATTCTATAGAAGCTAGTTTTCTTTTTTTTTTCATACAATTCTAAAGCTCTTATTTTCTATTATTCGTTTAAACTTCTTCTTTCATCCTTTTCCCTCCTTTTATGACTTTTGTCAAGGTGTTAGCATCAAACACTACCTTTCCTTAGCTTCCAAAGTAGATCTCTTAGCTCCCAAAGTAGATCTTTCACTTCATAGTTCATATTTGAGAAGGTTTCTACCACAATTTTTTTTTTTTAGATAAATCAAAGGGGTTTTTTGGTTGTTTTATAAATTTAAACCTTTTAAATTTAATTAATTTGTAGATGATGTATCCTAACACTACACTTCCTCTACTTCTCATATTATGAGTATTGATCATCTTATCTATAAGGTCATATCTGTATCTAAATGAAATTGCTAGAATAATTTGAGTAAGTTTAAGGGTCAAGTTAGGCTATTAGACTTAGGTAGAAAACATCGAACCACAACTTTGTGAACAATTCTAGTAGTGATGGGAAGGAAATCATCGTAAGGTTTTTTGGCATCAAACACAACTTTCTCCCCATTGTTTACTTATTTAAACAACTTCTTCTTTCTCCAATTTTGTAATAGAGGATGAGTTTTCACATCTTTTAGACCAAAACAATTTATTGTATCCTTGTTGATCAGTCTTGGGTTAAAGACACTTGAGGCTTATTAAGGGAAAATCGAGCAAAGAAGAAAAAGGTTAGCAAAATCAGCATACAATCAACTAGATATGATACACTAGCTAATCTACACGGCTTAACAATCATTTGACATCATGAACAAATGTATGTAAGGTCACTTGTCCTAACTCTTCTTAAAGGAGTAGATAAGAGTTGAAGTTCTCAAGAGAAATGCTCGTAAAAAGTAGAGTAATTTTCCATAATAGGATTCAACTATTCAATTATAGTTACAAGAGTGGCTTATATACTACTTGCTACTAAGGTTTACAATTGGAAAAAAAATAACTAAAAAAAGTAAATTACAAAATTAGTACAAAGAGATTCCTAGTATACATTATGAAAGGGCCAAATGGAGAAAAAGAATAAAGAATGGGTCAAAGATTCACCATAGGATCATGCACCTAAGGACACTTGTCATACAATGGTGGGAAACTCTAAAAAGAGAGAAAAAGGAAGGATATCTAGTTGGCCCTTAGCAGGAATCAGTGCTCGGTCTTCAAGAAGGGTAACTTGAACATGGAAGCGACAATACATAAGTCAAATAAGCTAACCTAACCAAGGATAAGTTTGGTAGACAGACGGTTCAACTCAACCTCTAGTTAACTTGGCATCTAGACCAATAGCAATGAGGCCAGGTCTTCTTACCTCTCCAAGGCATGTTGTTAAGTATTCTTATTGTGATTAACATCCAATATTCAGGTAGGTTGAAGTGCAGCTGGCTTAGACCATAGTGGGAATCCTTATCTCACATAAGTTCTTAAGCTAGTATCCAATGACTAAGGCTTTGCAATCCTATAACTTGGCTTTGGGTTGATTCCCATCATCTTCCCTAAGGTCATGATTTGACCTTGAGTCTACGAGATTTCTTTAAATTCTTCTTCATATTTGTAGGGTATGAGATTGGATATGTTGAAGGTTGAAAAGACAACATACCTCTCTAGCAATTCGATTTGGTAAGCGTTATGGTTGACCTTCTTGAGGACCTTGAATGGACCATTAGCTTAAGAAGATATTTTGTTATTTTGGAGGCGGGAACCTTTCCTTACTAAGGTAGATTCAAACTAGGTCACTTAGATTGAAGTGTATAACTTGTCGACCTCTTTTGAGCACCCATTTAAACTAAGTCACCCGATTTTACTTTTCTTAATTGGATTAATATTAAACCTTATCCATTTAACATTAACCCTTCATTGGAGATCAAGGAAATGTAGCTTTCCTTAAAGGGCTAGCAAAATGTTTAGAGTTGCCATCTAATCAAGGCTAGGAAAAGGTTAAGTTAGAATCAATTAGGTAGCTTAACCCTAACCTTGCCATTAGTTTACAAAGTAAACATTGTGAAAAGAGTTTTTGAATATTAGATACAATGAGTTCAAAAGCTAACCTATTAAATCTTAAATAAGTACAACTTAAACCTTCTAAGTTTATACTTATTTTTGAAAGTACGCATTTATAAGTTTGTTTATTATACACATATTTTTATTTTTATTATTTTTAATTTTTTTAGTTACAAAAAAGGAAAATTTAAAAAATAGAATTTATTTATTACAAAAAGGAAAAAAAATAAAATTTTTCATATTTTAAGTCGCTTCGTAATTTCCTATAAGTGCTTATATATTTGCTATTTGGGATCAAACTTTTATAGTTCATTTTTTGAAAAATTTAACGTGTTAGTTCATTTTAATTTCAACAATGATTAGGTTTACATTTTTTTTAGCCATTTATTTTCATTTAAGAGTAATTCTAAAAACGGTCTTAATTTTTTAAATGTTTATTTTTTCGAAAAATCCTAATTTTGAAAAAGGATTTATTAATTTTATTTTTGAAAACATTTTTCTTTTCCTTCTCTCTCTCTCTCTCTCTCTCTCTCTCTCTCTTCTAGTGATTTACAAAATACTTTTTTGGTTAAAAATAAAATTTTATTTGAAAACATTTTAATAAAATTAAAATCTAAAAACTATTATATATATATATATATATATATATTCCTTTTCTTTATGTTGGAATAAGATGAATAAAATATAAATAAGAAAAAAAAAAAGGGGAGGGCTTGGACTAAGAGCTTAGGTATGTGAATCACTCTTTGATTTGAGTCAGGTTAGCACGTGTGTCACATCTATGTTGAGCAGCAATGAAGGACAGTTGCTGTGGGGTGCGATTTAGGTGGTTCTAGTCAATTTTCTAAGTAAGGAAGGATGGTTTCATGTGTCTCTCATTAGGAAATGAGGGTATAATGGTTATGCCTTGTCGAGTGGTAATGGTGGTTTGGGTAGTAGTTGAAGTTTGGCTATAAGAGGTAGTGGTGTTTGAAGTTGCTACCGGTAGCTTAGAGTGAGGGAAGGGTATGGCTAAGGGTATTGGCGGGTGGTTTGTGTAGGGGTCAATGGTTTGAAAACCCTAAGTGGTGGCTAAGGACGTTAAGAGACATGGTAGAGGTTAAGAAGAAGTGTTTTCAAAAGCTTAGGCCTTAAGTATACTCACAACAATGATGGTTTTGCTCGAATTGCTATGAATTCAAGCAAAATCTAGAGAGAGAGGGAGCTACTTAGTTTAGATAGAGAAAGAGCTCATATGTGTGTGTATAAGTAAGTTGATGATTGAATGTGGATGGGAAAAATGCCTATTTATACTTAACCAATCTCAATCAGTTTTGGAAAGAATCACTTATGGCCGAATCAACCATGATTGATGATCTTGGATTTTAAGCTTTTTCCACTTTTCAAAGCCAATTTTAATATGTGATTTGGATGAATTTGGACAACTTTTGGGTTTAATTCAGTAGTATCTCATGTTATCTTCATGACATAATTTTACCATTACTTTGGTGAAATCATGAAGATGCTTGATTTAAAAAGAAGAGAGAATTGAGCTATCTATTTGGAAAATCAAGGATTTGGTCTGGTGAAGGAGATAAAGAAAATGTAACTTTAAGATATGTTTTTTATACAAAATGGAAAAAGGAAAGCTCTTTGCACCCAATGAGTTTTGAATCTTAGACCCTTCATGTGTGTGCATATGTCATATCAGTACGTTAGTAGCCTATACATTGTTTATATACGCAAATAGTTGCACATATGGATTACGTAGACTTAGACCAACTTATTTGGACTAGGCCAAAACTAACCTAAAATGCCCAAAAACCTTTATTATTTTACCATTCTAATATATTATAATATTCTAAGAATTTTATTTTATCTTTTTTATTTGACCAATTTTCAATTTTTTGTATTTTCTTTGAATTTTCTATCTTTATTTCAATTTTTTTTCTTTTTTTGTACTTTCTTGAGTTTTCTAATTTTTTTAACTTTACATTCAATTTTTTTTGTATTCTAACATATATATGTTTTTCAATTTTCTAATTTTTTGGTATTTTCTAGGTTTTCTACTTTTTTTATATTTTCTAATTAGGACCATTTTTATTACCTAAAAGAAATCCTAAAATTATGGGAGGACGAAAATTAAGTGTCTATATTTGTCCCTCAAACTTTACTACAAAGATAAAAGAGATACACCATTTTTACCCTAAAATTACTCGAGATTTGGGAAAGTAGGCTAACAGTTCTTATGAAAAAAAAAGGGCTCTCATTAAAAGGCCAAATAATATTGGAGGGGACTTTTAGGTGAGCCTATTACCCTAAGAGAGTAGGGCTTTTTTGCAATAGTGATGTGAATGATTTATCTAGAGGGGTGCAACGGGCTCTTCGATGAGTTAACTTACCTTAAGAAGGGCTTGAGCTACTTTAGACGAGCTAGTAGTCCTTACGAGGTAAAAATAGTTCTAAAGACTATCTCTAGGGGTGGAAAGGGCTCCTTAAAGAGCTAACTTACTCTATGCATGTCTCAAGCTCCTTCAGGTAAGCTAACAATCCTAAAGAGAGAATGATAGTATTGAAGACTATCAAAGGGTCAAAAAGGGCTCATTGATAAGCTAACTTACCTTAAGAAGGGCCTAGACTCCTTTAATTGAGCTAGCAATCCTAAAGAGGAGAAGATAGTACTAAATTCTATCTAAAAGGGTGGAAAGGGATTTATTTTTCTTAAGCTAATTATATTAAAAATGGATCAGCCTCCTTTTCTCAAAATCTCTCATTCCTAATGAGACATATTGTACTAATGACTATCTTAAGGGTAGAAAGGGATTTTTTTGGTCAAGTTAACTACCTTAAAAGTGATTGGACTCCTTTTTTCAGAAGCTCTCATTCTTGAAGCGAGAGATAGCACTAATGACTATCTTAAGGGTAGAAAGGATTTTTTTTTCTTTTTCCACAAAGCTAACTATGCTAAAAAGTGATTAGGCTCCTTTTTTCGAAAATTCTTATTCCTAAAGAGAGAGATAACACTAATGACTATGTCAAGTGCATGGATTTTTTTGTTAAGTTAACTATCTTAAGAAGGGATTGAGCTCCTTTTTTTTTTTTTTTTTTTTTTTGAAAGCTCTCAATCTTGAAGAGAGAGATAGCCCTAATGACTATCTCAAAGGTGGAAAGGGATTTTTTCATCAAGCTAACTACCTTAAAAAGGGATGGGCTCCTTTTCTCGAAAGCTCTCATTCCTAAAGAGAGAAATAGCACTCATGACTATCTCTAGGGTAGAAAGGGATTTTTTCCTTAAGCTAACTACCCTAAAAAGGAATCACACTTTTTTTTTTTTTAAAGCTCTCGTTCCTAAAGAGAGAAGTTTATGGAGCACTCTCAATCCTAATGACTATTTTGGTGAAGCTTACTAGAAAAGACTAAACAATATGCAATTTAGTTGGAACTTTTATTGAGGAGAAACCTAAAGATATCCACTGGAGGATTACCTTAAGGAGGAAAACATTCGAACCAATTGGCTCTTTTGATACAGTTACCATCTTGGACAAAAAGACCATTTCTTTGGATTTCAACATTTCATCATCTTAAAAATTGAATCACTATCTTGGATTAATGAGTCTTTTGTTTCACCATCTTGGATTAATAGGTCTTTTGGTTCACCATCTTAGATTGATGGGTCTATTGGTTTTGATCGGATTTTCATTCTTTTGCCAAGCATGAAATGTCTTAGATAAAATTTCAATAATTTAGACAAATGGGAAGGAATCCTAGGAGACTGACTTTAAGGGTTGATTTGAATTTTCAAGGGTTGAGTCTTTTATAATGACTTAAGAGAAAAACCAAACCACTAAGGCTACTTGACTTGGTTGTTAGGGATTAAGTCCCTTACCTTACCATTAGAGACTATGAGGTTAGATTGGGAAAAGCTTTGGGAAATGGCTAAAAATGGGGAGAAGAATGATTGGAGATTGTTAACTTAGACTAGAATGTTTTACGTTAGATCACTATAGTTGACTTAGGATTTAAGTGCTTACATGAGCTAAGGAAAATTTAACATTGATGAAAAGGGCAAATTCGAAGGATTGACCTGCTAGGATAACTTGAATTCGACAATAGGGACTAAGCCTTAGATAGGGGATCTTAGGATTAGACTATATAGACATAAATCTCTTGATCTTTATCTAGGGTATATGAGTGTGGGAAAAACAAGAGTAGTCAACTAGGCATTGGAAACTTCTTTTTTTTTTTTTACGAAATTTTCAAGTGGGAAACATCTAAGACAAAAGCCCTTGATTTAGCTCCCCCCAAATGATAGTAGGTTCATTACCTTGTTTGCCAACCTTTTGTTTTCCCCAAGATGACTTACTACCAAATTGTGTCATATTTGACTTAGATGTTTCAACATTTTTTGTTGTTTCTACCCATGAAGTATCATTCTCACCATTGGATTCAATGTACCACTTTTGCTTCTTTAAAGAAGCATCTATTATTAGACCTTCATTCTTTGTCTAACTAGACCATGAAACTTTGTTAGCAAAATCATTTTGAGCATTTTGGTCACTATCCTCAAATGGTGGCTCCTAAAAAATTATTCTCTAGAGATTCTAACAAATTTATATTTTTGTTGACCATAGTAAGATAGTGACTATCAACTCTAAGATAGCTTATGTTCTTTGTCTATTACTTTATCTATTCTTACCATATGAAGAAAGCTATACACATTACTGATTGTGTCATTCTTTCTATCCACCTCATCACTGACCCAAAGAAGATCAAATCCCAATCCTATTCCAACAGTTACTCATTTTCTTTAAGAGCCTCATGCTACTATGTTAGACAAAGAGTCTACATGACTTTTAGTAGAAATTTTCTCAAGAAATTTTCTTAGCATGAAGAGCATTGCTTTAGTGAGAGGAACTTACATATTTAAGGTTTTATATCCTTCAACATTAAATATGTCACGTCACCTATAAGAAAAATGAGATACTCTTTTAAGAAACCTTTGGCCTATAAGCATTGAAAGGCATGGCACTTTGATAAGAATCAACCCCTTGGATTGATCATACAAAGTTGAGCTAGAAGACTCTAAGGACTCACTTGAAGATTACTAGTTCGAAGCTTTATTTGAGACGGAAATTTCTATCTCGACCTCTATGTTTCCCTTTTTCGTTGACCTGATTGCCAAGCCTTCACATGTGCTAGACCTACCAAATAGCTATGTTATGATAGAATATATGAGCAAATAGCCCTAAGACTATCCATTCTAAGCTCCCGAATTGACAATAGATGTTCAACCTTAACCTCAACTAACTACTCTACAGCGAAACTGACTAGGCTCTGACTTGATCCCAATCAAATCAGCCCTTGACTACAAATTCCTTTACCATATTTCTAACATCTAGCCATTGAGTGATACATATTTTTCGACACGACATTCTAGAAGGATTTTTTACTTTCCCTATTGAATATTCTTTCTCTCTTTTTCTATTTTTAATATGCATTGCATAACCTAATTGTAATACCTTTTTGTCTTTTCATACATGTAAAATGACCTTAGTAGATGGGTATATAAACCCCCACTTAATTGTACACAGGAATTAATCCTCAACATCAGAATTTAATCATGTTTCCATTTAGCAACCCTAGTGTTCTCATTGCCCTTCAACTCTTATCTAATCCCTTTAGCAAGGAGTAGTGATGAGTGACTCTTCAATTCAAATTGGTGAGTCATATCTAGTAGATTGTAGGCTGAGTAGGATCGATCGGTGTGCTATATCCAGTTGGTAGTTACTCGAGCTTTGCTAGCTTTTCTTTATTTTCTTTTTTGCTCACTTTGTTATGGTGTTTCTCCATGTCTTCGACCCTAGAGACTCATTAACTTCTCTAGTATCAAAGCCCGGTTCCAAGAAAGAGTATGTAAAGTTGTAAGGAAGTTTTGTTAGCTTTGCTGTTAGTGGCTATTGTATTCCTTCCGTAGCTACTGTAGTATGTTTGTGTGGAGTAAGTCTAGAGTTGTGAGTTGTGTAGTGAAGATTTGTGTGTTGGTAATCATAGTTTCATTATTACTCTTTTCTTACTCTATTTTTCACTACGAAAGCAAAGCAAGTTCATTTCTATTCTATTCGAGTAATTATTGGTATTAAAGTTGTTAGTTTGTTAGTTGAAGTTTTAGGTAATACGATAGCATTGTTTTCCCATGTATTGGGTTGTTAATCTATTTAAAAGTATTAGACGATGTTGTACTCCGGTATTCAAGGTATTATTGGAGACTAGAGTGGTGGCACTCAACCTAGTCATGGTAATAATGGAACTAATACTCTTAGTTCAGCTAATGACAAAGTTGATAGACTTACTAATCTTGTTGAGAGTCTAGTCATCGTAATGCAAGTTAATAGGCAATAACCCTAGGGTATGCTATAGCGTTACCCATATGAAAACGTTCTAGAGAGAGGCTGTGGCTAAGGTAACTGAACTAATCACCCAGTTCAACCCCTTTGAGCTAGAGGAGTTACAAATTGAGCTACTAAACAAGACTAGAGTTGGAGGAGATTGAAGAAGACGATGAGGAGATAGATGTTGAGGACTATGGAGAGGAAGAAGAGATTGGTTATTATCTAGTATAGGAGTTAGGACGTCAAGCTCCTTGAGGACTAGACAATATTAAGGTCTAAATCCTACCCTTTAGTGGAAGAGGAGATGTAGGTGAATACTTGGAGTAGAAAGAGAAGGTTGAAAAGTTGTTTGACTATTATGGGTATATAGATGTTGTCAAGGTCCGACTTGCTACATTAGAGTTTATTGGGTATGCCACAATGTGTTGGAAAAATCTAAATGCAACCAAAGTGAGGGATGGAAGGCGAGGAGTAAGGACCTAGGATGAGATGAAAAGGTTGTTAAGGGATAGATGTATACCCGAGACCTACTTACAAGATACATTTGTAAAGTTGTAAGAACTTTACCAAGGAGGCCAATCTATTGAAGACTATGTGAGAGGGTTCCAAATGCTTATGATTCGAGTCAACGTAGAAGAACTAGAGGCTTATACAATATTAAGGTTCATTTCTAGGCTCAAATGTGAGATTCGTAACATTATGGAAGTACAGAGGTTTTATACCTTAAAAGAGGCAATTAAGATAACGCAGAAGGTCGAAAAGTAGAGGAGAAGTACTTCGAGCCAACCTGGGCCAACATTCTCCTAAGCCCCTGTTCCGTGCCAACTTGTTTAAGTTGAGCCGAAGAGGCCACATAGAGCTAAGGATAGGAATAATTGACTTTACAATAGCCGAGTAGGTCAACAGGACTAAGCAAGACAACCAACCCAAACTGAGGCTAAGTTGACCCCCAAGAACATATGAGACTGGATAGACCTCTAAACAAAAGACTAGCGAGATGAAGTGCTTTAAATGCTTAGGCTTCGGACATATGGCTGCTAAGTGTCCGAACCTATATGTCATGGTGCTCTGAAGAGAGGTAATGGATAGCACTGATAAGAGTGAGCCTAAAGAGGAGAAGGATATTGGAAAAGCTAAAGCCAAGGAGGAAGAGGTGACCTATGTCTATGCCGACTAGGGAGAAGTAATGACCCTAGTCTTGAGATAAGTATTGAGTTCTCTACCGAGCTCCGAGGAAGATCAAAGGGAAAATTTATTCCATACCAAGTGTACCATCAAAGGACAATTGTGCACCATCATAGTGGACTGAGGAAGCTATACTAATGTGGTTGCACATCCTTTATGTAGAGGCTAAGTCTATCAACCTCAAAGCTTTCCTGACCTTATAAGCTACATTGGCTTCATGATAAGGGTACTTTGCATGTAACTGAACAAGTGACCTTACCATTCAATGTTGAAAATGTGTACAAGGATGAGGTAGTATGTAATGTTGTCCTTATGAAAGCCTCACATCTATTGCTTGGAAGACCTTGGTTGTTCAACCAACGTATTACTCATGATGGATATAAGAACACCTATGCCTTTATTAAAGATGAAAAGAAGATTATGCTACTACCTATGACCCTATCCTAAGAAGAAGGCCGTAGTGATAAGCTAAAGAGAGCTCTAAGCTACTAAAAAGGCCAAAGAGCCTATGTTTCTATTGATTAGAAGATTGTTGGAGATGATAGATTTAAAGGATGTTCCAAATGAAATTCAAAGGTTGATTGATGAGTTTACATACCTGTTTCTTGAGGAGCTGCCTAAAGGATCACCTCTAATCTGAGACATAAAGCATTATTTTGACTTGCAACTAGGCACCACCCTACTGAATTGACCTACATACAAAATGAATCCTAAGTAGGCTGCCGAGCTAAAAAGATAAGGGGATGAACTTATAGAGCGAGGATACATGAGGGAGAGCATGAGCCCTTGTGTTATACCAGCTTTGCTTGTCCTAAAGAAGGATGGTTTATAGAATATGTGCATCGATAGTTGAGTAATTGATCAAACCACTGTTAAATGTAGGTACCTAATATCAAGGCTCAATGAGATGTTGGATGAGCTCTGTGGTGCCAAAATATTTTCAATGATTGATCTGTGAAGTGGCTATCACCAAATTCACATGAGATCGAGTGATGAGTGAAAGACTACTTTCAAGACTAAGCATGGTCTCTACAATTGGTTAGTTATGTCGTTCGAACTTACTAATGCACCAAGCACATTCATAAGGTTAATGAATCATATGATGAGTCCTCTAATCAGAAGATGTATGGTCATGCCCTTCGATGATATATTAGTATATGATGCCAACCTAAACAACCATATTCAACATCTTTGAGCAATTTTTTTCATTTTACGAACCGAGAAGTTTTATGGAAATTTAAAGAAATGTACATTCTACCAAGATAAAGTGGTTTTTCTTAGATTTATAGTGTTAGGGGAAGGAATCTAAGCAAATGAGGAAAAGATCTAAGCTATTCTAGAATGGCCAATGTCAAAAAATGTTGCTGAAGTTCAAAGTTTTCATGGCCTAACTTCTTTTTATAGGCAATTCATCAAAAACTTTAGTACCATAACCACCCCCTTAATTGAGCTAACAAAGAAGAGTGATGGGTTCAGATGGAACAATCAAGCTGAATAGAGCTTTAAGGAGATTAAAGAGAAGCTTACCTCTACCTCTACCCCTATCCTATCACTACCGAATTTTGACAAACCCTTTGAATTGGAATGTGAAGTGTAAAGCATTAGAATTGGTACAGTCCTGATGCAAGAGTAATGACCTATTGCCTACCATAGTGAGAAGCTTAGTGGTGCTACCTTAAACTATTTTCTATATGAGAAAAAGATCTACTCTCTTTTCTAAGCCCTTACTGTTTAGCAACACTACTTGCTGCTACGAAAGTTTATTGTTTACACTGACTATGAATCATTGAAGCATCTTAGGAGTCATAAGAAACTATAGAAGAGATAAGCCAAATGATTAGAGTTTATGGAAGGATTTTCATATGTGATCCAATACGAAAAGGGAAGTGCAAATGTGGTCACTGATGCTCTGTCATGTTAGAAAACCCTATTGACTAATTTATAGACAAAATTACTAAGATTTTCGCTTATCATCAAGTAGTATGCTAATGACCTTCATTTCGATCCTATTATTAACTAGTGCCAAGAAAGAGTAGTTGTTGGAAAATATTATCTTAAAGGTGGCTATCTGTTCAAGGAATGAAGGTTGTATATACTAAAATGTTCCACACGTGAGTTCTGGTTAGGGAAGTTCATAGTGGTGGATTATCTAGTCACTTTGGGGAAACTAAGACAGCCAAACTATTGAAAGAAAACTTTTATTAACCTAGTTTAGCTAAGGATGTACATAAGGTAGTTGGTAATTGTGAAGTATGCAAGTGAGCTAAGGGGAAGAGAGAGCCCCATGAAGAATACATGCCCCTGGCAACACCAACGCCAAACTAATGGCCAAACTAAAGTAGTGAATAAGAAGCTAGGAAACTTACTCAAAGTTGTCGTGGTAAAGAACTTGAGGGACTAGGACCTACGTCTACCAGTTGTGGAATTCGCATATAACCAAACTATTCATAATACCACTAGGAAAACCCCATTTGAGGTCGTCTATGACCTCAATCCTACTATTCCCCTAAATATAATCAACACACTTATAGTTGCTAAAAAGAGTCAATCCGGAGTTAACTAAGCTTAAGAATTGCAAGAGCAACACCAGTCTATAACTAGGAAGATTGCCAAGTTCAATCGGAGACAATAAGAGATTGGTAGCCAAGGCCATTGAGCTGTTTCTTTCCAACTAAGAGACTTAGTATGGATATACCTTAGCCGGGAACAATTCTTGCACTTAAGACAAGGCAAGCCATCTCCTTGAGCTAATTGTCTATTCAAGGTCCTAAAGAAGGTCAACTACAGTGCCTACCAAAACGAGTTACCTAATAACCATGGTGTCTCCCTTGCTTTCAATATGTTCAACCTAATTCCTCACCAACTAGTAAAGGGCTCTACAAGTGTCACAGAAGAAGAGCAAGAGACCACTTCAAATTTAAGGACAAATCTTTCTTACCCCCAAGCAGATGATAAGAATTAACCCCTTAAACCAATCACACGAAGCCAAGCTAGAGGACTCCAAGGACTCACTTGTAGAATACTAGTAGGAAGCTTTATCCAAGATGGAAATTCTTATCCTGACCTCTGTGTTTCCCTTTTTTGCCAACTTAACTGCCAAGCCTTTACATACGCCAAACTTACTGAATAGTTGTGCTATGACAGAATATCTAAGCAAACAACCCCAAGACTAACCTAGTTGAGCTCTCAAACCAATAACAGATGTCCAACCCCAACCCCTGTTGACTACTTTACAGTGAGACTGATTGGGCTTCAACCTAATCCTATTCAGGTCGGCCTCTAACTGCAAATTCTTTTTCTCGTTTACTTTGTACCGTATTTCTAATGTCCAGCTTCCAAGTGATACATCTTTTCTAATACGACATTTTAAAATAATTCTTTACTTTTCATACTAAATATTCTTTATCTCTTTTACCCTTTTTAGTATGTATTGCATAACCCAATTATAAGAATACCCTTTTATCTTTTCATTACATGTAAAGTAACCCTAGTGGATGAGCATATGAACCTTCACTTAATTGTATATAAGAATCCATCCTCAACATCAGAATGCAATCAAGTTTCCTTTGAACAACTCTAGTGTTCTCATTATCCTTCAACTCTTATCTATTCCTTTTATCAAGGATTAGTGGTGAGTGACCCTTCAGTTTGGATCGATGAATCATATTTGGTAAATTGTAGGTCGAGAAGGATCAATTGGTATATCATATTCAGTTAGTAGCTACCTAGGTTTTGCTAACTTTTTATTTGTTTTCTTTTTTGCTCACTTTGTTGTGTTGTTTCTCCAACTATCTGACCCCAAAGATGCATCACACTTACCTGATCAAAAGGGACTCCAAGTGTAGGGAAACATGGATACAGATTTGGCTAATTTAACTTTATAAGTTTTCATCAGGATTCATCAAAGTTTAACTCTTTTTAACAAACTTTTCATTTTTTTTTTTCAAACTGGAAAACCGATTGACTGATAATGGGGTGAAATCCCTAAACAAAACTAACCTTTTAAGCTTTGAAAGAGAAGCTAATCGTCTTGAATGGGTTAGTAATGTGAAAACTAGATAACATGATGGATCAACTCAAGGTGTTGAGAATTTGGCAACCAAGATTGACTTAGGAAGGAAGTGTCGAAATGGAATCAAGAATTTTTTTTTTTTTTTTAACTAAAGGAGACTTGGAATGGTTGTTAGGGACTGAATCCCTTGAGTTGATAAAAATTATTTTAAGAGAAAAGTGGGATTGCATCCATTGACCTATATCTAAGTTAAGGTTAACATCTTAGAAATAAGACGGACATGTAATAGCACTACAAGATAAAAGAACCTTTTGAAAATGAGATCAAATTGTTGGAGAGGACATGAGTGGCTGCTAGGGCATGCAGCACTGGGTGCTTTTCAAAGACTCAAAACGGATTGCTTTAGAGATTTTTCATAAAGTTGTTTGCAAGAGAAATTCTTTTCTTCTCTTTCTCGCTCTATCTCTCTCTTTTTGAAATTTACTAACTAGTGAAAATTCTTATTAAAACCCTTCCTTTCCTTGATAACTTGATAAGGAATTTTACATTCCTCTCAATTTATGAAGACCTTTTTTTTTTTTAATCTAGTACCATCAGGTTTAGTCTTATTCAAATCTAATGACATTGTAGGCATGTTGATTTAGATGGTTAGATTTTGTGACTTTGAGTATATCTTTACTATGGTAGCTTAAGATCAATTTTATTTGAAGAGGACTTCCCTTCATACTCTCAATTTGATTTTTACTATTGACTACTGTTCCGAAAATTGTGGCCTAATTTGTAAGTGATATGCCTTACTTAATTCATTAGGTCTTTTTCTGTTTAGTATTGTAAATTAAGCTTTTGATTAAATGGTTTCAAGGAGGACCTATGCAAAGGGTCTATTTTTGAAAGAATTACTTATTCAACCTTGGTTTACAAATCAAGAACTCTCATAAAAGACTAGAAGTGTGCTTGCCCTAGCTTCAAAGACAATTTTCACTTAAGATTAATTATTCTCTATGATCAAAAGAAATTTTATTTAGTATGGATGGGTAAGCCTTGTGTTTTGTGATTCAAGACGGGTAAGGTGGTTTCATGTTTATGATTTGGAATGTGGTTAGAGGACTTTATGTTCTAGGGCTTGGAAATTAATCTAGAAGGGGTATCAAGTTGTTTAGGTTGACTCTAAGGCCCTCTTCTTTTGTAGATTGGAGCAATTATATTTAGGTTTCTATTCTTTTTTATTAATACATATATGTCCACTTTTGTTTTTCTTTTTGAATTTCCTAATTTTTATATGTTTTTCAATTTTCCAATTTTTTGGTATTTTCAAGGTTTTCTAATCTTTTTTTGTATTTTTTAATTGTGATTGTTTTTATTACCTAAAAGAAATTCTAAAACTACCATAGGGTAACAATGGGGTGTCTACAACATTGACTATTGATTTATTGTTGCCATTTGTTGAACTTAGCAATTTGCTCAACTACTAATGATATAACATATGATGTTCTTAAGCTTAGTCAATTCTAGACAAGCTCTCTTCAGATGTTGTTGGGGCCTTAACTAAGTCTAAGGGAGTGGTCGAGTTGAAATCACAGACAACCATGAAGTGGGGTTTCCTAGTGGTGCTTTAGACAATTTAGTTGTATGTAAGCTCTATAATAAGTAAGCACAAGTCCCAATCCCTTACGTTCTTTCCAATAACAAGCGATGAACTACCTCAAATTATCTATCAGTTTAAGGGTAGCTACTAGAGTTGAACATAAGCTTCGAGACTTTATGTGGTCAGACTACTTGTAAAAACATATGAATAATATATAAAATATCATTAGTTTGGCAGCATGATATGAAGTGTGCTATTTTGTTGAAGCAATCATGATATGGATCATTGGGAATGTTAACAAACAACTACCAAGATTATGCAAACCAAAAAGGTAGGTCCAAACCCCAAGATGGTTTGAAGGATAAATGGTAGTTGAAGGTTAAGTAGGAGATGTTATGCATTGATGGTAGATATGACACACCAACACCTCATACGAGCTAGAATTATACTTGATATGATATGCAAGTATAATGCAAGGTTGCTTGCCACTAGTCTATGCTCAATGGTCTATATAAGAGCTCTTCAAGGTCTTGGTTCTTAAAGAGAAAAAACAAGCTTAAGAAGGAAGTATAATGTCCAAAATTTAATCTTACTTACCTACAGCTGTTACTTATTACAAATATTTACATGGCCTAATTAAGGTAAGTCCTAGGTTAACATAAATTAAAAAAACGATTTCTACTAAAAAAGGAAAGATACATAGTTTACAAGGGTAAATTCGTAAATAAACAAAAATAATATTCAGGTCAAAGGATAGTACGATTGTTGAAAATGAGGTACATATCAATTGTTCATTATGTGGTCCTGATGGTATTGCTTGTAGAGTAGAGCTTATTCGAGTAAAGCAGGTTCGGTCGATTGCTCGACAGCTCGACTATTTAAGGCTTAAGAAAGGTTAGTCTAATAAGTGGCCATTCTGGTCAGCCTCAACTAGTTGCTTCAGAAGTGGGGCAGCTCAACTTTAGTTGTTTCTCAACATAGTAGCATTGGCAGCTTTATCTACTTCTATTTAACTAAAGCAGAATAGTTCAGAGGAGCTTAGGAGAAGTCTATAATCTTCTTAGATGAAGTGCTCCTTATCTTAGTCAAGTTTTGGTTGATGGCTACATGTACCAGGGAAACAAACCTACGCACCCTTAATCGTGTGATAGGTCCTTGATTCCTATCAACCATCCTTAAGATATGCTAGGCAACCCTAGGAGAAAGTCCATATTGAGGTCAACCCAAGGGCAGGTTGGAGTGAGTAGGGGCATATACTCTTCATTAGGCTCCCTTCTTCCCTTTACCCTTATACAATTTTCACAACTACTGAGCACCTTATGAACATCTCATACCATCCCTAATTAGTGGAAATTTTCCTTAAGAAGTTCGATAGTCTTAGTCTCTTTGAAATGTTAGACAAGCCTCTACTATTAGCTTCTTGAAATAAAAATTTTTTGGTAAAATAGCTTGGAATGCATAGTTGTCAACCTCAAAACAAGTATCCGTCCTTCAAATAGTACCCCCTTACTACACATCCATCCTTGTGCTTCTCAACAATCAAACAAAACTAAGGGTCTTAAGCATATTGTTGCATGACGAGGGAGAAACCATGTAACTTGTTCTATAGAGTTATGAGTAGAATTTGATGCCCTAAGAGTGCATTGACCACCAATTAAAACTTCCCTTCTTATGATGCATCAGGTATGAGAATCCCTCTATAAATTCTAGCAATTTGGCTTGCCTCCTTGAAGTTTATTTTAGCTCTTAAGGTGCTTTAAGGGCTCATAGTCTATATATATGACAAACTTCCTTAACAATAAATAATGCTACCATATGCTTAAGGTTGGGAATAGAAAGTAGAGCTCTTTCTCATATATCAAGTATTTCAAGCAATACCCATTAGCTTTTCACTACGATAAGTCATAGGTCAACATTCTTACATTAACACAGTACCAATTTCAATGCCTAAGGCATTGCACTCCAACTCAAAGGCCTTCATAAAGTCAAGCAAGGCGAACACTAGGGCTAAGGTTAACTTTTCCTTAATTTCTTGGAAGCTCTTCTGATGCGTCTCTAGGGTCATACACATGGAGAAGCACCACAATAAATGAACTGAAAAGGAAACAGAAAGAAAACTAGCAAAGTCTGGGCAGCTACCGAATAGATTTGACTCACCACTCGATCTTACTCAGCTTACAACCGCTGGATATGACACACCGGTCCAAATTGAAGGGTTACTCACCACTACTCCTTGCTAAAGGGAATAGATAAGAGTTAAATGATAACGAGAACACTAAGGTTGCTCTAGTGAGTAAATTTGTATTGAAAGTTAAATATGTGCATATAAGGAAAGTGGGGGGTTTATATACTTGCCCACTAGGGTTATTTTACACGCATGAAAAGACAAAAGGGTATTTTACAATTACGTTACATTAATCATACTAAAAAGGGGTTAAAAGGACAAAGAATATCAAGTATGGGAAAGAAAGAATCATTCAAGAATGTTGTGTTAGAAGGTAAGTATCACTTTATGGTTATATGTCAAGAGTATGATACACAAGCAAAAACAGGAAGTACTGGGAATTAGGGGCTAACCTGATTTAGATCAAGTCTAAAGCTAATCAGCCTAGCAAAAAGGTTAGCTGTCTTAAAGTCAGACGCTAATCAGTTAGGTGGGTAACTCGACTAGTTCTTGGCTGTCTTCTGGATTAAGACTTCGCTATTAGGTAGAAGCATGTTGGATACATGTGAGGATCTAAGAGATAGATCAGCAAGAGATCGGATCAGGATAAGAGTCCCCATCTCGGTTATGGCTTAGAGCTAGTATTTTCTGTGTGAGCCCTTAAAGTCCTCTAGCTCAGCTTCTTGTGATTGTTCTAGGGAGTTGATAGATTTGTACTCAAATATGAAGCAATTTTTTTCCATTCTCTTAGGGTGCTCATGGGGTCTTCTGTTGGTCGATGGGGAATCAAATTGCACACATTAAAGGTAGAGGAGACACCAGTGATCAAGCAACTTGATTTGGTAGGCGTTGTGATTGATCTTCTTCAGGACTTTGAATAGGTTGTTACCTCGAGGAGAGAGTTTGCTTTGGCTTAAGTGTAGAAATTGCTCTTGGATGAGGTAAATCCATACTAAATCTCCTGGTTAGAAAAAAAATAGTTCGGTGGTCTTGGCTACCAATCTCTTGTTGTCTCTAATTGAACTTGGCGATCTTCCTTATGATAGACTGGTGCAACTCATGCAATTTTTGGGCTCAATCCACTCCGAAGTGACTTTCTTTAGTAGTTACTAGGGTATCAATCATATCTAGGGGAACAGTAGAGTTAAGGCTACAGATGACCTCAAATGCAATCTTTCCAGTAGTGCTATGAATAGTTCGATTATATGCGAACTCCACAACTAATAGGCATAGATCCCAATCCCTCAGGTTCTTCCCTACAACAATTCTAAGTAGATTTCCTAGCATCCTGTTTACCACTTCAGTCTATTCATCAATCTAAGGGTGGCTAATGGAGCTAAATATGAGTTTGGTCCCAAGTCTCCTCTAAAAGGTCTTCTAAAAATAGCTCAAGAATTTTGTGTCCCCATCTAAGATAATTGTCTTTGATACTCTGTGTAGTCAAACGATCTCCTACAAAAACAAATTAGTAATATATAGAGCATTGTTAGTCCAATGGCATGGAACAAAGTACGCCATCTTACTAAAACTATCCACTACAACAAAAATAGAATCTTTCCCTTTAGATGTTCGGGGTAAACCTAGGACAAAGTCCATGTTGAAGTGAACCCAAGGTAAAGTTGGCATCAGCAGAGGCATGTACCTTCCATAGGGTTCTCTCTTCCTCTTAACATACTAACACACTTCACAACTACTAACTACCTTATGGACATCCTTAGCCAAACCTAGCCAGTAGAAGTTTTCCTTCAATAGATCGGTGGTCTTGGCCCCCCCCAAAATGGCCTGAAAGTCCACCATTATAAGCTTCCTAGACTAACAGTTCTCGTGTGGAGCAGTTTAGAATACATAGCCTGTGGTCCTTGAACAAATAGCCATTCTTAAGATAATAACCACCAACAACTACCCCAGCTCGGTACTGTTCCACAATGGGACCAAAGTGAGGGTTAGCAACATATTACTTTGTGATGAGTGAGAATCCCAATAATTTTGTTTGCAAAGTGGTCAGCAAAGTTTGCTGTTGTGATAAAGCATTGGTGACCACATTTTCACTCCATTTCTTATGTCGAATGACGTACAAGAACCCTTCCATGAATTCCAACCATTTAGCCTGCTTCTTGGAGAGTTTGTTCTGACTCCAAGATGCTTTGATGATTCATGGTCAATGAAAATAATAAACTCTCAAGGTAGTAGGTAGTGCTGCCAAATGGTGAGGGCTCGAAAAAGGGAGTACAACTCCTTCTCGTATACAAAATAGTTCAAGGCTATCCCACTCAGTTTCTCGCTGTGGTAAGCGATGAGCTATCGTTCTTGCATCAAGACAGTGCCAATTCCAACTCCCAATGCATCGCACTCCAATTCAAAGGGTTTGTCAAAATCTAGTAGTAAAAGGACAAGTGCCAAGGTATGCTTCTCCTTGATCTCCTTAAAGCTTTGCATAGCTCAATCATTCCACCTAATTCCTTCATTCTTCTTTGTCAGCTCGGTCAATGGGGTGACTATTGTGCTAAAGTCCTTAATGAATCACCTATAGAAAGAAGCTAGGCCATGGAAACTTCAAACTTCAGTAACATTCTTTGGTGTCAGCCATTCCAAAACATCTTAGATCTTCTCCTCATTTGTTTAGATTCCTTCCCCTGACACTACAAACCCTAGAAAAATCACCTTTTGCTGGTAGAACATGCATTTCTTTACATTCCCATACAACTTCTTCGCTCATAGAATGTTAAATACTTTGCAAAGATGTTGAACGTACTTGTTTAGGTCGGCACTATATACCAATATGTTATCGAAGTACATGACCACGCATCTTTCAAGAAGAGGGCACATCATATGGTTCACTAACCTCATAAACATGCTCAGTGCGTTAGTTAGTTTAAATGGCATAACTAACCATTTGTAAAGTCTATGCCTAGTCTTAAAGGCAGTCTTCCATTTATTACCTGGCCTCATGCGAATCTTATGGTAGCTACTCTGTAAATCAATCTTCAAAAATATCTTTGCACCATAAAGCTCGTCCAACATATCATCAAGCCTTAGTATAAGGTATCTATACTTGACAGTAATTCAGTTGACTACTCGACTATTGATGCATATGCACCATGAACCATCCTTTTTTGGAACAAGTAAAGCTGGTACAGTAGAGGGGCTCATGCTCTCCTTCACATATTCTCACTCAATGAGTTTATCTACTTATCTTTTCAGCTTAGCAACTTGCTCAAGGTTCATCCTATATACAAGTCGGTTCGGTAAGACTGCACTTGGCTATAGATCAATACAATACTCTATGCTTTGGATTAGTGGCAATCCTTTAGGCAGTTCTTCTAGAAACAAGTCGGATAACTCATTTAGCAATCTTTGGATTTCTTTTAGGACACCTGGCAATTCCCTCATCTCCATCATTCTTCTAAACAGCAAGAACATGGATTCATTAGCCTTCTAAGTAGATCAAAGCTCTCTTCGACTCATAACTAAGGCTTTTTTCTTACATACCTGAGTGAGTTGATTGTAGATTTCATTTACTTAGGATAGGGTTAAAGGTTACAACATAATCTTCTTTCCATCCTTGACAAAGGCATAGGTATTCTTATACCCCTCGTGAGTGACACGTCGGTTGAACAACCAAGGTCGTCCAAGTAGCAGATGTAAAGCTCCCATAGGGACAACATCACATACTACTTCATCCTTATACACATTCCCAACATTGAATGGTATAGTCTCCTATTCAATTACATGCAAAGCTCCCTTATAATGAAGCTAATGCAGCTTGTAGGGTCAAGGATGCTTTGAGGTCGACAAACCCAACCTCTACACAAAGGAATGTGCAATGACATTAGTACAACTTCCTCCATCTATGATGATGGTGCACAATTGACATCTAATGATACACTTAGTGTGGAACAAATTGTCTCTCTAGTCTTCCTCAGAGTTCAGTAGGGAACTCAAGACTCGCCTCAAGAGTTGGGTCATTACTTCTCCCTGGTTGGCATAGACATAAGTCTCCTCTTCCTCTTCTACTTTGGGTTCTCCAACATTCTTTTCTTCCTTGGGGTTGCTCTCATCGATACTATCCACTACATCTCCTTGGAGTACCATGACACGCCGGTTCGAACATTCAGTAGCCATGTGTCTAAAGCCTAAGCATTTAAAACACTTCACCTCGCTAGTCTTCCATCCAGATGGCTGGCCTTTCTCATAGGTTTTCGGGGTTAGCTTAGCCTCAGGTCGACTTGACTGTCATACTCGGCTAAACTAGTTTACTCGGCATTCATTAAGTTGATCATTCCTTTCCTCGGCTTAGTATGGCCTCATCAACTCGGCTTAAACAGGTCGGCACGATATGGGAGCTTGGGAGGATGTTTGCCCAGGTTATTTTGGAACATTCCTCCTCTGCCTTTCAACCCTCTACAAGATTTTGATGGCCTCATCTAAGGTATACAATCTTTATACTTCCACGATATTTCGAATCTCATACTTAAGCCTAGAAATGAACCTTAATATTGTACGAGCCTCTGGTTCTTCCATGTCAGCTCTGATCATAAGCATCTAAAATTCTCTAATATAAGCATCAATAGGTCAACTTCCTTAGTAAAGCTCCTGCAGCTTAGCAAACGTATCTTATAGTTAAGTTTCGAGCATGTAGATGCTTAATTTTTGCTCCATTTACTTGTTTTTTATTTATTTCATTTTTATTACTTTTCTTTCTTTTCTCAATAGGCCCTAAATTAGAAAAAAAAAATTAAAAAATAAGGAATCAAAGAAAGCAAAAAAAAAATTTAGAAATTCAGAAAAAATAAGGATCATAGAAAAATAAAAAAATAAGAAAAATCACAAAAAATAAGAAATTTAAAAAACAAACCCTAAAAAGATAAAAAAAAAATTAGAAAATGAAGTTTAAAAATTTAGAAATTTAAAAAAATTACAAAAAAGTAGAAAAATTAAATTCAAATAAAAGATTTTAGAAAATAACTTGTTATTAGGACAGATTTTAATTTTGGTTTAAAAGTTGGGCCGTTAAACTTAAGCTTTGATTTAAATCTAGCTCAGGTTGACCGAGTCCATATATGCAATTTGATTGCACATTGCTGTTGCTGAAGGCATTGAAGCCTAACTCGGATTCGAGTTCAACTCGAGATCCAACCCGAATATCGAACCTAAGATCTGCGCACCCTATTTGCTATTTGATCCGATCCTTTTCCATTCAACTTTTGTTTTTTTTTTTTATAATTTTATTTTCTTTTATTTATGTACATTCTAATGTAAAAGAAAAAAAAAGAAGAAGGAAAGTAGAAGGAAAAGTAAAAAAGAAAAGAGTAAAGAAAATGAGAAAGAAGAAAGAGAATACCTTTTATTTTTAGTTTCTTTTAGTTTATTAAAAAGTAAAAATATATAGAATAAGTAAAATAATAAATAGAATAAAAAATAATAAAAATAAAATAAATAAGTAAATAGAATGAATAAAGATTATTATGTCTTTTGTCAATTAGAAAGTTGATTTTCCAAAAATAAAAATAAAAAATAAATCAACCATTTTTTAGATTAAGATCGTTTAGAATTTTGAAAAAATAAAATTCAATTTAAGACCCTTTTTTAGGAATTTTCTTAAATAAATCAAAATTGAGTAAAATGTAAACTCGATCGTTTTTTTTAATTAAAACAAAACCACCTACTAAAGTTTTCATAAAAAGAACTATGTATGTCTGATCCCGAATAGCAAGTACATAGGCACCTACAAAGTGACGATAAAAATAAAAAAACCTAATTTTTCCTTTTTTTAGTTTAGATTATTTCATTTGCCCAATTAGAATAGTTAAATTGAGTTCCATCTTATAAACTAAAAACATGATTTTTAAAAATTAAAGTTAATTTTGGAAAGTCAATAATACCCTTAAGAGTTTAAAAGTCCTAACCCTTGGATCTAGATTCTCTGGTTTTCAAAAAGCCATTTTATAATTTAGTTTCTTTTAAATCGATAGACCGGTAACTAAGTTATAACTAATCCACCCAATTGGTTATAACTTAACCACTTTTCCCGACTCTAGTTAGGTAGCGACTCCAAATCTTTGCAAGTTGAAAAAATGGTTTTCTTTAAACTCTAGTCGAGGGTTAGTATTAAACGGGCAAGGGTTTAATACTGATCGATTGAAAGAAGACCTAATTTTATAAAAAGAATTGGGAGGGTGAAAAACTAGGCTCGATAGAGCACAAATCTACCATTCAATAACCTTTTCATCTCATCCTATGTCTTAACACCTCGTCTCCCATCTCTAGCTCTAATGGCATTCAATTTCTTCCACCACATGGTGGCATATCCAGTAAATTCCAACACAGCAAGTTAGACCTTGATCGCATCCTCATACCTATAACACTCAAATACTTTCTTGACCTTCTCTTCCCACTCCAAGTATTCATCTACATCTCTACTTCTATTGAAGGGTGGGATTTATACCTTAACATTGTCTAGCCCTTGAGGAACTTAGCATCCTCGTCCCTGCGTTTGGTAATAATCAACTTCTTCTTCACTAAACTCTTTAACATCCACCTCCTCATCATCTTTCCCAATCTCCTCTAACTCCAGTCTTCATCTAGCGGCTCCTCTAGTTCGAGGGGGTCGAATTGGTTGATTAGTTCGATTGCCTTAGATATAGTATCTCTCAAGGGTGCCATCCTGTAGGTTTTGTTGCTATACACCTTAGGGTTGTTGCCATTTAATTTGCATTGCGGTGACTAGACTCTCAATAAGGTTTGTAAGTCTATTAAGCTTCTCATCAATGAATCTTGGGGTATTAGTACCATTATGACTACAACTAGGTTGAGCACCACTACCTTAGTCATCAATAACTCCCTAAACACTTGAATCTGACATAGCGTAATACCTTTTCGAATACATTAACAAACTACTAACAAACTTTGTTGTCACAATGGAAAACAAAGTAAAATAGAGTATCAATAAAACCACACTTACGAACACAGGCAACATACTGTAGTAGCTACGAAAGGAACATAGCAGCCGCAAACAGTAAGGTGAACAAAAACTCCACTGCAACTTCACATACTCCCTTGCGAAACTGTACTTTGATACCAGCGAAGTTGATGTGTCTTCGGGGTTATACATACGAAGAAGCACCACAATGAATGAATCAAAAAGGAAACAGAAAGAAAACTAGCAAAGTCTAGGTAGCTACTGAATAGATTTGACTCACCACTCGATCTTACTCGGCCTACAACCGCTGGATATGACACACCGGTCCAAATTAAAGGGTTACTCACTACTACTCCTTGCTAAAGGGAATAGATAAGAGTTGAATGATAACGAGAACACTAAGGTTGCTCTAGTGAGTAAATTTGTATTGAAAGTTAAATGTGTACGTACAAGGAAAGCGGGGGTTTATATACTTACCTACTAAGGATATTTTATACGTATGAAAAGACAAAATGATATTTTACAATTACGTTACATTAATTGTACTAAAAAGGAGTAAAAAGGACAAAGAATATCAAGTACAAGAAAGAAAGAATCATTCTAGAACGTTGTGTCAGAAGGCACATGTCACTTGATAGCTATATGTCAGGAGTATGATACACAGGTAGAAACAAGAAGTGTTGGGAGTTAGGGGCCGACCTGATCTGAATCAGGTCAGGAGCCAATCAGCTAAGCAAAAAGGTCAGCTATCTTAAAGTCAAATGCTAATGGGTCAGGTGGGTAGCTCAACTTGGCTAATTATGGGTTGTCTTCTAGATTAGGATGTCATTGTTGGGTAGGAGCACGTGGGATACACATAAAGATCTGAGAGACTGGTCGGCAGGAGGTCAAATCAGGATAGGAGCCCCTATCTCAGCGATGGCTTAAAGCTAGTATTTTTCATGCAAGCCCTTAAAGTCCTCTAGCTTGGTTTCTTGTGATCGCTCTAAGGAGTTGATTCCTATCATCTTCTCGGTTAGCTTAGTCTAGTAGAATTTGTCCCTCTTCTTACTCAACTTGATTATGGGGATTGCAACCATACTGAATTCCTAGATGAACTACCTATATAATGAGGCAAGCCTATGGAAGCTCCTCACTCAGTAACATTTCTTAGTGCTAACCACTCCAAGACAACTCAAATCTTTTCCTCATCAACATGGATTTTGTATCAAGATACAACAAACCCTAAAAAGACAACTTCATGCTGGTAAAATGTACACTTCTGCATGTTTTTAAATAATTCTTAGCATAGAGTATATAAAAAACATATCAAAGGTGTTTGATGTGGTCAGCTAAGTTGGCATTGTACACCAAAATATCATCAAAGTATACAATCACACACTTCTCAATAAAGAGTCTTATCACATGGTTCATGAGCCTCATGAACGTACTTGGTGCCTTTGTTAAGCTAAGTGGCATGGTTAACCATTCATAGAGGTAGTGCTAAGTCTCGAAGGCAATCTTCCACTTGTCTTCCGACCTTATTTGAATCTAGTGGTAAACGCTTCTAAGGTCAATCTTTGAGAACATTCAGGCACCATGAAGGTTATCCAACATGCCATTGAGCCTCAATATGGGATACCTATAGTTGGTAATGATTCTGTTTATAGCTTTGCTGTCAATGTGCATGCTTAGGGACCATCTTTCTTGGGTATAAGTAAGGTGAACATAGCACATGGGCTCATAATTTTTTGGAACTTAGTTATACTCTATTAGCTTAGTAGTTTGCTTTGGGTTTATCCTATATGTAGGTTAGCTTGGTAAGGGGAATAGGAGTAAAGATTGGTACAATGTTCAATGCTTAAGATGGGAGGTAGTCTTTTGCACAATTCTTTAAGAAATAGGTTATAGAATTCATAAATTAACCTCTAAACCTCTTTAAGAATAGAATCTAAGTCCCTCAACTCTAATAGTCACCGGATAACAAGAACATAGGCTCATTGGCCTTCTCAACTTCCTTCATCTGACTACGGGGAAGTATTAAGGCACCGATTATGTGTCCTACATACTTGGTTTGAAGTCAAAGGTTACAACACAATTTTATTCCCATCCTTAGTGAATGCATAAGTGTTCCTGTAACCATTGTGCATGATATGTCAGCTAAACAACTAAGGTCTCCTTAGCAGCAAGTGTTAAACACTCATGAGGGCAACATTACAAGTGACTTAGTCCCTATAGAGGTCACCAACAAAGTATAACACCTTCACTTGTTCAATTACATGTAATGTACTCTTATCATGTAACCAATGCAGCTTATAAGGTTAGGGGTGCTTAGAGGCTGGCAAGCCCAACCTTTGCATAAGTGATTATGCAACAACATTGGTGCTACTATCACTATTTACAATTATGGTGCATAGTACCCTTGATCTTTCACCTAATTTGAAAAAAATTATCATGTTGTTCCTCCCCATAGCTCGACACAACACTTAGCACCCTTAGGACTAAACTTATGACTTCACCCTACTCAAGCTAAACGCACGCTTCCTCTTTAGGCTTTTCTTCAACTCTTAGCTAAGCACTTTCTCATCAAGCTCGTATTCATTTATGCTATCTATCTCATCTCCCTTCATAATCATAACACATTGGTTTGGACACTAGGTGGCCATGTAACCATACCCAAGACGTTTAAAGCACCTAATTTTACTAGTCTTCCTTTTAGAAGGTTGGCGTTTCTCAAACTTCCTCTTAGTAGGCTTATCAATAGGTTAGCTCTTTAGATAGATCCTTCTTTCAATAGATCAAATGGTAGACTCTTCCTTCCTCTTTGAGTCAACTCTTGCCGCCTTTTGAAACTTAGATTAGGTAATTCGGTTGGATGGAATGGGTTTGCTAGGACCATGTTAGTATTAACTGTTCCATATCTGCTTCTCAACCCATTAAGCTACCTTAACGGCCTCCTCCAATGTGGAGATCCTCTAATACTTCTACTACATTTTTTATCTCTTGTCGAGTGCCAAAAACAAATCTTAATATTGAATCATTAGCATTTGAAATTTTTAACATACTCATCTACAGATTGACTCCCTTACTTGAGTTCCTATAACTTCTCAAAAGTGTCCTACAAGTGTTAACTTAAAGATGAACCATCCTCTCAATAACCTCTTCCTCTTCTCCTAGTTCCTCATGCTACATCAACCATCCCTTCTCCTTACAGCTACCAAGTTCTTCTACCAAATATTGTATACCCAAAGAATTTTAAGGCAACAAGATGAACCTTGACAACCTTAGCATGTTGATAGCAACCAAAAAAATCTTTCTACCTTCTCCTCTAACTCTAAGTAATCATCTACATCACCACTTCCAATAAAGGTTTAGATTTAGACCTAAGCTATGGGAAACTCAAACACCATACTCCTCCACCTCAAAATGGTCCTCTTCATCATCCATCTCATCCTCTTCTTCAACGAACTTGCCTCCTCATTCCTCTACCTTGATTGTTTTGAGCTGGGTAAGGTTGGTTAGCACAAGGGTCTTATTTATCTTATACTACATTAACCAGGACATCGTCCCGAGTAGCTCGACTAAGTTAGCCATTGTTCTACATGGCCTTTAATAGGCTTTCCATTAGGTTAATAAGCTAATTTAGTTTATCATCTATTGATTTGGAAGTCTGGTTGGACTATTTACTAGGACCAAGTGGTCAACTCTTGTTGTCACTAACCTTAACCTAAACACTTTAGTTAGTCATCCTTCTATTAAATACTTTAGTAAATAATAGTATATCAACTTTAGCAGTCATAGAACCCTTACAAGAACAACCTGGAATCACTTTACAACCATTACTCATGGCCAACAATCACCGCTCAACAATCTCTTAACCCCACACTATTGCTATCTATAGTAGCTACCTGAACACTTTAACAAACTGATAACTACACACAAGAATAACACCACTAGCTCTATATCCTGTACATCAAACAGGGTAAAATAAATTTTATGCGATAATATTTGAACTTCAAAACCTTACAAAAGTTTAGCATAACCTACTACTCAGTAACCTAATTAAACTACAGCTTCAATACCCCCAACAACTTCATAGCAACTTCAATTACTATTATCTAATGCTCTACGGACTTATATTATAGCAGCTACTCAACTACAACCCACAATATACCGTACAAAGCTTCACTATAATCACAACTTCAACATACATACCATCACAAGTTAAACCAAAAATTAATGCAATAGCTATGGAATAGCACAATAGCTACTAACAACCAAACACACATAGGAACTTCATTGAGTCTTACACTCTCCTTCATTGAAACCATGGTTTAATACCAGTGAAGCTAATATGTCTTGGGGTAAAGACACATAAGGACAGTAAGGCGAAATCAAATAAAGAAGAAAAAGTCTAGTAAAACTTGAATGCAATCAAACAAATATGACACATTAGCTAATTCACATAGCTTAACATTCGTTCAATATCATGCATAAACAAATGTAAGGGTCACTCACCACTGCTCTTGCTAACAGAGTAGATAAGAGTTGAAGTTCTCAAGAGAAATGCTCTCGAAAAGTGGAGTAATTTTCCATAGTAGGATTCAACTATCAAGTTTGAAGTTACAAGAGTGACTTTTGTACCCTTGGCTACGAGTACACATCTTAATGGGTAAAATAGACAAAGAGAATAAAGATGGGTCAAAGAATAATCATAGGATCATGCACCTTAGGACACATGTCATGTAATGGTTAGAAGTTCTAACAAAAGAGAAAAAGGAATGAAATATGACTAAACCTTAGCAAGAATTAATGCTTAGGTCTTCAAGAAGTTCGATGGCCTAAACAATCAACTTGAACATGAAAGTAACAGTACATAGGTCAGATAAGCTAACCTGACTAAGAACAAGTTAAGTGGATGGATAGCTTGGCTTTGCCTCTAGCTAGCATGATGTTTGGATGAATAGTAGTGAGCTTAGGTCATCTGACCATTATAGGTCTTTTAACCTCTCTAAGGTTAGGTTGGTAAGTATCCTTACTATGTCTAACGTCCTATATTTAGGTAGGTTGAAGTGTAACTAGCCTTGGACATAATGGGAATCCTTGTCTCCATAGGTTCTCGAGCTAAGATCCAATGAGTAGGACTTTGCAATCTCCTAGCTCAATTTCGGGTGATACTTGATGGCCACCACTGGTGATCTCTATTTATCTATCCATGACTTTTGTTTCCAAAAAATCAATCCTCTTCATATTCAAATTATTGTAGAAATCTTTTGCATAAACTTCATAAATTGATGCATCGATCCACAAATTCTTCTTAACCATGATGTTCAAGCAAAGTTCTAAAAGCTATGGCATGATCAAGAAAGAATTTTAAGTCAACATTATTTATCTTGACTGCTTTGGCAAAGACATCCTTATAGCTTGTTTTCTTCCTAGATTCCTTCTAAGACTTCTAAGATTTACTTTTCTATTCTATCTTGGTCAATTCTTAAGTGCTTGATTCCTCTTCTATAGGATTTCTTGGAGATCCTTTTTATTGGAGTGTCATCCTTGGTTTGATGTCTTAGGGAACCGAATTAAGGTTTCCTTCGAAGAAGGTTCATGAGTGGTTTTTGAAATATAAAGAATTTGGGTTTTCAATGACTAATATTTATGGTTTTAATTTTTGGCACTTCATGAACCAATATGATTTCTATTATATTTTATCTTTTCTTATACAAATTAATTTAGACTTTTTTCCTATGAAGCCATATGTTGTTTTTTTTTTTTTTTTTAAAAAAAAAGAAGGTTTCTTTCTATATGCCTCACCTCTTTATAGAAATAACAAAAGTTTCATTTTGCATGCCTGTTGTTTACATAATTGATCCAGTCTACTTGAGAATTTTTGGCTTTGATATCTTGGTTGCCAATGTAGATTACTTCTTTCTTTCTATTTCATAGTTCTTTCCTTTCCCTTGATTACTATACCTTGTTTGTTCAAATTTTCCCTTTTTGTTTCTCCTTAAAAGGGATGTTGTTTTATTCTTCTACACTCATTACTAAGTTTTTGTCTTTTCAATAGCTAACTCAATTTTTCTTCTTTTTTAACAAACTTCTTATGAATTTCCTTAATAAAGTCCAAAAGTGTGTTGACTTTATTGCTTACTTTTAAAGTCTCCTTTTTCAAATTCATGTTCTCTTCTTTAAATTGAGACATCAACTCCTTTTCTCTAAGTTAAGAATTCCCTTCAATCAGAAAATCATTGTAATTTTTTCAATTCTTCATTTCCTTACCTAAGTAGCTTGTTTTTACTATTTAGTTTTGAAATTTTTACATTTGCTTTGAGCGATGCAATCAATAACTTTTAGATTTTTGCATACACATCACCTTGTATGCTTCCACTATAGAATCTAACTCTTCTCTTCAATTCATTTTCGAATAGCCAATAAACAAGTTTGTGATTCTCCTACTTTCAGCTTTTCTTAACTTTTTGGGCAAGCCCTACACACATGTCTTGATTTCTGACGATCAAAACAAATTATTCTATACTTTCTTTGCTCTGACTATACCTTACATTAACATTGTTAGTTTGGTTTTCCATAATGTTATAATAGAAAAAAATGTTCTATTTCTAAAAAGTACTTTTCTTCAAACTATATAATATATTGTATCCTACTATGATATACGAATTCTTATTTTCTTTTTTAATTGAACCCATTTTCATACCAAATGTTGTTCCCTGTCACATCTTAGCTTAGCATGGAATGCACATCATACAAGAATACCTATTGAAAAGTCAACTGACCTTCTCATTAATCAAAAGACAACATTTTTTACATGTTAAAGGGGTTGCTACATTAGAGTTCAGCTGAATATTCTGTTACAACTTATGTCTACAACATAACATATACATCAAAACATAAACCAGCATTTTTTTTTTCCTTTGTCATCTTCACAATAATAGGATTCTTGATGTAGTATAGGTTCCATACAAAAGTCACTGACTCTAACTAACGCTCTCAGTATATATATCCTCCCTTAGTATTAGGCCCTTCACGATGCAGTTAACCTGAGGATAAAACATTTTATTCCTTCAACTACTGAAGCTAAGTGAGAGTAGATAACAAACAACATAATATAGACAATATAATAGATAATATTGCATATCACAAATGAAGCATTTCAATCATAACCCATAGGTTCAACTTCACATACGCATTCACCCAATCGGGCATTTGGTGCTAGCAATGCAATATGCTATGCTCATGCATGTGGCATACATCGGTATCAATATCCTAGGCCCTCCAATCTTCTTCTAATTAGTTGACATAGCCAGGCATCTAAATACAACGTCCAAGAACCTATGGGCAACAAGGAGCTACTTGGGAGTAGGACCTTCACCAAATTGGACTACATATTGTAATCTACCATTATAAAAAAGGGCAATAAGTAGCTACCTCAGAGTAGTAGAACCCCTAACTTTGCTTTAGAAAATTAGACTAGACACTATAGTTCACTAAATCAAAGTGGCAACACTGCCAAATTAGACCACACACTATAGTCTACCAAATTTGACTATCAAAATAGTTACAATGTTTACGTAATTCAATCTATATGCTTCCAAAAACTGAGTTCATAAAGCCATATTCTTTCCATGATCACTTAAAAGCCTCATTCTGAAAGTTCTGACCCATAGGTTCCTTTTTGTGTCATACCATGCCATGATATGCAATAGCAACTTAAGAATATCAATTAGCACAATCAATCTTGAAGTTTTATTCGACCTAGTTATTTGATTCTAGTTTTTGAACTCTCTATAGAGAAATTCTAATATCTTACGTAGGGTTCACTTAGGTGAACACCCAAAAGATTGAGTTAGTAATCACTCAACTTCCCCGGTTAATACAACCATTCATAAACACAATTCATCACCTAATGTAGCAACATAACAGTTTAACCAAGGTATAGTTACTGTCATTCAAAATCACCACATTAGCTTCCATCATAGTAGTATATTAGTTCACACAAGATATACTCATATTCAATCAATACAGCATCAAATAATACGCAGTGTTATAAGTAGCAATATATCTACTCTAAATATAAGTTAGATCCACTTACCTAGATTCAAGAATAGTGCAAAACGCTAAACTCCGCCACGTATTCCTTTCTTACTTATCACAACTATCAAAATACAACACAATCTTCAAATCAAGTATGGGTCAAACTCGAACTGTTTTAAGCTTTCATTTCTAAGTTTTTAAACTTTGTTTAATTGTATCTTACTCATTTCTTATCCGATTTTAGTAAACTTTATATCAATATGGTTATTATTTTGAAGACTATTAAGATATCTTAAGAATCAAGTCTATCAATATTTTCAAAAGTCCAAAAATACCCTTTTCTCATTATGACTTGACCGTACGTTATCCTAACTTCGTAATTGACTCAAATAAGCTTCAATATTGAACTAAAAACCCTAAAAATCATACTTTCCAAACATATCCAATAACCCTTAATATACCCCCAATGTGTTCATTTTACTAGAATTTGACAAGTATTTTACTAGTACTAATTACTATATTACACATTAAGCCAATATATAAGCTTATATTAGGAAAATGCGTAACAAATAGTATATGAACCCGATTAATTTCACGAAAAATCCTATAGACTCATAAAGATATGTAATTTAATTATTGACTATGAATTACACTAAACTAGCACGAAAATAGCGGTTTTAGCTCAAAATTGTGAAAAATTAGGGTAAATTAATAAATTTATGTATGAGATAAAACTCAAATATTCCAAATATCATTATAAACATCTAGAAGTCTAAACATGTTGGTCTCATTCATTAATTTCAACAAAAACTAATTATTTCAATAACTTGGTAAAATTAGCAATTTTATTCAAAATAATTATAAAAAATAGTCAAAATGCTTAATTTCAAAAATTATTATTACCATAATTAAATATATACATTAGGTGTATTATATACAAAAATTGAGCTTGAAATAACATTATCTAATATTTATAAAAATTTATTCAATTTTCGCCCAAACAGGGCATTTTCTTAAGGAACCCATATTTTCACTAATTATTTAATTAAAATAAAATTACAACATTAATATACACCTAAAATAATCCTAGAAAACCAAATTTCATAATTAATTGACAATATTTGATATTTTTAGCAAATTAAACAAGTTATAGGCAGAAAATTGGTTCACCTCCAACCACCATTGAACTACTGCACCTTATCGAAACACCTCCTCTGATCATCTTTTGTTAGACCTTTAAGCCACTCCAAGTAAGATTATGGTTTGGTACATGCACCGCCCTAGACCCATTTTAACCTTATATTTTGTTCTATTTTTATTTTAATTTTTATAAATTTTTTAATTTTATTTTTAGGGTTCCAATATATTGAAATTGAGGGTTTGGATCCTGTTTATAGTTTTTGAACTTTACATAATTAAATAGAATTTAGATATGTGTATGACACGTCAATTTTCCATTTTCCTAAATTATCTTCTCATCAATCAAGTGTTGACTCATCATTTCTAACTAATACTAAGTTGACACATCATTTGGTGACTCATCAATCTAATTTTTTAATTAATTTTCCTTTATTTTTCCTAATTTTGATAATTTATTATTATATGCATATATTTAATACATATAATGTATATTACATATAAATACATGTATATTATGTATAGTTCAACTTCATTTATTATTTTTGAAAGTTAATTAACTTATCTCTAATATTTCGCTATATCTAAAAGTTTGAATTTTACGATTATCGACTTTATCAATAAATTAACGTTTTCCTCAAATTAATACTTTTACATAACTTGTTTTGAGAAATTGACTTTACTTAAATTACTTTATCTAACTTTGCTGTGAAATTTGAAACAAAATGGATAACTTAGTTCGGCACCCTAAACTTAAGAGCTCGGATCCTAAGATTATTGAACTGACTCGAAATCTTAGAGTATTACAGTCTAAATGAATAATTAACTGGGTGAGGGGGGTTGAATTGGTTGTTAATCACAAATTCTAAGCCCCAATCATTTTTTACTTCTTGATATTTAATATTAATTATGACTTAGACTTATCTTTTCATTCCAATGAATCTTAATTACTTATATGTTTCTATCAAAGATATGCATGCAAAAGTTTCTCTAACTTAATCTTAATATGATCCTTAACTTGGCATCTAAATATCATTAAAATATTTAAGAAGTTAATGTTTATTCATTCTATTTAGTGATGCAATTCTGATTAACCATATAGCTTCTTATCAGTCAATCAATGCACAATTAATCAAGTATGTAATCAATCGATAAAGTACTAAAATAAAGAGATAACGATTTAAATTAGGCAACTATATATAGTGGTTTGGTCTTTTGCATCAGTTTAATATTCTAGCACCAAGTGCTAGGGATTAGGCCCTCTACACTTGATATTCTACTATTTAAAAGAAACTATAGAATTAGGTGAATAGTTCTCACGACTTTACCTTGCCTCTTAACTTCTTACCATAGAAGTAATCATAAGTTTACAAAGTCCCTTAACTATTCCTCTCAAATAATACTCCATTAAATTTTCAAAGATGAAGCATAGGATATTCAAAGAAAAATCAAAAGAAATTAATAGAAAATAGGAAAAAATTTAGAAAAAACAAGGGACCTATTGCCTTACCATAATTCCCTAACCAAGCAACAACTCAACAATGAGCCCTTGCAACCACTAAGAGAGGACCCACCACCTAGGCCTTCTGACTAGCCCTTGTTAGTCGACAATCATCAGAGCTCTAACAAATAGTTGGTCTTCAGCCCCTTATTAAGTTACGGTTTACTCACTCCCCTATAAATTTACTTGCAGGATTTGAGTAATCATGCCATGTGACAAGCACCTTTAAGTGTGCAAAAAGAATGTGTTTACGAATGAGAGAGGTAGAACCGATGAGGATTATGTTTTGGAACTTTTTGTTTTTTATGGGATAAACTATATCATTCGGGTGATCTAGTTAGAGCCTTGAATGCTTTAGAGTGTTTTATCCTATGAGCCTTATGTATATCAGGGTTATGTTATCTATTGAGTAGATAGTTTTTAGCATAAAACTTATATACACAGCAGATTGTTATGACTTAACAGTGTTCGGGGTTTGCAACTCTCCAGAGGATTTATAATAGAATTCCCCTCACTTTAGCACAATTCTCTTTGTCACAATAGATTATATTCTTTAGCTCAAATGTCTTAGGCAGTTTTTAGTAACTACTGATCATATGAGCATGTAAGAGCCCATTCACAAAGTATTTAGAAAATGATGCAGCTTATTTCTTTTCTTTTTCTTTTGTTTGTTTTTGCTATTGTCCTTCACTTATTGTTGATGTGATGTTCATCTGATCATATACATGTAGCTTCCAACATTCAATTGTTCTATCTTTAGTAATAAATCTTTGTTCTATCTTCGAATATACCTTGCTATCAATTACATGTACATTAATTCTTTCCAAACTTTTTCTTCATTCATTTGTAGAAAGTTATCATTTTCATTAAATCATAGCTTTTGCATCCCTTGTATCTTCCTTATAGATTGACTAAAATATCCCTTAGCATGATTTGATATATCACTTAAATATATCTTCTCCTTTATACTAGGTCTTAACCTATAAAATTGCTTTCTTTTTATTTCTAACATGTTTTTTTTTTTATTTCCTATCGCTTCTGCAAATAGACTATCTCTTTTATTCTTTTTTATTATGAAATCAGTCTCATTCTTCTGACTTTGTCTTGTAACCTTATCTTCTGCTCCTTGTTTTTTGCTTTTTGTTTTTTAATATGATACTTCCTTTATTCCTTCATCTATAAGATAATCTTGTTTTGTCTTTGTCGACTTCTAATGAATAATATTTTTAATTTTTGAGTTGTAATCTTCTATTGTTCAATTTTTATCGCTTGTTATTGAATCCTTTCAGCTTTCATCTTTTGATAGTTTCAATTATTTTCCTATTTGCTGATATTATTCCTTTAGATTTTGAATGTTGTTGATAAGTTCTAATCATGTCATTCTTTGTTCAGAAGTTATATATCATTTTCTTGCTTCTTTTCTTAATTCTAATCATCTTAAGTTCCCTTCAAAATTTAATATTTTACTATACGCTTAATAACTTGATTAATAATTCTAACATATATATGTTATTATCATCACAAGACCTTCTACTCAGGTTCTAAACAATCTCCCCTTTCTGATGAGAAAAAAATATTTGTTCCAAAAATAACTATAAGGATGTAATCCATCAATTCCTTTAGATATTTCATATAAGATCAAACATGATTTTGTTGTGATCAAATTGAGATATGCTTTGTTATGTTCTATTAAGTTCTTATCTTCAATTATGCTTTTAATATGCTCAATATGCTTAGGATGCTCCCCTTTGTGTACTTTTAATGGTTTTTCCTATTGAAGTCGGGTCAAGTATGAGGACTAATGTTGTGGAGGTGATTTAGGTTCTAGATGATTGAGTAGGAGTTACTTCTCATAGAGGTGCTTCTTCTTTTGCTGATCTAGAAAGGAAGAGGAAGTAGAAAGATCTGATGCCTCTATCTTCCTTATCTGAGAGTAATAGGTAAGATAGGTTCATTCCCAACTAGGACATGTGCTATGGATGAAGCATTTAAAGTTGCACGCTTATGTGCTAAGTTGTTCTTGGTGATGTTGCTCGTTAAGATAGGCAATACATAGAGGAGAAGTACATGGAGATATTTGTCAAATGCATGTTAAAGACATTGTTCTATAGTCTATAAAGGTGAGTGGTACTTCTCCATATTTCTCTCTTTCAAAGATCTTATCTTTCTATTTTATTTATTGATTTACATTGTGTAAGTGACCAATGGTGTTCACGCATTTGCTTAGATCCTGCAAGTTGAGATTGATCATGCAAGTAAACTATAGGTGAGTAGAATAAAGCTATTTGTGAGCACGATCAACTTCGTCAACGAGTATGGGATACTTTAAGAATAGATGTCATGCCTCAAAGTAGCAAAGTAGTAAAAGTCTCACCATATAAACCAATCTAGGATAGAAGCTAACATTACATTCGCTATCTTAGACCTAATTTACACAAGGTATTCACAACTAATCTACTTTGAAGTAAACAATTCATAAATTAAACATGTTATTTATCTACAAAAATATGAAAAATACATACTAGTATTTAAATATCTCAAGTAGTGCTTCTAAGATTCAGTAATCTAATCTTAGTTCACTTAAGTAATATATAAATTAATATCAAAAGACTTAAAGTTAAGACCCAAACTTCGAGAGTGTGACCAATCCTCAGTTTTATATCCTCATTCCTTCGGATCTAACAGTTACTAGCTTTAAAATAATTATAAACCGCTTTCTAGGTAACTCTTACAACAACATCTACAGGGATGTGAGCAACCAATCGCTTAGTAAGTTAAGATAGAGACTTAAAACTACACGTCAAATACAAACAGGGTTATTAACCAAATTAGTTAGAAGCAATGTATGTACAAGCAAATGCCATCACAGGATGTTATTCGATCCATCACAAGATTAGAGAAATTACACCTGCTTTAATTCAAGTTGAGAAGTTTAGCACATATTTCAACAACTTACAACCAAACCGAGGCTTGTGCAATGAAGACATCGCTCCTCTCACGACTACCTTAGAACTATTGACTTCACCCTTGCCATGATGTCCTCTCATGTCACTTAGTTCAATTAAGGATGAAAAAAGGACCAATTATACTATCTAGCATAATCCCTTTCAAAGGAGTCGATATTTAGTCGGAGAACCCCAATCATTTCCCTTATTGGGTTGCTATGCAGATTTGTTTTAAACTTACAAGTCATATATTTAGTTGAATTTGGTTTAAGGTGTTCAAGCATTTCATGCTAATCATACAAATGTTACTCTAAAACATCAAACCAGAATCATATAATCAAATCCAAAAACACGTACATACAAGTATGCATACAGTCAACTATCTAACAAACACAATCAAGTATAATCCCAAGCCTCTAAGTACTATAAAAAAAGTATTCCAAAATACAATAACATATTGATCCCAACTTACCTGGACTTGTCACTTGTTCACTTAAGGTTCAACTCACACAAATCATCGCCGATAATCCCTATAATACAAATGTTGTTTTAGTTTTAACATAACTACTATAGATAGGTTTTACTCTGTAATTTAGATTATGATTATCTTTTGTTTATAGTCTTTTTATATTTAGCAATTTAAGTCTAAGTCTCTTAGAATTACTTTCCTTGTTTAGCTAGGTTTCAAATTTGCTTCTTATTCCGATTAGGATTTTAGCTTCTGAATAAACTTTTAGTTTACCTTTTTCTTTTTATTACCCTTCGTTTGTAAGTCTTTTAAACACCTTTTATCCTTTTTCGTTCAGTTTATTTGGTGAATATAACCTTTGGTTTAGGTTTTTGACTTACTATCTAATGTACTTACATTAATCCTAAATCTGATTCTGCTTCTAAATTAGATTCTAATCCAGGAATAATCTACATTTCAATTAACCACTTATACATAGCTTTAAATAATTAGTTTTTAGTTTAAGATTATAATTTTACTCAATTATTTAAATTCTACATCTCCTACAACCGAGCTAAATCTAAATTAATTTCTAAATCAAGTTTTGTTTTAGCTTCTGATTATTGTTTTTATTTATAAACTCTAGGAATTCCTACTTAACTAATATGTGAAACTCATCTAACTATATTTAGGTATCCTAAATCTCTGTTTTAATTCCTAACTAGTATTTCGATCAGTATGGTACGCTATATTCCTTATTTAACTATTGAATTAGCTTCCGATATAAGAATAACCTACATTTTTTCTTTTTTATAAATTCATAATCCAAATTAGATTCTTATTATACTCCTAATATTATAATACATAAATTTTTACCTAATATTTTCTACCCATTTAATTCTATATACACATATTATGTATTATTACATATTATATTCTTATATCATCTATCTAACACTTCTAATATTACATATATCATCTTTCACCACCAATAATATATCAAAACATATTATGTATTATCACATATTATATACTTATATCATCTATCTAACACTTCTAACACTATACATCATCTTTCACCACCAATAATATATCAAAATACTTAATTATTCTCTAAATCAGAATTTATTCCTAATTAATCCCCAAATCAAAAAATTAGTTTAATTATATCATTTTACCCATTATTCATGACATAATACACATAATACATACTTCTAACACTCTAAATACTACTAATATCATACTATATTAGCAATTAACATCTTAAAATATTTAATTACACACTAAATCAAAATTTTTACCAAATTAATATTAAATTAAAAAATCAAGCCCAAATATTACCTTTTATGCATTATTTTATGGCCTAAAAATTAAGCAAAAATTTATAAAATTAAATTTAAGAAAAAATCATCATAACACTATAATATATATCCTAAATAATGTATACAAAAATTTTGAAATCAAAACTACATCATTAAGGTAATTTAAATATAAATTGAAAACTAGCTCAAGTTTAGTCATTTCTTAAGACCAATATATCCTAAGCACTAATTTTGTTAAATTGATATTTTTTTTTCCTAATCCACATACAAAAATATTTCACAATACTAAATTTCGTAATTTTCAGACTTAATTTACTATTTTCACTAATTTATTAAAAATCGGAACAAACTAGACCATTCACCAAAAATTAACCTTGCCATCACCTCTAGCCACCTTGTGTGTGTTAGCCCACCTAAATGGGTCATTTAGTATGTGGTGGTTGGTTTGGTTTCTTTTTTAAGTGGTCATCGAGTTTGGGTTCTCCTCTAAAGCCCTAATTGCATACTATTTTGTCTAATTTTTCTAAAATTATTTTGTCTAATTTTTCTAAAATTTATTTTTCCTCTCTTTTCTCCTCGCCCTAATTTTTTTTTTTTTTATCTAAACTGACCAAATGAATTGTAGACAATCATCTTTTAATTTATAGAGCTAATTAGATGTAGTTATGAATTAAATTGTGTCATTTATCCCTTATCTCTTCTTCTTTTTTATTTCTATTTAGCTTAATACTATTAGTTATAATTTTATCTTTAATTCCTAGCATGCCACACCTTATTGCTAGACATTTCCATACTTTTCATATTTTTCTTGATTTTTCCTTAATTTTTATGAATTTTCTTTAATTAATTGGCATTATTATAACATATTTTAGGTATTTTAAGTAATTTTACATATTTTTACCTATACGTAAATACATATATAGTACAAATAAATACTCATAAATATTATTTATGTTATTTTATGATTTTTAGTATGTATATAATTTATCTGTATCAATTCGTTAATTATCAAAACTCATTTTACACATTTTAAATAAATAATAAATAATATACATGTAATTTAATGTTATAATATTTTATTATTTTATTATTTATCTTCCTAAATCCAAACTTATGGAATCAATTTTACTAATATTTCTAGTTTTATCGTAAAATTTAGGCTCGATTGGATAGCTTACTTGATCACCTTAAATTTTGCGGACCAAACCTTAAACACCTAATTGCGAGGCATATAATAGACATGTTGCCAAAGACATTCAGGCATCACATATAAGCAAATGAAGGTTGCTAAGACCAGTATATACTACGTATAAAGGGACCTAAAGACAGTTTGATAGGAATCAAGGGTCAATCATGAGGTCCTAAGCTAGAAGACTTGCTTCTCTAGTACATCGAACTCTCTAGAATGACCTTACTTTAGAAGAAGAGTAGTTCCTTTGAGCTGACCTGATATATCTTCTAAGCTACGTCAACTTGTTCATCGTCTCCTAAACGAAGGAAGATCCCATTATTACCATTGACCCTAATCAGAGATAAGTATTGATCTCACTCGTTTCCAAGCTTACAGGTGTTCGAGCTCAAACTAATCTATTGCTAAGCTGACCTACCGAGTCTAAGCTACCAAGTCCCCACTTCCAAAGCATGTGCTTCCTAGACCCCCAATTTGCTGAGCTGTTGATTTGAAGTTAACCCAACCATTTTAGCTCTTATCAACATCAAGTGACTATTTAGACTACTGGATTAAGAGGCTAATACATATCCTCTTTCTTTAACATCCGTACTTTCCTAGCAAAGAATATTATTTTTCTATTATTACTAATTTATTATCTCTCTATAATCATTTTCCATTTCAAGTAGGTATCTAATTTTGTAATTAGATGAATACTAGGACCTATCTTAATTAGGGCACATAATTATCCTACAAATGTATCAACCGAAATCATCATTAAAATATTGAAAATAGAAATTTTTCCCCCTTAAACTAAGTATACCCTACTTACTCTCCTTACTCTTATATAGGCTAAATGAGCGTAGACTAGTAGCAAGTGATCTCTAGTCATAGTTATGCATAATATCAAGTATGACATGAGCTCATTTTGAGATGTTGGTGCATCATATTGTACGCTAATACATGAGAACCCCTGATTTACCTTTAACCTTCCATTCATTCTTACAAGCCATCTTGCAACTCAAATCCATTTGTTCATGCGATACCTTTGGTTATTGTTCATCTACGATTGTTGCCTATATCATTGTAACATTAGAACTTGGTTACATTCAAGTAAGTTTCTCATACTTTGTATTCTTAAGTGTTTGCTATAGTATGTAGTGTATAGTTAGTGGGTTGAAACTTAAAATTATCTAAGAAGTTGCGAGTGACTATAGTGAGAATTGGAGGTAGCATTCTAGGTTGTGGAAGTCAATATTCTATTTTCCCCCTATTTTAGTACTCCCAAAACAAAGTGTGTGGTTTTTGTTGGTTTGCAATCATGTTGAGCATTAGTGATGTTGTTCAAGTAGTAGTTAAACTGGAGTATATTAAGTTTATTGTCCAAAGAAGAGTTTTAAAGTGTGGTTCTATTGCTTTAGTTGGAGGAGTTTGTATATCAAAAGTATCAAATGATGTTGGTGAGAGACTGGATAGACTCACCGACTTAGTGACTGTGACTACCATAAGCGAAGATAGGCAGCAAGCTAGAGATGCCCCAAATAGAGGCCAAATGAATGAACTACTCAAGAGAGGCAATGGTCAACTTAGCTAAGCTAATTTTCTAGTTTGACCACCCCGAGTTGAAGGAGTGGATAGAATTGCTTGACAAAGGCTTATATTAAAGGAAATGGAAGCAGAAGATGAGGAGTTAGGTGATGAGGAAGAAGAGTACTATGAACCTGAAGAAAGAAATGTACGAGCTCCCATGGTAGAGGGGCTAAGGTTACAAATCCCAAACTTATATGGTAGTAGCGATGCTAAGGACTACCTAGAATGGGTTGATAAGACAGAGAATTTATAGGATATGCCACCTTATGGTGAAAGAATCTACAGGCTATACGATGAAGAGATAGAGAGAGAGAAGTTAGAGATTGGGAAGAGATGAAGGGAGTAATGAAAAAGAGATTTGTATTGAGCTACCATCTATAAGATGCTTTCAAAAGGTTGCAGGAGTTGAGATAAGAAGGATGATACAAACTTGTGGATAAACACACAAGCCCAATATCACATGTAAACAAAGAGGGTAGGTCTGGACCACGAGATGGATCAAAAGATAAATGGCAATTGAAAGATGAGTAGGGGTTCCCATGCATTGATGATAGATATGACACACCAATGCCTCATACGAGCTTGGATCACACTTGATATGACGCACAAGTATGGCCAAAGGGCACTTGCCACTAGTCTATGCTCAATAGACTAGATAAGAGTAGCTCAAGAGTAAGTAGAAAGGACACTTAGCTCGAGAGAGTGAGAAAGTTTAATGTATTCATTTTATATATTGATGCTGCAGCTATTACAATTTGCAAGTATTTATAATACCTAATTAGGGTAAGTCTTAGGTTACATGAAATTACAAAAAAGGATTTCTACTAGCTAGGAAAAAGGAGAATAATTTAGAGGGGTATTAATGTAATCGCATTAAAAAAATATCCTTTTGTCAAAAGGACAACATGGATGTTAGAAAGGATAGTGCACACGTAATTCTATTCATTCTGTGGTCCTAATAATACTGCAAGCCGAGTAGGGTAGGCCTTGATTTGGTCTAGTCAGCATTGGTAGTTTAGCAGTCCTGATTATTGGGACTGGACAAGGGTTGACTTGCATTAAAGTCAGCCTCAAATGGTCATCTCCTAACAATTGTTAGTTTGGTCTCAACATTGTAGGGTTGGCTGTATCCTAATTTGGTGCTTAGACTGGTGTGTTATGGAAAGGTCAGCTCAGCATGTCGACTGACAACCTTTGCAATCCCTTGGATGGTATAGAGAACAAAGTAGCTTGGTAAGTTAAACTAAGGTAAGCACTACTCTTCAATGCTTAACTTACCTTAGACAGCTTGACAAACCATCTGAGCTAGCCTTTGAGTTTGGGAGTGCATAATAGGTCATCGATCCCTATCATCCCCTTTGGGTTGTTTGAGATTTGGGATCAAATCTGGTTCAGCTATAGGTTGCTCGTCCTCAGGAGTGTAAGGTTAGAGATCGGCAATGTTGAAGGAGTCCGAGACTCTATATCCTTCAAGTATTTCAACCCTATAGGCATTAAGATTGATCTTTTCAAACACTTTGAAAGGTTTGTTGGCTTTAGGAGACAACTTGCTCTTCCTTAAGTTTAAGAATTATTCCTTATAGAAATGTATCCAAACTAGATCACCTGATTGAAATTCTCTCTTCTTTCATCCTTAGCCTCACTTCTCAAACTAAATCACTGTAATTAACGACAAAATATCAATAACTAATACTTCTAACACCACGACAGCTACACAACAAACAAACAGTCAACTACACTCTATTTTATGTATTTGAAATAGGGGAAAATAGAGTAAAGAACACTTCTCAAATACTAAACTCAAATGTTAATAATAGAATCCGTATCATACGAGAGTAGTATCAAACCACTCAAAGAACACAATAGTAGAATCCAGCTTCAAACGTAGCCAAGCTCTAACACCAAGAATGATACGAACTCGTAGTTGAACACATAAGCCTAATATCGAGCATAAACAAAGGGGGTAGGTCCAGACCGCGAGATGGACCGAAAGATAAATGGCAGTCGAAGGATGAGCAAGGGTTCCCATGCATCAACAATGGATATAATGTACCAATGCCTCACATAAGCTCAAATCAAACTTAATATGACAGAAAAGTATAGCCAAAGGGCACTCAACACTAGTCTACGCTTGATGGGCTAGATAAGAGTAACTCAAGAGTAAGCATAAAGGACACTTAGCTCACGAGAGTGAGAAAGTCCAATATATTCTCTATGTATATTGATGTTGTGACTATTACAATTTGTAAGTATTTATAATACCTAATTAGGATAAATCTTAGGTTATAGGAAATTACAGAAAAGAATTTCTACTAGCTAGGAAAAAGGGGAATAATTTACAAGGGTATCGATGTAATCACGTCAAAAGAATATTCTTTAGTTAGAAAGGACAATATAGATGTTAGAAAGGACAGTATGTACGTAATTTTGCTTATTCTATAGTTCTAATAATACTACGAGCCGTGTAGAGGTAGGCCTCAATTAGGTCTGGTCGATGTCGGCAATTTGGCAATCTTGATTGCTAAGACTAGACAAGGGTTGACTCACATTCATATTGGCCTCAAATTGTCAACTCTTGACAATTGTTAATTCATTCTTGACATTGTAGGGTTAGCTACATCCTGATTTGGTGCTTAGACTGGTATATTACGAAGGGGTCGACTTGGCATGTCAACTGATAACCTCAGCAATCCCTTGGATGGTTTTGAGAGCGAAGTAGCTCGATAGGTCAAACTAGGGTAAGTACTGCTAGTAGGTGCATAACTCACCTCGAACAGCTTGCTAAACCATTTGAGCTAGCCTCTGCATTTGGGAGTGCATGATCGGTCCTCGATCCCTATCAAAGGATCTCGTATTAATGCTTATGTAAAGGAGTTCCAAGTGCTAATGATCCAATGCAAAGTTGTAGAGCCAAAAGATCAAACTATCTCTAAGTTTATTAGTAGGTTAAAGTATGAAACAGGTGACATTCTTGAAACCAAAGAATTGAGTGATGTTGAATGAGCATATTCCGAACACATGTTAGTCGGACTACCCCTAGCCAATCTGTTTCAAGCGAACTTGTATGATCAGTTACAAGTAAGAGCAAGGTCATTTGACCTGTTCCTACCATCCAAGCTGAGGAGAAGGAACCTTTGAGGAAGTTTGAGAAAGGATAGAGCTAAAAAAGAAACACTAGTGAGATCAAGTGCTTCAAGTGCCAAAGATTTGGTCACATGGCAACACAATGTTTGAATAGAAGAGTCACGGTGATTAAGGGAGAAATACTAACCATCGAGGTTAAGTAATGAGTATAAGCGTAGTATGTGAGGATGAACGATGTGAGAACTTATTCCACATTGGTTGCAAAGTTAATGGAATGTTGTGCACTCTTATTGTTGATAGTGGAAGCTACACTAATGTAGTGTTTTTCTTTATGGTCCAATAATTGAAGTTGCTAACCAAACCCTACCCCAAACCTTACAAATTACACTAGCTCGATGACAAAGGAGGCTTGCAAGTGACCAAGCAAGCTGCCATGCCAATTTGCATTGGAAAGTATCGAAATGAAGTTGTTTATGATGTGTTGCCTATAAGCGCTTCACATATTCTTTTCGAAAGACCCTGGATGTTTGATCAGCAAGTATACTTGTTCATTTGAGCATGAGGGAAGAAAGGTAAGATTGAGTCCTTTGACTACCCAATAAGTCAAAACTATACAAGCTCAACTTAGCCAAGCCTTAAAGAAAGAGACCTTAGTGATGATATGTACTTAATTGTTTAGAGAGATGAAGCTTGAAGAGCTAACCTTTCTATTAGTCAGGAGGTTACTTGAATTGAAGGATCTAAATGATGAACTACCTACTAAGGTGAACGACCTATTAAAGGAGTTTACCAACCTATTCCCTAGCGAATTGATAGGAGGTTTGCCTTCGATTAGAGGGATCAAACATGCGATAAATCTGCAACCTAGAGTTGCATTACTGAGCAAGCCTATATATAAGCCAAACCCTAAACAAGCTACCGAGCTTCAAAGGCAAGTAGAAGAGCTAATGAAAAGAGGATATGTGAGAGAATCCTTAATCCCATATGTTATCCTAGCTTTATTGATTCTAAAGAAAGATGGCACATTGTGTATATGTGTAGATAATCGAGTCATCAACTGAATTACCATCAAGCATAGGTACCTCATACCTCGACTTGAGGAAATGCTTGACTAGTTGAATGGATCAAGGTTCTTCTCTAAGATCAATCTTAAATCCAAGTACCATCAAATTAGAATGCAGGAAGGGTATGAGTGGAAAACCACATTCAAGACTCGACATGGGTTATATGAATGGCTAGTTATGCCCCTTAGACTATCAAATGCACCAAGCCTATTTATGAGGCTAATGAACCATGTGATCTAAGAATTGATTAGAAATTTTTCATTGTTTACTTTGATGACATTCTTGTTTACAAACCTGACTTCGAGACATATTGTTAATATCTCTAAGTTATCTTTGGCAAACTCCAAGCTGAAAAATTATATGCCAATGTAAAGAAATGTGACTTCTATCGACCTGATGTGATCTTTTAAAGATTTGTAGTGAGTGGAGGTAGCATACGAGTTGATGAAGAGAAGGTGAAGGCAACTACTAAATGGCCTATGCTAATCTGTTCCACCAACGTGCGAAGTTTTCATGGCCTGACATCTTTTTATTGCCAATTCATAAGGAATTTCATTACTATTGTAGCCAACTCATTTAGCTATTCAAGAGGAACATTAAATTCAAACAAGGAGAGAAAGAGTAGTAGAGGTTCGAGCAAGTAAAGAAGAAGTTGACTTCTACCCCTATCCTAGCTCTCCCGAGCTTCAATAAAGTGATTGAAGTAAAGTATGATGTATCTAGGGTATAAGTGCCATGCTAATGCAAGAAGGCCAACTAATTACCTACTTTAGTGAGAAACTTCGAGGAGTGACACTAAATTACTTTGTATATGGAAAGGAGTTCTACTCCTTAATTCAAGCCCTAACTGTCTGGCAGGATTACCTATTGCTTAGAGAATTTATGATTTACATCAACCATGAATTGTTGAGATGTTTGAAGACCCAACCTAAACTGTCTAAGAGACAAGTGAAGTGGATAGAATTCACAAAGGGATTTTCTTATGTTGTTAAGTATAAAACTAGCGAGAATAATGTAGTGGCTAACACCCTATCACAACAACATACTCTCCCAATTGAACTCCTAACGAGGCTCCTTGGGTTCTCAGTTATCAAGAATTTATATGCTAAGGACCCTTACTTTGGTCCAATCTATGTTTAATGTGAGGGTGGGCGACCTATTGATGATTATTACAGAGAAGACGGATACATGTTCAGGAAAGGAAAGTTGTGTATCCTGACCTGTTCTATGAGAGAATTACTAGTGCGTGAGGCACATGGAAGAGGATTGCTTAGTCATTTTGAAAGGCTCAAACTCATGAAGTACTTAGCTCAAGATTCTTTTAGCTAAGTATGACGTGCAATCTATACAAGAGAGGTGTACAACCTACCAATGAGCAAAGAGTCGAATAGAATAAGCCTATTATTTACCATTACCAATACCAACCAAACCATGGTTTGAGCTGATTATGGACTTTGTTTTGGGGTTACTGAGGATGTCCGTAGGAATGACTCCATCATGGTTATCAAAGATCGATTCAACAAGATGGTACACTTCGTGCTATGTGATCAAACTAACGATGATTCAACTATCTCTTTTCCCTTTTTCTAAGATGTAGTCAAGCTGCATGAAGTGCCTAGAACTATAGTACCTAATCAAGACCCTAAGTTCTTAAGTCATTTCTAGAAGACCCTTTGGAAGTGACTAAGAACCAAGCTACTGTTCAGTACATCCAACTACCCATAAACAAATGGATAGATTGAGGTTGTCAACAGGACCTTAAGAACCCTATTACGAGTTGCAGTTAAAAGAAACCCAACTAATTAGGACATGTGCTTACCAATCATTAAGTTCACCTCCAATAGGACTACTTATAGTGTCATCGAGAAGTCATCTTTCAAGGTTGAATATGGATATAATTCCGAACTCCCACTACACTAGATTTCCTAACCTAACCAACCTAAAGATTAGTAAGCTATCAAAAGCTTAGAAGCCATCCAAACAATGCACCAGAAGGTAGTAGACCATTTGAATCGAGCTACTGCCAAGCTTGAAAAGAAAGGCCAAGGAAGAAAAGCTAGAGAGTTCCAGCCTAAAGACTTAATGTGGATTCACCTCAACAAAGATGGGTTCCCTAAACTAAGTAGGAACAAATTGTCACAAAGGGCAAATGGACCTTTCAAGGTGATTGAGAAGGTCAACCCTAATGCCTTCAAGGTAGACTTGCTTGAAGAATATGGAGTCTTTAACACCTTCAACGTTGCTGATCTTCACCCATATTTCCCTGATGTTGAGTTACCTGATTTTGATCAAGATTTGATCCAAAACTTAAACAACTTGGATGAAATAACAGGAATCAAAGGCCAATCATATAGTCATAAGCCCGAGGACTTGCTTCTCTACTATGTTGAGTTGTATAGAAGGACCTCACTTCAAAAGAAGAGCAATTCCTCTTAGCAGACCTAATATATCTTCTAAGCTACCTCAAGCCATTCACTATCTCCTGAATGAAGGAAGATCCCACTATTACTACCGACCACAATCAAAGCAAAGTATTGAACCTACCTATTTTTAAGCTCACAAGTATCCGAGTTGAAATTGACCTATTGTCACACTGACTTATTGAGTTTGAGCTACCAGGTCCCTACTTTCAAAGCACATACTCCCTAAACCCCTAACCTACTGAGTTGTCAATATGAAGCTAACCTAGCCAACTCTACTCTGCTCTACAACCAACACCTATTTAGGCCACCAAATTGAGAGGTTGACACGTGTCATCTTTCTCTCACATCCATACTGTCCTAGCAAAGGATATTCTTTTTCTGTTACTACCAATTTATCCTTTCTCTGTAATCATTTTCCATTTAAAGTAAGTATCTAATTTTGTAATTTGAGGAATCCTAGGACTTACCCTAATTAAGGCATATAAATACCCTACAAATATTTTACTAAAATCATCATCAAAATATTGAAAATAGAACTTTTCCCTCTTAAGCTATTTGTCCCCTGCTTGCTCTCCTTACTCATATCTAAGCCATATAAGTTGGACTAGTGACGAGTGACCTCCAGCCATACTTGTATGTAATATCAAGCGTAACCTAAGCTTATGTGAAGCATTAGTGCATCATATATACGTCCATGTACAAGAAACCCTAATCTATCTTCAACCTTCCATCCACTCTTTTGACCCATTTTGCAGCTTGGACCCATTCAATCCCATAATACCTTCGATTGTATGTTCATCCATAACCATCGCCTGCATCATAGTTGATGGGAGGATTAGGAAGCTATTTACTAATTTCAAGAGCACCCAATGAAGAGAGATGGAGCGATATGGGATGCTGTTGTTGCTTAAGTTGAGTAAGCCCTTATCTAAGTTAAGTTGGATGTTCTAAGGCCTACTACAGGCAAAATGCTAAAGCAGGAGACAGCCTACATAGCTCAGATTTGGGAGCTTAAGGAGACGCTTCGAAAGCAAAACCAATACATAATAGAGATGGAGGATTTCACGCATTAGGAAAGTCAAAATATCTTAGACAAGTATTTAAATGGTCCTAATTTCTAAGAGACCTTATTAAGGTTTTATGTAGAGTTTATAGAATATCTGAAGGGGCTCACTTTAGAGTAAGACCTTGAATTCAAGCTAGTTGCCCTAGAGAATCACAAGTGAGAGTCCTCTTTATACTCCAATGCTTGTAAATGCTTATGTTGAGTAGAGGGAGATAGTAGATGTTGATAAGGCAATGCCATTTGAGCCTATGCAAGGTACTACTTGGCTTCTTCTTCTTGAAGGTCCTTCCTGTGGTCCTCTTGCTTCTCCTGGTCTACCATCAACTATAGATTTGTTGATGGAGTATAGTTTCTACAATTATTAGCTTATTGAGCATAATCCATAGGCATTGAGTCCTCTACCATTTTAGAGTTTTCCTTTTTCCTTTGTATATATACATTTTGTTGTTGCTTATATGTTAGTGATAATACCTACCTTAAAATCTAAGTACCCTCAGGCTCTTATAATGAAATTCTTTATTCATATTTTGTTGTTTGATAGTTGTATAATGTTAGGATGATTAGTCCTCGTGATAGCTCTAAGTAGAGGTAAATAATTGTCATGCTTGACAGTATCAACTTAATAAGACTTGTCCTAAAAAGGGAGCATGTTCATATACAATGACTAGGGATCCTTCTCTTTGTTAGAGTGTCTAGTTGTTAGGAGTTGACTTTGTTAACGAAGCATCCTAACTTATCAGTTTAGAATAAGAGCTCGATTATATGAGTTCTTTATCAAACATGGAGTCAGGTAAAAGAACTCCTTCTTCAAGCTTATATAAATGTAAAGGTTACTCATTGTCCCATGATAAAGGATGAGGTTAGCCTACATTTGCCAAGTAAAAAGCATAGGTTGCCTTTATTGCCTATTGTTAAGACAGAGCCTAGAATGTTGCTAGAAAGCAAAGGGGATGACTTAAATAAAGGTTATGGTGATATGAAGAGGCTGCCTCTACTACTTGTAATAAGATAGAGGTTGCGATGAAGGATTCAAGTTGTAGAAAGGTCAATATGGCCTAAATAGGCCACCTTTGTTGCATTGTAGAAACGTAAAAGTTGATAATTCACTAAAGAGCAAAAGATGTGTGACTTGTGGAAAGAGAAAATGGTTTAAAGAGGCCTCCTCTGTTGCCTTGTAAAAAAGTAGAGGCTAAGAATTCATCAAAGAGAAAAGGGTATGAGACTTATGGAAAGGTCGAAGTCGCTAGAAGAAGCCACCTCTATTACCTATAATAAGGTAAAGGCTGAGAATTTGCTAAAAACGAACTGTATAACCAATGGAAAGATAGGGATGACTTGAAGATGCAATTTCTATTAGCCATAATAAGATAGATGTTGAAAGTGTTGTAGTCATATCAAGGGGTAGTTAAGCATAGGTTGTAACCTACTAGCAGGATGAAGTCATGTGTCATAGGGGAACCACTAAGTTTGGGAAATTGCAAAAAACCCTTCAAACTTTGTGATGAGCTGCCAACCATTGATCCTCTTACTCGCACATGGCTCTAAGGACTCCAATCCTTCACCCAAAGAATTCTCTCCCATTAACTTGCTAATGATAAGAAACTCTATGTCAAAGAAGGATGGTTGAATTCCTTAATAGCTTTAGAAGGTTAGACCGTGCTCTATTTTCTCCCTCTTGTGACCAATGATCGAACCTCCAATTGCCAAAAGCTTCTTGCCAAGTGACAAGACACTTTCCTACTCGTTAAGTACTTCTCTTCTAGCCTCCTACCAATACTTGCTACATTCTTTTCTCATCTCAGCAATCCCTAATTCCACCACAACTTGTTTCCACTTAGCTGCTATACCCAAAGAATCTTTGTATGAAACCAATGTTGCCCTACCACCTATCCATTTTATCTAACACTGTACTATTTTTCCCTTTTTATCGTTTGTCCTTTTTTCTCTTTTTCATATGTACTAGGAATCCTCTTTTTATGTATGCCTTTTTGTAATTTCTTTATCTGTAATGTTGCCTTAGGAACATACTATAAATAGTCCCTTCTCCTCGTAAGCTGAAATCATCTTATTTTACAAATAAACATTGAATATATTGTTCTTGTGAGTCAACCCACTCTATGTCCATTTTTATACACTCTTATCTAATCTTGCCAAGTAGCTCAAGATTAGTGGCAGGTAGACCTTGACATTAACTTATGTATCATATCAAGTAAAGTGTCAAGTCGTGTTATGTTTATAGGTAGGTCATATCCTCTTAGCAGCTTCACGTCAACTACTCTAGTCAATTCGTCAACTTACTCACTCTAAGTTTCTTCGATATTTTGAATGACCCATTGGTTCAAAACTAATATGATAAGTCCTAGTGATAATTGAGCTCTTAAGCATATCATATAATCTTAGTATCAGAGCTTGAGGTCGAGGCCGAGAGCTATGTAGTGATAGCTACTACTAGTTTGCTATTCGAAATACTCTATTTTCATTTAGAAGAACAGAGTAAGTTCACAGTTCGTATGGTATTTGTGTCTGTGTATAAGGATTTCTTATGTGGAGTATTTTCTAAAGCTTCATTTTGAGAATGTCAAATCCCAGTATTCAGGGAGAGATTAACGATGCTAGGAGTGATGCTCATGGTCGAGGTTGAGTTACCTAACAAATACTATGTACTATTGATCAATAGATATAAGACCTTGCTACTATTGTGGCCAATTTAGCTGTCTTAGTATAAAGAGTCTTAGAGACTGGGCTGCATAAGAGAGTTGTTAAACAAGACCGAAAGATGAGAGATAGGTTGAGAAGACAAATGAATGAATAGCGTACACTAGAGCCCATTCCTGTAAACTAAGCACCACCCCAATGTGTCGAAAGAATGGAGAGAAGGAGGTTAGAATTGGATGAAGTGGAAGAGTATGAGGAGGAAGAACAGTATGATGGAGTTGACGAGCGTGAACTTAGAGCTCCTAGAGGCATTGAATACCTCAAAGTACAAATTCCAAGCTTCAATGGGTCTGGTAGTGCAAACAACTACTTGGATTGGGAGGAGAAAATCGAAAAGATATTCGACTTTTATGATTATGAGGATGTTCATATTTGAGTAGCCGCATTGGAATTTTCTAGATATGTAGCCATGTGGTGGAAGAAGTTGTAGAATGTCTACTTGAGAGCCTGACGAGAAGTTCAAACATGGAATGAAATGAAGAGAGTTCTAAGAAGTAAGTTCATTTATAAACATTATGAACAAGACACTTTCCAACGTCTCCAAGACTTGAGATAAGTTAGCCGATGAGTGGACGGCTATGTTTGAGAGTTTCAATTAGTCATGTCCCGGTGTGATGTTAATAAGGTACAAACTATAATATGGTTCATTTATAGGCTAAGGACTAGGATTGGTAACATAGTAGAGCTACAAATTCTTGCAACTCTGGATGAAGCCATCAAGGTGGTAGAGAGAGTCGAAAGGCAAAGGCAGCACCAGATAAGTCGAATGTCAAGTAGCCAACCTATGCTACTGAACAGGAGCAACATACCGAGCCGACTAGGGAATGATCGAGCATCAAATAATTCTAAGGTGGAACATCAAGGGCAAGTGCCAATCTAACTAGAAGAAAGCCGAGGTAAGGGCAAAGCCAAGGATCTTAAGGTCCGAATAGACTAAGGTCAAAGCTTAGGAAGAAAGACCCAAGAAATCAAATGCTTTAAATGTCTTGGTAATGGGCATGTGACTACTTAATGTCCAAACCACTGAGTCATGACTATAAACGGAGATAAGCCTTAGTTTGAAGTAAAGAGTATGAGTGAAGGAGAGGAAGAGATGGGAGTTAAATAGATGTTAGAAGAGTTTTAGGAAGACCCTGAAGCCGAGACATCACTTGAGGGCGATGCTGAGTAATGTTTTATCGTTTGACGATCTCTTAGTGCTTTTATGGCTGATGAGAATGAGCAAAAGGAGAACCTCTTCCATACAAATTGTTGAGTGAATGGCAAACTATGCGCCTTGATCATTGACAGAGGGAGCTATACTAATGTTATAGCATAAGGGGTAGTTAAGGCTACGAAACTACCAACCTTGCTATACCTAAAGCCGTATAAGATTCACTAGCTGAACAAAAAAGGAGGCTTACACATTATCGAGTAGGTTAAAGTGCCACTTTCCATTGGTGATTGGTATAAGGATAAGGTGTTGTGTAATGTCCTTCCCATATGCACCTCTCACATATTACTTGGCTGACCATGGCTGTTTGACTTAAAAGTATTGCACGATGAGTATAGTAACACCTACATGATCTAGAAGGTTGAGAAGAAAATCATACCGACACCTATGAGTCCTAAGGAAATACAAGGAGCCCAAGAGAAGGTTGCTAGATCACTACAGCAGAAGTCCTTAGTCATTTCTCAAGCTCAGTTTACTCAAGAAGTCAAGGCCAAGGACTATGTGCTCCTTTTAGCTAGGAGACTATTGGAGGTGAGAGAAGCTGAGAGCTTACCTGCCAAGATGCAGTAGTTACTTCAAAACTATGTCAACTTATTTCCTACCGAGATACCGAAAGGTTTACCTCCCTTAAGAGGCATTGAGCATTGCATCGACCTCCAACCTGGAGTTACCTTACTGACCTGACCCGCTTATAGGCTCAATCCTAAGTAGGCAAATGAGCTAAAGAAACAAGTGGATGAGTTAATAGACCGCTAATAGGTCCGAAGGAGTATGAGCACATGTACCATACCAGTCATACTAATAACTAAGAAAGATGGGTTGTGGAGAATGTGTATTGATAGCCGTGCCATCAATAAAATTACCATTAAGTACCGATATCCGATCCTATGGTTAGATGATACACTTGATGAGTTATATGGTGCCCACATCTTCTTGAAGATGGACCTAAAGAGTAGCTACTACCAAATACAAATGAGACCTGGAGATGAATGGAAGACAGCCTTTAAGACAAAGGATGGTCTATTTGAATGAATGGTAATGCCATTTGGCTTAACTAATGCATCAAGTACATTTATGCAGCTAATGAATCATGTGCTTAGAACATTAATTAGCAAATGTGTTGTGGTTTATTTTGATGACATTCTAGTCTACAGTACCGATGTCATCACTCATGTCGAGCATTTAAGATTGATGTTCAACATGCTCCATGCTGAGAGATTATTCGACAACTTGAAGAAATGTGTGTTCTGTCAAAGCGAGGTTATATTCCTTAGATATGTTGTTTTAGGGAAAGGAGTTCGAGTTGATGATGAGAAAGTCAGAGCTATTCTTGAGTGGCCTACATCGACTAAGGCTGCTGAAATCAGGGGCTTCCATAGCCTAGCTTTGTTCTATCGAAGATTCATTCGAAACTTCAATTCCATAACTATACCTTTAACTAAATTGACTAGGAAGAACACTGAGTTTAGGTGGTCGAAGAAAGCTCAGAAGAATTTTGAAGATGTGAAGTCTAAGTTGACGTCTGCTCCAGTACTCACCCTGCCAAATTTCAAGAAAATTTTTGAGGTAGAGTGTGACATGTCTAGTGTCGACATTGTTGCTATCCTTATGTAAAAGCACTGACCAATTGCCTATTTCATTAAGAAACTCTGAGGTGCTGCCATGAATTACTTAACATACAATAAGGAGTTCTATGCCCTTGTCCAAATACTATAGAACTGGTAGCATTATTTGTTACCAAGAGAATTCATGATCTACTTAAATCATAAGTTTCTCAAGCATCCTTGTAGGCAATAGAAGCTTTCTTGGTGTCATGCCAAATGGGTTAAATTCCTAGAGTCTTTTTGCTACATCATCTAGTAGAAGAAAGGAAGCACTAACACTATGGCAAATGCTCTTTCTCATTGTCATACCTTTATTACAACTATACAAGCCAAGGTACTTAGATTTAGTACCCTACCTAATCAGTATGAGCACAATTAATATTTTGAGCCCTTAGTGGCTAAGTGCAATGCTAGAGGTGTTGTAGATGGGTTCTACTTGAGTCAAGAGTTCTTGATGAAGGGTAAGCAAGTTTATGTGCCGAGTGGCTCAGCAAGAGAGCTACTCATCCATGAAGCTCATGTTAAGGGATTAGCTAGCCATTTTAGAGAAAAGTAGACTACTAAAATATTGAAGGAGCATTTCTATTGACTTGGGATAATGGAGGATGTGCACCGAGTTCTTAAGAGGTGCAAGGTATGTAAACATACAAAAGGAAGAAGAGAGTCGTACGAAGAGTACACACCCCTGCCTATACCTAAGCGCCTATGGATCGACCTAAGCATAGATTTCATGCTTGGCCTTCCCAGAACGTTAAGAAGACATGACTCAATTATGGTGGTACTCAACCGATTCAACAAGATGAGCCACTTCATTCCCTACCATAAAACTACTAATACTTTATTTATCACTAACTTCTTTTTGCTGGAAATTGTACGTCTATACAGGTTGCTAAGAAGTATTGTATCTGACTGTAACTCGAAGTTCACGAATTTCTTTTGGAAAACCTTATGGAGGAAACTCGATACTAAGCTTATGTACAGTACTTCTTACTACCCCTAGACAAACGGCTAAATCGAGGTAGTAAACAAGACAGTCGATAACCTTCTACAAGTAACTGTAGGGAAGAACTTATACGATTGGGACCTATGCCTACCTATCATTGAGTTCGCTTACAACCGATCAGTTCATAACTCAATAGGAAGATCACCTTTTGAGGTCGTTTATGGACTTAACTCGAAGTTACCCTTAGATATGGCCATCAGCCAACCATACAATGAGAAAGTCAATCTGGCCTATAACGTACTGAAGAATTCCAGAAGTTACATCAAAAGGTTACCAAACAACTGGCACATGTTGTAGCTTGATAGAAGAGCAAAGAAGCCTAGGAAGGAGACAAGTGGTTTATAGCCTTAGAGACCCTGTCTAGGTCCACTTTAGGAAGGAGCGTTTCCCTAAGAAGAGAACGAACAAGCATTCCCCCAAATCAAACAAACCTTTTAAGATCCTTAAGCACATCAATGACAATGCCTATGAGCTTGAGCTACCCGACGAATATGGTGTATCTGCTACTTTTAATGTAGCAAATCTGATACCCTATGTACTTAATGAAGAAGAGGGCCAAGATTTGAAGTCAAATCTTTAACAACCTTGGGGTATAGATGAGCTACTAACCACTAGTCTTCTTACTTGTACACAGCTCTGAGGACTCAAATCCCTCACCCGAAGAATTCTCTCTCATCTACTTGCCAATGATGAGAAACTCTATGTCGAAGAAGGATGATTGAATTCCTTGAAAGCTCTAGAAGGTTATACCTTACTCTATTTTCTCCCTCTTATGCCAAATGATCGAACCTCCAGTTGCTAAGAACTTCTCATCAAGTGACAAGACACTCTCCTACTGGCTGAGTACTTCTCTTTTAACCTCCTATTAGTACTTACTACATCCCTTTCTCATCTTAGTAATCCCTCGTACCGCCACAACTTGTTTCCACTCAACTACGATACCTAAAGAATTTTTTTACACAACCAATGTTGCATTGCCACTTGTCCATTTTATCTGACACTATACTATTTTTCCCTTTTTGTCGTTTGTCCTTTTTACACTTTTTCGTATGTACTAGGAATCCCCTTTTTATGTATGCCTTTTTATAATTTCTTTTTATAATGTTGCCCTAAGAACTTACTATAAATAATCCCTTCTCTTTGTAAGATGAAATCATCTTATTTTACAAATAGATATTAAATATACTATTCTTGCGAGACAACTTACTCCAAGTCCATTTTCATACACTCTTATCTAATCTTACGAGTAACACAAGATTAGTAGTGGGTGAACCCTAACATTAACTTGTGTGTCATATCAAATGAAGTATTAAGTTATACTATGTTCATAGGTGGGTCATATCCTCCAAGCAGCTTTACATCAGCTACTCTAGTCAATTTGTCGACCTACTCACTTTAAGTTTCTTCAATATTTCGAAGAACTTATTGGTCCAAATCCGCTACAATAAGTTCTAGTGATAACTGAGCTCTTAGCCACATCATATAATCCTAGTATCAGAGCTTAAGGTTGAGACCTAGAGCTATGTGATGATAGTCCCTACTAGTTTGTTGTTCAAGATACTTTGTTTTCATTTGGAAGAACAGAGTAAGTTCACAGTTCACAGTTCGTATGGTATTTGTGTATATGTGTAAGGATTTCTTGTGTAGAGTATTTTTTGAAGCTTCATTTTGAGAATCTCAAATCCTAATGTTTAGGGATAGATTAACGATGCTAAGAGTGATGCTTATGGTCGAGGTCAAGTTACCTAACAAACACCACATACTATTGATCAACAAATATAAGACCTAATATGAACTCATAGATGAACACACGAACCCAATATCATACGTAACCAAAAGGGGTAGGTCGAAGCCGCAAGATGGCCTGAAATGTAAACGATAGTCGAAGGAGAATAGGGGTCCTCGTGCACCGACGATGGATATGATGCACCAACTCCTCACATAAGCTCAAGTTGTACTTAATATGACGCATAAGTGTGGTCGGAGGTCACTCACCACTAATCTACACTCAAATAGGCTAAATAAGAGTAGCTCAAGAGTAAGCAGAATAATACTTAGCTTAAGAGAAAAAAAAAGGTTTAGTATATTCTTCTGTATACCTTGTTATTATTACATTATGTGTCTATTTAAAGTACCTTGTTAGGGCAAATTCTTTGTTACAAAAAAGACAAAAGAAATACTATTTGCTAACTTAAAAGAAGGATAATGTATAAGAAATCTTACATTCGTACGTAGTGAACGTATTCTATCAGAAAGGATAGTACAGTTGTCAGAAAGGACATGGCATGTGCACTTACGTGTTTTTATTATGCGATTCTAACAATGTTGTGGGTTAAGTAGGGGTGGACCTCTGTTCAGGCCTACTCGGCATCCGAAGGGGCTAGACTAAGGTTAGTTCAAGGATAACTCACATTGGGGTAGGCCTTGAATGGTCGGCTCCTGACAATTATGCTCAGCCTTGGTACAGTAGAGATTGCTACGTTTTGATTTGGCGCTGAGACTACAATTTAGTGGAGAGTTCAGCTCGGTATGCTAGTTGATCACCTCGACAACATCCTGGATGGTATGGAGAGTAAAGTAGCTTGGTAGATCGGACTGGGGCAAGCGCTGCTCCTCGATGCTTAACTTACCTCAGATAGCTCGATGGACCACTTGAGAGAGCCCTTGGGCTCAGGAACATGTAATTGGTCCTTGATCCCTATCATCCCCTCCAGGTTGTTTGAGATTTGGGATCAAATCTAATTTAGGCCCAACTTGCTCGTCTTTAGGAGTGTAAGATTAGAGGTCAGCAATGTTGAAAGAGTCTAAGACTCCATATCCTTCAAGTAATTCAATCCTATAGGTGTTAAGATTGATCTTTTTAAGCAATTTGAAAGGCATGTTAGCTCTGGGAGATAACTTGCTCTTCCTCAAGTTTGGGAATTGTTCCTTGCTAAGGTGTATCCAGACCAAATCACCTGGTCAAAATTCTCTTTTGCTCCGTCCTCGGTTTCGCTTTTCAAGCTTAATAGCAGCTCGACCTAGTTACTCTAAAACTTTCTAGTGCATGGTTTTGATGGCTTCAACTTTCTCAACAACTGGCTAGTCATCATTATCAATTCTCAGTTACGGTGCTTGATCTAATAGGAGTTTGGGGTTGAACCCATAAGTGACTTCGAATAGAGACATGCTTGTGACGCTATAGGCAGTCCAATTGTAGGTGAATTCGATGATTGCCAAATACAGATCCCAATCGGCCATGTTTTATCCGACAACGACCTATAACAAAGTTCCCACAATTCAATTGACAACTTTGATTTGCCCATCGATCTGTAAATGGCAGGACGTGCTGTACAGGAACTTAGTTCCCAATCACTTCTAAAGTGTCCTCCAAAAGTGGCTCATGAACTTGGGGTCTTAATCCGAAACTATGGCTCTGGGCATGCTGTAAATCTTAATCACTTCCTGCAAGAAAAGAAAAGAGATAATCGAAGCATCGTTAGTCTTGGATCAGAGCATGAAATGTGCCATCTTGCTAAATTAATCGACAACCACCATGATGGAGTCCTTCTCTCAGGACGTCCTAGGCAATCCTAATATAAAGTCCACACTCAGTTCAAACAATGGTTTAGTCGGGATCAGCAAGGGTTAGTAGTGTCCTTGCTCAGCTCAACTCTTCGCTTTTCGATACCAACATAGATTGGACGTCTCTCTTCATCCTTAGCTAAAAGAATCTGGAGAATAATACCTCATAAGTTCAGCATTAGCCAAATTGTCTTATCAATACCCCTCCATACACCTCACGCATTAGCAGTTCTCATGTAGAACAAGTCAAGATACACAGCCTCCTCTTCCTAAATAAGTATCCGTCCTCTCTATGATAATCATCCAGTATTCGTCCCTCCTCACAACGTGCATAGATAGGACCAAAGAATAGGTCCTCAGCATACAAATTCTTGATGGTTGAAAAACTAAGTAGCCTCGTCTATAGTTCAGTCAAGAGGGTATGTCGTCTCAATAAGGCATTGACCACTGCATTGTTCTTTTCATTCTTGTATTTTATAACATAAGAAAATCCTTCCATGAATTTAACCCACTTGGCTTGTCTCCAGGATAACTTTGGTTAGCTCTTTAGATATCTCAAGGATTCATGATCGATGTAGATCACAAATTCCTTTCGCAGCAGATAGTGTTGCCATACCGTTAGGGCTCAGATTAAGGAGTAGAACTCCTTGTTGTAGACAGAGTAGTTGAGTATGGCTCCTCAAAGTTTCTCACTAAAGTAAGTAATAGGTCGACCTTCTTTCATCAGCACAATACCTATGCCTAGTCTAGACGCATCACACTCTACTTCAAATATCTTGTCAAAGCTCGGCAGAGCTAAGATGGGGGGTGTAGTTAGCCTTTCTTTCACTTCCACAAAACTCCTCCTTTCTTTCTCTCCCCATCTAAATTCAACATTCTTCTTTGAGAGTTCGGTGAGTAAGGTCACAACCACACTGAAGTTCCTGATGAATCGGCGATAGTAGTGACAAACTATTAAAAGAATATAGTAGCAAAATCCAGTTCAAAAGTAGCCAAGCACTGATACCAAGATAATACAGACTCATGGATGAACACACAAACCCAATATTACGCGTAACCAAAAGGGGTAGGTCAAAGCCGTAAGATGGCTTGAAATGTAAATGATAGTCGAAGGAAAGTAAGGGTCCCCGTGCACCAACAATGGATATGATGCACAAACGCCTCACACGAGCTCAGGTTACACTTAATATGATGCATAAGTGTGGTCGGAGGTCACTCGCCACTAGTCCACGCTCGAATGGGCTAGATAAGAGTAGCACAAGAGAAAAAAAAAGGTTCAGTATATTCTTTTATATACCTTCTTGTTGTTACATTATCTATCTATTTAAAGTGCCTTGTTAAGGCCAATTCTTTGTTACAGAAAAGACAAAAGAAATACTATTTGCTAACTTAAAAGAAGAATAATGTACAGGAAATTGTGAATTCATACGTGGCAAATGTATTCTATTAGAAAGGATAGTACGGTTGTCAGAAAGGACAAAGCGCGCGTTTACATGTTTTTATTCTATAATTTTGACAGCGTTGTAGGTCAAGCAAGGGTAGACCTCTATTTATGCTTGCTCGGCATCAAAAGGAGCTAAACTAGGGTTGGTTCAGGGATGGCTCACATTGGGGTTGGCTTCAGATGGTTGGCTCCTAACAGTTATGCTCGACCTCGACACAATGGAGATTGCTGCGTTCTGATTTGGCGTTAAGACTATGGTTTAGTGGAGGGTTCGGCTCAACATGCTGGTTGATCACCTCAACAACATCTTAGATGGTATGGAGAGCAAAGTAGCTCGGCTGATTGGATTAGGACAAGCGCTACTCCTTAGTGTTTAACTTACCTTAGATAGCTCAGCAGGCCACTTGAGAGAGCCCTCAAGCTCAGGAACGTATAATCGGTCCTTGATCCCTATCAAGACCTTATTGCAATTGTGGCCAATTTAACTGTCTTAGTATAAAGAGTCTTAAAGATTGGGCCACGTAAGAGAGTTATTGAATAGGACCAAGAGATGAGAGATAGGTCGAGAAGACAAATGAATGAACAACGTGCACTAGGGCCCATTCCTGTAAACCAAGCACCACCCCGACGTACCGAAAGAATGACATGAATGAAGTTAGAATTAGATGAAATGGAGGAGTATGAGGAGGAAGAACAATATGATGGAGTTGACAAACGTAAACTTAGAGCTCCTAGGGGCACTGAACACCTCAAAGTACATACGCTGAGCTTCAATAGGTCTAATAGTGCTAACGACTACTTAGATTGAGAGGAGAAGATTGAAAAGATATTTGACTTTTATGATTATGAGGATGCTGTTCATATTCGAGTAGCCGCATTGGAATTTTCTAGATATACAGCCATGTGGTGGAAGAAGTTGCAGAATGTTTGCTTGAGAGCCCAACGAGAAGTACGAACATGGAATGAAATGAAAAGAGTCCTAAGAAGTAAGTTCATTCTTGAACACCACAAACAAGACACTTTCCAACATCTCCAAGACTTAAGACAAGGTAGCCGATCAGTAGATGACTATGTTCGAGAAGGTAAGTGCCAATCTAACCAAAAGAAGCCCGAAGAACCTGAGGTCTGAAGAGACCAAGGTTAGAGCTTAGGAAGAAAGACTTGAGAAATCAAATGCTTTAAATGTCTCAATTATAGGCACGTGGCTAGTCAATGTCCAAACCATCGAGTCATAACTATAAACAGAGATAAGCCCCAGTTTGAAGTAGAGAGTACGAACAAAGGAAAGGAAGAGGTGGGAGTTGAACAGATGCTGGAAGAGTTTCAGGAAGAACCTAAGCCGAGACACCACCTAAAGGTAGTGCTAAGTATTGTTTTGTAGTTCGACAATCTCTTAGTGTTATTGTAGCTGATGAGAATGAGCAAAGGGAGAACCTCTTCCATACAAATTACCGAGTGAATGGTAAGCTACACGCCTTGATCATTGATGGAGGGAGCTATACCAATGTCATAGTATAAGGGGTAGTTGAGGCCATGAAACTGCCAACCCTATTACACCCAAAGTTGTACAATATTCATTGGTTAAACAAAAAAGGAGGCTTACACATTATTGAGCAAGTTTGAGTACTAATTTCCATTGGTGATAGGTATAAGGATGAGGTATTGTGTGATGTCCTTCCCATGTGTAGCCCCACATATTACTCGGTCGACCATGGCTGTTTGACTTATAAGTATTGCACAATGGGTATAGGAACACCTATATGTTCTAGAAGGACAGGAAGAAAATCATACTGACACCCATAAGTCCTAAGGAAGTAAAAGGAGCCCAAGAGAAGGTTGCTAGATCACTGTAACGAAAGTCCTTAGTGATTTCCCAAGCTCAGTTTGCTCGAGAAGTCAAGGCTAAAGACTATGTGCTCCTTTTAGCTAGGACACTCTTGGAGGTGAGAGAAGTGGAAAGCTTACTTGCCAAGATGCAATAGCTACTTCAAGACTATGTCAACCTATTTCCCACCGAGATGCTGAAAGGTTTACCTCTCTTAAAAGGCATTGAGCATTGCATCAACCTCCAACCTGGAGCTGCCTTACCGACCTGACCTCCTCACAGACTCAATCCTAAGCAAGTAGTAGACCGTAGATACATTAAAAGGAGTATGAGCCCATGTGGCTCATACCAACTTAAGATTGCATCAACCTCTAATGATCATCATAGAGGCACTACTTAAGATTGCTTGGAAAGGTCTTGATTACTTTGCTTGCTCCATGATAATGGAGTAAGAGTCATAAGGGAGGAGTTATTGTCCTCCTAATTTTCATTTTGTAGTGGTGAAGGGTTGTTCTCAACCCAATTGTCAAGGATGAGCACCAAGCTGTTGATTTTCTTATCTTATGACAAACATTTGTTGCTTAAGTTAAGCAAATCTATCGCAAAGTTGATTTGAGAGTTGGGTTGTTGATTCTCGTTTTTGTGATTTTATAAAGGATCTAGTTGAGGGTTGTTTGTAAGGAGAGATGGTTAGTTGTGTGTATGAGTTTTAGCTAAGAATTTTTGTTTAAACCTTAAGCGGTGAGCACCGATTATTTATATTGAATTCTCAATAGGGAGATTCAAGCCTATGTTTAGCTTAGTATTGCTTATTTAGGTTTATACAAGTAGCAATCATAAGCAATTGTAAGATGCCAAAGGTGACTTAGGTATATCCATTACAACACTCAAGTTAAGAAAGTGGCCAAGAATAAACCAACAATCAAAGTATACAAGAGATTGTTGCTAGATTTTGGATCCTTTCACTTGGTGGGGGTCTAAAGGTATCCACTGGAAAGAGGAGGTACAAATTGATTAAGCAAATAAGATCTTAGCAGTCTTCTGTATCTTAAATTTGAGGAAGAGAATTTCAGATATGATCTCCTTCTATATGGATTTGTTGCTTTCTCTTCTTTATATTCTTTTATTGATGGGCTATAGGCCGAACTCATTCTTAGAAAGTCCAATGATGAAAATGCTCTACTAACACAAAGGATTAAGATAACCTCAAAATATGCCAAAATAGACATAAAACATCAATTGATTTAATAAAATACATTTTTTTTTTTTGAAATTTTTTTCAATTTTTGTGGATTTTTTTAATTTTTAATTTAATTTTTGTACATTAAGTAATGTGAAATTGCAACTATAAATATCCAAAGTCTCTTTAATTGACTATAATCATAAAAAGACATTATACCATGCATAAGTTCATAAAAAAGATAAAATTTGATAATTTAAATTTTTCTATGAAAATTTTTTATGTTTATTTTTATTTTTTCATTTTTCATGAATTAGTAATATATAAAGTATGCCCAAACCATATGTGATTAAAAACAACAATAAGCTAATGTTAATTGCATCAAACTAAGAATGAATTATTCATAGACCAAATGTGATTTAAAACAATAGTAGGCTAATATTAATTGCATCAACTAAGAATAAATTATCACTATTTTATTACAATATCATATAATTAGTAAATTAAAATTAAAAATAGAAAAAGAAAAAGGAAAAAAAAAACTCACTTAGTGTAATGGTAAACAACTAATTGGTTGTTATACATAGCAATGAATGATGAAGGCTAGTCAGATGGACTCATTAGAGGCAAGCAAGCAAAGCCCTCTTACTCAATTTTACTTGAATTAATATACCAAGTGCACAATTCCTTTACTTTAACTTTAGCTCAAATTGAAACAAATCATAATACTTTAACCACAATTTATAAATAGGCTTGGGTCTCCATTGCAGGGGGTATGAATTTGCGGCTTCGATTTGTTTCAATTTCTCTCAAAAGAGAGTGGATAATGTCAATTTTTACATGTTGATAGAGAATTAGGAGAGCATTTTTAATTTATGCCCCATTGATCTATAGAACTCCCCTTATTGAGTTACCTTAACTCTCTTTTAATATGATTAACAAAGAATTGCATTCACAAAAATAGTATTTTCAATAAAAGTCAAATCTTTTTCATAAATAAGTATTTACAAAGCAAGTGAACTTCTAATCCAAATTAGCACAATTTTAATTGATATTGAATATAAATGAGGCTTAAACCTTGTTAAATATCTACTATTTGTTCAATTTACACAATTCCATTGAAGGAAAAATGTATGAGTTGCACTATTTAATTTGATCTTCTAAATTTGGCTAATAGGTTGATATCCTTTTGTTTTCCCTAAAATTTCAAGTCCAATTTTAATAGCAATTTCCTTATTGATTGAATCACCAAAGGTATTTTTTTGGCTTCTAATCCAAATACTTCCTTAAAACTTGCTTTTCATTCTAAAAAAATTGAGCAAAAGATTGGTCAAATCAGATTAAAAAGAGAGCACAGTAAGTTCTTTTTCTAATTCAAATCTCAAGCTTGGAGAAGAAAAAGATGTAAAATGATTTGCTAAGCTAATGGGTGGCCAACTTGTGGTGCTTAATAGCAAGATTAATCAAGCACCTTGCTCTTAAGGGAGGTCAAAAGCTTGATCACATAGACAACATAGAACCCTCTTATCACCTTACCACAACAAACTTCTCATCATTATATGTAGTTAAAACACTCATTTAAAAGATAGGCATATTTTTAATGCTAATTAACTTTAGGCCTAAAAAATTAGCCTAGACTTTTTATAGTATGCGTAGCTTAATTTAGCAAAATTTTGGGATCAATATTGTCCCCAATCTTACGCTAAACTTTAATTTCTCATAAAATAATCAATTTAATTCTAATTTTCAACTAAAGTATAGAAATTTTAATTTTCAATAAATAAATCTCTTTCGTTCAAGAGCTCTAATTCTATGAAATCATTTATACATATTTTAACTTCAACATATGTTTATTGACATCAAAAAGCTACTTCTATCCATAAATGAGATAATTGGATTCCTAAAAAAGATTTTTTTTCTTTATAATAAATCTTTGAAAATTTCTATTTTTTTGTATATTTGCTAATTTTTCTTTATTGCTCCTTTTTCAACTTTGAACTTTTTTTTTCATATTTTTCATTTTCCTTTTTTATTTCACTTTTAGTTATTTCTCCATTATTTAATATTTTTTTAAACCTTTTTCTTATTTTCCTAATTTTGGGTCATTTAACCTTTTAAAATTAATTTTGAATTTTTTTAGAAATTTAAAATAGAAAAACTAAAAGGATGAAAATAGGGTGTCCACACCACTTTTTCTCTCTTAGCTTTACCACTCTATAGTGGAGCTTAGCATGATTTGAAGCTTCTTAATATACCTAAAATATCCCAACACTCTGTAAACACCCTTAAACTGTAAAAAAGTACCATAGAGTTCACCAATGAAGCTCAAACTCGATACCTCTCCTTAGATAATCACCCCCACCACTACTGTTTGAACAAAATTAATGCTTAAGTTAAAGTATGGAGTTGGCACAAAGTTATTCCACCACTTTCAGCCATTGACCATTAAGAAGTTTAGGTAAGAGTCACAGCTTAAGCTTAGGCTACTTTCTCTCTCTTCCTTCTCTTACCTAATTTTCTAAAATTCGATTGTTGTATAACTCATTTTTTATAAAAATAATAAAAACTAGAAAAATAATATCCCAATAGCTCTTTCTTTTCAAAAATAATTTTATTATCACCTTTTTTGGCATTTTTAAAGCCAGAATTTTCTTTTTTTTTTCTTATAATTAGTAATATTTTCAAAAATAATTGATAGTTTCACTAAAGTAAGGAAAATAAAGGCATTCTAAGATTAGAAAATTAATTTTTGCTAAAAAATAACTTCTACAAACAAATTAGAGTAAGACTAATTATCAAAAAAATAAAAATAAAAATATAATTTTCAAGTATAAAAGTCATTTTAAGTGATTTTTTTATTAAAATATCAAATTATATAAATAAAAAGAAAAACATGGGATTTTGAGAAATAAATAAAAAGAAAAGCAAAACATAATTTCTTTTCTTTTTCTAATAAAACATATATAAAGTAAGAATTATGAATGGCTCAATCCTTTGAAGTATTAGTACTGCATAAAACCATGCATCTCAAGTTATCAAGAAGGCTAATATGTTAGGGTTAATTGACTCGATTAACCCTAATACCTCATTCTTCCACCTATTGTTTATGGCAACTCTAGTTTATATTTTTTTTTTATTAATTTTTTTTATAGTTTTGATCAAGCAATTTGTAGTAGCCAATTAAGGTTACTGGATATTCTAAAAAAAAATAAGAAAAAGAAAAAACACCTTTAGTTTTCATGGATCAATTTGTATTAAGTCCATTAAAATACTTACCTTAATAAATGCATCATGTTTTTCGTGCACTAATTTGGTTAAAGCCAATCATTAGGTATTGTTACTCAACTTATTTGGACTTTAACATTTCAAATGATGATCCCCAATTTCCGAGATTATGATTTTCAATAGGGTCAACTAGATGAGGATCTTATATAGGAGTAAGCCCACTTAGATACTTAATGATGAAGACTTTTAGTAGCTATTTCTAATACATATTTAGTCTTTCATGGTTTGAGTAAACCACAAAAGTTTCACAAATTTTGCTTTATTCCAATGATTTGTATTGAATGATTGCTATAACACAACAACAATTATTAATATATATAAGTGTTTTAGATTGCATTAAGATTATTTAGAGGGTTGTAGCAAACTATCCTTGCATGTTCTTATTTATGATAAGAGTATTCGGGGAATTATTATATGGAAATTAATCTTCTCAATTTACTTTCTCTTGATTTTTCCTAATTTACTCTGTTAAAATATTGTCACGTATAATCAACAGTTAAGCTTAAAAAGAAGAAAGCAATATCAATAGATAAGATTAAAAAGAAGAAAGCAATATCAATAGATTTACATATGCTTAATGCATTGTACTTGTCAACTTTTTGCTCTTAATAAATGTATTCTAAAATTTATCTTTAAGTCACCAAGCAACTTATGCCTAGCATCATCCATAGCTTTACATATGTTTAGAGAGATATATCCTTCAACCCGATACTTTAAAAAGCCACTACAAATGATACTTTATAAGCTGAAGTCATATTACTTGAACAAGTGTTTGGATCATTATTAAATAATAATAATAATAATAAATCAATGAGATATTGGTTTGAACAAATGTTCAAAAAAGCTTCATTTTGTTGATCATGATTAAAAAATCTTTATCGCTACATATAGTTAATTATATCATAATCATAAGTTTTAAATGATACAATATTTTTCAATAATTAAACTAAAAAAGGTCCCATCAATCATTGGTTGGGATAAAAATGTTGTTGATGGTGTTAGAGATTTACACATTGATAGGAATCAAGCTACCAGACCTTTAACCTATAACCGAGCTCAAGGATTAAAGGGATTAGCACAATAAATTCTTCCGTTCCAACCCTGCCAAGATCGAATACTTCCTTGCCAAGTTACCCTTCATGCCAAGCCATATAACTGCCCATCTTTCTATAGTGCACCAAATTGAAGATTACTCACTCGTGCCCAAGCCAATTAATTACTCAGCATTTTCCTTATCGAGAAGCTAAGAAAGAGAAACTCTAAACTGACTAAGTCATCTCTGCTTCCGTACTTTTTGTTCACATTTTCTAACAACCTCCTAAATATAACATCGCTACGTATATAGTATCATGTGTACGATCCATTACACCAATGATTGTTTTTCTTATATATTTATTTTTACCCTTTTGTATCTTGTATATTATTTCCTTAGAAAATACCATTTTTGTCTTTTCCTTTTTAGATAAGTTGCCCTAACTTATGAATATAAATACCCTTATACTTATAGCTATAAGGAGAATCAAATTATCCTTAATACACTTGGGTATTTTCCTTCTTACATAAACACTCTTTTTACTCTTGGCATCACTTTTATCTTAACCCTTGAGTAAAATTAGGTAGCGAGTAACCTCACCGAACTGATTTGTGCATCATATCGAATTGTACCATTAGTCTTCAGAAGTTACATTGGTACGTTATATTCTCTAAAGCTATTGGTAAGTTTTGCTGACCTTTCATTCTTCATTCATTGCTTTCGTACTTTCTTCCATTAGTTCTTTCGAGCTTTCTGCAAACTTGGACCCATTCAATGACCAGCCTTATTTGTTTTTAGTCACGATTCACACTACACATGGTGTTAAAGCGATAACATTATAGTCATTCTACAATTTAAGACAAACTTAAACAACAATTGGTGAACCTGTTTGATCTAAATCAAAAAAGTAGTTCAATGAGGTGAGAAGTGTTGTCAAGCGATGTCAAGATAAAAAGCAGCTCTTTGTAGGCTTTTAGGACATCAAAACCTTTATGGAGTAAATTAAGTGAATCACACATTAAAGATGGAGAAAAAAAGCTAGTTGTAAGGTTAGGAAGAGATTAAATTATGAGCTTCAGGAGGGGAAATTGTGGAACATTAATTGTAGGCATGTAGAAGGTGGCAAAGTACAAAACTCTTTGATTAAAGATGAAAATTGTGTAGGACCTATAAGCCCAAGACAACGATTATAAAATTAATAATAACTAAAATTTTTAGGATTGAGTGGCTAAAGTGTCCATAAGTTAAATGTTGGTTTCACAATCAACTATTACTAATATTGGAATATTATATGCATACTAATTCAACTTCATTTGCAAAAACTTTATCCAACTATTGGATCAAGTAGTTTATCATTATGCCAAAAGTTTTAGTTGAAAATGACATACAATTCAAATATTTTTCAATCATATAACAATTTAAGCCTCTTGTTTGATTGTGAGTTAGCCCATCTTAGCCTCTAATATGGGTGATATGCTGAGACATACTTATCAACAATCTCCTTCAATATTATGTCTATTGACAATCGAATCAATAAACTTAGCTTTGATATTAATTGTAATATCAAACATAATTGACTTGAATTCATGGCAACTATTTGAAATCTTAGTTAAAGATTTGATTTGTCATCTTATATTTATTTTTCATGAAAAAATATCAATTAAAGTGAAGTGTTTTATCCATGTACCAAAAACTGACAACTAACGGTGATGTATAACTCATATTCTTAAATCATATAATAACCCAAGTGGCATATTCAACTACAACTTAGTCTATCCTAATCTCCACCGTGTTGGAGATACTAAATATACCTTGCAAATACCTAGGAAATATATTCCTCGAATATAGAGATGCAAGTGGGATTCACCTGAAAAAAAAAAAAAAGGATGCAAGTGGGGTGAACATTTTGCGCTGCTAGGATGCTCGACAGACCGAACACTCCCCACTCATCTACTTCTTGGAAAAAGGATAGAGTTCAGGATCTTTATGTACAGTAACCAAGATGCTCGAACCCGACAAATTTTGTGCACGTACATCCCTCTCTCTCTCTCTCTCTCTCTTCTTCTTCTTCGTTTTTTCTTTACATTACCCCTTGGGCAAAAATGCAGGTCTACCCCTTGAAAGCTCGTAAAAGGTTATATATGTCTGGCATTTATCAGATTCTTTTACCTTTTAATGGTCGCATTGTTTCACTAACAAATTCTTCCATTACTATATATATATATATATTTTTATAGATGATTTCATACAAGGTTAACTTACTTGTTTTTAATAATAAAAAACTCAAGAATTTAAATAACTCACTTAAAACATAAAAAACTTAATAAATTTCATTATAAACACAACTAACTTTAAGCATATCAATTGCATCATAAAGAAATTGATTAAATTTTCATAAAAGTACAAAATATTTCTTATTTGCTGTAGCAGTAGTTAGATAAGAGTATCTTTAATTCTAAGAATTTCATTCATCTTTACGATATTATATCACTATTTTAAGAAACTTTCTTTCTTAAAAAGGTCTCAACTTTATTGTTAAGATTTTTAAAAAAGAATTCCTTAATCTTACTTTTAACACGGGGAATGAATCAAAATAAATAATGACTTTGGGTTTATTTTTTTTTTTCATATTTAAAAATACATTTAGAAAACAGATTCATGATTTCATAAAATCAATAATTCCAACTTCTACAAAGAACTCAATTCCAAAGAATGCAGAATCATAATTTTTTTTCATTCTCATTAGTCATTACTAATCAAAATTACTTATTTAATCTTTAACTTAATTATAATATTCAATAATTCATGATATATTTTATAGTTATTACTATATACGCAATTAATTCTATTTTATTACATTCAATTCCATAAATATTTACAAAACAAAAAATGAATTTTCATTCCATTCTACTTTATTTTTACTTTTCATTTCATTCCAAATAATTCTTGAATTTCAAATATGCCATAACAATTTTTTAGGGTTTCTTTTAGTCCCATGTTCTTGCGTAGTTATAAAATCTTAAGAATATAGCAAAAAAGAAAATTGAAAAAAAAAAAACAGAAGGGCCCGGGGGG